>JAAALK010000286.1:39076654-40276654 GCA_019279435.1 Zizania palustris
CCTAGTCTCCTATGCCACTTCCAAAGCTCAGAAGTCGAATGTGCAACAAGACAATGAGAAGAACCAGATGACTGAGAAAAATCAGCTCCAAAAACTCTCCCAACTCTAAAGATCTTACAAACCACAATGCCATCAGAATTGAGTACTTGCGAAGTATCGCGATGAAATCGCACTTCGATGCCCTCATCAAGCAATTGAGATACAGAAAGCAAATTGTATCCCAAGTTTTCAACCAAAGCAACATCTTTGAGAGTGAAATTCGAGTTGATTCTTGCCACACCTTTACCTTTCACTCTACTCCTTCGATTGTTGCCGAAGGTGATATGTTCCTTTTGCTTGGTTGTGGTGAGGCTGGAGAACCATGCTGCATCTCCGGTCATGTGGCGTGAACAACCGGAGTCCATGATCCACGTGCCCTCCAAGCCTCGGTCCAGCGCCTACACATGATAAGAAAATCTCGATCGCTCAGTGCTGGGGTGAGTGAATATATGATGAGGCATCCAACACTGAGTGATACGAGTAGTAGGCACAATAAAAGTAGATTGTCTACGCATAGGATAATCGGAATGATGCAAAGTGTGAGGTCTACCTACATGCTGTGATCTAAAAGCATGACGAGGTCTCCTACTCTAACGAGGTACAAAGCTACTCACCCGGGGTCTACCACCATATGGAACATGGTGAACATCCCGAGGAGCAAAACCTCTCCGAGAAATACGAGGAGCCTCGAAAACAGGATGAGAGTAAAACTCAGACTCATGCATACCTAAAGATGGGTAGTGCATGTTCTGGAACCTCATCGCCAGAGAGCGTCGTTCATCCTTGATGCGACGAAAACAGGTGCATGTTCTGGAACCTCATCGCCTGAGAGCGTCGTTCATCCTTGATGCGACGAAAACAGAACCCAACCATATGACCCGCCCTCTGACAGTAGGAACAATGAAAAACTCTCCTAGGGGCACTCTCATGGGTCATAGGAGCAATCCTCACAGGCTCCTTGGGCTTCTTCTGAGTGGTTTTCTTGGGAGGAATTTCCTTTGCGGGAGGAGTGGTTTTCTTTGGAGTCCGGGTAGGCTTTTTGGCTAATGGAGTGTCTAACAGAGCTCTCTCTTTCTCTAAGGTAGTGGGTGAGGTAAAAACAATCTTGTTCTCACTGTCTGAAGGAATCCTCTCAAAACTCAATCCTAGAGCTAACCCTGCTCTGTATGCACACATCTTGGTTTTGGCCAAGAGCAAGTCCATTCTACCATTTCCCTCAGTGCATTTGTTAACCACAGAAAGAAGGTATTCATTTTCAGTCATAAGGTTTTTAGCTCACTCTCTAACAGTGTCTAGCTGGTCCTTAAGGGTTATGCAAGTGTCACACACATGTTGCACATCCTTAGAACTACCGGCCCTCTCTAATCTAGCCTCTAAATCCTGAACATGCTTATCACGTAAATTAATGCTCTCACGTAATAAGGGGCAGTTCATGCATTCAATTATATCATGAGGACTAGAATCAACCATCAAAAGCTGCTTCTGTGCAGTCTCAAGCTCAGAAAGTGTTTGAGCATACACAGAACGCAACTGAGTAAGCTCACCCATGACAACAGTGCAAGAATCACATTCAGCATCGTTAACCCTAGACTTGAGCATGGCATAATCAGTAGAAATAGATTCTAGCCTAAGTCTAAGGTCTTTTCTATCTCTAGCGGCTTGCACAAGTAATCTATCCTGACCCAGAACTACTTCATTCAGTTCATCTAATTTAATTGCAAGCTGGTCATAGGATAGAGGTACCTCAGATGAGTCAAGCTCATCACCGCTGTGATCGCTGTCGGCCATGAAGCAGAGGCCGGTGAAATCTCGTCCCTTCTTGTCCTTCTTCTTCTCCTTCCTTGGTGACTCCTCCTCATCAGAGCTTGACTCCTCAGTTGAGGAAGTGTCGATGTCACTGAGAGCAGCAACAAATGCTCTGGAAGCGGCTTTGGCTACCCTCTTAGCCACTTTGTCGCGCTTGCCCTTCACCAAGGGTTTCCTCTCCTTCTTGTGGTATCTGGGGCGCTCACTCTCATCTCTCTTCTTGAGTTTTGGGCAATTGGCCTTGATGTAAGAAGTGTCGCCACACAAACAACCACTAAAATGACTTCTCCTCTGATCCCGTCTCTCATGGTGAAAACGGGTGAACCTTCTGGCAATGAGAGCAAGCTCATCATCATCCAGAGTATCCACCTACTCCTTAGTGACAGAGACTAGGGAGGACAAAGCAAAACCATCTGCAAGAACACAAGTGCCAGATGTGCTTGGTTCTGCAGTGGTGCCACGACTAGTGCTAGAAACCAATGCCAACGGCTGTGGCAAGGAGTTCCTATGCACTGCAAGAGATGTCTTGGTAATCTCTGTGGACTTCAGCTTGCTGAAGAGCTCATCACAAGTCAATGTGTCATAACCTGCGGACTCCTCAATGCTGGATATCTTCACTTCCCATATGCTACGATCAAGAGCATAGAGAATCTTAATAGCCCTATCGTGATCATTGTAAGCAAGCGTCCCGTTGGACTGCAAGTTACTCACTATCGCATCAAAGCGAGAAAACATGACATCTATAGATTTACCAGGTGCCTGTACAAACAGCTGATACTGTTGATTGTATGTGCTTTGGCGCCTGGCCTTAATCTGTGTAGAGCCCTCATGAAAGATAGTGAGTGTAGTCCAAATCTCCCTAGCTGTCCTAAGGTGTTGCACCCTATCAAACTCACTTCTACTCAAACCAATGAACAATATATTTCTTGCCTTGGAGTTGACATTATTCTGATCCTTCTCAGTTTGAGAGGTGCGAGTTTCAGGGATGGAGTATTGTGAGTCCACAATCTCCCAAATTGCATTTCCTTGGCTTAGCAAGTAAACCTCCATGTGCACCTTCCAGTATGCAAAGTCCATCCCATCGAACAGAGGTATTTTATTAACTCTGTCCATGTCGCCAACAGATCACAAAACCAGTTAAGGTCAACTAGTGATCTTAACCTGCTCTGATACCAATTATTGGACCAAAAATGGCGACCAGAGGGAGGTGAATGGGAGCTTTTAAAATTTCAGACTAAAAATAGCCTTCTGTTTTACTTCTGTCTTTTGCAGAACAGGCTTCGAACACACCCTTCGAAGTTCTGGTTCAGAGGTATTTATAGCTCCGAAAACAGGCTTTGCAAGGAGCAAAAGTTTGAAACCAAGAAGACTTCGCTCCACCCACAACCCCGAATATTCAGCTCTGCTAAGTCAGTGCAGGCTCCGCACACAGGGTGCCTTCGAGCAGGCTTCGCACTTCACCCTTCGCAAGAGCAAACTTCCCTCTGAGGACTTCGACCAAATACTCAGCGCTAGCAACTGGTACTAGGCTTCACACTTTGGAGGTCTAAACGCACACTGAACACACTTCGCTGAGGACTTCGACAAGGGAAGAAAACGGGCTTCGATCTAATCCAAGAACAGTGCTTCGCTAGTAATCAGAGAGGTCTAGCCTCCAGTTTACACAGAGCGAACAGACACTGAAAAACACACACTTCACTCGAACAGGCTTCTCACACACTTCTCCAGAAAAGAATCAGTGCACACACTCAACTCAAAAGAAGTGAGACACAAAGAGATCAAAGCATGCAGTGAAGTACGCATACAAGTTCAAGCAGTAAATGAAAACAGAATCAAAGCTTCATTGCTTGAACAGGAACACAAAATGAACTCACAGACCGAATAAAACGTGTGTGGCGGCTAGCATAGGAGCTCAAAAATGGCTGCTCAAAGTGTTGATGTGACCTAGCTAGCTTCCACTATTTATAGGCACTATTCAGCCCTGTGAATAGACTACTTTACCCCTAGGGTTTACACTGTTTTTGTCTCATCAGAACAGGGGGGTACAGGTGGTAGTCTACTTTATTTGGAGGCTTCTTTTGTCAGCTTCGCAGAGGAGACAACATCAGCTTTTGTAGAGTAGACACGGACAGCCTTTGCAGTCTTGGATTCTTCTGAAGCCCCCCTTCGCATGCGAGGGGTGTGATAGCTTCGGTGAGAAGCCTTGAGCCTGACGGCCTTCGCTTCACAGAAGTCAGCCTTCGATACAGAGACTATTTGAGCCGAAGCCGTCAAAGCCCTTGAGCCTTCACACCAACACCTTCGGAGTGGACCACCACGGCTTCACAGCTTCTCCCAGCTCGAACTCTGTCAGTCCATGTACCGAAGCCATGCATGGCCGAAGAACCTCAAGTCAGCCTCACTCCGGAATCATCCTCACTCCAGAGTCAGCTTCACTCCGGAGTCTGCTTCATCCGGAGCCAGCCTCACTCCAAAGCCCCACCTTCGGAGTACCACCCTTCGAAGTCCCTCCTTCGTCCAAGGCCTCCGCATGAAGCATTCCATTAGCACTTTGTCGCAGTGTCTCTCCCCGAGCACACTCCTCGACGATCCTCACCTGGACCATGCCTTCGATGCACCTCAACTTCTAAGACCTTCGTCGGGTATACCTTCGAGTGCCTCTCTCCGGAGCACACTTCAAAAGCCATGCCTCATTGCTGAGGACTTGGTCCACCATACTCCGAAGTCACTACATTCGGAGTACCCTTCGAAGTGCCTCGCCTCCGAGGACTTCGTCTCGGAGTACCTTCAGCCGGAGCCACACTCCGCACTTACTTCCTTCTCCTGGCGCACCTTGATCTGAGGTCCGACCTCGACCCCTTCGTAGCCTTCGTGACGGAGCTCCCTGCTCCCCTGGCATCAAGCCTCCCGCTTGACCCAGGTTCACTTGCTACAAACCGTCCGTCGCCTCCGAAGTCACCTGCGCACCACAGACAAACAACCAAGTGTATCCAATACCCCAGAGACCTCTCCGGGTAAACAACCTCCGATACACACTCCGGTGTACCGCCCAAAGTACCGAACCCTTCGGTACAACCCAGTCATCATGTACTGTCGGACCCCTCCGACAGGCACACTCCGCTGCAACAACTGCAGCAACCAGAACCCACCGAACCCTTCGGTGAAGCAACCTCCAAATCCCTTCGGAGGGACCCCTTCGAATCAAAGGATAAAAACTATCAATCACTCATCACAGACTCCGAAACCAACCCTTGGTTTCTCAATAACAATGATAAAGACATCCAACACGCTATCATTCCTGGACCAATCACTCGCTCTCGTGCCCGCAAGCTTAATTATGAGGTGCGTTCATTTCTTACTTTACATAATGATATGAATATGGATGAGATGCTACTTATGGGTGATATTTTGACTCTAAGGAACTTTGGAGAAGCACTTCTAGATCAAACACAAGAGGGAGAGGCGGCGCAACAATCCAATTCGGATTCCACTTCAAACTCCGATTTCGGATCGGTTTCAGCAGAACACCCTTCATTAAAATGAAAATAACTTTCTCGTACGGAGGCGGATTGAGGCGTTCTTTAAGGTGTTGGAAACATAACGAAAATATCTTTCCAATGAATCTGATTCCAAGTCCTGATTCATTACGAAACGTTTTGTGTAGTCCGAACAAGTTATAAGGTGTTGCGTCACCATTTTGGGTCACTTTGGGCCTTGTATCCGTTTGGGGCCTTAAGCCCAACATTAGGGAAGAATTTACACAAACCCTAGGTATTAATACTCTGTAGCTGTCATGAATTAGGGTGGGGTTTTTGCTTAGTTTCGAACTGCCTTGCAGATTGAACTCTGACGTTCGTCAGATTGTGGAACCCCGCTCGAGAAATCGATCTTTCATCTGTTTGTGAGATTGTGTTTCCATGTTCTTGCTTGTGTTCTCGATTCGCATGCAGGGATAAGCCTTCTTGGCAAGGTCAATCGCGTTCGTGCGTGGTTGATAACCAACAGAGCCGTGGTGTAGCGATTGCGGGGTTTGGATCAGTGCTGATCGGAAGCCGGATCGTCAACATCAAGTTCTCCACCAATCGAGTTTACCCCCTCTGACGGAAGATCGGGTACCCATATGCATCAAGTGGTATCAGAGCCTAAGTTTCCCGTCAGGTATCACCATATCCCTTAGATTGTTCTTCGCCTTCTCCTAGAACTCCAGAAAAAGCCGCAAAAAAGAATCGTAGACATATAGGACAAGTTATCCTTATCGCCCTACTGTTTTGAGCCTTTACAATTTCATCACGATGTCGTATTGCTGAGTTTTGATCTATGGTCGATGTCGGGTTGCTGGTTTAGAGTTGTGTTCTTGATCACGAGTCAAATCCATAACCTTGTTTAGTCCCGGGATATCTGAATTCAACCCTAAACCCTAGTCGGAGTCGGTTCGGGGTCATTTTGACCTTGCCTCGGTAAAACGGCCATAACTTTTGCATACAGACTCCGTTTGATCTCTACCACCAGTCAAAACGATCGGGACGAAAAAACTCATCCAGCCATGAGTGGCAAAGCCGCTTCCAATTAGGGTAAGGGGGATAAATTCTGCCGGAAAGACAGAGTTCTAGAGGGGTTTTTGTTTGTAGCCGACATAACTTCTTCCTTGTCGGGTAACTCATTGAGTACTTATTGTTTGAGCAATCTGTAAAAAAAGAAAAAAAAGAAAGAGATGACAAAAAAAAAGAGGCCAAAAAAGAAAAAAAATTGTAAGACATAAGAGGAGGAAGTTGTTCTAGTTTAAGTGCTGATTTTGGTGTTCTTGTTATTAGAGTTGACTTCTCTTTTTGTTTCTAGGAGCACAAGTTAGATCAGTAATCAAGACAAGTATTGTGGATTATTATTGAGCTTTACTAACTGTTGTCGATTTGTGCTAATCCTTGCTACCAAAGATCAGTCTTCCGAGCTCCACATTCCTTCTGATCAGTACGATGACCAGCTGGCAATCGCTATACTCACGACTTCAACGGTATCATCCCCAAGCCAACCGGTTGTGCCACCTGCTACGATTGGTAAGAACCTTGCAAGAACTTGGTGAAACGCTTGAGTGTGAGCGACTCCACATCCTAGTAGTTCATAGGAAACTAACACACTTGTGAGCTTGTTTGTGTTTTGTGTTTCCACTAACCATGGCAGGATCACACCACGGCGATGGAGATGAATGTGTGTCCAAGTTCGAACTTGGAAAGTTGCTGCAAGAACTCAATGCAAACATCGTTAAGAGTAACCAGGACAATGAGAACAGATTGGAGAGGATAGAAAGGAGCATTGTCACCCTCGTCACCAGGATGGAGAACATAGAGGCACATCAAGCGCCACCTAATGATAGAGATGAGGATCTCGACGCAGATGGCATAAATCAAGAAGAGCATACCCACCCCTTGTTCGAGACCCTCCTCCCCATTAACGAAATCCACGTCGTCAATGTATGGGAGGTAATAATGAAAACAACCCTCGTGTTGATAATTCGTTTGCTAAGGTTAAGTTCAGCATACCACCTTTTTCTGGCTCTTATGATGCTGAGACATATCTGAATTGGGAGATGACAGTAGAACAAAAATTTAACTCTCATCTTGTTCCAGAAATTCATAGAGTTAGACAAGCCACTAGTGAGTTTACTGATTTTGCTATTATTTGGTGGAATGAGCTATCAAATGTAGGCTTAGCACCTGATACATGGGATGGGCTAAAGAGAGCTATGCGTGGTAGATTTGTCCCCACTACTTATAAACATGATTTGCGTCAAAAATTACAGCATTTAAATCAGGGAAATAAATCTGTAGAGGAGTACTACCAAGAATTACAAATAGGAATGTTGCGTTGTGAGGTAGTTGAGGATGAAGTATGGGCATCTTGTTAGTCAACGATAAAGTCATTGTGAAAGTTACAACAAATAATCTAATTTGTTTATTTACCTAAGTATGCATGATTGTTTTATATCGGTCAGTGATGAAAATAGGCAATTCTAAATTCCTTTGCGCTTGAAACAAATTGTAAGCAACACTTTATGGCAATATTCACGCCCAAGTCCCAACGATCACAGTAACACGGCTAATTAGCACGTACGAATGAAAAACCTCTTGCTCCCCTAACAATAACAAGTCTGAGACCTGATGCAGAAATGCAGAAATAACAATGTCCTCAAGAACACTGCAATTGTTGATGAAAGCAGCAGTCAATCAGTCCAGGCCACTGTGCTACACTCTGACAAAGAATATGTTCAGCTCCGTCCCACCGCCAGCGCCAGCGCCGCCGTCTCCGTCGGGGCTGACCATGTAAAATGACTTCGAGTCCTTGCTCCCGGCAACCCTATCGAACCCAGCGCGCATGTACGTCACCTCGCCGCCCCCTCCGCACCGGCCGGCTCGTCCACCGCGTCCCCGGGCAGCACGTCGGCGCCCACCGACAACGTGCTCAGCAGCTGCATCACGGCGAGGTCACTTTCTGTGGGCTCTCGCCTCACCGCGTACCCCACGCGCCGCCCGTTCAAGTATGTTGTCCACATCGTCTCCTCCAGAAGGTTCACGTTGGCCTGCTCCGGCGGCAAGGATTTCATTGACTTCTTCTCGCACTCGAGGGCAATGCGGACGTGCCCGCCGGTGGAGATCTCCTGCATGAGCTTCCCCGTGGACAGGCCGAGCTCGAGCACGAGGGATGGGAGGCTGTCGGGGCGCTGCGGTGGCCGTAGAACGTCCCCGTCACGCGCGTCCCGCCGCTGGCGTGGCCGTCGTGCGGCTTGTTGTACCGTCGCGGGAGCGCGGAGGCCGGGCGACACGCGGCGGGTGCGACGAAAGGGAGCGACCGGAGCAGCGCACGGATGGCCCGGAGCGTCCGCGACGGATTCCGGGCCACCGCGGGATTCTGTTGCGCCTGTGATAAGGGCTGCCGGAGCGTGATCTCCGGTCGCGGCGTGCGCGGCGTGGCCGGCGGGCGTAGAGTGGACGCTCCCATGCCCTCCCTCCCCGGCGTGCGCGGTGAGGCTGAGATGGCGCACTGCGGGGTGGACGGCGTCGCCGGCGCGATGGCCAGGCGGCTCGGTGTCCTGCTGGCCGTGGGTGAGCGCAGCGGTGTGGCGCTTGACAGAGGGCTAGACGGCGTCGTGTGCGACATGCCGAGCCGCAAACCAAACAGCAGAGCGGGAAGACGTGCGAGACAGATGGTCCTGGATTGTTATATACCAGTGCGCCATGATGGCTTGCACGACTTGTTGCAATTTGCTGAGGTGGATAGATTCACAAATATTATTTGCAGAACTTGACCTCTTAGGGCTGGTTTGGGAGCCCAAAATCCTAGCCCATTTCCTGGAGATAGGCCGGGATTTTAGCCTAAAATCTCGGTCATCCCCAGAGAATGGGCTGAAATTTTGGACTTTCAAATCAGCCCTCAGAGTACGAAAATCCTTGTGGAAAAGGAACCTGGTGATGGCCGAGGAGGATAGCATTTCAGGGCTCTTAATTCTCGTGGATTAGTTAGACGGGACGGTTTGTTCGTGCAGCCCACTTGAATTACACCGACAGGAAATACAATGCAATCACAGTGTTATATATTTTTAAACACTGGACAATCTTGTCAATTATTTCCCATCACCGTAGAATAGCAGAAATAAACTAAAATACCGAAAATAACAAACATCAACTTCTCCCTATGTCACCGATTAGATACCCAGTCATTACTTCAAATCTAAAATTCTACAAACAAACTAGAAACAACTCTTAGAGCATCCGTAGTGGTGAATTGGTGCATACATGGATGGTAAATTCGGCTATCTCCGATGTACCAGATCATACTTATGATGTTCACAATAAAAAATATTACTCCATATGCCTCTGCCTCTTCGACGGCCACAAGGCAAGAGGCAGATCTAGCAGCGACGGAGCAAATCTAGCCCATCTTCGGTGGCCTCGGCGGGACTTCACGGTCATGGTAGAGCAAATCAAGTGGCGACTGTGATGACGGTGGAGTGAATCTAGCACGGCTTGAGCAGCCGCTGCGGGGCGAACCGATGACGACTTCGGCATCAGTAGGGTGGATCTAGTACTGCTCCTGAGATGTTTTTTTATTGTGGCCAACCGACTCTAATTTTACACTACTGTAACAAGATCTAGTACATTCCAATGGTAGGATCTAGTATATTGAGATGCCATCTCATCCCATGCACCAGTTTGAAAGTACCATTTTGGAGATGCTCTTGGAAAGCATGGCAGGGGCAGGACCCCTCAATCATGGTACACGCATCAATGAGAATAATACAATTGCGCAAGCACAGATCAACTAAACTCATCATGCATGCTGTTTGGAATATTATTCTACAGCTTAAGCGATGTCACTGACGATGCACCTTCATTTTGGCATGTTTAGTGCAAGGCGAATTAGTACAGCAATGTCCTATTTTGTTTCCAATGCTCAGTAGTTTCATCCATGTAACAAGACCTACTTCCACATCAGTAGCACAAAGAATAGTCACATGCTCAGGGTACAAGCTACATCTCACCACACTCGCTTACAACACATGCAAGCTTGGGTCGGTTGTTTGGTCCAGTAGCAACATTTTCGATCTTCCGCACAACAAGCAGACCATCCCCTAGCACCCTCTGAAATGATTTAAAGTAATAACGGAAAGATTTAATTTTATTCGAATGTGGTGTCCCCTAATAGACAAAAACACATTCTAGCCTAAGACTAGCACACAATTAATAAGAACAATTTGAACATGATCTCACATTTTTTTCAATGGGCATGCTGCACTTTCCAATTATATCAAAAGCAAACTAACCGAACTGTTGGACTATCATGTTACCAGGCATATATTCACTTGATGTAATAAAAGAATCATATTGTAGTCTTGTAGCCAGTATATACTATATACCGTTGGACTGTAATGACTGATGCCAGCAAACACAAAATATTCAAACTGAGGGAACTTACCCCAAAAACCACATGCTTGTTGTCCAGCCATTCACATTTTGCACAACTTATGAAGAACTGAAAGAACAAGATGGAAAATGATGTTTTCAGGAAAACTGTAACTGAAAAGAAACCGGGAAATGGAGATTAATATTTCTGTATAGAGAACAAAATACAATTTGAAAACAGTACCCCTTAGAACATTGCAAACAGCTGGTTGGATAAAAAACTGCAGCCACACAGGAGAAAATGAAGTAGTTATTAAGAGAAGAAAGTACCTGAGATCCGTTAGAGTTCACCCCACTGTTTGCCTGCAAAAGGTACGATGGTTATTGATAATTGATATATAGAATAAAGGCTAATATATTATCTGAAACACATTGAAGAGCTGTGCAATGCAGGAAACATGCACATACAAAAATCTGATAAACAGGAAGGATGCACAAGTAGCTATTTACATTGAAAAATTAAAAAAAAAATAGAGTAACAGCAACTTAATAAAATAATAACAATACAAGTTGACTGGTTGGACAAATGTTCTAAGAATCAATAGATGGGGGTCAGTCCCAAGTCAGTCACCACTCATCAATCATCATGTTATGCATTGCAGGTTGAGAACGAATTGGGTAAGTGTGGGACGTCGGGGGCCTCGGCTTGGGAGGTTTCCCTGGCGGCCTCCCCATGCTGATGATGATCTGGCGCACAGAAGAACGAGATGAGAGGCAGAGAATGGGATGAGGTAAATAGACTAATTCTTCCTTAACTTATTCCTGATTACAGCCTGCCTATATATAAAACTTACAAACTTATCTCTTTAACTACTTTAGATCTAATCTGCTAATTTAATGTAAACTAATCTGCAAAAAGATAAAATTTAACTGTATTATAATCAAGGACTCAATACCAGCGCAGGACATTGTGTCCCGTCTGGAAACCAAACTCTAACCAATTCGGCCAGCCTAGAGGGATCGGCCAGCACAAGGACTCTAGCCCATAGTACTGGTTCTCTTCCCCCTTCTGCTGTAGAAATTGCTTCCACGGACCACGGCACATCATGACCTTTAATGATAAATGTACCATAACCTAACCTATGCAAATGATGAAGGGCTGGGTATAATAGATTGGAAATAATGCATGTAAACAATTTGCCCATATTGGTATAATTCACTTTCCCTCGTATTACACATAATCTTGCATCAAGCCATCAACTATCTGCAGATTTGCATAGCGCAAGAGGTTTGCTTATTTCCTCTGCAAACCAAATGACCAGAATCCACACAGGCATAAAGAACAAACCAAAAGTGAGAATTTGTATATATATATATATATATATATATATATATATGCAAGGAGTCCAAGGAAATTATGTGAAAACACAACTAAACACTAAGCTCTAGAAATAGTTTTCTTGTGAACAAGAATACATTAGAAAAGTAACATTTCCTAACTGTATTTCAATTGAAAATCAGGTGGAGAGTTATAATACCATAGAGAGTAAGCCAGGACCAGTATGCTTTGCTATGAAATTTTCATCATCAAATTTGGTGCCATAGATTGATGTGCATCCAGTACCATCACCCTAGAGGACATGAAAACATGGGGATTTAGTTTATATTGAATACCCCATGAATCAGATCCAAGTATAGATTACAGAATAACAGTTCATCACTCAAAGCTAAATAGGCTGTAGAGCAACTTGATACAACACATCATCAAAATGTTGCAATAGTCCATACCTTTTGTTATATGAATAATTCCATGAGTTTATACTGTTAGTTCTATGAAAACATTATGCTAATGTTATTATCCTAGGTCACATGGTTGACACCTGAAACTACAAATGACACTAACCTTCAAATAGTCACCTCCCTGAATCATGAAATCTTTTATCACTCGATGGAACTGACAACCTTTGTATCCCTGTGGCAAACCTGATTTCCTGCAATAAAGTGTCAGACCTAAGCACAATGGAGCTTTCTATGATGAAATATATACAGATGAAAGCTTTTGTTTAGATCACACAATCAAGTAATCAGTCTTCTGCAAAAATTGCAAGCTCAGTTTCCCACCAATTACAACAAAGCACAAACAATGGTAGCATAATAGATGTCAAATTAGCATTTGTTTATATCTATTCATTTGGACACAGAGTACACTACCAACAGAATAACCTAGATACACATCAAACCATTTTGGATGGAACTCATGGAAGATAAACTACCACAAAATAGAGAAATTCTACAACAAAATCATACAACAAGGCAAAACATTTAAAGTTATAAAAACAGTCAGTGATGCAGAATTACAAGAAAAGCCTGTGCATATTAACCAATTAGCTAGGTGTCCTTACCTGTGCTCTCCGGTACAGAACTGCCTGAAACCAACATATCAAGCGAATCAGATAGATCCATAACAAACACACCATCAGATGCAGAAGGAAACAAATGGAGACTAGGGTTTAAGGGTAGTGAAAGTGCTAGGCAGTACCTGAAGTTCTCGGCGGTCTTGGGGACGATGTCGGCAAAGAGCTCCATCTTGATGCGGCCGGCGGGGATGGAACCTATGGTGACGTCGAAGAAGACCACCGGGTTCTTCGGGTTCGGCGGCCGCTGGTGCCAATCCACCGAAGACCCCGCAGCCGACGGCGGCGTGGGCCCGGCCGAGATGGCCGATCCACCGGAGGACGCCATGCCTGTTCTCGGGGGCGCGCAGCGGAAGCCTCTCGAAGATTCGAAGGTTCCCACGCCGAGCCGAGAGAGGACGAAACTTCAAGAGAAGCAGGCGGCGGCGCAGGGTCGAACAGAGACGGGGACGCCGGTTTATGCGCCAAGATTCGTGGCCGAAGCCTCGAGACTCGATCGACAGCGTGAAGAATTTTGCACGGACATGTGGGTCCCACTGTCCGTATGGGCCCACATGTCAGCTACCTATCCAATAAGGCAACGCGAGAGAGGGAGAAAGAGAGGGAGAGGCGGCTACGCAGCATCTACCCCCAAATCGGGGGGACCCAAACCCTAGCGGCGGAAGGGAGGGAGGAAGCCGGCGGCGATGGCGGCGGTTAGCTTGCGGAAGAGCAACGCGCGGCTGCCTCCGGAGGTGAACCGTGTGCTGTACGTGCGAAACCTGCCGTTCAACATCTCGAGCGAGGAGATGTACGACATCTTCGGCAAGTACGGCGCCATCCGGCAGATCCGGCTTGGTAACGCCAAGGACACGCGCGGCACCGCCTTCGTCGTCTACGAGGATATATACGACGCCAAGAACGCCGTCGACCACCTCTCCGGTTTCAACGTCGCCAACCGCTACCTCATCGTGCTCTACTACCAGCCGACCAAGATGTCCAAAAAGTCAGACGTCAAGAAGAAGGAGGAGGAGATCACCAGGCTGCAGGAGAAGTACGGCCTCGGCTCCAAGACCCCTTCATCCTCCACCAGCGCATAGGATTTTCACCAAAATCGATTCTTGAGCTAGTACATGTACTAAGGATCGGAAATTGCTTAATCAACCTTCAGTTTGTGCTCATCTTGCTGTGTCTGCCATAGTTGCCTATCAATGAACATGGCAGAGCAATCTTTAATTCTGTATTTGGACTGAAAGTTCTGATTCCTAACATCTAGTTGAATTTGTCCTGTGTTCTGATGACCAATTTAATTGATGGTAGAGTTTGGCTGATGCATGCTGGTGGTACTGGTATCAATGAACCATTTCAATTTGGTATGTGCTCTGAAATAAATTGTTGATTTGCACATCTGAGATCTGTTACTTATTGGCAAGCTTATGCTATCTTATCTTGGTATGCGCTGTTCTTACTGTGATTATAGTTATAGGATGATACATTCACTATTGATTGGATCTTAGAGCTGATTGATTTGATTGTTGACAGCAGGTAAGATCAATTCTAGACATGAATCATTCAATCTTTATTGTGAACTTTGGCAGGATGAAGTTTCTGTTTATCTGGTGTTCTGTCACTTTTGCTGTGAGATGCTCTTGTTTTCAATGCTCCTGGTGATTCCAATATTATCTTGTTGCAATGAATTTGCTATTGCCAGGTAATTTTCCCGTGACTTATTTTCTTGCATTTGTCATGTTGATTGTGGTGGCGTTCTCCGTTGTAGAGTATGATTTCAGACATGCAATCAACAATGTGTAATTCGTGAATCATGAACTTTCTCGTGACAATTATGATTTCAAATAGTTCATGAGTCATGAACTTATGTTAGTTTTATCCTCCACCGCCAGTTGACTTTAAAATAAACTCGATACTCCTTTTTTAACTGTTGTGATAAAAGCCAATGACACCATTTAAAAAGATGTTATATACAATCTGTTTCACCTCATGAATTAAATTCTATGGTGGTGTCCCTGCAACCTAATTAGGGCTCTTTATAATATAGGAATTTCAGGTGATTTTTACAGGAATTAGTTCAATTCCCCCACAGGATTCAGAAAACATTGAACTAATGCCTGCTAGTTTAAGTATATGTACATAGATCCATGTTGTTCTTCCAATTGCTTACCTAGGACATGTTAATATGTACTTTTTATTTGTGTATACTGGGGTTGTTTTGATTCCCTGGTGCTTAGACTTATTGTCATATTAGTTAAGCCTTTCCTGTTAGTGTCATGGTGTTACGAGTTTTCCATAATTAGAGGTGGGCATAAAAAATTGAGACTGAAAAAAAACAAGATCGAGTAATTCGGACTGTATTTCGTGTATAAGGTGTAGAAAACCAAAATTTATTACGGTATTTTGGGTATAGCATCTAGAAAACCGAATTGGACAAAAAAACCAATTGGCTCAAACATAAACAAACAAGTCCAGTAAGAATATCTCCAGCAGCTCCCTTCTTTATTATAAATTTCCTCTCTCTTCATCCCCAAATCTGAGAATGCCATGTCAGCACTGAGAAAAAGAAAGAAGAAAAAAGAAACAGCACCGGGAGAAAGAAGAGAAGGAAAAAATAAAATAAAATAGAAAATAGAAAAATAAAAGGAAGAGTTATTTTCTTTATAATTTTTAAGATATTTTTGATATCAACTATTTAGACTAATTATAGGATATTTATTTAATTATGAAAAAATAAAAATTCACAACTAAAATATAATTGTTGAAAATATAACCGTTGTAATTTTTACCGTTGAATGATAATAAAAAATCTATCAATCGTCAACAACAATAATGATCATACATAATAGTATATGTGTTAGAGATATAGCCGTTAAAAATATAGTCGTTATAATTTTTACCGTTAGATAATAATAAAATAGAGAATTCAAAAATATAGAGAATAAATTTTAGGAAAACTATTGGAGACCGAAACTGTATAGGGATAAAATTTTTTAGGATCATTCTCTGTATAAGAGGTATATGGGATAAGTTGTAGAAAAACTGTTGGAGATGCTCAAGCCTACTTGAACACTTGACTACGTGAGTACTTCACTGCTTGAACCGTCAAACTTAATTACTTATGTAACTCTATTATTTTTCTATCTCATGTAACTCCGTTATTTTTGTATCTCATGTGACTTGAAATGATGTAATTCTACTATCCATTAAAATATGTTCTAGTTGAGCTATTTGTATGTTGTTCGGTTTGTTGCACTTCTATTGAAGTGCTAATGAATGTTAAATCGGTATGTTTGATTGTCGCTTGTTGTTTCGTATAGAGAAATTAGGTATATTTAAATAAAACTGAAATCCAAATCGAAATTTTGGGTAACCGAATTTTCAGTGCATGTTGTTGCGCTGGGTAATTGGATGTTGAAAAAACAAAAAATGGACCGTCCGATCCGTCCGAACGCCCGCCCTTATCCATAGGGTAAGGAGAGCTCTTTTAGCATTTTGGCCTATTGATTAATGATTACTTACTCGCTAAAATTTGATTACATTGTTGACACATCTACTCTGCTATATAATTAACGAGTTTCACCTAATCATCAAATACTTCATTCACATCTAATAAATTATAGCCGCCGAATCTTTCTTTTTCTCTCTTCTTGGGTTGGCCCAGTCCATTATGCCCCTCTCTCTACCATTAGGTCTCGTCTGTTTTATATGGAAGATGATCTTTTATTTTATATGATAATTATTAATAATTGGAAATCATTAATATATGAAAGCCGGTCTGTTTTATACGAAAATTATTAATATATAAAAATCATTAATATATGAAAGTTGCTCTATTTCATATGAAATCATTAATATATAGAATGTTGATCATGTATATAGAAATATGATTAGATTTATATAGAAATAATAAATAAATTAAAAATATATTCATGACATAATGTTATTTTTTAGAAGCCTCAGAATCCCCTTCTATATCCGTCCCATTTTCTTTTCTGACGTCTTCCTATAAAATCCGGAATCCAAGGAAAAATTTCGCCATCAATTCTAGCCCTAGCTTCGTGAATCCGAGGCCACACCGTGTGTTTTTGCTCCACTGCTGCCCACTCTTATCACCGACAGCCGCATTCGTTCTCACTATCTACTCCGTCGAGTACGTCATCCCCTCCCCGTCCTCCAATGTCACTCCGATCGGATCCCTAATCATCATATCACCATCACCACCTTCATCCTGAACCGTTCTCATAGCTCTCGCTCACCGTCGATCACATCTCTCACAGCTCTCGCTCACCGTCGATCACATCCATTTTATAATTGTACTATTTCTTAATTGATTTTTATTCGCACGTATACGATGCTAATGACATATGTTTGATGTGTTGTAGAATTAGGAATGAGGGATGGAAGTTTAAAAATAGAGTTGTTTTTTCTTTATAATTATATTTGTAAATAATGTGTTATTATTTGATACCATATATTCGGATAGATATTAAATCTGTATTTATTTCCGCTCTTTATTTAATATGTATTTATTTCTATCCCTTATTCAATATATATTTACGATATTATCCGTTTCCATTGTTTTTTTATTTTCGTCTCTACCTATAAACGACGTGTTTTCTTGAAAAAGTTTCTACATAATTTTGTAACATTGTTTTTTCAAATTTTTATTAGTAAAATCATTAATTTAAACATTTTAAATAAATTAGTTTTGACGTTATTTTATAAACTTTTTACTATTAAATATATTAATTTAAATCCTTAAATAATCGTGAAAAACTTGTTCATCATCTATCATCCATCTTCGATTTTGATCGAACCGTCCGAACCCTCATGCGATGGAATTTAGCCAAAATAAAACAACCATTTGATGAAAAGGAAGTTTGGCGAGGAAAATTCCATAAGAGCGAGGAGGGGGAGACGCGTTCGTTTGACGCGACCCGCACAAGGTTGGCTCCCTCCCTCCCTCTCGCATAAATAAAGCGCGCACCACCGCGCCACAGGCCTCAACGCCACCGCGCCACAGGCCTCTCGTCTCGCTCCCTCCCCCTGTTCCCTCCGCCTCCTCCGGCTCCGGCCAGCGCACCGCCGATCGTGCTTTCCGATCAGGTGAGCGGCTCCCTCCCATTCCACCGTGCGCCTCCCTGGATCCGCATGCCGTCTCTGTGACTGTGTGTGTAGTTTTCTAAGGAGCTGCCTTCTCCTCGTCGCTGCCTCTGAGATCTAGGCGAGGTCGCCTGCGGTGGTTAGGGGGCATTTCGCCCCGTCGCGGATTAGGAGATCTCTGTGGATTCCCTGTCCATTGCTGCACCGACCTTTTGCGCCGGTTTGGGTAGATCCGACTGCGGATCTCGTGTTCGGCATCTAGATCGCGCGTTGAGGTCTAGGGTTCCAGGGCTGTTCGATTAGGAGCTGGATCTGGAGCCGTGCGGTTAGATCTAGCAGATCATGCGAGCGGAAGTTGATATCGCATTTGCGCGTGGGGATTGTGTTTGTGTTGCAGGCGAGGCGGGAGAAGAAATGGGACTCACGTTCACCAAGCTGTTCAGCCGGCTCTTCGCCAAGAAGGAGATGCGGATCCTGATGGTGGGTCTTGACGCTGCCGGAAAGACCACCATCCTCTATAAGCTCAAGCTCGGCGAGATCGTCACCACCATTCCCACCATCGGTGAGCATTAGTGCACCTCATCATATTCGTATTTTACATATTTGCTTTTGTTGGGAATTGGGATCACCTGATGGTGTGAGCATATCACCAGAAGTTGTCAACGTGAGATGTGAATGGCAGCTAGCTTCATGGAAAATATTGACAAAATAACCCAGTGGAATATCGATACTAACATTCGATCATTTTGTCATTGGATTTTAGGAATATCTAGGAAGATAGCTCGGGACTTAGTACACACTATACAATTATAGCATGATCACGATTAAATGGCGCCCAAACCATGTGGACACTTCAGGAAAAATGAACAAATTGAGGGTTAGTATACTAGAAAAGTTTCTTACTGTCGTTACTGATGCATTTCTTATTGACCAGGTAGACCAATAGTTTTGGTGTCAGCAAAAAATCATTTGTATTTTGTAATTTGTAGTTATGCTCATAAAGTTATGTCTGGAGCTAATGCACAGCAAAAACTCAAAGCCATCCTAGCCAACATCAGCCATATATGTTATCACAGACACAAAGGACAGCAGAGTGAAGAATAATGACTATCATAAACATAGTTATCAAGACGTCGCATAATCGATGATTAGATGTCCAGGTGGCCAGTGGCAGATGCCACAGCCGACGCCTCGCCTAATTGGAGTGTGGTGTCTGCCTCATGGGAAATGGCATCTGCTTCACGGGAAATGGTGTCGGCAGGACACCCAAGTCTCCATGATAGACGCTCCTTCCACAGCTGCCATCCCCTCTGCCGGTCACCGCTGCTATTTCCTCCACAGGTTTTCCCTTGCTCGGTGCAGCAACAATGGCCTACCCTCGCCCGACGCTGCAGCGACGGCCTTCCCTCGCCAGGAGTGGCGGCGGCGTCCTTCCCTCACACAACATCGCTCTAGATCTGCGGCAGCAGCGGCCTTCCCTCCATTCCGATCTGCTCTCCCTTCCTCCACTGCTTTTTTTTCTCCCTCTTCCTTCTTTGACGTCTTTGTTAGAAGGAAATAAATCAGCTCCTGCCGTGAACAGGCCTTCCATATATTGATGATTCCATATACAATTGATCAACTTCCCATATATTGGTGATTTCTGTATATAATTGATCAGCTTCCCATACATTGATAGTTTCCATATACAACTGATTAACTTCCCATATATATTGATAGTTTTCATATAGAATTGACTAGCTCCTACCATTTATAAGATTTCCGTGTATGTCTGTTTATACGGAATGAAGTATGGACTTATGTAACTATTTATATTTCACGTGGGTCTAAATTAAAAAATTATTGTGACCATACTTATCAAGGCGTCGCTTTAGCGGTAGAGCGCTCGGTGAGGGTAAGGCGTCCCGACGCCTTACCCTCCAACATTGCCCCCGCACGCGAAGAGGCCTGGTGTGGTGCAGATCTGGCACGCAGAGGCCGGGCGCGACGCAGATCGAGCACAGAGAGGCTGGGCGCGGTGCGGCTTGGCGTGAGCGGGGTGCTATGTAGCCCGGATACGTGGATACAGATACGGATACGCGGTACCGCGATACTTCGATACGGCATTTTCCAAAAAACATGGATACGGCGATACGTGTGTATATATTTATATATATATATAACAAGTTAACACACAGAAAAATAATAACATGAATTCAATATGAAAATGAACACACACAGAAACATAATTAAGTAGCAAATATGACAATCCAACATAATTAAGTAGCAAATTTGACAATCCAACATTCCAACATAATTAAGTAGCAAATCAAAACAAGTTTGGTCCAACATTCCAACATTCAAACTAGCAGTAGAGAAGAATAATTCATGGCTCATGCATTCTCTGATGGCCCTGCACCATCATCAGGTAAATCCAATGCATTGATATCCTCAATTAGCCTCTCTAAGTTTGGTTCATCCAAAGAGAGTTGTGCTTGTTGAAGAAAATCAGCACCACCATCAAGATCAATATCATGATTGTCTCCTCCAATATCCCACATTGCTGATGGGCCTTGACAGTAATCTTTAGATTTCCTTGAAAGAAGACGTAAGTTTTGATGTGCAAACACTAAATCCTCGACACGTCCAGGATTAAGTCTACAATAATATTAATTGTGATCAATTATAAATAGTAGAATAGGTGAGTATGTGACAAATAAAGAAAGATGGCAAAAGAATGATTGGAATAAAGACCTATTTCTGATTGAACTATGGATCAACCCATATGTGCTCCAGTTTCTTTCAGCACAAGAAGATGATGTTGGTTGTCCAAGTAATTTCAATGCCATTTTTTTCAACTCAGGAGCACTAGTACCATGAATTCCCCACCATTGTTTTGGCTCATAATGAAGTCTATCCTCAAGTGAATCAAATTAATTACATCCAGTACCAAACAAAGAGAAATCAGCGTACTGTTGGTTGATCTTTTTTAATTCATCACCAGAAAAGAACCTCCTAAAGCATTTGCTTCTCATTTCTGAAATCTCTTGATCCATATGAGGTGCTTGGCGATTTGGAACCTCATTAATCCATTTTTCAGTATAATACCTAACAAATATGTGAATAAGGAATGAGTCAAACAATGTGAAGTGTGCTACTTTATTAATGTAAAGAAGATAGAATTGACCTTACTTGGGATTTAATGAGTGTGCCAAGCAATGCAATGGGGTATTACTTTTTGCCCATCTACTCACTAATATCTCATTAATTGCAGAGTAAAAGAGGAGTGCTCATGTGGTTGTTTTCTCTCATGACGATAAATAACAACCTTGACCTTCTCTATCATTGTATCCCACATCTCATATATCAAATGGACACATGGTCTGTCAGTATCAACTGCACGAATCATAGAATAGATTGGCTCTGTGAAATCAAGGATGTAGCAAACACTATCCCACCAAATATCATTTACCATTTTCTCTTTGACAAAAGTTGCTTGGCCTGAATTATCTTCCCTATATGTGCTCCATTTTTCACTCACTACCATTTGTGCAAGAGAATCCTTAATAGCACGGAATCTCTTCAACATTACAATGACTGATGCAAATCTAGTATCAGCAATGGCAAGAAATTTCAACTTACTATGTTCATTGAACATAGACAACCTCATGGAGTGATTCATGATAAAATTCTTAATAAACAAGGCATCTCTAGCAATATCACTAATCCAATTGAACTCTTCATAAAGCTCATCATCAACATTTTTAGAAGCACATATATTTTTCAAGGCAAGATTCAAAGCATACTTATCAAGGCGTCGCTACAGCGTCGCTTAGGCGTCGCTGTAGCGATAAGGCGGTCGGCGGGGGTAAGGCGTCGGCGGGGGTAAGGCGTCCCGACGCCTTACCCCCAAGGTGCTCGCCGAGCGCACAGAGGGCCGGGGGCGGCGCAGATCCGACGTAGGGAGGCTAGATCTGGTGCGGAGTGGTGCGCAGCGAGCCGAGCGTGGTGTACATCGGGCGCGGCAAGGTCCTGTGCGGCGCGGAGGGCGGGAGCAGCTGGACGAGAGCACAAAGAGCTCCTGTGCGTGGCGCACAGCGAGCTCTTGTGGGCGGCGCACGACGAGGCCCTATGCGGCGTGGAGAGGCCGGGTGCGAGCTTCGCGCGGGGAGGCCATGTGCAGAGCAGAAGAGAGGGGAGAGGAGGGGAAGAGAGGAAGAAACGGTGGCTGGTAGGAGAGGATGAGAAAAGCCTGGGGATGGGAGGGAAGTTAGGGTTTAGATATGAAAAATAATCCAATGGGCCTTAAGTGGGCTGCTGGATCAAAATTGTATAAATTAATAATTAAATTGAACTCTAAATATATCATTAAATATACAAATGCTATCCTACACCACGAGTGTAGCATAATTATTCTATTGAGAAATTTAATACTGAGAAAAAAGTAGTACCAAATTGCTATTCTACTGAAAAAATCTACTACTAAAAGTAGTCGGTGTAGAATAGCTATTCTACACACGTAGTGTAGAATAGCGTCACCGTCATTAAATATAATTTTAAATGTATTATTATAATTTTAATTGTGTATATTTAAATTTATAAGACATATAAAGTGAAAATATTGTAATTTGATAGTATATTACTATTTTTATATTGCTATCATAGTTGTTATGGCGACGCGGCGATGCGCGGCGACCTAGCACCTTCACAACTTTACAATGCTTATGGCGCGCGACGTGGCGTCGCCATAGACACATCGGCGTGGCGACCAATATAGAAAAATAGCTTATAGAATTTAAGGATTTTTAAAAAATATATCAATATATAAGTACTAAATTGCAAATAAGAATAGTAATATAGTATTATAAAAATAGCAATTTCATATCAAGTTGCAATAATGTTAATTTATATATCTTATAAAATAAAAATATATAATTAAAATTGCAATAAAATATATAAAATTATGTCTAATATTATATTTAAATGTTCATTTAATAATCTGTTTTATAAATTTGATCCAATAGCCCATTTAAAGCCCAGTCTGAACATTTAAAGTCTATTTCCTAACCCTAATTTTCTCAACCCCTCCCTTTCTCTCTCTCACCTCCCATTCCCTCCAGCCGCCGCCGCCACACAACACTTCAGCAGAGCAGAGCAGAGAGCACTAGAGCAGACCTCGTCGCCGTGGAGCACCCTCGCCGCGCCCTCGCTGTGGAGCCCCCTCGCCGCGCCCTCGCCACGCAGCGCCCTCGGCCCTCGCCGCGCCGCACCCGCGCCACGTCACGCCGAGAGCCCTAGACAGTGGCGGCGGCGACGGCTGTGTTGAGGAGAGGGAAAAGGCTGGGAGGGCCGCCGGGAATAACTTGCCTATCTGTATATGGCGGACGCCACGGCCGTGGCGGACGCCACACGGCGCCATAGCGACGCCACACGACTGTGGCGCTCGCCATAAGCCTTCGGCGATATGGCGTGGCGTGGCGAATAGCAAAATACCGCCACGGCGATATGGCGACGATATGGCGACGCCATAACAACTATGATTGCTATCTTGCTCTTCCTATTTAAAATTTATTACTTATCTATCAATATTTTTTTCTAAATCATGTATTTTCTGTGGGTGTAAGGCGTCGCCTCGCCTTACGCCTTACCGCTTAGGCGGTAAGGTGGTACTCCACCGCCTCGCCTTGCCTTAGCGCCTTAATAACTATTATTCAAAGTATGAACAACACACGGTGTCCAAAAAATATGAGGATGCACTTGTTCAACCATTAGCCCAGCAACTTTGCAATTGGCTACATTATCAGTGATTACTTGCACAACATTTTGTGCTCCAATCTCATCAATTACAACTAATATCTTTTCAACAATATACTCCTTCTTAACTTCTCCTTCAGTGTTGATTGCTCTAATAAACATTGGACCATCTTCTGTTACAGCCATAAAATTTAATAGTGGACGCCTCTGTGCATCTGACCATCCATCTGATACAATGCTCACACCTTTTGAGCTCCATGTTGACTTAATAGGCTGCAACATTCTCTCTACATGTGTCTTTTCTTGCACAAGAAGAGTGGTACTCAACTTGTTATAACTTGGAGGGGCATATCCTCCCAAAGAATGATTGGCAGCATACATGAATGCTTGTCTAAAATATGGATTTCTTGCAACATTAAAAGATAATCCTGCTGTATAAAACATCCTAGCAATCAAAGCATCAAGATGGCCACGAGTTTCTGAATTAAAGCTTGCTTCAATAGGTGAAACACCTTTTCTTTTCCTACTACTCACACCTTGAGTGGGAAGTGGAATATTCTTTGGCATCTCCATGACACTAATAGCATTAGCTCTAGCAATTTCATCTTGAAGTTGGGTAAGAACATGAATTGTTACTTTATGACAAAACTTAACTCCAAAACCCTTAATCTTTAAAAGATGTGCTTTCACTCTTGCATAATTCCCATGAAAAATATGATCACAAAGTCTACATCTAGACCATGTATTTCCCCCTTGACCCTTTCCGGTCTTCTCAAGCAACTCTATATATCTCCATAATGGCTTTCTATTGTCATCATTTGGTAAAATCACTCTATTAGAACGTAGAAATTGGCTTGCCATAGCAACATTACTTGCAAGATGATTCGTATTACCACTTCCACTACCACTACCACTACCACTATTATACTCAGATGCATTTGAGCCATCAAATCCCGATCCACTATTACTATCCATTAATCTACGAATCCAACATTCACACAAACAAATAAAACACAGAAATTATTCACTGTATAAAACATTTCTACATCGACAGTACATAATAAAATCAGAACTCAGAAGGGTTGGAAAAGGAAAACTGGTTGCTCACTTCACTGGTTCACTGCGAGGGCGAACAATGCGAAGGAAGAAGCGTGAAGCGAGACCGAGCGGCGAGGGCTCTCGCCTCCGAGCAGCTCGTGCTCGTCGGTGGAGTCGGCGGTGGGGGAGACCGAGCGCGAAGGGCGGCGCGGCGGGCTGGCAGAGCGGCGGGCCTGCGGCAGCAAGCGGCGAGGCGACGGCCGGCGGCGACCGGCGGCGCGGCGGCGGCGTCGGCTGGGCTAGGGCGACTCGAGTTAGGGCACAGGTATGGGGGAGGTCACGGGCGTGGGCGTCGGGTATTTCCTCCCTTTGTTTGGCGTATCGCACGCCGGCGAGCCGAGTCCGATACGTATCAGATTTTTTTTTATTTTTTTTGGAAAATCGAAAAGTGCAGGATATGGGTACGCCGATTTTTTGGAGTATCCGAGCTTCACAGGCGGGGTGCGACCCGACGCGTGGCAAGTTTCGGCGCATAGGGAGAAGAGAGGAAGAGGGGAGAGAGAAGAGGGAAGTCTGGGCGTTTGGCCGTTTGGCGGTTGGACTGAGGGGAGGAGAGGGAACTGTGCTGAGAGTGTGGGAGAGATTTTATGGTTTGTAACTGGGCCTGGTTTGTAACTGGGCTGAGTTTGACTAGAATTATATGAATAAGCTGAATTGAGCTTTAAATATATTATTATACATACTTTTATATTTGTTATTGTAATTTTAACTATATATATATATTTAGTTTTTAGTTTTGTAAGTTATATAAAGTGATAACATTGCAATTTGTTATTATATCATTATTTTTATGATGCTATATTGCAATTACTATTTAAAATTTACTACTTATCTATTAATATTTAGTCATAAATACTATTTTTTATATGGGCATAAGGTGTGGCCTCGCCTTACGCCTTACCGCTTAAGTGGTAAGGCGGTAGTCCACCGCCTCGCCTCACCTTACTGCCTTAATAACTATGATTGTGACATGTACATTTATGTTAGTGAATATGGGTCGTCTCACCGCACGTTATACTCGTCTAAAAGGTGTGAAGTTAGTTAGGCACATCGCCTCGCCTTACTGCTATAATAACTATGATCATAAACCATATTCGTCAATGGCATTATCTGCAGACTGCTTGCTTTTTATCCTCAGTATTGACTTCACTCCAAATGCAGGATTCAATGTTGAAACCGTGGAGTACAAGAACATCAGCTTCACTGTTTGGGATGTGGGGGGTCAGGACAAGGTATGATGAGCACATGCTTTAGAATTTTTATGTTGTATGTTATGTACGTCCTAGCTGTTTTTTACTCTGTTTCCATTATGGGATATTGCTGATTTCCTGTATGGACAACTTTATATCGATTCATGTCTAATTTCCTTATTTCTTGTGGAAAATATAGAAAATCTTCCTCTGTCCTTTCTTGAAAATTTGCAGGCTTCTTTTCTTGAAACAGTGTCTTACTCTTGCCTTGATGACAACAGATCAGGCCTCTGTGGAGGCATTACTTCCAGAATACCCAGGGACTCATCTTTGTTGTGGACAGCAATGATAGGGACCGTGTTGTTGAAGCCAGGGATGAGCTCCATAGGATGCTGAATGAGGTAAATTCTTTTGTAGTGCAACCTCTATCATGCAATTAACATAGCCTGAAATTTATTGTTGAATCATGAATCACTGCTTTGAAACATCTGCATCATATTGTGTGGACTCCTAATGTATATGTTACCACTAACAACAATTGTTTAATTTTTTGATATTGTTTAGATTGTCTTAGGACTGAACTATATGGTCTTCAATTGTTCTTTGCTCATGGAAAATATTGTGTTATCAAGCTCTTAAAATTCACATGGTACTGGTTGCAGGATGAGTTACGTGATGCTGTTCTGCTGGTCTTTGCTAACAAGCAAGATCTGCCAAATGCTATGAATGCTGCTGAGATTACTGATAAGCTTGGACTGCACTCCCTTCGCCAGCGACACTGGTAGCTGTGCATACAATATTTGCTACTATTCGTTTCTGTAAATTAAGATAACATCAGAACAATCCATCCCTGCATTTCTCGTCAACTCATTTCTGTGCTCTGAGATGCAACCACAATTAATTTATAACACGAAATTTATTTCTAACCTTTGCCTTGGCTTTACCAGTTCAACATTAGACTCAACTTCTTGATCTGGCTGACAGGTACATCCAGAGCACTTGTGCTACAACCGGTGAGGGATTGTACGAGGGCCTGGACTGGCTGTCCAGCAACATTGCCAGCAAGGTATGAGATTCATTTTTTCCTTAGAAAGAAATCGCCCTAGAAGAGAGATCATCCTCATTATACTATATAGAATAATTGAATGATCTATTGCTTAGTACTTCCTCCGTCTTATAAAGACCGTACTTTTTAAATAAGTAAAAGCTATCTCTTAATGATAAGAAAACAATATTGTGAAATGTGAAGTGATAGATAAGGGATATTAAAGAAATAAAACTTCTTTTGAAAACCAAAGATCGTTAAGAAGGTAGAAATGAAGCCTTTTTGAGGAGGAAGTAACATATTCTATGATGCCACTTGTTTTTATGGTTCGCTCATCTGGTGCCTTTTGACGTCCTTGCAGGCCTAAATATTAAAAGATCTGCATGAGCTTACGGAGCTTTGGACGAATCGCGGGGTACCTAGGGATATGGTTGGCTCTTCCAGTATGTAAGGTGTAACTCTCGAGTTCAATAGTTATTGAGCTTTGGTTATGGTTTCACAGTTAAATGGTTTACTGTACGTTGATCCTTAAATATGTTGCTGAACTAAACAGCTATTAAATTGAGTTCCGTTGAGTTTTTCTGCCCTTTCCGTATACTAGCTATTAAATTTAGTATCACGATATAGCTGCCATGACTCAAATCACAACACTACGAATGTTAGCTCGCACATTAGACATATTTTACCGATCTTAAAGTACATTATTATTGATTTGTTACTTGTGACCTTCCAACGATCTTCTCGCCTTGCAAGTTTGCATCAACAAAGCAGCTGCTCCATCTGGTTTTTCTATCATTTCTCTTTTCGTTTTTTAATTTGGTTTTATTTAAGGATTTATTTCTGTTTTTGGACGTGAAAAACCAAACAAACACAAAATGAAATTTATAATTTTATAATGTCCATGTGATATGTTAAATTGTAATATAATTTTAATTTTATCTAGATTATCAAATGATGGTTTAAAAGAATGGTCACAATATATTTCTGTTAAAACTGAATCAAATTATTTTAGCTCACTATTTTATTGTAAAAAACAATTGTGATACTTAACAATGAGGCGGAAAGCTCGGGGCAAGGGAGGTGAGGTGCTGGCTGCGAATCTGCAACCATCTGGCACTCTGGGTCGCCGTGCACTGGAGATTGGACAGGCTTTCTCCCAAGTCACGCTTCGTGGGCTGGAATTGACGGCCTGTATGGCCTTGAGTAGCACAGTACTGTGAGTCTGTCTGGAATTGGATTAGGCAATGAGATTGGTGGATGAACTGATGTGCTGACCTGACCCCAAGCCCTCCATTTTCTCTTTATCCTTCGACCGCAAACAAAATCCACAGACGTTGGACACATCACAAATGTAACTCCATCCCTATCCCACTACGGGTGTTGCACCTGGTATTGTTGCATCAAGTAAGGTTGTCACAAAGTCCACGGGTGGATCCATAATTTTACATCAATAGTTTCATCATAAATTTTTTAGTGGGGTATTGGAGTCATCAGATAAACTATGCTATTATTATCAACATCTGAGTCAATCGGTAAGATATTGATATGCCATGAGTCCATGACAATAACTCCTACTTACACATTAGATCGGCCTGTAAGCCGAGCTTGAGCACGCCAATTAGAGCTAAGTTCATGCTCAATTCTACTCTGAAGGGCTACATTGTTAGCTCTGATCACGAGGGTATGATCGCTTGAACGTGCTTAATTTGTTTTCTGCACGCCTGCTGTTGTTTGTTTGTCTGCAATATTTTCTTTAATCTTTAGCAATGCCCTGGATGAGCTTTGAGATCATCTTACTAGTTCAGATGTCCAAATTATCCCGCTGGTGCTTGCTCGCTGGAGGTCCTATCTACCTGGTTTGTTCTTCTTTTGCACGCCCAAGTTGTTGTTGTTTTGTTATTACATCAGAATTTTGTTTCTGCGGTTCGATTGCGTGGCTTTTCCAGTGTTGGATGCCAGAAACCAGTAGGTATACCGTATGCATGATCTGATCTGATGTTTGGTCACGGTAGTTGTGGCCTTCTGGCTGCCTGCCTTTGAATCTAGTGTTGACGCATAGGTAGCATGGTGTTTTTCGGCTCGCCAAATAGGTCTTGGTTGTTTTGGTTTTGGATTATCTAACTAACTTGGTTAAAAGTGTAAATAAACAATCAACTTATTATACTAATTTATTATAATCTTATGTGATCTAGATTATGATAATGTAATAAACTAGTGAACCTGTTTTTTAGTTTATTACTCTAAAAAGACTACAAACACACTTATTTTTAGAAATTATTCATTATCATCTCATACTCAAATATGGCTCCTCCACGCTTTATTTGGAGGACATTGAAGTCTTTTACCACCAAAATATAATAATCCATCCTAGCAATAATATATGTTGTCAAACAAATCATAACTTATTTCCCTTTAGATTATTATAAACTAACTTATTATAATATTTACATATAAGTTAGATTACATTACAGTAATTCAAACAGCTCACAACACTACCACAAAACAACCTTTAGTTAGTGATGGAGCTTTACTTACCTATAAATGATGCACATCACTAATACACTTTGTGATAAACTATTTTGAACGTATCAGTGATGTTGTCTTATTAGTGACAGGTTGTAATGTAACCCATCACTAAAGAGGGGGCACCCCATTAGTGACGGGTTGAATTATCACCTGTCACTAATGGGCCAAAGAATACGTGCCGAATGACAACTATCACCTGTCACTACTGATCCGGTGATGGACAATAGTTTTCGTCCGTCACTAATGGCTAGATCATTAGCGACGGATAGAAACTATTGCCCATCATTGATGGTGTTTATAAATAGACGGGCGCCGATAGAACACTTTTATATCATGTAGAATCCTAAACCCTAGTGCTCACACCTTCTCCATCTCATCGCAACCTCCTCCACCGGTACGGTCTCCATTCCATCGTGGCCTCCTCAGATGGTCTCCTCTTCCATCATTGACCCTCTTCACCGTCGCATCATCTTCCTTCTAAGGTCCTCCTCAATCACCTACTCCTACTCCGTGAATGCTAGGGTTTGTTGCTTTGTGAATATATATGTTACTTTGTGAATATGTTACTTAGTAAATACATTGCTTTGTGAATATATATGTCTGATTTTGTGAATATGTTTCTTTGTAAATAACTCAATGAAGATGTCACCGGCCAGGGAATTGGGGGTATTTGTTGGAACATAGGTACGTAATTGATACTTGAAAGACGTTGCCGTCCGTGGCCCTGGACCTCTCTAGCGTGGTGGTGTTGTGGCGTCACGCCAGAGAGGGATAGTGAAGCGGTGGGAAGTTTAGGCAAATAGCCAATATTATTCAAGCATACTCAAACCATGAACATGGTTAGTTTATATAATGCCAACCCCACCTAACAATTATATCTAAAACTAACTACAACTCTAACAAACTTATCTTAATAGATTACTATAACAAACTCCTATTAGAACACAAACTCTCTTTAACTAACCAAACTCCTATTTAGAAGGAAACAAACTCTTATTATATACTTATCTGATGGATATGCCAAGAAAATTTAGTGTATCAGAAGTTCCGACAGGTAGTATCGAAAGTTCTGATTATTTTCTAGTCTCGAGTCAGAGAGCAAAAGTTGTTTTGGAAGTTCCGATATGGTATCAAAAGTTCCAACGAGCCAGAATTTCCGATTTGGAATCGAAAAATATTGTACTGATGGGAAGTTCTAATATGTGTATCGGATGTTCTGAGGTGGGCAAAAACAGATTGGATCTATTGCGTGTTGTACTGAATCGAGAGACCTAAAATACCATGTCGGAAGTTCCAATCCAGGATCAAAAGTTTCGATGTGAGCAAATAGATTGGATTTGTTACAAATACGAATTGGTTGTAACTAATTTGTGGGTTTCAAGATGTGGATGACCAAGGGCTTTCATCCCTATATAAAGAAAGGAGGAGGTCTTGGATACAAGTAATAAGCATAGATTAGACCTAGCCACCATAGACTCCTCTCCTCCATTTCTTGATCTCAATCGTTGAGGTCGAGGATTTCCCGTCTCTCACGTGCGGTGCTAGCATGCTGCCGTGGGAGGAACTCCATCCCTGTACGTGTGGATACCGTAGAGGCGTTGCTTCGACAGCGACGCTCGTGGACTTCTTCACATGAATAACTACGTCGTCTTCACTGATCGGATTGGCGTGGGACAACCGGGACAAAGCAAGGATAGGTTTGACGCATTACTCCGACATCTTCTTCCACAGCACCTAGCATGTCTCGTTCTAGAAGATAACGATCTGTGATCCCACACACGCACGGGTCTTGGGCTTAGGGTGGAAATTTTGAATTTACTGGCTAGTGTAGCTCCCCTATTCTCCAATAGTGGTATTGAGAAACCAAGGGTTGGTTTCGGTGTTTTGTGATGAGTGATTGACATGATTTTACCCTCTGTTCGAAGGGTACCTCCGAAGGGGCTTCGGAGGTGGTACCTCCGAAGGGTGTTCGGAGGTGGTTTCACCGAAGGGTGTTCGGTGTTTGCTTGCTGCAGCTGTTGCAGCGGAGTGTGCTCGTCGGAGGGGTCCGACAGTACACGATGACTGGGTTTGTACCGAAGGCTTCGGTACTTTGGGCGGTACACCGGAGTGTGTGCCGGAGGTTGCTAACCCGGAGAGGTCTCCGGAGTACTGGATACACTTGTCTGCTTGTCGGTGGTGCGCAGGGACTTCGGAGGCGACGGACAAGGTTCGCAGCAGGTGAACCTGGGTCAAGCGGGAGGCTTGATGCCAGGGGAGCGGGGAGCTCCGTCACGGTGGCTACGAAGGTGGTCCGGGTCGGTCCTCGGGTCGAGGCGTGCCAGGTGAAGGCAGAGAGTGCGGAGCGTGGCTCCGGCTGAAGGTACTCCGAGACAAAGTCCTCGGAGGTGAGGCACTTCGAAGGTACTCCGAATGGAGTGACTTCGGAGTTGGTTGGAAAAAGTCCTCTGCGGAGGCAAGGAATTCGAAGTGTGCTCCGGAGGGAGACATTCGAAGGTACCCGACGAAGGTCTCAGAAGTCGAGGCGCATCGAAGGCATGGTCCGGGTGAGGCTCGTCGAGGAGTGTGCTCGGAGTGAGACACTGTGACGAAGTGCTCATGGAATGCTTCATGCGAAGGCCTTGGACGAAGGAGGGACTTCGAAGGGTGGTACTCCGAAGGTGGGGCTTCGGAGGGTGGAAGGCTTTGGAGCGAGGCTAGCTCCGGAGCAAGGTTGACTTGAGGTACTTCGGCCTGCATGGCTTCGATACACGGACTGACGGAGTTCGAGCTGGGTGAAGCTGCGAAGCCGTGGTGGTCCACTCTGGAGGTGTTGGTGCGAAGGCCCAAGGGCTTTGACGGCTTCGGCTCAAAACCGTCAGTGTATCGGAGACTGACTTCGGTGGAGCGAAGGCCATCTGGCTTCAGGCTTCTCACCGAAGCTACCGCACCCTCGCGTGCGAAGGGAGGATTCCAGAAGGTCAAAGACTGCAAAGGCTGACACTGTCTGTTCTGTAAAAGGCTGACACTGTCCCCTCTGCAAAGCTGACAGAGAAGCCTCCAAAATAAAGGTGGACTACCTTTTGTACCCCTTAGTTCTGTAGAGTCAAATCTTTTGTAAACCCTAGGGGTAAAGTAGTCATTTCCTTTGGGTGAACTGTGGGCTATAAATATGGGGGCTCGGTAGGTAACATTTAACACTTTGAGCATTTACTGTTGAGCTCCTGTAGCCACACACTTCGATTGAATACATCCAGAGAGTTCATTTTCTGTGTTCCTTGTTCAAGCGGCGAAGCCCTGTTTTTCCTGTGCTTTTGCTTGAGCTCGCGTTACATACCTCGCTAGTATAGTGCACCGAAGCCTGTTTAGGCGAAGGGTGTTTTGTGCGAAGTGTGTTTTTCAGTGTGCTGTCGCTCTGTGTAACTTGAGGCCAGACCTCACAGCTTACTAGCGAAGCCCTGATCGAGGCCCGTTTTGCTTCTTGTGTCGAAGCCCTTAGCGTAGTCCGTTTGTGTGCGTGTAGACCTTCGTGTACGACGCCCAGCACCAGTTGCTGCCGCCAAGTACTTGGTCGAAATCCTCAGAGGGTTGTCCACTCTTGCGAAGGGTGAAGTGCGAAGCCTGCGCAAAGCACCTCGTGTGCGGAGCCTGCACTGACTTAGCAGAGTAGATTTCCGAGGGTTGTAAGTGGAGCGAAGTCTTCTTGGCTTCGAACTTTTGCTCCTGCGAAGCCTGTGTTCGGAGCTGTCAAAGTACCTCCAAACCAGACCTTCGAAGGTAGTGTTCGAAGCCTGTTCCGCAGAAGACAGAACTGAACCGAAGGCTAAGTTTTTAGCCCGAAATTTTAAAAGCTCCCATTCACCCCCCTCTGGTCGCCGTTTCCGGTCCAACAGGTATCAGAGCCTACGTGCATAGTGTTCGATCTGGATCCCTCATGTATAGAGATACATGATGGAAAAACATATTAGATCTGTTTCTATCCATGTCAAATCGAAAGTTCCGTCAGTGATCAAATTTTCTAATATCGAATAATGATTCGATACAAAGAGCAATTGGTTTTGTCCAAGATTTCGATATTGATCGGAAGTTTCGGTAGATCGGAAGTTCTGATGCTCGATCGAAAGTTCCAACCTACACGAATTTGAAATTCCGAGCCTGTTGAGCTGGGTTTTTCAGATCCAGAATTCGGTCACTTGTAGATTGCTCGTCTAACTTTGTTTTGCAGAGAATGATGTGGCTGGCATGGGATAAATGTGATGTATTAGATGCATACAATGAATGTAAATTAAATATGACCTGCATGTCATGGTTATTTACAACCCAAGGCTGATGTAAATTTATTATGACTTGCATGTCGTTTCCGCGGCGCTTCAGCCCATGTAAACAGTATAGGCTATGTGAGATAGACTAGTACTCTTCATGGAGGCCGGGAGCATGCACTCAATGACGGGAGCCATGGAGATGGATATCACCATGTGAAAAGGGTCATGCTATGTCACAGTTAATATGATTGCCTGTGATGCTTTTTTATGTTCCTGTTATACTATTCTTGCATGTTTCGTGTGCGCTAGGGACATTATCGTGCTAGAATATTTTTCCCTCAAAAAGACTAAGTATTGATGCTCTTCCCAATAGATGCACCCACCAAGGTTCTTGCTCATCGATAGTGGGTCTGCCAAAACAGGGTGCTATCTTTTATCTTGGCCAGTTGGGGTGGAAGTCGGACTTCTGCACACATAGTATTGGTTTGCTTAAACAGGGCTATCAAAATGGTTTTGGGCCTTGGAGCATAGAGTTGGCATAGAGCATAGGATTCTTCTCCAACGACAAGATTCACATGAGGGTGTGACCGTTTTGAGAAGAAGTGACAATTCTGTGGCATTCACCGGTAGGTTGAAGGGAAAGCTATATCATGTCAATTTTTCACAAGATAAAGTGGAACTAGAAACTTGCCTAGTTTCCAAGTCTAGTATGGGTTGGCTATGACATCGCCGGCTAGCCCATGTTGGGATGAGGAATTTTGCAAAATTTCTCAAAGGGGATCAAATTCTAGGGCTAACAAATGTTGTTTTTGAGAAAGATATGTTGTGTAGCGCATGTCAAGCCAGAAAGCAAGTTGGAACACCACACATCGCCAATAATATCATGATAACAAAGAGGCCACTTGAGCTCCTACACATGGACCTTTTTGGACCCGTGGCCTACATGAGCATTGACGGTAACAAATATGGTTTTGTTATTGTAGATGATTTTTCTAAATTCACTTGGGTGTTATTTTTGCATGATAAAGGTGAAACACAAGAAATCTTTAAAAGTTTTGCAAGAAGAGCACAAAATGAGCATGAAGTCAAGATCAAGAAAGTGAGAAGCGATAATGGAGGTGAGTTCAAGAATACTCACATTGAAGACTTTCTTGATAAGGAAGGGATCAAACACGAGTTCTCCGCTCTGTATGATCCACCTCAAAACGGAGTAGTTGAGCGGAAGAACCGAACCCTAGTGGAGGCGATAAGGACCATGCTAGATGAGTACAAGACTTCATACATTTTTTGGGTCGAATCCGTCAACACCGCATGCCATGCCATCAACCGCCTCTACCTCCACAAGATTCTCAAGAAGACGACGTATGAGCTATTAACCGGTAACAAACCAAACATCTCATACTTTAGAGTTTTTGGTAACAAACCAAACATCTCATACTTTAGAGTTTTTGGTAGCAAATGTTACATTTTAGTTAAATGACTAAGAAGTTCAAAGTTTGCCTCTAAAGTAGATGAAGGCTTCTTGGTCGGATATGAGTCAAATGCACATGTCTATCGTATATTCAACAAAACCACCGGTATTGTTGAAGTCACTAGGGATGTAAAATTTGATGAAACTAATGGCTCTCAAGTAGAGCAAGTTGATCCAAGTGATGTAGGTGACGAAGCACCTCCATGTGAGGCAATCAAGAACATGCCTATTGGAGACATTAGGCCAAGAGAAGACGCGTCTACGGATCAACAAGAAGATCAACTAGAAGAAAATCCCACTCAAGAGCAAGTGGTGTTGGAAGAAGTACAAGAAACTCAAGATGGAGATATCCAAGAAGCAATTCAACACACAAGAGTCCACCAAAGTATTCAAAGAGACCATCCCATCGACAACATCTTAGGGGACATACAAAAGGGGGTAATTACTCATTCTAGAATTGCAATTTTTTGTGTGTTACTATTTTGTGTCTTCTTTGAAACCTACTAAGGTGGAAGAAGCTCTTGAAGACCCGAATTGGGTGATGGCCATGCAAGAAGAGATCAACAACTCCAAGAGGAATGAAGTTTGGGAGTTGGTGGAAAGACCGAAGAAAAATGTGATTGGCACCAAATGGGTCTTCCGCAACAAGCAAGATGAGCACGACATGGTCACAAGGAACAAAGCAATGTTGGTTGCTCAAGGCTACACACAAATCGAAGGTTTGGATTTTGGTGAGACTTATGCACCTGTTGCTAGGCTTGAGTCAATTCGAATATTATTAGCCTTTGCTACTCACCATGATTTCAAGCTTTATCAAATGGACGTGAAAAGTGCATTTCTAAATGGACCAATCTCCGAGTTGGTGCATGTGAAGCAACCACCCGGATTTGAATATCCAAGCCAACCCGACCACGTCTACAAGCTCTATAAGGAGCTATATGGGCTCAAGCAAGCCCCTAGAACATGGTATGAATGTCTTAGGAATTTTCTCATAAGGAAAGCCTTTGAAATAGGCAAAGCCGATCCTACTCTCTTCGTTAAGTATTTCAATGATGATTTATTTGTTTGCCAAATCTATGTTGATGACATTATATTTAGTTCTACTAACAAAGATTTTTTGGAAGAGTTTAGTAGGATGATGACTAAGAGGTTTGAGATGTCCATGATGGGTGAGTTGAAGTATTTCTTGGGATTCCAAATCAAGCAACTCAAGGAAGGCACCTTCATTTGCCAAACAAAGTACATCAAGGACATGTTGAAGAACTTTGGCATGGAGAATGCGAAGCCCATCAAGACCCCCATGCAAACCAATGGCCACCTAGATCTAATTAAGAAGGGACTGTCGTCGATCAAAAGGTATATCGCTCCATGATCGATTCCCTTTTATATTTATGTGCATCTAGGCCGAATATCATGCTTAATGTTTGTATGTGCGCAAGATTTCAAGCTGCACCAAAAGAAATTCATTTGGTGGATGTTAAGAGAATTTTGAGATATTTAGCTTACACTCCAAACCTAGGACTTTGGTATCCGAAATGCTCAACCTTTGATCTAATTGGCTATTCGAACTCCGATTATGCCGGTTGCAAAGTGGATAGGAAAAGCACATCCGGAACTTGCCAATTTCTTGGAAGATCACTTGTTTCATGATCTTCCAAGGAACAAAATTTTGTAGCTTTATCCACAACCGAAGCCGAATATGTAGCAGCCAGTAGTTGTTGTGCCCAATTCCTTTGGATGAAACAAACTTTGAAAGACTTTGGGATCAACATGACCAAAATCCCACTTATGTGTGACAATGAGAGCGCCATCAAAATAGCCAAAAACCCCGTCCAACACTCAAGAACCAAACACATTGATATTCGCCACCATTTCTTGAGAGACCACGAGATCAAGGGAGATATTAACATAAGCCATATGTGAGAACCGAAGAAAACTCACCGATATATTCACCAAGCCTCTAGATGTGCAACGATTTTGTGAGTTAAGAAATGAGCTAAATATCCTTGATTCTCGAAACATAGTTTGGAATTTTGCATATCAATAGTGCCCATGTTGAAAATTGGGAGGGTAAATTAATTGCCCTCCTCATTTATTGGGCCACATTTTTAAAATAACCACCAAAATCATCTTTTGTATATGCCATGAGTATGTTGAAGTGTCAAATGCTATTCCATGTCTATGAAAATGCCATGCTTATGTTGTGCTAAAAAGGCCACTTTGTGATGATTTTGGTCACTTGAGCGAATTTATGTTGAATGGTTGATTATATGCCTTGCCATGATGTTTTTATGGTCATGCATGTTTTTGAAATGTTTGTGGTGAAATATTGTTGCAATGCCCAAAAGTTCATGGCACTTAGCCTTTGTTTGTCTAAGTTTAGTTTTTGGTCCAGGGCAATTGGAAGTTCCGACCTTAAATCGGAAATTCCGATTCTAAGGCTCTTTGCGTTATTTTTGGTCATATCGGAAGTTTCGAGCGATCAGAATTTTTCAATCATCTTTAGCCACGTCGGAAGTTCCGACGCCCGATCGGAAGTTCCGATCGGGACTTGGTATAAATATGCCCAGGCGCTCCTCTTTTTCCCCTCTTCTCCTCTTGGGCTTCTCTCCCTCTTTCGGGTTCTCTCCATTTACACCTCAAATCTTCATTTTTCTCCGTGGTAACTGTGGGATCTCTTCAGGGGGAGTCAAGGACATCCTCCGGAATGCCAATCCGCAAGTTTCCTCGTTGTTTTTCATCGATTTTGAGGTATTTTGCTCAAACCCTAGTTTTGGGTTTCCCCTTATTTTAGCCATCCAAATTCCATTCTTTTTGGCTAAAATTGCTCCTGGGAACTAGTTTAGGTGTAGCCTAGCCACATTGTGTAGATCGAACGATTTCAAGCATTTTTGTGGTGATCGGAAGTTCCGATGCATGGTAGCACGTTGAATCTGGTTCTAATTTCCTCCATTCCTTGTTGCAGCTGTCCCCATAGATCGCGAGTGCCGCATGAATGCACACCTTGATCCTCAGCCCCGTTGGGATGACTCAGGGTCAAGGAGTGAATACACTCCTTCTGAACATGAGTTGATTCCGTTGCCCGCTTCAGCGGCTAGGTCAAAGCGCATTGTCAAGCAAAAGACCGATCCTCCTACTGCTGCATCAGTTCCTCAGTCTTCAGCCCACCCAAGTGCTCAAGTCCCTCTCCCAGCTAATATTGCCATAGACAAGACTAAGGGCAAAGAGAAGGATCCAGTTGGTGGGTCCTTCTCTGCAGGCTTGTTGGTGCTGAAAAGGAAGCATGCGTCCTTCCTTCCTGGTCAAGTCAGGAGAAAGTGTGACTACACTAGATTCTCCAACAGAGTGGCTAGACACCAGAATGGAGACCCAAGGATTTATTAAAGGGGTGCTCATGATTATAGATTCTTCAATACCTTTCATGACAACTACTATCACTATGTGATCGATCCTCAGAAGAACCCCATTGCCAAATACTATCACTATGTGATCGATCCTCAGACCCCCATTGCCAACATGAAGTGGATGAACTGGTCAAATCTGAGGAAGAATGACCATCCTGTGCTGAATGAAGTGATAAGGGCTTGCAAGGACAAGAACCTGTTTGATTTGATAGGTTTGAAGCAAGACTGGTGTGAAGAGGTCGTGTGCTAGTTCTATACCACCCTCTTCTAGACTATTGAGGAACATGCACCTACTTATCACTGGAGGATTGAGGGAGATGACTTTGAGGTCTCAATCTCAAATTTTGCCATCATTCTTGGGCTTAATTGGAATGACCTCAATTATCACCGTCTGGACCTACAACATACTTTAGAGGCAGATCATGTGAGGTACCTCTATGGGCCAGACTTGTATCTTTCGGGGACGACCAAGACTCTCCTCCCTTTCTTTGAGGTATTGAACAACATGTTCAGGAAGACCTTGCTGCCCAAGCAAGAGGATGCCACTCATCTGCTATCCAATGCTAGAAATCTACTGAGTGCTATGAGGGAGGATCAACCTCCATTCAGTGTGGCTCACTTCTTGTGGAGTGAAATTTGGAACTGCTCAGTGTCGCCAAAGAGGAGTATCATCTATGCTCCTTACATTCATCAGGTCATCAACATTATCACTCACCTGAAGATGGTCACAGAAGTGGAGCATTGCGACATCACTCCTAGAGCGCCCAAGGCTCCAGCTCCAGATCCAGCTCTAGATCTAGTTGCTTCAGTGTCATCTCGCCCTCTAGCTCAACCTAGTGGACTAGCCTCCGGATCCAGATCCTCGCCTTCCTTGTCTCCCATCAAGCGGATGCTCTCGAAGATATTCACTATGTGCCGTGGAATCTCAGTTGCCATGCATGCTCAGAGAGAGGTATCCAAGGAGATATACATAACTGTGAATGCTGCTCAGGAGCGTGTGGGTGAACCTCCTTTGGCCCCCTTGGTCTGCTCTCTATGATGAGTTTGATACTACCGTAGGAGCGGAGGTCGGTGATGATCCATATGCCTACTTCTTTGGTGCTGCAGACGCCATTCCTCAACAGCCACCTCGGCCTCCGCCTCAGCCTCTTCCTCAGCCTAGTCAGTCTTCAGCTTTCGAGGAGGTGTCACGTAGCGGTGAAGATGATGATGAGAGCAACTCCATGTGATACTCGCTTTTTCTCTCTTTTTGGTGTCTTTGATGCCAAAGGGGGAGAAAAGTCAAAGAAGTCGAGTCGTAGTTTCTAATTTCTAGCTAGTTTGTTTGCCTTCCGTGTCATGAACACTTGGGTTGTAATAATGTTGAACCACTATTTACTTTATGCTTGTGTATGACATGGATGCATTGAACTTTCTTGGATGCTTAATTTGCTTCAAGTTTAACGTTGTTCGTTATGAATTTGTGATTTGTGGCATGTGTGCTAATTGTTGTGAGTTATGAATCTCTGAAATGATTAGTTAAGAGATGTCCTAAATACTATATGTGTTGCTTGTGAACTTGTGCATACATTTAGGGGGAGCTAAATTTTCTAATTTGCATCTCTTGTATCAAATTTATCACTTCTTTGATCAAGTTGTCATCAATCACCAAAAAGGGGGAGATTGAAAGTGCATCAAGGTGCATCTAGGCCCCTAATTTATTTTGGTGTATTAATGACAATATTGATCAAATGCTACTAATCAAGTTGCTAAGATGATTGTAGAGAACGCAATAGAAATGTTCTTGAGCTTTTGTTGCTGCATCTTTTGAGGAGATTTTCGTGGGTTGGTTTGGTTGATTATGTTGGATTTTGTTGCAAATCTTTGAGCACAAAAGTTTGAGTTGGCAAAATCTTCAAACACATTTCTTACTCTTAAGGATTCATTTTCCTAGACAGTTAGGAGTCACTCCGCGAGTAACCAATGAGTTTGTGGTTGCCTGGAGAAATTTGTAAAAGCTTTTCCTTGACTTTGACAAGGAACCGAAGTGAAAAACCCTAGTTTAGCGAAGGCTGAGACTTGGTGAGGAAAGGGTTGAAAGAGATACGGCCTATCGAGGTCCCTCAACGGAGACGTAGGATCGGTGGATCCAAACTCTGGGAAATATATCGTTTGTCTCGTGTGTTCTTGTGTTCATAATCTCTTTAGGAATCTAACTAGGTCGAACTTTATTTTTAACTGATCTTCTTTTTGACCTAGATTTAGAACAACTCCCTGTGTTAAAGTTGTTGCTAGTATACTTGTGCACATTTATATTCAAACACTTTTTCTAGAAAACAAGTTTTTATTTCGTTGAATTTTCACTGCCAATCAGAACTTTCGGTAGCCATCAAAACTTCTGATCGATCGGAAGTTTTAGAAAATTCCGACGGATCGAAACTTCTAAGCCCACATCAGAACTTCCGATTAGGCAAATTTTTAGAACACTATTTTTCCGCAAGAAATTTTTATATTGCCTATTCACCCCCCTCTAGGTAACTTTCAACTAAGACTATAGATTCGATCTCTAGTGCGAAGTTCAAACCGACTGTAAAGTCCAAGTCGAGTCATGCTGGCTCTGATGTGTGCCATCACTGCCACACACCTGGGCATTGGAAGCGCAATTACAAGGTGTACCTGGAAGAGCAGAAGAACAAGAAGAGAAGTGTGAGTTCCGGTTCAAGTATTAATGTTATTGAAATTAATCTTGCTACTCGTCCAAATGTTTCATTTATGGACTGAAACAAGCTTCTCGGAGTTGGAGTATTAGCTTTGATGAGGTAATCAAAGGGTTTGGCTTCATCAAGAACGAAGAAGAGCCTTGTGTTTACAAGAAGGCTAGCGGGAGCTCACTTGCGTTTCTTGTCTTGTATGTGGATGACATATTATTGATCGAAAATGACACTCCTTTGTTGAATGCTGTCAAGACTTCACTGACAAATAGTTTTTGATGAAAGATCTCGGAGAGGCAGCATACATTTTGGGCATAAAGATCTCTCTGCATCGAGGATGGCCTCAGTGTGAAGATTGTCCATGGCCTCCAATAATCTCATGGTGCGAGCGATGGCGGAGTTGCGCTGAGTGAGGGAGCTGATGTACATGCTACGGTGACTCCCAGGGGTACGCATGGGTATGAAGCAGTAGACGGTGTCGCGAAGCTGGCCGTCTAGACCAACCGAAGCTCGGCGAGGGCCTGGAGAGCAGCGCACTGGCTGGCCACCACGAAAGAAGGTCCTCCGACTCCATGGGTGTAGAATGCAGGCTGCGTGGGAGAGGGACGGATGACGACCATGACCTCACAATAGCTTTTGTCCACATTGGGAAAGATCCTGTGGAACGCGGGCTCATGCACGAACCCGAGGAAGTCGACGAGCATGCGAAGCTCGCGGACGAATCCAGCCTCATCGCGGAGAGTCCCACTCATGGTATGGACCGGTATCTACAAAAGAGTGAATTTTTGTGAAACTCCAGAAGATGAGAGGGTAAGTAGTTTTGTAAGAAAATATTGTTAATATAAGGCCTAGGGTCAGGTCTGTTTGGCTTCCTACAATCAAGTCGGCTCTGATACCGTCTTGTAACGCTCGGATTTAATAAATCCGGACCTTTATTGAAATTCCATAGAAAATCAATAAAACAAGACGTTCATCACACGACCGCGCAAAATACGACAAGCATTCATGGTTCGTAGACCATATTAGTAATAAAGTGAAAAAATGAAGAGAAACTAATAAAACAAGGGTCCTAGATGAACGTCTCCTTCCAGTCTCGCCTTGACTGGGTCGCTACTCCATACCTTTATCCTCCTCGTAGTAGACGGGCTCTGATGGTGTAAGTCAACGGGGGTGAGTACAATCGTACTCAGCAAGCCACCAGATGCAAATATAATGCAGAGTAATAACAAGGAAAGTAGTGGCTAATTTTGCGGAAAATCATATTTGTAAAGCAATTAAATGTGATCAAGTTATTAATACAAAAATGTAAACATGTGTATGCATCATCTTCTACCTCGAGGGGTACAGTCAGTCCACCCTCGCTCAACAGTCCTTACATGCCATGAATAACTCAACCATTCAAACAATTGTAAACTAAATGTGAGAAGTCACAAAACCCTCCCTTGACCGTGGGCTCGGCTTTTCGAAAAGATTTAAAACTCTGATCAGAGGTGTACCACTGTACCCACAAGGCACACACTCATCCCATACACCAAAGTGTAACAAGATGACCCATACCACGTGAACTCGTGCCAAAACCTTCCATATGGACTGCCTCGACCCGACAGCACCCTCTTATGGGTTTCATATGGTGCCCCGACGCGTCGAGCCAACACCATACCCCCCTTGAGCCACATCGGTACAAGTCACCCGCAGGTTGCCTTTGCCCCCTCCACTATGGTGCATCGAGTCAGTTTGTTCCATACTTCCAGTTAGGACTTACCCATTAGACTTGTGGTTAGTACGGAAGTGCTTTGCAACAGATCCCGCAGACCGGTCCTTATAGTGCCCCGGGTGCGACCAACCAATGCCCTAGCTTGCACCTGGAACCCACCATACTTATAACATAGCCAACTCCAATAGAGTCCAGAGACGGGAATAACAGGGAAATACATATAGTAGAATCCATCTATCTATGACTCATTTTTTTATCCTATAGCAGATGTGTCGGTACATTGGACACTAGCTAATATATTATTGTAGAGTGACAAGGGGTGTAGGCTCAATAAGCATGGCTTGGGTTTGCACACAAGGACGGGGATCTAATACATATAATGTCTAGGGCTTTGAGATTAGACTAATGCAATATTATCCTATGAGTTATAGCCATAATTTATTAAAACATGAGCTCAATGATGATCAAAATGGGGGTTGTGACTTGCCTTGATCCGCAAACGGTGAAGGTGGAACCTCGGGGTAAAACTTGGGATCTTCGACGGCGTCGTAGTCTTCTCGATACGGAAAAAATTACATAAAACATATAATAAACAATCAAAATATTAAAAAACATAAGCATACAAGTTTTATGATTTTATATATGTCAAATTAAGCTTTATTATTCTGAAGTTAGATTGAAAAATATTAAAGGTTAAATTTTGGGGTTTTCCTGATTTATTTTATGAATTTTCAATTTATCCCTAAGAGGTTTTTAATTATTTATTTAATAAGAATATTTTGGGCTAAAGTGACATACTGTTTTTATGGCATTAAAATGAAGAGAATAAAGAGAGGAATTTAACAAAATTTGAATGGTGAAATTTGGAGTTAAAATGAGCAAGTTATGAATTTTCAAAGTTTAAACAATTTTCTAGAATTTTATTTTAATCAGGAAATGACCTCTGGTCCACGGTGAACCAGGTTCACCGTGAACCGTTGATCGAGCGCGTGAGTCAGACGCGTGGCAGCAGTCAGATCCATATCCAATGGACGGCGTGCGCGCGGGATTGTTAAGTGAAAACCAACGGCCCACAACGCTTCGTACCGCTTCAGAATGGATCAAGGGCTCAGATTAAATCCCCTCGGGATCTAATCTGTGTCGCTCCCTCGGGATCGTGCGGCTCGGATGGAATCCGGCATGGCACGCGCTAAGGGGGTTTTTACCCCCTTCGTTCCCGACTCCGGCGGAGCAACGACGACAAATTCCGGTGTCGGCGAGGGTTAATTGGCCAAGCTAAGGGTTAAACGGGACCAGTGGCGGCGGTGAGCTGACGGCGATTGGCGACGAAGAGAGGCGGCGAGGCTTCTCGGGCTCGACGGTGACGTCGGTCTCCGGTGGTGATCTAGACCAACGGAGGCGATGTCGATGATTGGCGGGGGTTTGCGGTCATGGAGGTGTCGTCGGTGAGGGCGTCGGTGACTCTAGGTGCCGGTGAGGGCCCACCGGAGTCGAAACAGAGCAAACGGCCGAAAACAGGCGACGGTGATCTCGAAATGCGATGGCTAGGGCTAAGGGGGTGTGGGCAGAGTGCGGCGATTGGAGGAGTTTAAATAGGGGGTTCGCCGACGTCTAAACGGAAAGAAACCGAGGGGTTTCCTTCCCTCTCCGGCGAGGGTTTCCAAACTCTCGGCCAAGCTTCCATAAGTGTGAAACCGCGTTGGCTATAGATGGAAATGGATCGCCGGCGATCGGGGAGGGCGATCCGGGGCATATCCAGGCGGATAGGGGCGGCCGGCGGTGAGAGAATGGAAGGGGGTCGCCGGGAAGGAAAGGGGGGATCCCCTTCCAACGAAGAAGACAAACCTGATAGGTGGGTCCCACCTGTCAGCGGGCGAGCGGGAAAGGAAAGGGCCGACAGACGGGCCCGGGCTGTCAGTGGCGGAGGGAGGCGCTAGCGAGGCTGACGGGTGGGCCAGGCAAAGGCGGGCGCGGGGAGGAGAGAGGGGGTGCGAGCGCCGACAGGCGAACCCCACATGTCAGTGACACACGGCTTGGACTGGGCTAGGCCGGAGCAGATTGGGGGTTTGCGGCCCAACATGATTTAAAATGCTTTTCTTAATTAAAATAATTCCAGTAATTCATTTATTTTATTAAAGGTTGAATAACTGTTGATAAAAATTTGTAAAAATGCCTAAAATTATATTTTGGCCTCTAGATTCCACCATAAATTTTCCAGGTCAAAATTTGAAGTATTTCTTCCTGGTTGGCTTTATCAGGTCTCTTTTAGTATTCCCTTTAATTTCATAAATCACTTATATTCCAGAAAATTCATTTTCTTTATTTTATATATTTTTAAATCTTGGGATGTTACAATCCTATCCCCTTATAGAGAATTTCGTCCTCAAGATTCGGATCAATCCTCGAATAGCTCTGGATGCTGCGCCTTTAGTTCTTCCTCTTTTTCCCATGTAGCTTCCTCTACGGGATGATTGCTCCACTGAACTTTATAGAAACAAATGACTCGACTCCTGGTGGTCCTTTCCTTGACTTCCAAGATTCTGACGGGCTTCTCAACATAGGTCAGATCCTCTTGTATATTCAACTACTAAAGGTCAACTTGCCCTATTGGGACTCGAAGACACTTCTTTAGCTGTGACACGTGAAACACATCATGTACCCTAGCCAATGAGGGTGGTAGCTCTAACTGATAAGCGACCTCGCCTTGACGTCGAACAATGGGGAAAGGTCCAACGTACCGAGGTGCCAACTTTCCTCTCATGTTAAACCGTTGAGTGCCGCGGAGAGGAGTAACTCGGAGGTAGATATGGTCTCCTTCTTCAAAGGCTAAATCCCGACGACGATTGTCCGCATAGCTCTTCTGTCGAGATTGGGCTGTCTTGAGTCGGTCTCTGATAATCCGTACTTTCTCTTCAGCTTCCCAAAGGATGTCTATTCCAAACACTTGGGATTCACCAGTTTGATCCTAAAGTAAAGGCGTTCTGCACTTACGTCCATATAAAGCCTCGAACGGGGACATCTGAAGGCTGGCTTGATAACTGTTATTGTATGAAAACTCAGCGTACGACAAACTCTTGTCCCAAGTTCCTCCAAAGTCCAAGGCACATGCCCGGAGCATATCCTCTAATATCTGATTCACCCTTTCAGTTTGTCCATCTGTCTGAGGGTGGTATGCTGTGCTGAAGTTTAGTCTCGTTCCCATTTCCTCTTGAAGGTTTTTCCAGAATCGAGACGTAAACTGACTCCCTCTATCAGAGACTATCTTCTTGGGTACTCCATGAAGACATACTATGCGGGCCATATACAATTCTGCTAGTTTAGGTCCACTAAAGGTCGTCTTGACGGCTATGAAGTGAGCTACCTTCGTTAGCCGATCGATGATTACCCATATAGAATCATATCCAAGTTGGGTCTTTGGGAGTCCGGTGATGAAGTCCATACCAATCTCTTCCCATTTCCATTCAGGCACTTTAAGTGGCTGTAACAGTCCTGTGGGTCTCTGGTGCTCTGCCTTCACTCGTCGGCAGGTGTCACATTCTGCGACGAACTGAGCAATCTCCTTCTTCATGCTAACCCACCAATACCGTTCTTTCAAGTCCTGGTACATCTTAGTACTCCCGGGGTGGATGGAGTACAGAGTGTCATGGGCTTCCCTTAGAATAAGGGTCTTTATCTCTGGTTTATCGGGTACACAGATCCTGGTTCCGAACCATACGGTGCCATTCTCATCCTCTAAAAATCCTGGGGCCTTGCCCTACCTCATGTTCTTCTTAATTGCTGCTATGTCCGGGTCTTCTAACTGAGCTTCACGGATCTGCTCGAACAGGACTGGTCGGGTCTCTAGGGTGGCTAGATAGGATCCTGTGGTTATCCCAAGGTTTAACTTTTCCATCTCCTTATACAACAAAGGCGCATGATCCTGAATCACGATGGCGGTGCAATATCCTTTACGACTTAATGCATCAGCTACCACGTTTGCTTTGCTGGGATGGTAGTGAATGCCTAGGTCGTAGTCCTTTATCAATTCTAACCATCGCCTTTGCCTAAGGTTGAAATCCGGCTGCGTGAAGATATACTTCAAACTCTTGTGGTCCATAAAAACTTCGCAGCGGTTTTTGACCAAATAGTGCTTCCATATTTTAAGGGCGTGCACAATAGCGGCCAATTCTAGGTCATGTGTAGGGTAATTTAGCTCATGGGGTCTTAATTGCCGAGAGGCGTACGAGACAACCTTCCTGTCCTACATAAGTACACATCCCAAACCTTGGTGAGATGCGTCACAATAGACATGGAAGTCCTTCCTTATATCTGGTAGGGTCAGTATGGGTGCTGACACCAGCCGTGTCTTGAGGGTCCGAAAACTTTCCTCGCATTCAGGAGTCCATTCAAACTTCTCTCCCTTCTGCAACAACTTGGTCATAGGCTTGGCTATCTTGGAGAAATTCTCGATAAATCATCGGTAGTATCCTGCTAAGCCAAGGAAACTTCGTATCTCAGATACGTTGGTGGGTGGCAGCCAATCAGTAACTGCTTCCACGGTGACAGGATCTACTACGATACCTTGTGCGGAGATGATGTGTCCTAGGAACTTCACTTCCGCCGTCCAAAATTTACACTTACTGTACTTGGCATACAACTTATGTTCCCTTAGTTTTCCTAAGGTTAACCGGATGTGGGTCTCGTGTTCTTCTTTGTCCTTGGAATAGATGAGGATGTCATCTATAAACACCACTATAAACTTGTCCATGTATTCCATAAACACTTTATTCATCATATTCATGAAGAAAGCCGGGGCGTTGCTCAATCCAACGGACATGACGGTGCACTCATAAAGTCCATAGCGAGAGGTGAATGCCGTCTTGGGTATGTCTTCCTCTCGAATCCTCAGCTGATGATAACTGGACCGTAGATCGATCTTGGAGAACATAGTGGCTCCTTTCAGCTGATCAAATAGATCATCGATCCTGGATAATGGGTATTTGTTTTTGATGGTTACCTCATTCAAGGCTCGATAATCTACGCACATACGCTTAGCCTTGTCTTCCTTCTTCTCAACGAAGATGACGGGGGCTCCTCACGGGGATGTGCTGGGTCTGATGTATCCATTCTTATCGAGGTCTTCAAGCTGCTGCTTCATCTCAGCTAGCTCATTGGCGGCCATACGATATGGTCGCTTGTAGATGGGAGTGGTCCCGGGTACTAGATCAATCCGGAACTCGATGTCCCTCTTGGGTGGCATCCCTGGTAAATCCTCCGGGAATACGTCCGGGTACTCGCAGACTACCGATATCTCTTCCAAGGTAATCTGGTGTAGGCGAGGTCTGCCATGGCTCTGAGTCGGCATCTGAAATGTGACGACAGTCCCTTCTTCACTAGTCACGGTCACTTGCCTTTGGGCACATCTTATCACTCCTTGATGTTTGTTGAGCCAGTCCATTCCTAGAATCAGATCCAAAGCTTGGCATTCTATTAGAATGGGGTCGGCCCAGAATATTGTACCTTGGATATCTACCCATACCCTTGGACTATAAGAGTGGGCTTGGGTTTGTTTTCCTGGGGTGGCTATTAGTACTGGTCTTGCTAATTCGCATTTGTTCATATTATATTTTTCCACAAAAGTTGTTGAAATGAAGGAGTGCGTAACTCCAGTATCAAATAAGACCACTGCAGGTGCTAAATGTACGGTGAATTTACCCATGACAATTTCTGGTGCAGCCTGGGCTTCCTCGGCGAAGACATGGTTGACGCGGGCGCGGACGGCAGGGTTGGCTGCGACTCCTTGCGGACGCTTGGGATGGGGGCACTAGTGGGAGTAATGCCCTTCCTGGCGGCAGTTGAAACAAATCACGGGCTTGCCGTGCTTGTCGCGCAGAACTTCTGCTTTCTTGGCAGGGGCGGATGGAGCAGCTGGTGCGGCGGGAGTGGGGCGAGGATGTCCTGCTCCCGGATTGGCGGCGGGTGGTGTAGGACGGTACATCGGGCGATGGTGATATTGGGGCACCGGTGGGGGAGGTGCAAAACGTGGCCTCTGCGCCATTCCTTGATTCTGGCGAAAGGCGATCATCCTCTTCTTTTTCAGGTCGACCTTGTTCTACTCGGTCTCCTGAATAATTGTCTTGTTGACCAACTTCTGAAAGTTGGCGTAGTCTCCGGAGACCAGCTGAAGGGAAAACTCGTCCTTCAGCCCCCGGAGAAACTTGGACTACCGGGCCGTATCAGTACGGACTTCCTCCGGCGCATACCGGGCCAGTCGGTTAAACTCATGCAGATATTCCGTCACGGACCTGCTTCCTTGTTGCAGGTCCCTAAATTCCTGCTGTTTTTGGGCAATGATGCCGTCGGGGACGTGGGCCACACGAAAAGTGGCGGAGAACTCCGCCCAGGTATGGACGTGTCTAATAGACCCCTACGGGTACGGGGGAGCCCGATCTTTCGATGAGAGATGGAGGATGTGGTGAATTTGGTGGAGGCCGACGTTGGCTGCCCGACTACCACAACCAAGATGGTGTGGCGCCTTGAGCGACAGGTACACCGTCTCCTGATAACTACGATTGGGGGGTGGAGATCGACGTTGTGCTACCCGACTACAACAACCACAAGGATGCTGCGCCTTAGCGATAGTTACACCGACTCCGGTTGTTGCTGCTCTTGCCGTGCCAAGAACAGCCTTGAACCTGCAAGCAATCGAAGAACAAGCAAGAACAAGATTACAAGCAAACACTCACGGATGTGATAGAAGTTGGAGTTTTGATTCAAGTAATCGGGCGGTCTAGCCGACACGCGCGTTACAAGGAAGTAGCAGCAGCTATCTTACATCAAAACAAAACCCGAGTTCTTTTGTGGCTACAACTTGCTTTTAAAGGGAAAACTAGAAACTCAGGATGGAGTCACGAGCGTTCTTCGGCAGTTTCTGGACGTTTCATCTGTCCTCTGCCATTGATTCTTGATCCGTTGGAAAGCAGACGAAGAGACCTTTCCAACAAGTATTTATTTGCATTAAACAACCTTGGGAGTTGAAAGATATGCTCCATTTAATCTTGGATTTCTGCAGTTACAAGAGTCCCTTCGGGTGCACGAATATTTATTGCATTGTTGTCTTCTCCACTCCTAGCTGGTTCAATTCCTAAGCACCTCAGGATAATAAAGTCATCACAAGGCTTTAATAGTATCCCATTGGAAAAATAATTAATTTGAACAGCTAGGAACGAGTTCACCAGATAATTAAGTTCACGTGCACGGGCGCGTGTCATTGGTCCTTGCTTAGGTGTAAGCGGTGAAGTGTTGGCTGCTGTTGTGGTTGTATCAATGGCAGCGATGTCCTCATCATCCTCCCCTTCTTGCAACAGAGTCGTCCTCGACTCGAACGTGTCCTCCTCACGCAAGTATGGTTTCAAATCTGCAATGTTAAAAGAGGGACTAACCCCGAAATCTGCAGGCAACTCAATTTTATATGCATTATCATTTATTTTTTGAAGCACTTTGAAGGGTCCAGCAGCTCGTGGTAGTAATTTAGACTTTCTTAAATCCGGAAATCTATCCTTTCTCAAATGAACCCAAACTAAATCACCAGGTTCAAAAGTAACATGCTTTCTACCCTTGCTACCGGCTTGTTGATACTTAGCATTCATGGCCTCAATGTTTGCCTTAGTTTGCTCATGCATCTTAAGAATCAGTTCAGCACGGCGAGAAGCATCAAAATTCAATTTTTCTGAAGGTGAAATGGCCATAAGATCAATGGGAGCACGAGGGACAAAACCATACACAATCTCAAAAGGGCATAATTTAGTAGTCGAATGCAGCGAACGATTGTAAGCAAATTCAATATGAGGCAAACATTCTTCCCACAATTTGATATTATGTTTCAGAACAGCCCTAAGCATGGTAGATAAACTACGGTTTACAACTTCTGTTTGTCCATCAGTTTGAGGATGACAAGTAGTAGAAAAGAGTAATTTAGTGCCCAATTTAGCCCATAAGGTTTTCCAAAAATGACTAAGAAATTTAGCATCCCGATCTGACACAATAGTGTTTGGTACCCCATGCAAACGAACAACTTCACGAAAGAACAAATCAGCAATATGGGTAGCATCATCAGTTTTGTGACATGGTATGAAGTGTGCCATTTTAGAAAACCTGTCCACAACAACAAAAATACTATCCCTCCCCTTCTTTGTTCTAGGAAGTCCTAAAACAAAGTCCATAGAAATATCCTCCCATGGAGTACTAGGAACAGGGAGAGGCATGTACAAACCATGTGGATTAAGACGGGACTTAGCTTTTTGACAGGTGGTGCAGCGAGCAACAAACCGCTCCACATCCCTTCTCATCTTTGGCCAATAGAAATGGCTTGCTAGGATGTCTTCTGTCTTCTTCACACCAAAGTGCCCCATCAACCCACCGCCATGTGCTTCCTGCAATAGTAACAGACGCACAGAACTAGCTGGAATGCATAATTTGTTAGCCCGAAACACGAAGCCATCAGTGAGAACAAACTTGTTCCATGTTCTTCCTTCTTTACATTGCAGCAACACATCTTTGAAATCATCATCAAAAGCATATTGTTCTTTAATTGTTTCCAAGCCAAAGATCTTAAAATCAAGTTGGGATAACATAGTATAACGGCGAGACAAGGCATCTGCAATGACATTATCTTTTCCTTTCTTATGTTTGATGACATAAGGAAAGGACTCAATAAATTCTACCCACTTGGCATGCCGACGGTTCAGATTGGTTTGGCTCCTAATGTGCTTCAAAGATTCATGATCAGAATGTATAACAAATTCTTTAGGCCATAAATAATGTTGCCATGTTTCCAAAGTTCGAACTAGAGCATATAATTCTTTATCGTAAGTGGAATAGTTCAAACTAGGCCCATTCAGTTTCTCACTAAAATAAGCAATAGGCTTTCCTTCTTGCAACAAGACACCTCCCAACCCAATACCACTAGCATCACATTCTAATTCAAAAGTCTTATTGAAATCTGGTAATTGGAGAAGGGGTGTATGAGTTAACCTATCCTTCAAAGTGTTAAATGCAACCTCTTGCGCCTTCCCCCAAGTGAACGGAGCACCCTTCTTTGTAAGCTCGTGCAGTGGGCCTGCTATGGTGCTGAAGTCCTTCACAAATCGGCGATAGAATCCAGCAAGCCCGAGAAAGCTTCGGACTTGCGTGACCGTGGTAGGAACCGACCAACTGTGTATTGCCTCTACCTTGGCTTGATCAACTTCAATTCCCTGTGGTGTCACAACATAGCCAAGAAAAGAGACTCTATCTGTGCAAAAGGTGCACTTGTCAATGTTACCAAATAAGCGTGCATTGCGTAAAGCATTAAAAACAGCACGTAAATGTTCAAGATGTTCTTTTAGAGATTTGCTATAGATCAAGATGTCATCAAAGTAAACTACCACAAATCTCCCAATGAAAGCACGTAAAACTTCATTCATTAATCTCATGAAAGTGCTAGGTGCATTAGTGAGGCCAAAAGGCATGACCAACCACTCATATAAACCGAACTTGGTTTTGAACGCTGTTTTCCATTCATCCCCTAGCTTCATGCGAATTTGGTGGTATCCACTACGCAAATCAATTTTAGAAAAAATCATCGAGCCACTAAGTTCATCAAGCATATCATCTAACCTAGGAATAGGATGACGATATCTGATGGTAATGTTATTAATTGCTCGACAATCTACACACATGCGCCATGATCCATCTTTCTTTGGAACCAACAGAACAGGAACAGAGCAAGGACTAAGGGACTCACGCACATAACCTTTGTCGAGTAATTCCTGAACTTGTCACTGAATCTCCTTGGTCTCTTCCGGGTTAGTCCTGTATGGCGCTCGATTTGGCAAGGAAGCCCCAGGGATGAGGTCAATCTGATGCTCAATACCTCTGATTGGTGGTAGCCCGGGTGGCACTTCTTGTGGGAACACATCAGCATATTCCTGCAAAAGATTAGTGACAGTAGGAGGCAAAGTAGATGGTATGTCGTGAAGTGAGAACAAAGCTTCTTTGCAAACAAACACATAGCAGATCATGGCGTCGTCATTTAATTCAAGTAAATCAGATTTTGAAGCAAGGAAACAGGCACTTTTCAATTTTATGTCATTTTTTCCAACATGAGCAGATTTAGATTTGTCATTCGTAGGTTGAACCGATCCATTCACAACACCACTGTCATTTTGAGCAGATTTCTTGTTTTTCTCCTTGCAAGCTCTAGCAACTTCATCCCTCAAAATAGCATCGGGGGACATAGGGTGCAAAACAAGCTTCTTCTCATTATGCATGAAAGAATATTGATTTGATTTACCATGATGCAATGTATCCTTATCAAATTGCCAAGGTCTACCAAATAACATAGAGCAAGCTTGCATAGGTACCACATCACAATCAATGTAATCATGGTATGAACCAATTGTAAATTCCACTCGGACCATACGTGTTACCTTAAGCTTACCACTATCATTGAACCATTGGATGTAGTAGGGATGTGGGTGTGGAAGTGTTTTCATCCCAAGTTTTGCTACCATGGTGGCACTCGCCAAGTTGTTGCAGCTTCCTCCATCAATAATAATGCGACACGATCGTTCCAAAACTACACACTTTGTTTGGAACAGATTGTGTCGCTGGTTCTGTTCAGCTTGAATCATTTGTGCACTCAAGATACGCCTTACAACAAGACTCTCGTAGTGTTCAGCATGTTCAGCCCCAATGTGTTCTTCAGCATCATTATTATTTCCTGCATCTTGGGCAGCAAGCATGGCATATGTTTCATCATCTAAATCACTAGCTGATGAATACTCACCATTTTCTCGTACGATCAGCACACGCTTGCTTGGCCAGTCCCTTTGTATGTGCCCAAATCCTTTGCATCGGAGACACTGGATGTCCTTCATTCTCCCGGTGGAAGCGACGGAAGAAGAAGTGTTGGCTGCAGCTTGGGTGGATCCTTTTGCTGTCTCGGTAGTACGGACAGGTGCTGATTTTGATGTAGTTGTGGACTGCCGATTGGAAGCATCTCTCTGAAAATCATGTCTAGGGCCAGCGGCACTTGTGCGGGGCTGCCACGATGTAGTCCGTCCTGCAGGAGTGTTATTTATTTTGCGGCGTCCCTGCACTTCCCTTTCAGCCTTACAAGCAAGATGAAATAATCGAGTGACATTAGTGTACTCCTTGTAAGCCAATATATCCTGAATTTCTCTAGTTAAACCACCCATGAATCGAGCCATCGCAGCCTCTTCATTTTCAACTAGACCACATCTCATCATGCCTATTTGTAGTTCCTGATAGTACTCCTCAACCGATTTGTTGCCTTGCCTAAGCTGTTGTAATTTATGCAACAAGTCTCGAGCATGATAGGAAGGAACAAAACGACTACGCATGATTCTTTTTAAAGCATTCCAAGTTTGTGGTACAATAGCTGGATTTTTAGTTTGATACTCATGCCACCAAACAGAAGCAAAGTCAGTGAATTCACTAGTGGCAGCTCTAACCTTTTTATCATCAGGAAATTCATGGCATGCAAATTTTTGATCTACCGACAGCTCCCAAGTCAGATATGCATCAGGATCATATTTCCCATCAAAAGATGGTATGGAGAATTTAATCCTGCGTAGGGAATCATCGTTGTCACGTACCTCACGTCGTGGAGCTCGGCCAACCATACCGTGATAGTTGCGACGTGGTTGCCGTCTATACCTGAAAAATCCATTATCAAGCTCGGTATCCGCTGAATACTCTAGGTCGTCATATCTTGCGGCGCTAGCAATGGAGGTATGGCCGTCATCATCACGGTGTTCCAACTGAGAAACCAAGGGTGGTTTCGGTGTATGTGATGAGTGTTTGACAGGATTATTTACCCTCTGTTCGAAGGGTACCTCCGGAGGGGCTTCGGAGGTGGTACCTCCGAAGGGTGTTCGGAGGTGTGTCACCGGAGTGTGTTCGGTGTGTGTTTGCTGCAGCTGTTGCAGCGGAGTGTACTTGTCGGAGGGGTCCGGCAGTACGCGATGACTGGGTTCGTACCGATGGCTTCGGTACTTTGGGCGGTACACCGGAGTGTGTGCCGAAGGTTGCTAACCCGGAGAGGTCTCCGGAGTACTGGATACACTTGTTTGCTTGTCGGTGGTGCGCAGGGACTTCGGAGGCGACGGACAGGGTTCGAGCCAGGTGAACTTGGGTCAAGCGGGTGGTTTGATGCCAAGGGAGCGGGGAGCTCCGTCACAGTGGCTGCGAAGGTGGTCCGGGTCGGTCCTCGGGTCGAGGCGTGCCAGGTGAAGGCAGAGAGTGCGGAGCGTGGCTCCGGCTGAAGGTACTCCGAGACAAGTCCTCGGAGGTGAGGCACTTCGAAGGTACTCCGAATGGAGTGACTTCGGAGTTGGTGGTACAAGTCCTCTGCGGAGGCAAGGTGTTCGAAGTGTGCTCCGGAGGGAGACACTCGAAGGTGGCCCGACGAAGGTCTCAGAAGTCGAGGCGCATCGAAGGCATGGTCCGGGTGAGGCTCGTCGAGGAGTGTGCTCGGGAAGAGGCACTGCGACGGAGTGCTCATGGAATGCTTCATGCGAAGGCCTTGGACGAAGGAGGGACTTCGAAGGGTGATACTCCGAAGGTGGGCTTCGGAGTGAGGTTGACTTGAGGTGCTTCGGCCATGCATGGCTTCGGTACACGGACGGACGGTGTTCGAGCTCGGAGTAGCTGCGAAGCCGTGGTGATCCACTCCGGAGGTGGTGGTGCGAAGGCCCAAGGGCTTTGACGGCTTCGGCTCAAAACCGTCACTGTATCGAAGGTCTTCTTCGGCGGAGCGAAGGCCAACAGGCTGCAGGCTTCTCGCCGAAGCTTCCGCACCCCTCGCGTGCGAAGGGAGGTTCCAGAAGTCAACTCTGTAAAGGCTGACACTGTCTGTTCTGAAAAAGGCTGACACTGTCCCCTCTGCAGCTGACAGAGAAGCCTCCAAAATAAAGGTGGACTACCTTTTGTACCCCTTAGTTCTGTAGAGACAAAATGGATGTAAACCCTAGGGGTAAAGTAGTCACTTCCTTAGGATGAAGCCGTGGGCTATAAATATGGGGGCTCGGTAGGTAACATTTAACACTTTGAGCATTTACTGTTGAGCTCCTGTAGCCACACTTCGATTGAATACATCCTGAGTTCATTTTCAGTGTTCCTTGTTCAAGCGGCGAAGCCCTGTTTGTCTTGTGCTTTTTGCTTGAGCTCGATCTACATACTTCGCTAGTTTAGTGCACCGAAGCCTGTTGAGGCGAAGGTTGTTTTTCGTGCGAGGTGCGTTTTGTCAGTGTGCTGTCGCTCTGTGTAACACGAGGCAAGACCTCGCTGCTTACTAGCGAAGCCCTGATCTCTTCCCGTTGTGCTTCTTGTGTCGAAGCCTTTAGCGTGGTCCGTTTTGTGTGCGTGTAGACCTTCGGGTACGAAGCCCAGCACCCGTTGCTGTCGCCAAGTACTTGGTCGAAGTCCTCAGGGGCTGTCCACTCTTGCGAAGGGTGAAGTGCGAAGCCTGCTCGAAGCACCTCGTGTGCGGAGCCTGCACTGACTTAGCAGAGTAGATTTTCGAGGGTTGTTAGTGGAGCGAAGTCTTCTTGGCTTCGAACTTTTGCTCCTGCGAAGCCTGTGTTCGGAGCTGTCGAAGTACCTCCGAACCAGACCTTCGAAGGTTGCGTTCGAAGCCTGTTCCGCAGAAGACAGAACAGAACCGAAGGCTAAGTTTGTAGCCAGAAATTTTAAAAGCTCCCATTCACCCCCCCTCTGGTCGCCGTTTCCGGTCCAACAATTGGTATCAGAGCGGGTTAAGATCACCAGTTGACCTTAACCGGTTTTGTGATCTGTTGGCGACATGGATAGAGGCAGTAAAATTCCTCTGTTCGATGGGACAGATTTTGCATACTGGAAGGTGCGCATGGAGGCTTACTTGTTAAGCCAAGGAAATGCAATTTGGGAGATTGTGGACTCACAATACTCCATCCCTGATACCCGCACCACTCAAACCGAAAAAGATCAATATATTGCCAACTCGAAGGCAAGGAACATACTGTTCATTGGTTTGAGTCGGAGTGAGTTTGATAGGGTGCAGCACCTTAGGACTGCTAGGGAGATTTGGACAACGCTCACTATTTATCATGAGGGCTCTACTCAGATTAAGGCCAGGCGCCAAAGCACCTACAACCAACAGTATCAGCTGTTTGTGCAGGCACCTGGTGAATCTATAGATGCCATGTTTTCGCGCTTTGATGCTATAGTGAGTAACTTGCGATCCAACGGGACGCTTGCTTACAGTGATCACGATAGGGCTATCAAGCTTCTCTATGCTCTTGACCGTAGCATATGGGAGGTGAAGATATCCAGCATTGAGGAGTCCACAGGCTATGACACTCTAACCTGTGATGAACTCTTTAGCAAGCTGAAGTCCACAGAGATTGCCAAGGCATCTCTTGCGGTGCACAGAAGCTCTTTGCCACAGCCATTGGCATTGGTTTCTAGCACTAGCCGTGGCACCACTGCAGAACCAAGCACATCAGGCACTTGTGTTCTTGCAGATGATTTTGCTTTGTCCTCCCTGGTCTCCGTCACAAAGGAGCAGGTGGACACTCTAGCTGATGATGAGCTTGCTCTCATTGCCCGGAGGTTCACCCGCTTTCATCATGAGAGACGGGATCAGCGGAGAAGTGGTTTTAGTGGCTGCTATGAATGTGGCGACACCTCTCACATTAAGGCCAATTGCCCCAAGGTCAAGAAGAGAGATGAGAGTGACCGCCCCAAATTCCACAAAAAGGAGAGGAAGCCCTTTGTGAAGGGCAAGCGTGGCAAGATGGCTAAGAAAGTAGCCAAGGCCGCTTCCAGAGCTTTTGTTGCTGCTCTCAGCGACATCGACACATCCTCAACTGAGGAGTCGAGCTCTGAGGAGGAGGAGTCCCCTAGGAAGGAGGACAAGAAGGACAAGAAGGGACGTGACTTCACCGGCCTTTGCTTCATGGCCGACAGCGATCACAGCGGCGATGAGCTTGACTCATCTGAGGTAAACCTATCATCTGACCAGCTTCTAATTAAATTAGATGAGCTGAATGAAGTAGTGCTAGGTCAGGATAGATTACTTGTGCAAGCCGCTAGAGAGAGAAAAGACCTTAGACTTAGGCTAGAAAATGTATCTACTGAATATGCCATGCTTAAGTCTAAATTTGATGATGCTGAATGTGAATCATGTTCTGTTGTCATGAGTGAGCTTGCTCAGTTGCGTTCTGTACATGCTCAAACTCTTTCTGAGCTTGAGACTGCACAGAAGCAGCTTTTGGAGGTGGATTCTAGACCTCGTGATGTTATTGATTGCATGAACTGCTCTTTATTACGCGATAGTATTAATTTACGTGATAAGCATGTTCATGATTTAGAGGCTAGATTGGAGAGGGCCGGTAGTTCTAAGGATGTGCAACCTGTTTGTGACACTTGCATTACCCTTAAGGACCAGCTAGGCACTGTTAGAGAGCGAGCTGAGAACCTCATGTCAGAAAATGAATACCTTCTTTCTGTGGTGAACAAATGCACTGAGGGAAAGGGTAGGATGGATTTGCTCTTGGCCAAGACCAAGTTGTGTGCTGACAGAGCCGGGGTAGCTCTAGGTTTGGGTTTTGAGAGGATAGCTTCAGACAGTAAATCCAAAACTGTTTTCACCTCTCCTACCACCCTAGAGAAAGAGAGAGCTCTGTTGGACACCCCATCAGACAAAAAGCCTACCCATCCACCAAAGAAAACCACTCCTCCTACCAAGAAAAATCCTCCAAAGAAAACCACTCAGAAGAAACCCAAGGAGCCTGTGAGAGTTGCTCCTATGACCCATGAGAGTGCCCCCAAGAGAGTGTTTCATTGTTCTTATTGTCAGCGGGCGGGTCATTTGATTGGTTTCTGTTTTCGTCGCATCAAGGATGAGCGACGTGCACATGCGATGAGCCATCAGGACATGCGTTACCCATCTTTAGGTATGCATGAGTCTGAGTATTACTCTCGTCCTGTTTTTGAGGCTCCTCGTGCTTCTCGGAGAGGTTTTGCTCCTCGAGGTGTTCACCATGTTCCATATGGTGGTAGACCTCGGGCGAGTAGCTTTGTACCTCGTCAGAGTAGGAGACCTCGACATGCTTTGCGTTCTTTGCATGTAGGTAGACCTCGCACTTTGCATCATTCTGATTATTATGTGCGTAGACCGTCTACTTTTACTGTGCCTACTACTCGTGTCACTCAGTGCTGGATGCCTCGCCATTATTTTACTCACCCCAGCACTGAGCGATCGAGACGCTCTTATCATGTGTAGGCGACAGGTCGAGGCTTGGAGGGCACGTGGATCATGGACTCCGGTTGTTCGCGCCACATGACCGGAGATGCAAACTGGTTCTCCAGCCTCACAACAACCAAGCAAAGGGAACATATCACCTTCGGAAACAATCGAAGGAGTAGAGTGAAAGGTAAAGGTGTGGTAAGGATTAATACGAACTTCACTCTCAAAGATGTTGCTTTGGTTGAAAACCTGGGATACAATTTGCTGTCTGTATCTCAGTTGCTTGATGAGGGCTTCGAAGTGCGATTTCATCGCGATACTTCGCAAGTGCTCAATTCTGATGGCGTTGTTGTGTGTAAGATCTTTAGGGTTGGGAGAGTTTTTGGAGCTGATTTTTCAGAGTCGTCTGGTTCTTCTCATTGTCTTGTTGCACATTCGACTTCTGAGCTTTGGAAGTGGCATAGGAGACTAGGGCATATGAGCTTTGAGTTGCTCGCTCGTCTGAGCGCCCTAGGTTTGATCCGAGGATTGCCCAAGCTCAAGTTTGAGAAGAATTTAGTTTGCGCTCCTTGTCGACATGGTAAAATGATTGCCGCTTCGCATTCGCCAGTCACCACAGTGATGACTGAACAACCCGGAGAACTTCTCCATATGGACACTGTAGGTCCTTCTCGGGTTAGTTCTTTAGGCGGCAAGTGGTATGTACTTGTTATTGTCGACGATTTCTCTCGCTACTCTTGGGTCTTCTTTCTTGCCAGCAAGGATGAAGTGTTTTCACACTTTCGGAGCTTGGCTTTGAGACTTTTCACTGAACTCCCTGGTGCATTAAAATTCATTCGAAGCGATAATGGCACCGAGTTCAAAAATAGTCTCTTTGTTGACTTTTGCATGGAGCATGGCATAGAACATCAATTCTCTGCTCCGCGGGTTCCTCAACAGAACGGTGTTGTTGAGAGGAAAAACCGCACTTTGGTTGAGATGGCTAGGACGATGCTTGATGAGCATAGGACTCCTAGAAAATTCTGGGCTGAGGCCATGAACACTGCATGTTACATCTCAAACCGAATTTTCTTGCGCTCAATTTTAAATTTGACATCTTATGAGCTGCGTTTTGGGAGACAGCCCAAGGTTACTCATCTTCGAGTTTTTGGCTGTCGCTGCTTTATCCTAAAACGTGGTAACTTGGATAAATTTGAGTCGCGATCTTCTGACGGGATCTTTTTGGGTTATACTACTCATGGTCATTCTTATCGTGTTTATAACTTAGAAACTAACACTGTCATCGAGTCATGTGATGTGACTTTTGATGAATCAACCCCCTCTGTTAGTTCTGCTTTTGAACAGGCAAATGAACACGACATGGAACAGACCTTATTCGAAGACGAAGATCCCGGAGAATTCGAGGATGATCCCCTACTACCCTCGACGTCAACCCCCGAAGCAGACCCCGCTTCAACTACTTCGGCACGAGGTCCCGAAGCGACTACCTCAACATCGGTCATCTTGGACCACTCCAACGCACAAGTTGAGGGGGAGACTGCATCCCGCCGCGAGGCTCCACATCATGTCCAAAGGATGCACCCTCCCGAGCAGATCATTGGTGAGCTTGATCAAAGGGTAACACGTTCTCACGCTCATTTCACTAATGCTGCTTTTGTTGCTTCTTTCGAGCCCTTAGATGTTAGTCATGCACTTTCTGATTCTAGTTGGATCAATGCCATGCATGAGGAACTTGAGAATTTTGAAAGAAACCAAGTCTGGACTTTAGTTGATCCTCCACCAAATGTTCATTTCATTGGAACAAAATGGATTTTTAAAAATAAACAAGGGGAGGATGGAACAATTGTTAGAAATAAGGCTAGACTTGTAGCTCAGGGCTTTTCTCAACTAGAAGGGATTGATTTTACTGAAACTTTTGCACCTGTTGCTCGCCTTGAGGCCATTAGGATTTTGCTTGCCTTTGCGACATCCCGGGGATTCAAACTCTATCAAATGGATGTCAAAAGTGCTTTTCTTAATGGCTTCATAGGTGAAGATGTTTATGTAAAACAACCCCCTGGTTTTGAAAACCCCAAGTACCCACATAAAGTCCTTAAACTTCATAAGGCTCTTTATGGACTCAAGCAGGCCCCACGGGCTTGGTATGATAGACTTAAGTCTTTTCTGCTTGAGCGAGGGTATTTGATGGGCTCTGTTGATAAAACTTTGTTTACTCTCAAGCATGGCAAAGATTTCCTTCTAGTGCAGATTTATGTGGATGATATCATCTTTGGTGGCTCTTCTCATGCTTTAGTTGCCGAGTTTGCAGATACCATGAGCAGGGAGTTTGAAATGTCGATGATGGGTGAACTCACCTTTTTCCTTGGTTTGCAAATCAAGCAAAGCAAACAAGGTACTTTTGTCCACCAGACAAAGTACACCAAGGACCTGCTCAAGAAATTTGACATGTCCGATGCGAAGCCCCTCGCCACTCCAATGGCTACATCTGTAGCATTGGACCCTGACGAAGATGGAGAAGCCGTAGATCAGAAGGAGTTCCGGAGCATGATCGGCTCCCTCCTCTACTTGACTGCCACGAGGCCGGACATACACTTCGCTGTGTGTCTGTGCGCTCGTTTTCAGGCTTCACCACGAGCTTCGCACCGCCAAGCGGTAAAGCGCATCTTAAGGTATCTCAAACACACCCTTGAATTTGGCATATGGTATTCATCGTCTTCATCTTTATGTCTTAGAGGCTATTCTGATGCGGATTTTGCTGGGTGTAGAATTGATAGGAAGAGTACCTCTGGTACTTGTCATTTTCTGGGTACGTCTCTGGTTTGCTGGTCTTCCCGCAAACAGTCTAGTGTTGCACAATCGACGGCCGAGGCCGAATATGTTGCTGCAGCTAGCTGTTGCTCTCAGATTTTGTGGATGGTTTCCACTTTGCGGGATTTCGGGTTAGATTATAAGAGTGTTCCACTTTTCTGTGATAACACTAGTGCCATTTGTATTGCAAACAACCCGGTTCAGCACTCCAGAACCAAACACATTGATGTACGGTATCATTTTCTCAGAGATCACAATGAGAAGGGTGATATTGAACTTCAATATGTTGATACCCAACACCAGCTTGCCGACATTTTTACAAAACCCCTCGATGCTTCTCGATTTGCTTACTTGCGTGGGGAACTTGGTATTTGTCATCCCTACGGCATTTTGTGAGGGGGAGCTGATTTTAATTGTCTTGCATATGCTCATTATGTGTGGAATTGCACTTACATCTTTTGCTATTATATGCCTGCTTTTAATTCAAAGAAATCATGACAGCTCAGCTCTATGAAATATGTCTGGAACATTGATTGTGCATGATGTTTTATTTTCTAAAAATCAAAACCTGCTCACCGCATAATCTTGTATCTAGCTTGTTTAGGGTGGACTGCTTTTAGCTATCTTTTATCTACTTGACAGCAAGACACTGTTCTTTGGATGCTAAAATTTGCAACTTGAAAAATGTGTTCATTGTTCATGGATATTCATCAAAATATTTCATTCATCTGAATCAAAATCAAAAAAATCCATGATTTGCCTGGTTTAAATGAAAAGATCCAGGAGGGTTTGTTTGTCGCACTACTCTATTCTAGACTGCTTACCATTGCACTTTGGTCTGAACTGGGATAGTGTAGTGTTTGCCAAAATCACCGCCTTAAGCTTCAGATGGCTTTCATGCCTAGGCTTGGCCTGATTGGAAAGTATAAGGTGGACAAACAAATAACCCCTGGCATTAAGAAAAAGAACAACAAAATTAATTGCTCATCAAGTTTGCTTTCACAGCTCCTTTTGAACAAGACTTGTCTGTCTAGGGTAGAATTTGTTAGCTTTGCGCAGTCCTTGCCTTTCATGTCTAGCTACTGTGATTAAATGGTGATGCTTTTTCTTCAAAATGACAAAATCACATGCCATCATCTTGTTACACAGATTGTTAAATTGAGCTGAGCACATGATCATTTGTGTTAATTTTGGCATATTTTTGCATTATATGTCTTTGCAATTCTATTCATTTTGCAGCTTTGCATCTTTTGAATGCTCTTTGATGCTTGCATTGCCAAAGGGGGAGAGAGTTTGCTATGTTCTCTGTCGCAAGAAGGCATAATTTTGAAGGGGGGAGAGATTTTTGACATAAAGGGGGAGAGAAATTTACTTAACTCAGGGGGAGTTTTTATCAAGGGGAGATTTGCCAAAGGGCTTTTACTCTTTTACAAAGGGGGAGAAAATTTCTTTTATCAAGTGACATGCTTTGGCTCTTTTTGAGTTTTTATGGTCACTTGTGTGCTGAAAATTTTTACATTTTCTTGAACTTCAATTTGGTTGTCAATGCACTCATCAAGGGGGAGATTGAGAAACCAAGGGTGGTTTCGGTGTATGTGATGAGTGTTTGACAGGATTATTTACCCTCTGTTCGAAGGGTACCTCCGGAGGGGCTTCGGAGGTGGTACCTCCGAAGGGTGTTCGGAGGTGTGTCACCGGAGTGTGTTCGGTGTGTGTTTGCTGCAGCTGTTGCAGCGGAGTGTACTTGTCGGAGGGGTCCGGCAGTACGCGATGACTGGGTTCGTACCGATGGCTTCGGTACTTTGGGCGGTACACCGGAGTGTGTGCCGAAGGTTGCTAACCCGGAGAGGTCTCCGGAGTACTGGATACACTTGTTTGCTTGTCGGTGGTGCGCAGGGACTTCGGAGGCGACGGACAGGGTTCGAGCCAGGTGAACTTGGGTCAAGCGGGTGGTTTGATGCCAAGGGAGCGGGGAGCTCCGTCACAGTGGCTGCGAAGGTGGTCCGGGTCGGTCCTCGGGTCGAGGCGTGCCAGGTGAAGGCAGAGAGTGCGGAGCGTGGCTCCGGCTGAAGGTACTCCGAGACAAGTCCTCGGAGGTGAGGCACTTCGAAGGTACTCCGAATGGAGTGACTTCGGAGTTGGTGGTACAAGTCCTCTGCGGAGGCAAGGTGTTCGAAGTGTGCTCCGGAGGGAGACACTCGAAGGTGGCCCGACGAAGGTCTCAGAAGTCGAGGCGCATCGAAGGCATGGTCCGGGTGAGGCTCGTCGAGGAGTGTGCTCGGGAAGAGGCACTGCGACGGAGTGCTCATGGAATGCTTCATGCGAAGGCCTTGGACGAAGGAGGGACTTCGAAGGGTGATACTCCGAAGGTGGGCTTCGGAGTGAGGTTGACTTGAGGTGCTTCGGCCATGCATGGCTTCGGTACACGGACGGACGGTGTTCGAGCTCGGAGTAGCTGCGAAGCCGTGGTGATCCACTCCGGAGGTGGTGGTGCGAAGGCCCAAGGGCTTTGACGGCTTCGGCTCAAAACCGTCACTGTATCGAAGGTCTTCTTCGGCGGAGCGAAGGCCAACAGGCTGCAGGCTTCTCGCCGAAGCTTCCGCACCCCTCGCGTGCGAAGGGAGGTTCCAGAAGTCAACTCTGTAAAGGCTGACACTGTCTGTTCTGAAAAAGGCTGACACTGTCCCCTCTGCAGCTGACAGAGAAGCCTCCAAAATAAAGGTGGACTACCTTTTGTACCCCTTAGTTCTGTAGAGACAAAATGGATGTAAACCCTAGGGGTAAAGTAGTCACTTCCTTAGGATGAAGCCGTGGGCTATAAATATGGGGGCTCGGTAGGTAACATTTAACACTTTGAGCATTTACTGTTGAGCTCCTGTAGCCACACTTCGATTGAATACATCCTGAGTTCATTTTCAGTGTTCCTTGTTCAAGCGGCGAAGCCCTGTTTGTCTTGTGCTTTTTGCTTGAGCTCGATCTACATACTTCGCTAGTTTAGTGCACCGAAGCCTGTTGAGGCGAAGGTTGTTTTTCGTGCGAGGTGCGTTTTGTCAGTGTGCTGTCGCTCTGTGTAACACGAGGCAAGACCTCGCTGCTTACTAGCGAAGCCCTGATCTCTTCCCGTTGTGCTTCTTGTGTCGAAGCCTTTAGCGTGGTCCGTTTTGTGTGCGTGTAGACCTTCGGGTACGAAGCCCAGCACCCGTTGCTGTCGCCAAGTACTTGGTCGAAGTCCTCAGGGGGCTGTCCACTCTTGCGAAGGGTGAAGTGCGAAGCCTGCTCGAAGCACCTCGTGTGCGGAGCCTGCACTGACTTAGCAGAGTAGATTTTCGAGGGTTGTTAGTGGAGCGAAGTCTTCTTGGCTTCGAACTTTTGCTCCTGCGAAGCCTGTGTTCGGAGCTGTCGAAGTACCTCCGAACCAGACCTTCGAAGGTTGCGTTCGAAGCCTGTTCCGCAGAAGACAGAACAGAACCGAAGGCTAAGTTTGTAGCCAGAAATTTTAAAAGCTCCCATTCACCCCCCCCCTCTGGTCGCCGTTTCCGGTCCAACACCAACTCTCCGAGCCCAGCTTGTTCCATCCTCTCTAATCGCACATTGATTGCTGCAAGAGAGGTGTTAATAGCCCCAGCTGTTCTCTCTAATGTGGTCAGTTGGTTGTTGGCAAGAATCTGCGCCGCCTCTAATTGACCAATGCGCTCATTGGTGACTTGAACATCCTCATTGAGGGCTTCCGTGTGCAACCTTAGTTGGCGTTCGAAATGTTGAATGATGCCCCTCGTACGTGGTGAATGTGGAAGCGTCTCACTCGCATCAGCTGACATGGTTAGTACAAAAGAAATACAAAAGCAAGCAGATTAAACCTAGCAGTTGCTAGGAGATGGTAGGACACAGACACTTTCTCACTAGCAGGAAATCAAGCTCTTGCAAGTTCTTACCACACAATGCAGGAGGCGCCGGCAAACAGCAAGAACAACAACAAACGGTGACTGCCAGCACAACCCGGTGGTGTTGTAGATAATTTTGTGGAGCTGTAGGTGGCTGCTAAAATAATTGCACAAAGGAACAGCTAGTACCACGTTAGTCACAGCAAGTTGAATAAACGTTCCGCGATGGTACTGTGCTGGTCCTAATCCAAACCGTGATAGAGACGTGAGCCGTCACCCAAACGTAATCACCAAAATACTCAAAACAGCAAGCTGAAATCAAATGGAAGCAATAACAGGCCAAAATCAGCTCTCTGCAGATTGGACAAGAGATCGGACAAGGGTTCGGACAAGGGATCGGACAAGCCAAAACTGCCACTGTCTCCCACTGATCGGACAAAAGATCGGACAAGAGTTCGGACAAGGAATCGGACAAGCCGAAACTGCCACTGTCTCCCACTGATCGGACAAAAGATCGGACAAGAGTTCGGACAAGGACCACTTTTCCCTTTTTTTTGACCTGTGCCTTGTTTCTTGCTGATCTGTGCGGCTTTTGTTTTGCACTGGCCTTTTTCTCTCTTTGTAACTTCAGCTAGAGAATGAAAATGGGGATAGAACAAGGTGCACGAACTCAAAACTCTAGCGGTAAAAACTTAGGACCAGCAACTTGACATAAGGAAGTAACCGTGAATTCAACAAGCCGAGAGCTAAGTAGCAAAGCAAAGGCACAAAATGTTTTTTTTTGGAATTTTCAGATCGACTTATCTTTGGGCAAAAGTGGACTGTAGGAAAAATAAAGCAAAGGAGAAGGAGATCTCTCACCGATCAACCTGAAATCTGATACCACTTAATAGACCCCTACGGGTACGGGGGAGCCCGATCTTTCGATGAGAGATGGAGGATGTGGTGAATTTGGTGGAGGCCGACGTTGGCTGCCCGACTACCACAACCAAGATGGTGTGGCGCCTTGAGCGACAGGTACACCGTCTCCTGATAACTACGATTTGGGGGTGGAGATCGACGTTGTGCTACCCGACTACAACAACCACAAGGATGCTGCGCCTTAGCGATAGTTACACCGACTCCGGTTGTTGCTGCTCTTGCCGTGCCAAGAACAGCCTTGAACCTGCAAGCAATCGAAGAACAAGCAAGAACAAGATTACAAGCAAACACTCACGGATGTGATAGAAGTTGGAGTTTTGATTCAAGTAATCGGGCGGTCTAGCCGACACGCGCGTTACAAGGAAGTAGCAGCAGCTATCTTACATGAAAACAAAACCCGAGTTCTTTTGTGGCTACAACTTGCTTTTAAAGGGAAAACTAGAAACTCAGGATGGAGTCACGAGCGTTCTTCGGCAGTTTCTGGACGTTTCATCTGTCCTCTGCCATTGATTCTTGATCCGTTGGAAAGCAGACGAAGAGACCTTTCCAACAAGTATTTATTTGCATTAAACAACCTTGGGAGTTGAAAGATATGCTCCATTTAATCTTGGATTTCTGCAGTTACAAGAGTCCCTTCGGGTGCACGAATATTTATTGCATTGTTGTCTTCTCCACTCCTAGCTGGTTCAATTCCTAAGCACTTCAGGATAATAAAGTCATCACAAGGCTTTAATAGTATCCCATTGGAAAAATAATTAATTTGAATAGCTAGGAACGAGTTCACCAGATAATTAAGTTCACGTGCACGGGCGCGTGTCATTGGTCCTTGCTTAGGTGTAAGCGGTGAAGTGTTGGCTGCTGTTGTGGTTGTATCAATGGCAGCGATGTCCTCATCAGTGTCCCTCTGGCAGAGTCTCACGCAGGTTATCCCACCATTCTGCGGCGGGTCCCTAGAGTTGGTGTGCAGCGAAGGCTACCCTCTCCTGTTCAGTGCAGGTCAGGAGATCCAACTTTTTCCCAATCGTTATTAGCCAATGCAGGGGTGGTGGAGCTGGAGGGCATGACGGGAGGGGCACTACGGGAGATCCTCTTGGGCCTAACTGTGGGGATCCGGAGTGACTTCTTCTTGCGGGGCGGAAGAGGAGCGACCTCCTCTAGGTCCTTCTGCAACTCTCGGATCTGGTGGCGAAGCTGGGTGGTGTCGGCGACACTCTGGCATAGGAGCTCATTCTGGCTCCTCAACTCCTCCACCTCGGCGGTCAAGTGATGGTTCTGCTGAACCTGGCGACGAAGATCGGCGTGTTCGCTGTTCAGATTCTCCGATGAATGGCGGTAGAAGTCGATGGTGTCATGCTGACTATCTGCATCGAGGATGGCCTCAGTGTGAATATTGTCCATGGACTCCAATAATCTCATGGTGCGGGCGACAGCGAAGTTGCGCTGAGTGAGGGAGCTGATGTACATGCTGCGGTGACTCCCAGGGGTACACATGGGTATGAAGCAGTAGATGGTGTCGTGGAGCTGGCCATCATAGACCAACCGAAGCTCGGTGAGGGCCTAGAGAGCAGCGCGCTGGCTGGCCACCACGAAAGAAGGTCCTCCGACTCCATGGGTGTAGAATGCAGGTTGCGTGGGGGAGGGACGGATGACGACCGTGACCTCACAGTAGCTTTCATCCACATCAGGAAAGATCCCGTGGAACGCGAGCTCATGCACGAACCCAAGGAAGTCGACGAGCATGCGAAGCTCGCGGATGAATCTAGCCTCATCGCGGAGAGTCCCACTCATGGTATGGACCGACATCTACAAAAGAGAGAAAATTTTTGTGAAACTCTAGAAGATGAGAGGGTAAGTAGTTTTGTAAGAAAATATTGTTAATATAAGGCCTAGGGTCAGGTCTGTTTGGCTTCCTACAGTCAAGTCTGCTCTGATACCATCTTGTAACGCCCAAATTTAATAAATCCGGACCTTTATTGAAATTCCATAGAAAATCAATAAAACAAGACATTCATCACACGATCGCGCAAAATACGACAAGCATTCATGGTTCGTAGACCATATTAGTACAAAAGTGAAAAAAATGAAGAGAAACTAATAAAACAAGTGTCCTAGATAAACGCCTCCTTCCAGTCTCGCCTTGACTGGGTCGCTACTCTAGACCTTCATCCTCCTCGTAGTAGACGGGCTCTGGTGGTGTAAGTCAACGGGGGTGAGTACAATCGTACTCAGCAAGCCACCAGATGCAAATATAATGCAGAGTAATAGCAAGGAAAGTAGTGGCTAATTTTGCGGAAAAGCATATTTGTAAAGCAATTAAATGTGATCAAGTTATTAATACAGAAATGTATACAAGTGTATGCATCATCTTCTACCTCGAGAGGTACAGTCAGCCCACCCTCGCTCAATAGTCCTTACATGCCATGAATAACTCAACCATTCAAACAATTATAAACTAACTTCGAGAAGTCACACAACCCGCCCTTGACCGCGGGCTCAGCTTTTCGAAAAGATTTATAACTCTGATCAGAGGTGTACCACTGTACGCACAAGGCACGCACTCATCCCATACACCAAAGTGTAACAAGATGACCCATACCACGGGAACTCGTGTCAAAACCTTCCATATGGACCGCCTCGACCCGACAGCACCCTCTTATGGGTTTCATATGGTGCCCCGACGCGTCGAGCCAACACCATACCCCCCTTGAGCCACGTCGGTACAAGTCACCCGTAGGTTGCCCCCTGTCCCCTCCACTATGGTGCATCGAGTCGGTTTGTTCCATACTTCTAGTTAGGACTTACCCATTTGACTTGTGGTTAGTACGGAAGTGCTTTGCAACAGATCCCGCAGACCGGTCCTTATAGTGCCCCGCGTGCGACCAACCAATGCCCTAGCTTGCACCCGAAACCCATCATACTTATAACATAGCCAACTCCAATAGAGTCCAGAGATGAGAATAACAGGGAAATACATATAGTAGAATCCATCTATCTATGACTCATTCTTTTTATCCTATAGCAGATGTGTCGGTACATTGGACACTAGCTAATATATTATTGTAGAGTGACAAGGGGTGTAGGCTCAATAAGCATGGCTTGGGTTTGCACACAAGGACGGGGATCTAATACATATAATGTCTAGGGCTTTGAGATTAGACTAATGCAATATTATCCTATGAGTTATAGCCATAATTTATTAAAACATGGGCTCAATGATGATCAAAATGGGGGTTGTGACTTGCCTTGATCCGCAAACGGTGAAAGTGGAACCTCGGGGTAAAACTTGGGATCTTCGACGGCGTCGTAGTCTTCTCGATATGGAAAAATTACATAAAACATTTAATAAACAATCAAAATATCACAAAACATAAGCATACAAGTTTTATGATTTTAAATATGTGAAATTAAGATTTATTATTCTGAAGTTAGATTGAAAAATATTAAAGGTTAAATTTTGGGGTTTTCCTGATTTATTTTATGAATTATCAATTTATCCCTAAGGGGTTTTTAATTATTTTTTTAATAAGAATATTTTGGGCTAAAGTGACATACTGTTTTTATGGCATTAACATGAAGAGAATAAAGAGAGGAATTTAAGAAAATTTGAATGGTGAAATTTGGAGTTAAAATGAGCAAGTTATGAATTTTCAAAGTTTAAACAATTTTTTGGAATTTTATTTTAAACAGGAAATGGCCTCTGGTCCACAGTGAACCAGGTTCACCGTGAACCGTTGACCGAGCGCGTGAGCCGGTTGTGTGGCAGCGGTCAGATCCGGATCCAACGGACGGCGTGCGCGTGGGATTGTTAAGTGAAAACCAACGACCCACAACGCTCTGTACCGCTTCAGAAGGGATCAAGGGCTCAGATTAAATCCCCTCAGGATCTAATCTGCGCCGCTCGCTCAGGATCATGCGGCTCGGATGGAATCCAGCATGGCACGCGCTAAGGGGTTTTTTACCCCCTTCGTTCTCGACTCCGGCGGAGCAACAACGATGAATTCCGGCGACAACGAGGGTTAATTGGCCAAGCTAAGGGCTAAAATGGGACCATTGGGGCTAGGGGAACTCGGGCGTACCAGCGGTGGCGGTGGCGGCGAGCTGACGGCGACTGGCAATGAAGAGAGGCGGCGAGGCTTCTCGGGCTCGACGGTGATGGAGGTCTTCGGCGGTGATCTAGCCCAACGGAGGCGATGCCGATGATTGGCGGGGGATGGCGGTCACGGAGGTGTCGTCGGCGAGGGCGTCGGTGACTCGAGGTGCCGGCGAGGGCCTGCCGGAGTCGAAACAGAGCAAACGAACAAAAACGGGCGATGGCGCTCTGGAAATACGATGGCTAGGGCTAAGGGGGTGTGGGCAGAGGGTGGCGATCGGAGGGGTTTAAATAGGGGGTTCGCCGGCGTCTAAACGGAAAGAAACCGAGGGGTTTCCTTCCCTCTCCGGCGAGGGTTTCCAAACTCTCGGCCAAGCTTCCATAAGCATGAAACCACGTTGGCTATAGATGGAAATGGATCACCGACGATCGGGGAGGGCGATCCGGGGCATATCCAGGCGGATAGGGGCGACCAGCGGTGAGAGAAGGGAAGGGGGTCACCGGGAAGGAAAGGGGGGATCCCCTTTCAATGAAGAAGACGAACCTAACAGGTGGGTCCCACCTGTCAGCGGGCGAGCGGGAAAGGAAAGGGCCGACAGACGGACCCGGGATGTCAGTGGCGGAGGGAGGCGCTAGCGAGGCTGACGGGTGGGCCAGGTAGAGGCGAGCGCGGGGAGGAGAGAGGGGGTGCGAGCGCCGACAGGCGAACCCCACATGTCAGCGACAAACGGCTTGGACTGGGCTGGGCCGGAGCAGATTGGGGGTTTGCGGCCCAACATGATTTAAAATGCTTTTCTTAATTAAAATAATTCCAGTAATTCATTTATTTGATTAAAGGTTTAATCACTGTTGATAAAAATTTGTGAAAATTCCTAAAATTATATTTTTGCCTCTTTTTCCACCATAAATTTTCCAGGTCAAAATTTGAAGTATTTCTTCCTGTTTGGCTTTATTAGGTCTCTTTTAGTATTCCCTTTAATTTCATAAATCACTTATATTCCAGAAAATTCATTTTCTTTATTTTATATATTTTTAAATCTTGGGATGTTACAATCCTATCCCCAGAATCTCGTCCTCGAGATTCGGATCAATCCTCGAATAGCTCTGGATGCCGCGCCTTTAGTTCTTCCTATTTTTCTGGCTCTTTGGCGGCGGCGTAATCTTCTCGGCATGCAAAACGAGAATAATAAACAATTGAGAGAAACAATAAAAAAACAACACATGCATTTAAATTAAGTTGGTTAAAGTTGTAGAGAATGTAGGGGGATTTTCTTAATCCAAAATGGTGGATTTTGGAGTAACAAGGGAGATGATAAGAATTTTTAAGGTTTAAGAATGGTTTTCTTGGTTTCATTTTGAATAATAATAATACACACATATCAATTAAATTGGTTAAAAATGTGGAAGACAAGAAGATAAATGTCCTGAAATTTAAATGGTAAATTTTAGAGTCAATTCTAAGGAGTTATGAATTTTGAAGTTTGAAATGATTATTCTCAAATTATATTTAAATTTTAATTAAAATAATATAAAAGTTTATTATAAACATATAAATTTTATTGGATGAATAAGAAGAGAATAAAAAGATAAATTTTCTAAAATTTGAATGGTCAAATTTGGAGTTAATTTGAATAAGATATGAATTTTTGAAGTGTAAAACAATTTCTGAATTTATTTTAAAATTTTAAACAGAGTCCGGTCCACGGTGAGCCAGGTTCACCGTGAACCAGCGCACAGTGCGTGTGAACCAGACAAATTAGGGTCGTCTGATCTTCATCTGACGGATGCGGGTGAGGTGAGCACGATAAGTGAAAATGGACAACCACGATTAAATCACATCGAACCAGTACCGATCAACGGCTGCGATCGCGATGCGATTTAAGTGGATACGGACGGTCAGGATCTCACGATACCGGTCAACGGCGGTCAGGGGGAATCTGAGTGCTCGGTTATGCGATCTAATCCCGGCCACTCACCTCCGATCAGGCGGTGATGATCGCATCCGGCACGCGTGCGGGGAATCCGGCACGGGGGTTTCATCTCCGATGATGGAAGGAAACGACGGTGAGCACAGCGGCGACAGCGAAGGCCTAGGGCCTCGGGCGATTGCAGAAATGGAAATAGAATAACGCGGGGGTCATTTATATATTAGAACCGAGGGTCGAGGACGTCTGGTCGAGGCCGATGATGAGCAAGGGCGGCGAGATGGCTTCGGGTTGACGGCGACAGCGGTCCTCCGGCGGTCGGTGGCACGAACAGAGGGGCGTCCGGGGACGGGCAGGTGATGGAGGTCACGACGGTGTTGACGGCAGGGGCAGAGGGGCTCCCCGGCGACGATGAGTGGCTGCCGGAGTGGAAACAGGGGCGGCGACGCAAAAGGGTGTGTGGGCGTCCTGGAAATGCGAGGGCTCGGTGAAAAGGCGTGGTATGGGTGCGGTGAAGGCCGAGAGCTTTTATAGGGGGTCACCAGAGGGATAAATGGAGGCGTAATTGGGGGAAACCGAGGAGTAACTCCCCATTAATGCTGTTGAGCTCTCAATGCGTGGGTAAGCCGAATGGAGGTGCAATTGGATACGGATAAAGAGGGGAATTGATCACTAGAGTTTGGGGAGCCGAGTTATGGCGCCAATTTTATTGATGGTGTCCGGTGGGTGCTGAATTTGGTAGTTAGGGTTTCGGCCGGCGTCGGGGGGTAGGGAGATTGGGGTAATTCCGGCGGGGAAGATGAATCTAACCGGTGGGCCATGGCAGTCAGTGGGCGTATGCGGGGGAAGCAGGCGATGCCGACAGGTGGGGGCCAACGGGCAGTGAGCGAAGGCGGGCGCAGGTGCGGGAGGGGTGGCGCTGATAGGTGGGGACCGGGTGTCAGTGGGACGCGAGAGAGGGGTTGGGTTAGGCCGGCTCTGAGAGAGGGAAAGGAGGGGAGCAGCCCAAAGGTATTTTAAAACTATTTTTCCAATTAAAATAATTCCAGAAATCCATTTACAAAATATGAGCTCTCAGCAAAGGGTATAAAAATTTGTAAAAATTCTCAAAAATGCATCTTGGTCCTATGAATCTAACATAATTTTCTTAGCTCAAAATTTAAATTATTTCTTCATGTTTTTATTTATTTGGACATTTTTAGTTTATTTAGAAATCAAAAAATAATCCTTTTCCTGTAAAAATAAATTTTCTCAAAATTTTCATTTAGATGCCTCTTTTAGTCCAACCCTAATTTTTTGACTTCAGCCAAGTAAAATTTTTTATTACTTTATTTTATCCTTCCTTAAGGTTTTCCAATTAATTCAACCATTTTATTATCCAAACTTGATTTATTCATTTAAAAATTTTATTTTCTCCAATTTATTTAATTTATAAAATTCAAGGTATTACACCTCTCCTCCCTTTCTTGATCTCAATCGTTGAGGTCAAGGATTTCCCGTCTCTCACGTGCGGTGCAAGCACGCTACCATGTGAGGAACTCCATCCCTGTACGTGTGGATACCGTGGAGGCGTTGCTTTGACAGCGACGCTCGTTGTGACGCCCCGATTTATCAAATCAGAACATTATTGAATTTCCAAAGAAAAACAATAATACAAGGGGTTCATCATGCGACAACGTATATACGACAAACATTCATGGTACGCATACCACATTATTACAAAAGAGTAAAAATAAAGTAAACAATAAAAAGCATGACGAACGCCCTCTTCGGGATCTTCTTCTTGACTGGGTCGCTACTACAGACCATCTTCCTCGTAGTAGGCTTCCTCTGAATGGTGTGTCCAACGGGTATGAGTACTAAAATTACTCAACAAGCCACCGCAAATGCAATAGTAATGCACGGTAATAACAAAGGAAGGATAATGGCTAAAAGTGCGGAAACATACATTTTTCAGTTATTGTATTTAGTGTAGTCAAATTTAATCATGCAGAATAATAAACATGAACATCATAATACCATCTAACTCAAGGAGTACGTTTTCTCTCCTCGCACAATGGTCCTTACATGTCAAATCATCATGCACTTTCATTATAAGTAAACTAACTGTGGGATGTCACTGTAACATCCCAAAATTAAAAATAAAATAAAAATAAGGGAAATAAATTTTCTGGAATAAAAAGGATTTATTTAATTAAAGAAAAGGCTAAAAGAACCCAAATAAAGCAAAACAGAGATAAATATTTCAAATTTTAACCTGAAAAATTTATGGTGGAATCTAGAAGCCAAGAAATATTTTTGAGAATTTTTACAAAATTTTAGAAACAGTATTTCAAGCTCTACAAGAATATATGAATTTCTGGAATTAAATTAAATCGAAAATGCATTTATTTTGCTTTTGGGCTGCAAACCTCGAAACTGCCTTAGCCCAACCCAACCCACTGCCTGAGCCACCGACACATGGGACCCACATGTCGGCGCTCCCCCTCTCTCCTCCCCGCGCCCACGCACCGCCTGGTCCCAACTATCAGCCGCCCTCGGTCGCTGCCATCATGGCTCGCATGTCGGCACAATTTTCCCTCTCCCTCTCTCGCCCGCGCCTCTCTGGCCCACCCGTCAGCCTCCAATCTGCGCCCCTCAACCACTGCCATACCTGGCCCGCCTGTCGGCCCTTATCTTTCGCTCGCAGTAGCTGACAGGTGGGGGCCACCTGTCAGGTCCTTCTTCCCCGATGGAAGGGGATCCCCCTTCCAATTCCGGCGCCCCCTTTCCAATTTTAGTCGCGGGCCGCCGCTACTCGCTAAATTGGGGCCGAAATCCTTCCCCCCGAATGCCGGTGATCCCTTCCCCCCCAAGCCACGTGGATTCGGCTATATGGAGGCCACCCGAGCGCATGGAAAGGCTCGCCGGAGAAAAATTGGAAACCCTCTCGGTTTCCTCCTCTCGGCTTTCCTTTTCCCCGCCGGTGACCCCTATTTAACCCCCCAACGCCGCCGCACCCAGGCCACCTGAAAGAAGCCAAGCCCAAACCAACCGAAGTGCCCGCAGCGCATTTCTTTGCCACCACCCCTGCTCTGTGTCCAGCAACAAATTCCGGCCACCGGAGATCCTCTCCGCCGCCCCCATTGGCACCACCGTGACCCCCGTCGCCTCTGCTACCCCGGCCCCACATACGTTGGGCCGGATCACCGCTGGAGCGCCTCGCCGTCGTCGGACCCGAAGGCCTCCTCCACCTCTTCTCTCTGCCGACCGCCGCCACTGCCCCGTCGTCGTCGCCGCCGGTACGCCTGAGCTCCCTTTGCTTTGTTGGTTCCATTTTAGGCCCTAGCCCTGCTGGTTAGCCCTCACCGCCGCCGTTCGCCGCTCGCGGTCGCTCGGACGGTGCTGGGGACGAAGCCCTCGGCTTCCCCCGTGCTGCGCGCCTACCAGATGGGCTCAGTGCCGTGCGATCTGAGGTGGACGTCTACGATTAAAAACCCACCAGGGCTCAATCTGGGCCGTCAACTCGGTCAAAGGGGTACCGAGGCCTCACGACCGTTGATCATCACTTAACCGCCCCGCATCGCATCGGGTCGTTGGATCCAGATCCAATGGTCCAGATCATCTCGGTTCACGCCAATAGTGCCTGGTGCACGGTGGGTTCGGTCCACCGTGGACCAGGAACTGTTTTTAGTTTAAATAAAAATTCAAGAATTTGTTTAAAACTTAGAAAATTCATATCTTGCTCAATTTAACTCCAAATTTGACCATTTCAATTCTGGAAAATTTGTCTCTTTATTCTCTACACCTTTATGCAATAAAAACAATATATTCATTTGGCCCAAAATATTTTTATTAAATAATAAAGAAAAGTCCCCTTTAGGATTAAAATCATATTTCATTTAAATAATTCAGAAAAACCCTTAAAAATTTTATATATTAATTTCAGAGGACTTAATGACTTCATTTCACTGTTTCTAATGCAATAAAAATAGAGTGTTCATTTTGCCCATCTCATTTTATTAAATAATATTTCAAAGGCCCTTTTAGGATAAATAAGTAATTCATATAATAAAAAGTTAACACTTTATAAAAATATCATAAAAACTTATATAATAACTGCAATAAAAACATTAAGGCTGTTTTATACCTTTTTACTCCACCTCTAAAAAGGGAAAATAAAAACCCCCTTAGAAAAATACTTATACCAATTTATAAAATTCAGAAACCTCTTTAAAACTTAATCTTAAATGTTTAAGTAATAATTTCATAAAATTTAAGGCTCTATCTCCTTTACTTAATCCAACAAAAACATGTATGCTTGTATGATTGATTTTGGATTGTTTATTGAATGTTGTGTTTACTTTTCCGTATCGAGAAGACTACGACGCCGTCGACGATCCGGAGTTTTACCTCAAGATTCCACCTTCACCATTTGCAGATCAAGGCAAGTCACAACCCCCATTTTGATCATCATTGAGCCCATGTTTTAATAAACTATCGCTATAACTCATATGATAATATTGCATTAGTCTAATCTCAAGCCCTACACTTATATTTATTAGATCCTCGTCCTTGTGTTCAAACCCAAGCCATGCTTATTGAGCCTACACTCCTTGTCACTCTACAAATATTATATTAGCTAGTGTCCAATGTACCGACACAACTGCTATAGGATAAAAGAATAAGTCGTAGATGGATGGATTCTACTATATGTATTTCCCCGTTATTCTCGTCTCTGGACTCTGTTGGAGTTGGCTATGTTATAAGTATGGTGGGTTCCGGGTGCAAGCTCGGGAATTGGTTGGTCGCACCCGGGGCACTATAAGGACCGGTCTGCAGGATCTATTGCAAAGCACTTCCGTACTAACCACAAGTCTAATGGGTAAGTCCTAACTGAAAGTATGGAACAATCCGACTCGATGCGCCATAGTGGAGGGGGCAAGGGGCAACCTGCAGGTGACTTGTACCGACGTGGCTCAAGGAGGGGTATGGTGTTGGCTCGACGCGTCGGGGCACCATATGAAACCCATAAGAGGGTGCTGTTGGGTCGAGGAGGACCATATGGAAGGTTTTGGCATGAGTTCCCGTGGTATGGGTCATCTCATTACACTTTGGTGTAAGTGATGAGTGCGTGCCTTGTGGGTACAGTGGTACACCTCTGATCAGAGTATTTAATCTTTTTGAAAAGTCGAGCCCACGGTCAAGGGCAGGTTGTGTGACTTCTCGCAGTTAGTTTACTATTGTTTGAATGATTGAGTTATTCATGGCATGTAAGGTCTGTTGAGCGAGGGTGGGCTGACTGTACCCCTCGAGTTAGAAAATGATGATGCATACTCATGTTTACATTTCTGTAATAATAACTTGATCTCATTTAAATGCTTTACAATTATGCTTTTCCGCAAAATTAGCCACTATCTCCCTTGTTATTACTCTGCATTATATTTGCATCCGGTGGATTGCTGAGTATGTTTGTACTCACCCCCGTTGACTTACACCACCAGAGCCCATCTACTATGAGGAGGATGAAGGTCTGGAGTAGCGACCCTGTCAAGGCGAGACTGGAAGGAGGCGTTCATCTAGGACCCTTATTTTATTAGTTTCTCTTTTATTCGAACACTTTTGTACTACTACGGTCTACGAACCGTGAATGATTGATCGTATTGTACGTGGTCGTGTGATGAACGTCTTGTATTTATTGATTTTCTATGGAATTTCAATAAATTCCTGGTTTTATTAAATCGGGGCATGATAGTCACGCAACCCGCCCTTGACCATGGGCTCGGCTTTTTGAAAAGATTTATGACTCTGATCAGAGGTGTACTACTGTACCCACAAGGCACGCACTCATCTCATACACCAAAGTCTAACGAGATGACCCATACCATGGGAACTCATGCCAAAACCTTAGCATGAAATGCTCCAAGCGATAACCACCCGCTCTAGGTTTTGCCGGTGCGCCGGGCCGCATCCCGGCTAACGTCGCACCCCCTTTTGCGAGAATAAAAGATAAATTTTTCTAAAGTTGAAATGGACCAATTTGTGGTTTACCCTAAAGTGCATTTGAATATGTTATTAAATAAAAATAAAATACTCAATATAAACCTACTGTTTTTATTGCATTAACATGTAGAGAAGAAAATTATAAATTTTTTGGAATTGAAATGGTAATTTTTGGAGTTAAAATGCGCAAGATATGAATTTTAGAAGCTTAAAACCATTTTCTAGAATTTAAATTAAACCAAAAATAGGCGTCGGTCCACGATGAACCGAATTCACCATGAACCCACGCACTGTGCGCGTGCGCCGGATCCAAATCCACCGTTGGATCACGATCGGACGGCCACGGGCGAGGTGGGGGCGTTGAGTGGACGCGGACGGCCACGATTGAAACGCTGAACCGGTACACATCGTGTGGCTCAGATCGAACGCATGTTTTAAATAGCAATGGATGGCTCAGATTAAATCATACCGATTCGTTGAGATCCAACGAATCTGATTAAACCGCGAGAATGACATAACCACCACCGTTGGATCTAGATCGCACGACCGAGATCGAATCCGACACGGCACAGGTACTCAGCCCATGCTGGTCATCTTCTCCAGCGACGGCGAGGGTCCAACGACCACGACGAGTGATGGCGGTCGGTTCTAAGGGCTAAAATGGAATCAGTACATCACGGGGGTCAAGAGGGTACCGTCGGAGAGGCTTGGGGTCGTCGAAGCATGGCCGACGATGAGCGAGGGTGGCAGAGGCGTTCGGGTCCTCGTCGGCGATGGCGTTCCGGTGGGGTTTAGTGGCGACGGAGGGGTGGACGAGGCCGGGGTGACGTCGGTGATCACACGGGTGCGGTCGCCGAGGGTGGAGGGGGTCTCTGGTGACGGCGAATGATGACTCGAGTGCGGGCGGCGGAGGGGTGTTAAAAACTGGAGCTTGGGCGTTCTGTTCATTCTCGCAGCGTGTGAGCGTAGGGGTCTAACGCGGTGATAACTGAGGGCTTAAATAGGAGCACCGGCGGGGTTCAAGGGGGCGCAATTGGGGGAAGACCGAATTTAAAATGGCCTTAACGTTGGCGAGCTCGGTTGCGAGGGGATACACTGAACCTGGACGCGATTCGGCTGGGTTTAAAGGGGGAAACGATCGGCGGGATGCAGGGAATTCATTGCCGGCGATGGATTAAAGGGAGGGGGCCGGCGGGGGCGGATCCGAGGCGGGATTAGGGCTTCGGCCGGTGAGGGGGGGATTTGGGGGCGGATCCCGCGGGGAAGACGGATCCGACAGGTGGGGGCCACCGGGCAGCGGGCGCGACAATGGGCGGGGCTGACGGGTGGGGTCGGGTTCGGCTGAGAGCGGGCCGAGGTGGCGGGCGGGCACGCGCGGAGAGAGAGGGCCACTGACTAGTGGGGTCCGCCTGTCAGTGAGGGGCGTGGGGAGGGAGTGGGCTGGGCCGGCCGGGGAAGGGAGAAGAGGGGCAAGGGGCCCGTTACTGTTTCAATTATTTTCTGAATAAAAATAATTGTAGAAATTAATTTAAAATATTTGGGCTACTTCCAAGTGTGATAAAAATTTGTAAAAATTCTCAAAAATATATCTTGGCCTTGGGATCACATACAAAATTTTCTAGCCCCTGGTTTGGATATTTTATGTAGGCTCTAGTTCAATTAAACTTAGAAGGGTATTTAAGGTATTTCAAAATAAATTATTTCCAGAAAAATATATTAAATGGTATTTTTATTTCTCTGAAAATTTGGGATGTTACAAACCTATCCCCCTTATAAAGAATCTCGTCCTCGAGATTGGAACGTTACTCGAACAACTCGGGGTATTGGGCTTTCAACTCGTCTTCCTTTTCCCACGTGGCTTCTTCAACGGTGTGGTTGTCCCACTGAACCTTGCAAAAGCGAACCACACGACTCCTGGTTACTCTTTTCTTAGTATCCAGAATCTTGACGGGTTTCTTAATGTAGGTCAAGTCCTCTTGGACGTTGAGCTTTTGGAGGTCGGCCTGCTCGGTGGGCACACGGAGACACTTCTTCAGCTGAGAGACGTGGAACACATCATGGACTCCTGCCAAGGATGGAGGGAGTTCTAATTGATATGCCACTTCTCCTTGCCGTCGGAGGATCTGAAAAGGTCCGACATAGCGGGGTGCTAGCTTGCCTCTCATGTTAAACCGTTGAGTACCACGGAGGGGTGTGACTCGTTGATAGACATAATCGCCCTCCTCAAAGGTTAGGTCTCTCCATCGGTTATCGGCGTAGCTCTTTTGTCGGGACTGGGCTATCTTTACTCTGTCCCTGATGATCATGACTTTCTCTTCGTCTTCTCGCAATATACCCGTCCCGAAAAGTTGCGATTCTCCGGTCTGATCCCAGAGTAACGACGTTCTGCACTTACGCCCATAAAGTGCTTCAAACGGGGACATCTGCAGGCTAACTTGGTAGCTGTTGTTGTAGGAGAACTCCACATAAGGCAACTTCTTGTCCCACATTCCACCAAAGTCTAGAGCGCAAGCTCTAAGCATATCCTCCAATACCTGGTTAACCCTTTCGGTTTGACCATTGGTCTGTGGATGATAGGCGGTGCTAAAGTTCAGCCGAGTGCCGAGTTCCTCTTGAAGGTTCTTTCTAAATTTAGAGGTAAACTGACTCCCACGGTCAGATACAATCTTCTTCGGAACTCCGTGAGGCACACAATCCGGGTCATATACAACTCAGCCAACCTTGGGACGGTGTAAGTTGTCTTGACGGGGATGAAGTGAGCCACTTTGGTGAGTCGGTCGACGATCACCCAGATAGAATTATGACCGGTTTGGGTCCTGGGCAGTCCCGTGATAAAGTCCATTCCTATCTCTTCCCACTTCCATTCGAGGACCTTGAGGGGTTGTAACAGTACGGCAGGCCACTGGTGCTCTGCCTTGACTCGCCGGCATGTGTCGCACTTGGCCACGTACTCAGCTATTTCCCTCTTCATGCTGACCCACCAATATTTCTCCTTTAGGTCCTAATACATCTTTGTACTCCCGGAATGTATGGAGTATAGAGTATCGTGGGCTTCTTGAAGGATGAGGGCCTTTGTAACACCCCAAGAAATAAAAACAAATAAAATAAAAGAAAATTATTATTTAAATCATTTCTAGATTTATTCATTAAAGAAAATCCTAAAAGAGCCCTAATAAAGCCAAACAGGGAGAAATACCCAAAATATGGACCTAAAAATTTTATGAGATAAACTAGAGGCCAAAATATAATTTTAGGAATTTTTACAAATTTTTATCAACAGTGATTCAACCCTTAAACAAATATATGAATTACTGGATTTATTTTAAATCAGAAAAGAATTAAAAATCAAAACGGGCCTCAACCTCCAAAGTAACCGAGCCCAGCCTAGTCCAACCCGTGCGTCACTGACCAGTGGGGCCCGCTTGTCGGTGCCGCTTCCCCCCTCTCTCTCCCACGCCCGCCCCGCCTGGTCCACCTGTCAGTCTCAGCCGCGCCCCCTTCCTCCCTCTGGCAGGTGTGGCCCGCCTGTCGGCCCTTCCTTTTCTGTTTCGCCCGCTGACAGGTGGGGGCCACCTGTCAGATCCTTCGTCTCCGATGGAAGGGGATCGCTCCCCTTTCCTTCCCCGGCGATCGCTTTCTGTTTCCTCGCCGCCGGCCACCGGATCGCCCCGGATCACCTCGGATCACCTTCCCCGCACGCCACCGCCTCCTTTCCATCCATGGCGACGCATCTTCGCGCATAAGGAAGCATACCCGAGGAGATAGGAAACCTCGCCGGAAATGGAAGGAGCCCTCTCGGTTTCCTCCAATTACCCTGCCATATCCACCGCCGGTGACCCCTATAAGAACCCCTCGGCTCACCGCACTCAGCCCACACCTCCTAAGCCCTAACCGAAGCCCTCCAGAGCGCCGCTGCCGTTTTTGCGAGCTCCTCCCCTGGTCTGCCTCCGGCGAGCAATCGTCGCCGCCTCGGACCACCACTGCCCTAGCCGTTGCCACCTTCGTGACCGCCGAGACCCACCCGTCCTCGGCCGCCCCTCGGTTGGCCGTAGGATCCGCCGGATCGCCGTCGCCGTTGAGCACCCGAGGAGACCTCACCGTCTACCCTCGCCGTCGTCGCCGTCCGTCGCCCAGCTTCGCCGCCGAAGGTACCATCATGACCCCCTTACTCCCCGCGTTCCATTTCTGGCCCTAGCTAGGCACGTAGGCGCTCGCCGCCACCGCCGTGGCCTCAACCGAGCCCCGCCGTCGCCGGAGACGAAGGGAGTACACTCCCCCTTACGTCGTGCCGTGCCGGATCGCGCCTCGGCCATTCGATCGCGATCGGAGGGCTAGGATCGGGATTTAATCTGGGCCCTCAGATCTGGTCAAAGGGGTATCGAGGCCTCTCGGCCGTCGATCACCACTTAAAACCTCCGAGCGATCTGGTGCGTCCACGCGTACCAGTTCGACGGGATTTAATCGCAGTCGTCCATTTCCACTTAACCCCTCCCGCCTCGCGCCTGGCCGCCAGATCCAGATCCGACGGCTCTGGATCGACCGGTCCACGCGCACAGTGGCGCAGTCCACCGTGGGCCTGGCTCACCATGGACCAGAGCCATTTTTCAGTTTAAATAAAATTCCAGAAATTGATTTAAACTTTGAAAATTCATAACTTGCTCATTTTAACCCCAAATTTCACCATTCAAATTTTGTTAAATCCAGAATAATATTCTCTACACATTAATGCCATAAAAACAGTATGTTACTGTTACCCAAAATATTTTTTTACAAATAAAAGAATAAAAACCCCTTAGGGATAAATTATTAATTCAGAAAAATGAATTAGAAAGCCCTAAGAAATTAAGTTTACTGTTTAATCACCAAACATCAGAATATTAAAACTTTATTCCACCTAATAAAACCCACAAATGTGTATGTTTAGTATTTGGTGAATTTTTGTCTGTTTATTGAATGTACTGTTTATTTTTCCGTATCGAGAAGACTACAAGTTCATCGAGGAGCAGGAGTTCTACCCCGAGGTTCCTCCGTCACCATTTGCTGATCAAGGCAAGTCATCGACCACCTCTGTGGAAACAGTTGATCATATTTGAGCCCATGTTTAATAAATTATCGCTATAACTCATAGGTTAATATTGCATTAGTCCAATAATCAAACCTTACACTTATATTTAGTAGATCCCCGTCCTTGTGTGCAAACCCAAGCCATGCTTATTGAGCCTTAACTCCTTGTCACTCTACTATAGAATTATTAGCTAGTGCCCAATGTACCGGCACAACTGCTATAGGATATAAAGAATGAGTCGTAGTTAGATGGATTCTGGTATATGAAATACCCCGTTATTCTTGTCTCTGGACTCTGTTGGAGTTAGGTATGTTATAAGTATGGTGGGTTCCGAGTGCAAGCTCGGAAACTGGTTGGTCGCACCCGGGGCACTATAAGGACCGGTCTGCGGGATCTGTTGCAAAGCACTTCCGTACCAACCACAAGTCTAATGGGTAAGTCCTAACTGGAAGTGTGGAACACTCTGTCTCACGGCACCATAGTGGAGGGGGCAAGGGGCTAGCCCTCAGGGCGCCTTGTACCAACAATGGCTCAAGGGGGGGTATTGTGGAAACTCAACATGGCGAGACACGGTACGAAACCTATAAGAGGGTGCTGTTGAGGCGGGGAAGACCATATGGAAGGTTTTGGCATGAGTTCCCGTGAAATGGGTCATCTCGTTACACTTCGGTGTAGGTGATGAGTGTGTGCCTTGTGGGTACAATGGTACATCTCTGATCAGAGTAAAATCAATCTTTTCGAAAAGCCGGGCCCACGGTCAAGGGCAGGTTGTGTGACTACTCGCAGTTAGTCTACAATTGTTTGAATGATCGAGTTATTCATGACATGTAAGGACTGTTGTGCGAGGAGGTAAAACGTACTCCTCGAGTTAGAAGATGATGATGCATTCACATGTTTACTTTTCCGTACTAATAAATTGCTCACATTTAATGCTTTACAATTATGCTGCTTCCGCAAAACTAGCCATTTCTCCCTTGTTATTACCTTGCATTATATTTGCATTCGGTGGCTTGCTGAGTACATCTGTACTCACCCCATTGACTTACACCATCAGAGCCCGTCTACTACGAGGAGGATGAAGGTCTGGAGTAGCGACCCAGTCAAGGCGAGACTGGAAGGAGGCGTTCATCTAGGACCCTTGATTTTATTAGTTTCTCTTCATTTTCATTCAATTTTGTATTAATGCGGTCTACGAACCGTGAATGATTTCCCGTATTGTACGTGGTCGCTTGATGAACGTCTTGTTTTATTGATTTTCTATAGAATTTCAATAAAGTCCTGATTTATTAAATCGGGGCGCGACAGCCTTCAACTCTAGCTTGTCAGGTACGCATATTCGGTTTCCGAACCAGACGGTACCGTGCTCATCCTCGGAGAATCCAGGGGCTTTACCTTTTCTCATGTTCTGCTGGATCTCCAAGATGTCCGGATCTTCCTTCTATGTCTCCCGGATCTGGTCTATTAAGACAGGTCTAGTTTCTAGAGTGTGTTTACACGGAAACGTGCCCCCGCACTTGGGTCAGTCCAACGATCCAAAAGTGCACAGATACTTAGGGACAGGCCTAAGCGTGACGTAGCACCGACACCACATTCCAACTACCCTTAATAGTGATAAGGGGGGTGGAGTCGCCAGGCAACCAGATTACACAAAATAATCCAATTAGCCGAAAGAAATAGATTAAACAGGTTAAAATCAGCAAACTAGTCGGAGTCCTCCTGGTTCGAAGTCTGCTGCGAAGGGTGCGCCGAAGGGTACCTTTCAGCGTCTGGTGCGAAGTGCTCCGCCGAAGGGTGCTTCGGCGCTCGGTGCGAAGTACTCCGCCGAAGGGTGCTTCCGCGTTCGGACTGATCTGGCCGAAGGTAGACTCCGAACAGATCTGAACACGGTGATCACCTTCGAACAGCGGGGTTCGGCGTGCGATCTCCGATGCAGCGAATTACAGAGTAGTGACGCGAAGGCCACACACGGGTGCAACTTCGTCTGGTGTGGAGTGTAGTCGTGGCGAAGCCTGTCGCAACGAAGTATGCTGATGGGGCCTGTTGTCGAAGCCTGCGGTCCTGTCGAAGGGTGTCCTGGGGACCTCCGGAACCGATCTCTCAGCTCCGAACACCTCCGGTGAAGGGGCTCCGAACGTGCGAACCTGCAACAGGGATGATGCAAAGTACCAATTCGTCCTTGGGACCGAATTTGCGAGGTGTTACATGGGTGGCGAAGGTAGCAATCTATTACGCAGATTAGTGGATACTTCACAGGCAAAGTAACAAGGTGATAGCAATCTGTTATGTAGATTAACGGGGACTTCACGGGCGAAGTACCAAGGCTTACCACTGTTCCGTAGTGGTGGACGAAGGTCTTCCAGGCAAACCCACGAAGAGGTACAGGAAAGTAAAGGTAAAAGTAAAGGTACGATCAAAGCATGACTTTGGTTTGGTTTGTGTTGGGGGGGGGGGGGTTCTCCACGCCGACCATGCCTCTCTATTTATAGGGGGTTAACCTCCAATCTAATCTGCTATTAATCCAGCCGGATAGAGATAGAGATTGAGCTGGCAATGCAAACAGCTCTATCTCTACCGAGGTGGGCTTCGACCAGGCCCGTCGAGGCCTGCTCCTCGGGCCAAAGCTTCGAAAGCGTGGGCTTCGGCCAGGCCCATTGAGGCTTGCTCCTCGGGACGAAGCTTCGACAGTGTGGGCTTCAGCCAGGCCCGTCAAGGCTTGCTCCTCGGGCCGAAGCTTAGAAAGCATGGGCTTCGGACAGGCCCATTGAGGCTTGCTCCTCGGGACGAAGCTTCGACAACGTGGACTTCGGCCAGGCCCGTCGAGGCTTGTTGTCAGGCCGAAGCTTCGACAGCGTGGGCTTCCGAAGCTTCGGCAGCGTGGGCCTCCGAAGGCTTCCTGGCCGAAGCCCATGGGCTGGCTGGAGGCTTTCGGAGCCCATAGCTTGATGGGCTTCGGCCCTGTAGGGCTTCAGACAAACCTTGGACATGTGTATTTTCGGCCCAAATCACCAAAAATTGATATTTTGATAATCTAGCCATTAATGCCATTTTTTGCTATCAACAGAGTGGCGAGATGCGCTCTGGTGGTGATCCCTAGATTCAGCCTTTCCATCTCCTTGTATAACAAGGGGACCTGGTCTTGTACCATGATGGCATTGCAGTACCGTTTTCAACTTAGGGCGTCTGCCACCACATTTGCCTTGCCTAAGTGATAATGGATGCCCAAGTCATAATCTTTGATCAGCTCCAACCACCTTCTCTGCCCGAGGTTCAGGTCCGGTTGGGTGAATATATAGTTGGGGCTCTTGTGGTCGGTGAAGATCTCACACCGATTCCCCACAAGGTAATGTCTCCATATCTTCAAGGCATGAACCACGACTGCCAATTCCAGGTCATGGGTCGGGTAATTCAGCTCATGTGGTCTCAGCTGTTGAGAGGCGTAAGATATCACCTTCCCATCTTGCATCAAGACGCATCCCAACCCTTGGCGAGAGGCATCACAGTAGACGTGGAAGTCTTTTCGAATGTCTGGCAGGGTCAGAATTGGGGCCGACACGAGCTTCTTCTTAAGAGTCTGGAAGCATTCTTCGCATTCTAGAGTCCATTCAAACTTTACCTCCTTCTGCAATAATCTGGTCATGGGCTTGGCTATCTTTGAAAAATTCTCGATGAACCGACGGTAGTACCCGACAAATCCGAGAAAACTCCGGATCTCGGTCACGTTCGTGGGTTCTAGCCAATTGGTCACTTCTTCTACGGTGGTTGGGTCCACTGCTATTCCTCCGGCAGATATGACATGACCGAGGAACTTCACCTCAGATGACCAAAACTCACACTTGCTGTATTTGGCGTACAATTGCTGTTCCCTTAGCTTTCTGAGGGTCAGACGGAGGTGGGTTTCATGTTCTTCCTTGGTCTTGGAGTAGACGAGGATATCGTCGATGAATACCATGATGAACTTATCCAAGAACTCCATGAATACATTGTTCATCATGTTCATGAAAAAGGCTGGGGCATTCGTGAGTCCGAACGACATCACAGTATACTCGTAGAGTCCGTAACGGGAGGTGAAGGCGGTCTTGGGGATGTCTTCTTCTCTAATCCTCAATTGGTGATACCCTGACCTGAGGTCGATCTTGGAAAACACCGAGGATCCTTTCAGCTGATCGAACAGGTCATCGATCCGAGGCAGTGGGCACTTGTTCTTGATGGTTACATCATTCAGGGCTCTATAGTCCACGCACATCCTTTTAGTATTGTCCTTCTTCATGGCGAAGATGACCGGTGCACCCCAGGATGAGGTACTCGGTCGGATGTACTCTTTTTGCTCTAGGTCTTCGATGTTGCTCTTGACTTCGGCTAGTTCATTGGCGGCCATCCGGTATGGGCACTTGGAGATTGGAGTGGTCCCGGGGACAAGCTCGATTCTGAATTCGATGTCCCGCTTGGGAGGCATTCCTGGCAGGTCCTCTGGGAAGACGTCCATGTATTCCTTGACTACGGGCACTTCCTTTAGGGCTAGTGAGTGGAGAGACACCTCGCGGGGTTTGCGGTTGGTCATCCGAAAAGTGACGGCTTCACCTTAGGAGTTGGTCACAGTTACGGACTTGCTAGCGCAGTCGATCACTCCCTTATGTTTCATCAACCAATCCATCCCTAGGATGAGGTCGAGTCCGGTGCACTTAATGAGGACTGGCTCGGCCCGGAATATATTCCTTGAATCTCTATTTTTACCTTAGGGCTGAACAAGTGGGCTAAGGTCTTATTTCCTGGGGTGGCAATCACTATGGGAACGGGTAGAGGGAGCACTTCCAAGTCGTTGGTTTTCACAAAGTCCTCCGAGATGAAAGAATGTGTCGCTCCAGAGTCAAACAGTATTATTGCTGGTATGGAATTGGCGGTAAACGTACTGAGTACGACTTCAGGAGCTTCATGGGCTTCCTCCACGCTGATGTGGTTGACGCGGGCATGAACCGCCTGGTTGGGGGCCGCACCTTGAGGCTGATTGGGGTGAGGACACTGATGCGCGTAGTGCTCTTCCTTCCGGCAGTTGAAGCAGACGACCGGCTTCCCTTGGCGGTCCCTCATGATCGGGGCCTTGGGGCGCGCGTCGGCTGAGCGGCCGGAGCTGGTGGAGCGGGGCGAGAATGCCCAGCGTTGGATCCACCGGTGGCGTGAGGCGGCCTGTAGGCGGGCCGAGGATGGTAGGCAGGTGCTGGTGGTGGAGGGACGAAGCGGGGCCTCTGAGAGTTGGCCTGATGATGCTTGAACGCAATCATCTTCCTCTTCTTGATATCCAACTTATTTTGCTCAGTCTCTTGGATGAGCACTTTATTCACCAACCGTTGAAAGTCGGCGTAGTCGGTGGTGATGAGATGGATGGACAACTCATCCTTAAGTCCCCGGAGGAACTTGGCCTGGCAGAGGGCGTCGGTCTGCACCTCTTCTGGCGTGTCCGGCTGCCTTGTTGTAGGTCACGGAACTCCTGCTATTTAACCGCGATGACTCCGGCAGGGATGTGGGTGGCGCGAAAGGCGATGGTGAACTCCACCCAAGTCACCACGTGGTCCTCCGGTTGGGACTCATGGTAGTTGTCCCACCATTCTGCGGTGGGACCCTGGAGCTGATGAGTGGCGAACACCACTCTCTCCCGATCGGTGCAGGGAAGGAGGTCCAAGTTCTTCCCGATGGTGCGGAGCCAATCTCCGGCCTCCATAGGGTTTGTGGTGCTAGAGAAGATCGGGGGACGCACGCGCAGGAACTCTGAGAGTTGAGGCACGGGTGCGGGGGCTGGTGCACGAGGGGCGGGCTCCACATTCTGCAACCGGTCCAGCTGCGCCTGTTGGTGCTGCATCTAGGTGAGGAGGGTAGTAATCAGCTGGTTTTGATTAGCCATCATCTCCGCCAAGGTGGGGTGGTTAGCGGAGGGTGGCCCAGTCTGACGTTAGCCCGTTGCGCCATAGTTGGGCACAACACTTCCGGGCAAACCATTGCTTGCCCTTTCTCCGTTGTTGGACCCAGTGTTCTGGTTATCGGCCATCTTCTGAACACATAAGATTTTTAGTCATAAGAGAAAGGTTGTGAAACAAATATTTAGCCAGAATAGCCCATAGAGGCTCATATATATATATATATATCAAAGTGGTATAAAATGTTCATTACATCAATGTTCTTATTTTAATCCACCTACAACACAAGTCGTTGTAGGTGGTACCACAATCACAAAATTATTAAAATCAAACAACGATAGCTACCACCTACTCGTCGTCTGAGGCAATCTCCGTGCTCTCAGAACCACGAGGGTCCTGAGGGATGGCGGGCTCGAGAAAATTCTCGATAATGAGGTCGGAGACGATGGCGGGGCGTGAGGCAGGAGCGCTGGAGCTGGACGGTCCGACAACCGTGGGATGTGGCGGGATCCTCTTGGGGTGAGGGGCGGGCTCGCGGATGGGCTTCTTCCTCCTCGGGATGAGGGGAACCATCTCCGCTATGTCCTTCTGCAGCTCTATTATCTTACGCTGCAGCTCGCCATTTTGTTGGATCAAGTTCTTCATCTCCTGACGAAGGAACTCGACCGCCTCGTGGTGCTCCTCGGCGTCAAGCACGACCTCGGTATGGAGATCATCCATAGCCTGCAGACGACGCGTCTGTCGGCCCATGACCGGATCGCGATCGGAGTGAACTCCGATGTAGATGCCGCGGTGAGCACCGAGAGTGCGCTTCGGCACGAGCCGGAAGGACGTGCTCTGAAGACGATCATCATAGATCATCCTCAGCTCCATGAGGGCTTGGAGGGCGACGTGTTGGCACGCGACGTTGAAGGTTTGGCCCCCAAGTGCTGCCGTGAAGAACGACAGGTGCTCGCCGGATCCATGGATGGTAAGGGAGACGTCGCAGGGTCCTGCGAACTCTTCCATGTACACGCCATGGAACTCGGGCTCGAAGAGGAACCCAAGGAAGGTGACCATCATTCGGAGCTCCCTGACGAAGCCCTCTAACTGGCGGCAGAAGCTGTGCACTTGGTAGACCGGCATCTACAAAAACAACAAGTTGAAGGAAAGTGAGGAGAGGAACAAAGTTATAAAGTAGATTTTCGTAAAATAGTTTTCATCCAACTAAGTGCTAGGCTGGTCCGTTTGGCTTCCTACAGTCAAGTCGGCTCTGATACCATCTTGTGACGCCCCGATTTATCAAATCGGAACATTATTGAATTTCCAAAGAAAAACAATAATACAAGAGGTTCATCATGCGACAACGTACATACGGCAAACATTCGTGGTACGCAGACCACATTATTACAAAAGAGTAAACAATAAAGTAAACAATAAAAAGCATGACAAACGCCCTCTTCAGGATCTTCTTCTTGACTGGGTCGCTACTCCAGACCATCTTCCTCGTAGTAGGCTTCCTCTGAATGGTGTGTCCAACGGGTATGAGTACAAAAAGTACTCAACAAGCCACCACAAATGCAATAGTAATGCACGGTAATAACAAAGGAAGGATAATGGCTAAAAGTGCGGAAACATACATTTTTCAGTTATTGCATTTAGTGTAGTCAAATTTAATCATGCGGAATAATAAACATGAACATCATAATACCATCTAACTCGAGGAGTACGTTTTCCCTCCTCGCACAACGGTCCTTACATGTCAAATCATCATGCACTTTCATTATAAGTAAACTAATTGTGGGATGTCACGCAACCCACTCTTGACCGTGGGCTCGGCTTTTCAAAAAGATTTATGATTCTGATCAGAGGTGTACTACTGTACCCACAAGGCACGCACTCATCCCATACACCAAAGTGTAACGAGATGACCCATACCACGGGAACTCGTGCCAAAACCTCAGCATGAAATGCTCCAAGCGATAACCACCCGCTCTAGGTTTCGCCGGCGCCGGGCCGCATCTCGGCTAACGTCGCACCCCCTTTTGCACCACGTCGGTACAAGCCACCCACAGCTGCTGCTTGACCCATCTCCAAGTGGTGGCCTCGTTTTGGAACACCCCATACCTTAGTTAAGACTTACCCACTAGACTTGTGGTTAGTACGAAAGTGTATTGCAACAGAACCCGCAGAACGGTCCTTATAGTGCCCCGGGTGCTACCGACCAATGCCCTAGCTTGCACCTAAAACCCACCATGCATACATTATCAACCATAACTCTATCACCAATAGCATTCCAGGGATAAGATAAACAGGGATCATATAGTAGATTCCAATCGCTATGACTCATTTTTAATCCTATAGCAATTGTGTCGATACATTGGACACTAGCTAATAGTACTAATAATATGGTGACAAGGAGTTTAGGCTAGATAGCATGGCTTGGGTTGCACATCAAGGTCGGGGGATCCTAATAAATATATTATAAGGCTTTCATTTGACTAATGCATGTATATCCTATGTGTTTTAGCGATAGTTTAGTAAAACATGGGTTCAACATGCTCAAAAGGTTGGTTTGGTGACTTGCCTTGTTCAGCGAAAGGCGACGGGGGAACCTCCGGGTAGTACTCCGGCTCCTCGGTGGCGTCATAGTCTTCTCGATATAAATGATAAAAATAGCATTCAATAAACAATCCAAAAACCACACACAAGCATACAAGTTTTGATTTGTTTAAACCAAGGGAAATAAAGTCATTAAGTTGCTGAAATTTACTTTAGGAATATTTTAAAATGAACTTTTAAGGGGGTTAGGGAGTTTCAAAAAGAAATAAAAATGTTAACCAATGTATTTTAAACTTCCAATTGATTTAAAATGAAAGGTTCAGTATAAACCTAGTGTTTCCATTATACTAGTATGAAGAGAATAAAAGATAAATATTTCTAAAGTTGAAATGGACCAATTTGTGGTTTACCCTAAAGTGCATTTGAATATGTTATTAAATAAAATAAAATACTCAATATAAACCTACTGTTTTTATTGCATTAACATGTAGAGAAGAAAATTATAAATTTTCTGGAATTGAAATGGTAATTTTTGGAGTTAAAATGCGCAAGATATGAATTTTAGAAGCTTAAAACCATTTTCTGGAATTTAAATTAAACCAAAAATAGGCGTCGGTCCACGGTGAACTGGATTCACCATGAACCTGCACCCTGTGCGCGTGCGCCAGATCCAGATCCACCGTTGGATCACGATCGGACGGCCACGGGCGAGGCGGGGGCGTTAAGTGGACGTGGACGGCCACGATTAAAACGCCGAACCGGTACGCATCGTCTGGCTCAGATCGAATGCGGGTTTTAAATAGAAATGGATGGCTTAGATTAAATCATACCGATCCGTTGAGATCCAACGAATCTGATTAAATCGTGAGAATGACCTAACCACCACCGTTGGATCTAGATCGCACGGCCGAGATCGAATCTGACACGGCACGGGTACTCAGCCCGTGCCGGTCGTCTTCTCCGGTGACGGCGAGGGTCCAGCGACCACGGTGAGCGATGGCGGTCGGTTCTAAGGGCTAAAATGGAATCAGTACATCACGGGGGTCAAGAGGGTACCGTTGGAGAGGCTTGGGGTCGTCGGAGCGTGGCCGGCGATGAGCGAGGGCGGCGGAGGCGTTCGGGTCCTCGTCGGTGATGGCGTTTCGGTGGGGTTCAGTGGCGACGGAGGGGTGGACGAGGCCAGGGTGACGTCGGTGACCACACGGGTGCGGTCACCGAGGGTGGGGGGGTCTTTGGCGACGGTGAACGATGGCTGGAGTGCGGGTGGCGGAGGGGTGTTAAAAACCGGTGTGTGGGCGTTCTGTTCGTTCTCGCAGCGTGTGAGCGTAGGGGTCTAACGCGGTGATGACCGAGGGCTTAAATAGGAGCGCCGGCGGGGTTCAAGGGGGCGTAATTGGGGGAAGACCGAATTTAAAATGGCCTTAATGCCGGCGAGCTCGGTTGCGAGGGGATACACTGAACCTGGACGTGATTTGGCTGGGTTTAAAGGGGGAAACGGTTGGAGGGACGCGGGGAATTCATTGCCGGCGACGGATTAAAGGGAGGGGGCCGGCGGGGGCGGATCCAAGGCGGGATTAGGGCTTCAGCCGGCGAGGGGGGGATTTGGGGGCGGATCCCGCGGGGAAGATGGATCCGATAGGTTGGGGCCACCAGGCAGCGTGCGCGGGCGCGAAAACGGGCGGGGTTGACTGGTGGGGTCGGGGTTGGCTGAGAGTGGGGTGGCACTGACAGGTGGGGCCTTGGTGGCGGGCGGGCGCGCGTGCGGAGGGAGAGGGCCACTGACCAGTGGGGTCCGCCTGTCAGTGAGGGGCGCGGGGAGGGAGTGGGTTGGGCCGGCCGGGGAAGGGAGAAGAGGGGGAAGGGGCCCGTTACTGTTTCAATTCTTTTCTGAATAAAAATAATTGTAGAAATTAATTTAAAATATTTGGGCTACTTCCAAGGGTGATAAACATTTGTAAAAATTCTCAAAAATATATCTTTGCCTTGGGATCACATACAAAATTTTCTAGCCCCTGGTTTGGATATTTTATCTAGGCTCTAGTTCAATTAAGCTTAGAAGGGTATTTAATTTATTTCAAAATAAATTATTTCCAGAAAAATATATTAAATGGTATTTTTATTTCTCTGAAAATTTGGGGTGTTACACTCGTGGACTTCTTGATGTGAATAACTACGTCATCTTCACTGATCGGATTGGCGAGGGACAACTGGGATGAAGAAAGGATAGGCTTGACGCGCTACTCCGACAGCTTCTTCCGCTGCACCTAGCGTGTCTCGTGATAGAAGGTAATGATCTGTGATCTCGTACGTGCATGAGTCTTGGACTTAGGGCAGAAATTTTGAATTTTTCGGCTAGCATAGCTCCCCTATTCCCCAACATTATCTCTAATCTGTTATTGCTTTACTTGTTGCCAGCTGCTCGTTCCTTTCCTTGCGCTGGCTTTCCTTCAACATCTTGTTGTTTGTTCTTGCATCTCCTATATGTCAGACCGCACTTACCATCTCTCCCTACCTCGATAATCAGCTCGTCCTTGAGCTAAAAGGAGGGATACAATCAGCGAAAATCATCAAGGCTTATCCACGATGCTTCAACTTCTTCCATTCCTTTCCATTGAACTAATAATTCATGTTGTCCACGCGCCAATGTGCTTTTTATCACTGTGGCTGGTTCAAGGCAAACTCGGCTGTGCCGGATAGTTGGGAGAAGACCAGGTCCACTAGGTTCTTCACCCACATATCGCTTGAGCAACCCGACATGGAAAAACATCATGTAGTTTAGCCCCAGTTGGAAGTTCAAGTTTGTATGTGTGGGATCGAAATAAGCGACTAGAGGGGGTTGAATAGGTGCCTCGACAAATACTCACGAATTGATGGTCTGTTCAGATCACCCAACACATCTCTAAAAGATTGCAGAATCAAAATTGAAGATCACAATATAAATCCAAAACAAAAATTAGCTCAATTTGAACTTTTCTTCTAAATCAGGATCTGGAACTCTGAACTGCTCTAGTCGGAGTTTGATATGTCGATAGCTTCTGTAGATCAACAAATGAGTCTCCGACAAAAGGATTTCGACTGTTGATATTCCGACAGAGTTAAGAAATTTCAGAGAAAAGATTAAAAACAAAATTTGCAGCAATCAATCACTTCAGAGATAATTGATCAACACTTTTAAAATACACAGAATGATAGCAATTAGCTTTCTGAATACACCCGAGTACTCTATTTGTTGTCTGATATTGATGGCTTAATCAATCACTTAGAGATGAAAATATCAACAGAGAAAAATTCAGTTGTTCTTAGAAAATCTCATACAGAAAATCATCTATCCCTCAGGGGGATAGGGGCCTATTTATAGGCGACTCCTAATACATGAAAAGACTAATTTACCCTCGGGTAAAATAAACTGACTCTAAAATAAATTCCGAAAATTACTAAAATATTCTTAGAAAAATCACCTGACTCAAATAAAAATATTCTAAACTTAAAAACTAAATATTAATATCCTAAAAATGAATTAATCATAGGTTGTCAGTTTTGCGCCGAAACTGACAAAGCGTCCACCGTCTTCGCACCGGGTACCCGGATTGGGCCGACCCGACCCCGCAGCTTCCTCAGCCCAGCAATCGCTCGCCACCCGTGTACCTGAGTCAAACCCAGTCAATAGACCAGTGGATCATCTGCCGCTCCTAGCCATGTACCCGGATTAGGCCAGCCCGACTCCACGGCTCCTCTGCCCGGCCGTCGCTCATTGCCCGTGTACCTGAGTCACATGCGCCTCAGACTCGGTAGGTCTTCATATCTCCCTTCCTTTGACTTCCGTTGACAATCACTCATCACGTCTGGAATATCAAAACCATATTCTTCAACATGGTTTGTCACTACGAGAGCAAAAGTTTCTCCTAAATAAACCCTCTCGACTTGAGTATAACCCTGAGCCACAAGTCTAGCCTTGTTCCTCACTATAGACCCATCCTCCCCTTGTTTGTTTTTGAAAATCCATTTTGTGCCAATAATATGAATGTTAGGGGGTGGATCAACAAGAATCCAGACTCGATTTCTGTCAAAATTTTCCAACTCTTCATGCATGGTGTTGATCCAACTTGCATCAGACAAAGCATGATTGACATCTAATGGCTCAAAAGTAGCAACAAATGCAGAATTAACAAAGTGAGCATGAGATCGTGTTACCCTTTCATTTAGCTCATCGATGATCTACTCAGGGGATGTATTCTCTGAATTCGAAGTGGTGCTTCTCTTTGTGATAGAATCTTCCCCTCATCTCTTGCCGAAGTTTGCTCCAAGCTTCCTAAGGTCGATGCTCCAGACCCTCTTGCTGATGTGGATGATGCTTCTCGAAATGTCGTAGTAGGAGGTTGTGGTACATTCTCATTATCTTCAGCATCTGATGGATCTTCTTCCTCAAAGATTGTTTCACTCATATCATGCTCACTCGCAAGTTCAAAAGAGTGACCAACACATGGAGATGTCTCATCAAAGGTTACATCGCAAGATTCAACAACAGTGTAGTTTCAAGATTGAAGACGCGATAAGAGTGGCCATGTAAAGAGTAGCCCAGAAAGATACCATCAGACGCACTCGACTCAAATTTGTCAAGGTTACCACGTTTTAGAATGAAGCACCTACATCCAAATACTCTCAAGTGAGTAACCTTTGGCTTCCTTCCAAAACGTAGTTCATAAGATGTTAAATTCAACAATAAGCGCAAATGATCCTGTTGAAGATGTAACAAGCAGTACTCATGGATTCAGCCCAAAATTTCCTAGGAATCCTATGCTCGTTGAGCATCGTCCTAGCCATCTCCACAAGTGTGCGGTTTTTCCTCTCAACAACTCCATTTTGTTGAGGAACCCGCAGGGCATAAAACTGATACTCAATGCCATGCGCGAGGAAAAAATCAACAAAGCAACTATTCTTAAACTCGATGCTATTATCACTTCTAATTGCTTTCATTGCACCAGGGAGTTCATTGAATAATCTGAAAGCTAAGCTCTGAAAGTGTGAAAACACTTCATCCTTGCTTACAAGAAAGAAGATACAAGAGTAACGAGAGTAGTCATCCACCACGACAAGGACATACCATTTACCACCTAAAGAACTAACCCGGGAAGGACCTACAGTGTCCATATGAAGAAGCTCTCTCGGTTGTTCAGTCATCGCCATATTAATGGGTGAATGAGAAGTGACCACCATCTTTCCAAGTCGACAAGGAGCACAAACAAGATTCTTCTCAAATTTGAGCTTGGGCAATCCTCAGATTAGTCCTAGGGCACTCAATCGAGCAAGCAAATCAAGGTTCATATGCCCTAGTCTCCTATGCCACATCCAGAGCTCAGAAGATGGTTCAGCAAGAAGGCAATGAGAAGAACTAAATGACTAAGAGAAATCCACTCCAAAAACTCTTCCAACTCTTGAAATCTTGCAAATAAAAGCGCTAGAAGAATCAAGTACTTGAGAGGTATCACATCCAAAGTGTACCTCAAAATCCTCATCAAGTAACTGAGATACGGAAAGAAAGTTGTATCCCAAATCCTCAACCAAAGCAACATTTGAGAGAGTGAAGTTTTTATTGATCTTAATCATATTTTGGCCTTTCACTCTACTTCTTCGATTATTTCCAAAGGTGATGTATTCTTGTTGCTTGGTCAAGGTGAAGCTAGAGAACCATAATGACTTTTTGGTCATGTGGCACGAACAGCTGGAATCCATGATCCACTTGTTCTCCAGGCCTCCATCCTTTCCCTACACAGAAAAAGAAGATATCGAGTACTCGGTGTTGGGGTTAGTAACAAAATGTTTAGGAATCCAGCACTGAACAACTCGAGAGTCAGGAAAAACAGAAGACTATACAGGATATGATTCATGATGATAAAAGTGAGGTCTACTTTTAAAGTATGAGCATGCAAAGCGATGAGGTCTCCCAAAATGATGTGGACCAAAACCACTAACACGTGGTCTAACATCATATGAAGTATGATGTAAACCACAATGGGAAAAGTCACTCATGTAACCATGGGGAGCCTCAAAATCAGAATGAAAGCAATAACCACACTCATGCATACCTAAAGATGGGTAATACATGTCTTGAAAGTTCATCACTTGAGCACGTTGTTCATCCTTAATACGTCTAAAAAACCAATCAAATGACCTACTCGCTGACAATAAGAGCAATGAAAAACTTTCTTGGGAGTAGGTGCATAGGTTTTAGGTGCAAATCTCACAGTTTTTTTTTGGGTTTCTGCTTGGAGTCTATCTTTGGTGGTGGTATAGTTTTCTTTGTAGGTTGGGTAGGATTCTTGGCTTTTTGAGTGGTGTCTAACTAGGATCTCTCTTTCTCAAGGGTAGTAGGTGGAGTGAACATAGTTCTGCTCGAAGTATTTGGTGTGGTTCTCTCATAACCCAACCCTAGAGCTAACCCTTCCCTATCATCACACATTTTTGTTTTAGCCAAAAGCAAATCCATTTTACCCTTCGGTACACTTATCCACCATGGAAAGAAGATAATCATTCTCACAATTAAGTTTTGCGACTTCCTCTCTAGCAAAGTTGAGTTGGTCCTTAAAGGTGATACAGGTAGAACATGTCGGTTGCACATCCTTAGAATACTCAGCACTCTCCAATCTAGCCTTAAATTCATCAACATGCTTATCCCTCAAATTAATGCTTATAAAAAGTAAAGGACAATTCATGCATTCATTGATGACAACAAGACTAGACTCTACCTCCAAAAGCTGTTTCTGAACACTTTCAAGTTTTTCAATATTTTGAGCATGAATCAGACACAGCTAAGCAAGTTCATTCAAAACAACAAGACAAGACTCACATTCAACATTTTCAGACTTAGACTTTAGCATGACAAGTTCAGTGAAAATAGATTTGAGTTTGAATTTTAGTTCCTTTCGTTCTTTAGCAGCAAGTTTAAGTAATCTATCTTGAGAGATGACAGTATCATGTAATTCTTCGTTTTGAACAAGAAGCTAGTCACATGATAGACTTACCTTAAATGAGTCTAGCTCATCGCTGCTATAAATGTCATCGGCCATGAAGCAAAGGCCGGTGAAGTCTTTTGTCTTCTTCTCCTTCTTTTCTTCATTCTTGGAAGGCTCCTCCTCATCTGAGCTTGGCTGCTCACTTGATGTACTATCGATGTCGCTGAGGGCGGCCACAAATGCTCTGTCTACCTTTTTAGCCACTTTTCCATGCTTTCCTTTGAAGAAGGGTTTCTTGTCTCTTTTCTAGTGTTTGTGCTCATTTTCATTTTTTACTTTTAGTTTTGGGCAATTAGCTTTGATATGATTAAGATATCCACACTCAAAACATCCTCGAGAGCCTCCTCTCCTTTGATCACATCTATCATTATAGAAATGGGTGAACTTTTTGACTATGAGAGCAAGCTCCTCATCGTTCAATGTGTCTACCTGTTCTTTAGTGATAGAGACCAAAGAAGACAAGGCAAAACCTCCATAGAAAGCACAAACTCTAGAACCACTAGAAATATTACCTCCAGATGAGGTGCCACTGCTAGAACCAGAAACTAGTGCCATGGATTGTGGCAAAGAGTTCCCAGTTCCAGAACGAGATGTCTTGGCAATCTCGGTGGACTTAAGCTTACTAAAGAGCTCATCGCAAGTCAAAGTGTCATAGCTTGCCAACTCTTCAATACTAGAGATCTTCACCTCCCATATGCTACGATCAAGAGCATAGAGAAGTTTGATAACTCTATCATGATCTGAATAAGCTAAAGTCCCGGTGGAGCGCAAGTTGCTCACAATCCCATCAAATCGAGCAAACATGGCATCTACAGATTCACTAGGATATTGCGCAAACATTTGATATTCTTGATTATATGTGCTTTGGCGCCTAGCCTTAATCTGAGCAGTGCCCTCATGAAAAGTTTTCAAAGTTGTCCAAATTTCACGTGCAGTTCGTAGGTGCTGGACCCTATCAAACTTATTGCGACTTAGACTGTTGAACCGTATGTTTCTTGCCTTGCTATTACAATCGTACTATTCCTTCTCAGCCTGAGTGGTGCGAGTTTCAGGGATCACATATCGGGATTCAACAATGTCCCATATAGCACTCCCTTGGCTTAGTAAATAAGCCTCCATGCACATCTTCCAATAGGCAAAATCTCGACCATCAAACATCAGAATCTTAGTATTCTTGTACATGTTGCCAAATGATCACAAACCAGTTAAGGTCAACTGGTGATCTAACCAGCTCTGATACCAATTGTGGGATCGAAATAGGTGACTATAGGGGGTGAATAGGCGCCTCGACAAATTCTCGCGAATTGATGACCTGTTCAGATCACCCAACACACCTCTAAAAGATTGCAGAATCAAAATTGAAGATTACATTATAAATCCAAAACAAAAATTAGTTAGATTTGAACTTTTCTTCTAAATCGGAATCTGGAACTCTGAACTGCTCTAGTCGGAGTTTGATATGTCGATAGCTTTTGTAGATCGGCAAATGAGTCTCTGACAGATGGCTGCCGACTGTTGATATTCTGACAGAGTTCAGAAATTTCAGAGAACATATTAAAAACAAAATTTGCAGCAATCAATCACTTCAGAGATAATTGATCAACACTTTTAAAACACACATAATGATAACATGTAGCTTTCTGAATACACCCATGTACTCTATTTGCTGTCTGATCTTGATGTCTTAATCAATTACTTAGAGATGAAAATATCAATAGAGAAAAATTCAGGTGTAAACAAATCAACAAAGTTTTCCTCAAGAACATCAAAACTGAAACACATGAAATCTCATACTAAAATGAGAACACTGTCAATGGTAGAATGATTCGGCACTGAACAAAAATCACAGTCATGAAAGAAGATCCTTCAACAGTGCTAGTGGCTGTCAATGGACGAATAACAGCAACAATGAACACCAATGACTGAGATGATCAAATCTCTTGGCAAAATTAGTATACCACCCTAGAGACTCAAGCACAATATTCAATCAGCGTGATCATAGCTATAGTCTCTCCCGCTCTCGATTCCTCAAGCCGCCTTGTCACTTGCACTGGCTTCCTTTTGCTGACTTGGTCAACACATTGTCTTGAACATCAGTTCATCCATGTCTTGCCTCATCTCCATGCGTACGCCTGAGATCACCTTCAACTTCATCTGACATCCTCAACCATCTAGCATCAGACTCCTTGTCTGACCCTGATCACCCACCATCGACAGTTGACAAGCATCTCAACCCTGCACACACGAGACAAGCAAAACATGCAACTCCATGCAACCCATACCATGACTCACACAACCAACCTAATTAGCCAGACAATCTTGTCAATCACTCATCATCAAGATAAAACCACAGTGAAAGTCTCACTTGGTTTCTCGGTATGCCACTTCTCCAATACGGTCCAGAACATTAAAAGGGCCAACATATTTCGGTTCCAACTTGCCCTTGCCAACTGGTGTTAGGGATGTGATAGGGCGATGCAGGAGGCGCACCCAAACCCACTAGCCAACCACAAAGTCCATCTCATGGTGATGGCGGTCATAAAATGTCTTGTGGTATTGCTGTGCTTGCTCCAATCGTTCTCGAATTTCAAACAGAAATTCATTGTGTTCCTACATCTAATTTTCCACTAATGGCAGACGAGCATCACCTATTGTATATGTGCAGATAGAGGGAGGGTCTCTGCCGTAAACCACTCTGAATGTTGACGTTTTCAGTGAGGATTGGTAAGCTGAATTATAACAGAATTCAGCCCAAGGCAACCATTGGCGCCACTTGCGTGGGTGATCACCTGTCAAGCAGCAAAGATACATTGTAATAATCTTGTTCATTGCTTCAGACTGGCCATCAGATTGAGGATGAAAAGCGGACATTAAATTCAGTTTGGTGCCTGCCAACCCAAACAACTCCTTCCAAAATTGGCTTGTGAATACTGGGTCACGGTCACTAACGATAGAGCCTGATATACCGTGGAGCCTGACTATAGAGTCAAAGAAGGCCCTTGCATCAGATGTAGCAATATAAGGGTGACTCAATGCTATGAAGTGGCTATATTTGGAGAATATGTCGACCACCGTCAGGATAACCGTCTTCCCATTGACATGTGGTAGCCCATCAATGAAGTCCATGGCAATTTCACACCATACTGCCGAAGGAACCTCAAGTGGTTGCAATAGGCCAACAGGGTGGAGGTGCTCGGTTTTGTTCTTTTGACAAATAATACATGCCCGGACATAATCCCAAACAATCATGTGAGCATCCGGAACATGGAAGTCAGCACGTAATCTGTGTAATGTCTTCTCACCCCCTCATGGCCCAAGCCATGAGCACTTGTCAATATAGCCGGTAAACTTGGAGAATCTAGTGGTATGTAAATACATCCATCCACCATGATCATCCCATCCCGGACTGTCCAAAGGGTACCCCGAGCACCTTTACCACTTCAGCATATAATTTATGTAGCTGTTGATTATTATTGTACTCCAAACGCAGATCATCAAACAACTGAAATGTTGGTGTAGTCAGGGCATTCAGTTCGGCTATGGCTTCTGTGTCCCGCCTAGAGAGAGCATTCACCACAATGTTAGTGACACTATGCTTATATTTGATGTGGAAGTCGAAATCTAGTAGCTTGCTTGCCTATTAATGTTGTGGAATTATGGAGAGGCGCTAGTCAAGCAAAAGCTTCAAGATGTAGTGGTCTGTCCTAATCAAAAAGGACCTACCCCATAGATATGGCCGCTAATGTCGCACAGCCTAAACCAAGACAATCAGTTCTCGTTCATAGGAAGCCATCTTAGTGTGGCGTGGGGAGATAGCCCTATTGAAGAATGCCACTGGTCCTGCCCCTTGATGCAACACCGCCCCAAATCCGATGCCGGAAGCGTAACACTCGACGATGAAATCACGATCGAAAACAAGTAGTTGTAGAACTGGTGCGGACGTCAAAGCTTGATGGAGAGCCCAGAATGCTGCTTCTGCTGCCTCTCCCCACCTGAAGCTTTCTTTACGTAGTAGTGCTATCAACGGGGTGGCGATAGTGTCGTAGTCTTGAATGAAGCATCAGTAGTAGCCGGCCAACCCAACGAAGGCTTGTACTCCCTTGGCTGATCGGGGAATTGGCCACTAGAGGACTGCTGATATCTTTTGTTCATCCATGGCTACTCTGACTTCTGAGATGACATGGCCTAAATAGGCCACGGACGAGAGTCTGAATGAGCACTTCGATCGCTTGATGAAGAGTTGGTGCTCCTGTAATTTAGAAAAAACCAAACGGATGTGCCGGAGGTGCTCTGCCCAAGATGAGCTGTAAATTAGTATGTCATCGAAGAAGACAAGTACAAACCGACGGAGGAAGGGTTGGATCACATCATTCATTAACGCTTGGAATGTTGATGGTGCGTTGGTGAGGCTGAAGGGCATGACCAAGAACTCGAAGAGGCCCTGATGTGTGCGGAAGGCAGTCTTCTCGATGTCTTCGGGGTGCATGAGAACTTGATGATATACGGAGCAGAGATGAAGCTTGGTGAAGTACTTGGTGCCATGTAGTTCATTGAGGAGCTCTTCTACGACTGGATTGTAAATTTGTCCTTCACCGTGCGGTCGTTGAGAGCCGATAGTCCACACAAAAGCACCATGATCCATCCTATTTCTTGATGAGGATGACTGGTGCGGAGAAGGCTGCCGAACTTGTTCTGATAACGCTTGTTCACATCATTTCAGCGCATTGGTGTTCCAATTCTTCTTTCTACACATGGTCATAGCGGTAGGGTCGAACAGCCACCGGTGCTGTTCCGGGCAGTAACGTGATTTGATGACTGCATTGGCGGACTGGTGGAAGCCCAGATGGCTCGACAAATAGTCGTGCAAATGAGAGAATTAAGTCCTCTAGGAGATCTGCTGTTGTCGAAGGGAGAGGAGCCTATGGGGGGCTAGCCTCCGGTGCTGCCCATGTTACTTGGTGACCATCCCGCACAAAAGCCATGGTGCGGCGGCCGAAATCCCATAGTATTGGTCCTAGTGACTCCATCCATTGTATTCCGAGGACCATGTCAAATGATCCCAAGGCAAGCCCGTAGCAAGAGATGGTGAATTGTTCGTCGTGTATAATGATTGGTAATAAGTGGCAGCATCCAGAACACGATAGTTTATCTTCATTATCCATTGCTACCCGTAGTTTGTCCGAGCTTGTCATAGATATCCCTACTCGCCTAGCTGCTGCATTATCGATGAAATTGTGCGTTGATCCTGAGTCGAGGAGGGCAAACAACTGTGCGCCATTGATGTTAACCTCAATCTACATTATACGACCCGAACGTGGCTGAATACCTGCTAGGGCATGGATAGAAATTACCGGATCCTCTTCTATGTCTGATCCCTCCCCATCACTTAATACTTTGATTGCAAATAGGTGTTCATTGCGCCTTATGACTAGGAACGCGCAGTGGAAACATTTTACTTCCTTCCTATGTTGCGATATCTCATATGGTGAAAGTCGTATAGTGCTTGGATTGGGTTTGCCGTTGATCGATGCGGTAGATACGGCTAGGACCGAAGCTGCTGGCATGGTCGTTGTCGTCGTTGCCACCCGGTTGGTGGTTTGGTTGAATGATCGGTTAGCTTGGGCCATCGGACTGTCCCTTGATGAATTCCGCTGTTCATACGCTCAAGCAAAAATAATGCATCATCCAGAGAAGCCAGCTACTGTAGTGACACATCCATCCTTAGAGGGTTCCCCAACCCTGTGATAAACAATTGGACCTGTTGGTGTTCTGTCAAAGTAGTGTCACGGTAGGACAGGGCGATGAATCGCTTGTTGTAGTCGTCCACTGATCCTGTGCACTGTAGCGTCGCTAGTTCGCCGATAGGACTATCAGTGAGGGGAGGCCCAAATCTCGCGTTGATGAGCTTGATGAATTGCCGCCACGTGGGTCATCCTCCATTGAGCTCCATTTGGTGAAACTAGAGCCGGACATCGTCTAAGAGATAGAAAGCAGCAAGTGCCACTCTTTGATTCTCCGGAGTATGATGGACATGGAAGTATCTCTCACACCGATTGAGCCAGGGCAGGGGATCACCGATGCCGTCAAACTTTGGGAATTCCATTTTATGGGTTGTAGGCATCGTTTCCTTGTACCGATTGTCATCTCTGTCTTGAAAATTTTGGTGTATGTTTCCCCGGCTGTGAGGCAGAGGATCTTTATGATTTTCTTCGTCTTCGCTATCTGATTGGTGGGAATTATCACGCTTGCCATCCTAGTTTCAGAGCCTGCTCTCCCGGCTATGGGCCAGGGATCCTTCGGTTCATCCTTGTTCCCGCTGTCGACTTGGCGAGAGTTTCTGTGCACACTGCCTTGGCCCCGCCCCGTCGTGTGCGCAGGAATACCGAGGGATTGGGGGTCTCGGCGTCCAGGGGGAGGTTGAATGAAAATCTCCAATGTGGTTAATCTTTCCTCTAGACCCTGGATTGGCAGTAGTCTCTCCTCGATGGTGTCTAATTGTTTCATGATCATGGACTACTGGTTGATCAGTGCCTTTAAGGCTTCTTCCACCCCGCCCACTGATCCAGTGTTATCTAGCGAACTCATGGCAACAGAAGTTGAACCAATTTTCTTTGATACCAAGTTATCACCGGCCAGTGAATCAGGAGTATTTGTTGGAACAAAACTACATAATTGATACTTGAAAGACGTCACCGACCGTGGCCCTGGACCTCTCCAGCGTGGTGGTGCCGCGGCGCCACACCGGAGAGGGAGAGGGAAGCGGTGGGAAGTTTAGGCAAATAGCCAATATTATTCAAGCATACTCAAACCATGAACATGGGTTGGTTTATATAATGCCAACCTCCCTAACAATCATATCTAAAACCAACTACAACTCTAACAAACTTATCTTAACAAATTACTATAACAGACTCCTATTAGAACACAAACTCTCTTTAACTAACCAAACTCTTATTTAGAACTAAACAAACTCTTATTAGATACTTATCTCTAATCTGTTATTGCTTTACTTGCTGCCAACTGCTCCTTCCTTTCCCTGCGCTAGCTTCCCTTTGGCATCTTGCTGTCTATTCTTGCGTCTCCTGTATGTCAGACCCCACCTGACAGAAGAGAAGGCTATTAGTATGAGGGTATGTTACTTCATGAATATATATGTTACTTTGTGAATAACTAAATGAAGAGAAGGCTATTAGTATGAGAGTTTGTTTATTAGAGTTTATACAAGTATTATTGTACCTTTTTATTGTTGTTAAATATAACATGAATTAGGGATATAACAAGCCTCTCAAGTAATTAACATAGCACTCCCGCTAGACAACATGCTTCTAGTAGTAGGCGGATCCATATGGTATCAACTTATGTTCTTGATAGTTGCCTCATAAAGATCAATCATTTAGTTAACAACAGACGTCATCAGGTTTATACATTGTACATTGTATATTCTATTTATGTGCTAATAAAACTAATAAACTAATGTGATATTATCTTATTATTATAGTTTTTATTAAAAAACTTTGACAATAACAATGAGACATGCTCCATTGACTATTATGACCAAATTTTAAATTAACTTTGGTAATAAAAAGGTCTCGACAGCCATAAAAGTGGATGACAACTTATTTTATTGTAGGTTATTATAAATTAACTTATAAGTAATCTTCACATATAAGTTAGATTACAATAATTCAAATAGCTCATAACTTATTTCCTTTTAGATTATTATAAATCGACTCATTATAATCTTTACATTTAAGTTGGATTGTAATAATTCTAAGCTGAAATAAACATGTCTGGTTTATGATATTCCGTGCAATCACTCATTTGGTGCAATCATGCAATCAAACCATCTAGAACATCTAATCTAGATCCAAAGATTACATATGAAAGGGGTTAAAAGTAAAAAAGTATTAGGTTTCAGGTGGATACACCAGATCGTTTGATTGGATGCACCAGATCGCTTGATTGTACGATTGCACCAATATAAGTAATTGCACATGATATTTCCACGAATTTATTGATACTCGTAGTGCAAATTTCTTATAGCCTTATAGGTCACCAATTTTTTTACCGATAGAGCATTTACTTTTGACTAATTCACCCCTACCAAATAAACACAAATAGAAGGGTAATGACGCAGCGAATTGCTGCTCAAGGAATGTAAATAAAAGTCAAGATTTGTACCAATCCAAAGGTCAGGGTTAGCGGGCAGAAACTTCAGTTGGTAAAGTCCCACTCTCTCAAATCCGAACCAATCCAGTGCAAGCAGGTGAACTGTTGGACTTTTGGCACTTAATGCTTTTTTTTTCTTTAGCATGTTGGCACTTGATTGACAATTTGTTGGGCATATCACATGCAGAAATCAGTGTACATGGGTTTCCATCCTTATCTCTTTTCATCTCATCCTTTTAATTCCTTTCAGCGCTGAAGTATTAGAATTATAATAATCTAGCTTATTTTCAATAAGCTGAAATAAACAGAATAACTTATTATGTCAACTTATTATAATTTAGAATGTATATTATAACAATTTAATAGGTCGATCCAACTTAACTTATTTCTATAAAATGAATTTCGCTATTCAGTTTTAAACGGCTTCTAAATTAGCTTAGTGTTTAATTAATAATACCGGGTTCTAAATTTGTTCAGGGTTTAATTAAGAATACCATTATTTAGGATAATTTTGTGATATTAGATAAAATTGTGATTCAAATAAGCTCAAGAAACTTTAAACTAATAGCTTTTTTTCGTCGACATTATCTACCATAGATTTATAATCTATTTAGACAATATATTTTACATTATAGATAACTTATAGTCAAACTATAATCTGGCTATAAGCTGTCTACAAAGTACCGAAATGTCTCATATAAATCTTTAGATGAAACATGTGCGATCACGTTCACAGGATCCCGAGACTTTTGATTTGCTTCTACTGAATTCCTACTTGGATAACTCGATGAGAACCTAATCTTCTTGTGCTTCAGAATACCGACACGGTGCCAACCTCAGAAGCTGTGAGGCTGACACGTCACTTGGGCAGGTACTGCAGTTTCTCTTAAGCGTGTACAATCCTATTTATGGCATATTCGGTTAAGAGAGGATTGAATAGGATTAGAAGAGATTGAGGGGATTGTAGTATAAATCGCTTCCAATCCCTCCCAATCCTCCTCAATCCCTGTCCCAAGGGGATTAAACGAACAACCCCTTAATAGGTGGTCTTTTTAGAGATCTCTAGGGGATTAACTGAAAAAATACAAGAGACGGGTTCTTCGCAGAGCTCGTCTCTACACGATTCTTCATACGCATTGTCTTTTAGCTGCATTTATGATTCAGAGGCTTAGGATTATAACATACAATTTCTTTATTATTTCTTGTACTTTGAAAACCGTTCCGTAGTCTCGGGGTTATACGTACCCAAGCCCAAGAAAAAGATACACAAAAATGTGAAATCATTTTTTAAGAGTGTAAAATTATTAAATTGCATGGAGTTCACCAACTTCTGTAAACAATTTGTAATCTAGTTCAAATGTGTAGAAAGGACTAGTACCGTACTAAGGTGGTGTTTGGTTCTCTGGACTAAAGTTTAGTTCATGTCATATCAGATGTTTGGACATCAATTTAAATAATTAAACTTGAACTGATTATAAAAATAATTACAGAATTGGAGGATTATTCATGAGACAAATTTTTTAAGCCTAATTAATCCATGATTAACAAATATCTACTGTATCAACACATTATCAAATCATGGCGTAATTAGGCTCATTAGATTCGTCTCGCGAATAATCCACCAATTATAAAATAAGTTTTATAAATAATCTACATTTAATACTCTAAAATATCATCCAAACATCCGATGTGACGGGACTAAAATTAGTACTAAAACCAAACACCCCTAAGTTAAAATATGCGACCTTCCGTGTGGCCAACTCTCCTCTCCTGCACAGCAACAACTTATCCCCTTTCTCCTCCGCCGGCCCTGTCCACGCTTGCCTGCGCCGCCCGCCGCTGGAGGATCATGGCCTGAACCGGATCCCGCCCGAAGGTTCTGAAGAATCTGTGGCGGCCTTTAACCTCTTCGCTCTTCATGAATCGTCAGTTCATTTGATCCTTAATCTTTTCCTCTTTCGCGAGCAGTAGGGTATGCGTGAAGTTACAGATCTTGGGTTCTTGCGTGCTCGAGCTTTTTTTAATTGTGTATACCTCTAGCGTCAGAGTACTGCTCTCGATGCGATAGGCTTGTTTTTTTTAAAAAAATCTTGGATCGAAAGGCAATGTGTGATTCTTGGTCTCGGTTTCTTGCTATTGAATGAAAGCATATCTGCTTTCCTTGCAGTTGCAGATGCTCGTGTAGAAACTTTCCAAGAAATATCCCGCCTTTCTTGCTTCCTCAGTACTGATTACACTAGGAACTAGATTGCCTTTCACTGTTATATCTGATATTACTACCTTTTCTAGGTTTGTTTAGGTTGTGTCTGCTGGTAGAGATTAAGTAGGGACGCTCATGGGCAAAGTTGTTTCAGGGTGCCAAGGATAACTTTGTTGTGCCGCTGAAGGAAGACATCTTATTGACCTGGTAGTTTCTTTAGATGATTTCTGGAGTGCTATAAATATCAATGTTTGAGTTAGGACTGAAATATATCAAGGTGTGAGTTAGCATTGAAAGATATCAAGGTGTGAGTTAGGACTGAAAGATATCAAGGTGTGAGTTATTAGGACTGCAAGATACAATACAGAGTGGGAAAAGAAAGTGTTAGCAGAGTTACAAGATGGAACAAGGTCATGGAGATAGATACTGGTGCCACCACTGTGAGGAAGTGATTGAACCGGTTGAACCTGACATGAAGTGCCCTACTTGTGATAGTGGTTTCGTGGAAGAGATGAGCTCTGCTGGGTTTGAGCCGGCGACCAACTTAAGGTCTGATGGCCTCTCTCTCTGGGCTCCGCTGCTACTTGGAATGATGGGGGGTTCACTACAGCAACCAAGGCTTCAAAGGGAGATAATGGAGGACGATGACGACGACGATGAGGATGATGATGATGATGATTCAGACCATGAATTTGAAGACTTGATTAGGAGGCGAAGGAGGGACTCGTCTCTCGTTAGACTGGTCCAGACACTCCGGGATGACTTAAGGGGCTTGGATGACACTGACAGCGATAGGGACATAGATAGGGAGAGGGAGAGAGAACGGAGGAGAGAAAGGACCGAAAGCTTACTATTAATCAACTCCAACAATGAGGCCATTATTCTCGAAGGAACATTTGAACCCGATGATAACCAAGAGGGATCGACCAACACAAGTTCTGGTGTTTCACTTGGGGACTACCTTCTTGGTCCTGGATTAGATCGTCTCTTGCAGCGTTTGGCGGAGAGTGATCTGAATTGTTCTGGCACACCACCTGCCAAGAAGGAAGCAGTAGCAGCATTGCCAACTGTGAACATCCAGGAAGCATTAGGTTGTTCTGTCTGTCTTGAGGATTTTGAAATGGGGACAGAAGCTAAGGAGATGCCGTGCCAACATAAGTTTCACTCCCATTGCATACTTCCATGGCTGGAGCTCCACAGTTCTTGTCCAATCTGTAGGTTTCAGTTGCCTAGTGAGGAGTCGAAAAACCCATGTGATTCAGCCAACGGTATTGTGTCAGTGAATGATGATGAAGACAATGCTGGTACAAGTGGTAGTAATGTAGACAGTACTAACAACCCTGGTAGTCCTGTATTCTCTGCTTTGAACACGCTTTTCTCAAATCCATCCTCATCATCTTCATCATCCTCATCTGATGATAATGCAGCACACTTCTGAAAGCTGAAGGTGAGAACATCTTCTTCTTCTTTTTGTGTTAATGCTTGATATCTTCCTCAGCAGTTGCATTTTCTATATTGTAGCCAGTGCTGGGCCTGGGCTTGCAATATGTCAAAGGGAGTCCTAAAATGTGATTCCTGTATGTCTGATGATGGAGTCATGGTTTCTGTACATATTTTAAAGTTGAACCCGCTAGACAAGCTATTCATTTTTCTTTTAGGAAACCTGTATGGTCTGTAACCAGTTTCATGCCTGCCATGTCTATTATCGCCGAAAGAACCCCGCTGGTGACAAAGCTGCATAGTGTTTACAATGAGAAAGCAACTTTGCCAGCCCGGAACATCATTGAATTCAGGAGTTGCTGATCCAAACTATGATGTTGATCACATCCGCATTCATCCACATATCTGGCATTGTGCGCTTCAGTTGCTCTCCGTCCCTCCCTTTTCTTCTTTGTTCTGGCATTTTGTTGAACATGAGCAAATCTTTATGTTTTTGAAATTGAGATTAGCAGGGAAGGAACTTGCATATTTGCTATGCTAGGCGTGATTCTGCAATCTGCATCTGTTTGAGACCTGATACCATATCCTAGCTGTTTCTATCTGTGTGTCTAAATCCTGGTACTGTATTCTAGCTGCTTCTACTTGATTTGCAAGTTGCAGGCCTCGCAGGCAGGTTTTGCTGACATATTTTGCTTGTCTAGAATTTGTCAAGCACGTGTGAATGTGTGATGGAAGGGTCAAGCAAAGAGTTCCTTGCAAATAATGGTATGTGCATATGGAATCAAAATGGCGGTAGAATTCATGCAACGATTTAGTTGTGTTTACTCTGCATTAACGTAGGGGTGGGGAGGTTGGGTCTTGAGCTCCACTTTTAGTTATTTATTTCTATGAAAATTGCTATAAAATTGTATGAAAATCTTAATTTTTTAATAATTAGTTAAGAATACTTATATCAACTTTAAATTGGATATATTTTTGGCTTTGCTTAGCATGCGTTTTGAGCTGAAATGTAATATTACAATAAACTGAATTACTTCGTTAGTTGAGTATCCTCATTTCTTTAAGTTCTTTGAGATAGTTTTCGGTTTCCTCTTGCTTATGTCGTTTCAAAGTAAACTTCATCTTTGAGAGAGTTTTTGGTTAGCTCCTCACAATATCAACCATGCTTTTTTTCTTTTTCAAAAGTAATTATCGGAGGCCAAGAGTTCAGCTATTTTCATATTTTTTTACAAGCATTCACCGCTGTTCTGAACATGCTGTTCTCTTTTGTGCTTGATGGCAATGTTCACCTTGTCCAATTCACCTCCCATCCATGTCAAATTTCCTGAACTTTTCACCGAAAATGTAGCAACCTGTAGCGGGGTGTAGAGTCTGAACCGACGTGTCTGCGATGTAAGAGCTTCAATCTGCAACTTGTGCAGCAAAGACGTGTCGTTTTTCTAATGGAAATAAATGTTCGCCCTGGTCAAGGGAAGACCCAAGTCTAAGTCGTTGACGCGTTGTTGATCCGTCTTGTGGGGTATCTCGATACATTGGGTCAGATCTACTATTTCAGATAAACGTCATCATTAAAGATTTATTAACTAATGTTCGTAGTTTTTAATAAGGCATTAAGGTCATTAGAATCAGACAGAGTTTTATGTGAATTAGAGAAAGAACGATATTTAAGCTAAAATTTTGGCGCGACCATTTCCATGAATTTGAATGAGATGGGATTTCATGTCGGATGTAATTATCCTGCATGAGCTGCTAGCTCTTGGTTTATCTGAACCCTGATGTCTGAACGCTGTTACAATTGTAACAACTTTGTGATGTGAGCCCAAGTATCTGACGACGACATTGCATGATCGATTACAGTGGTATTATCCGTATGCATTAGGGCTCGTTGGCTAAATATATAAAATTTGAAATTTCAAAGATATAACACCGGATTGAAATAAACTTTTAAATTTCTAAAATTTATACAAAATTTTGAAGTGTTCTAAATTTTTTTTTCAATTTTTCTATAAATTTTTGAAGCGTTTTGCTGGCTCAACGGCGCAAGTGGAAAAAAAGAAGAAAAATGAATGGAAGAATCAAACGCTGGACCTCTGTGATACTTAAGTTTGTTTTCTCCGTTGCACTACTAAATGTTTTGTAATAAAATTTAATTTTGGAGGCTCTAAACATGTGCACCACTTACACCTGCCAATCATCAGCCCTCGCAGCGATTCATGGATGCATTTCCATCGACTCGATTAACTCGCGAAGAGATTCTTTCTAGGCTAGTGGGAAAAATGCGAGACATTTGCAAGAGCATGGATTCTAAGATGCATAGTTTACAAGTATCGACAAAAAACATTCAGGACGGCATACGAAGAATGAGCACGTTTGGTTAACCGTACGGTATGAAACCATTCAGAATGAGTTAGTTTAGATTTTCGTAATATTCTTTTTTCCGTGTGTTGAATCATTCGGTGTGACAAAACAAGTAAACAAGCCTCGCCCAGTTTTGTTTAACTACAAGGCTAATTATTTATGATTAGTTAAGATTAGTAGTTATTAAGTATTTTAGCTAAAAAATAATTATAATTAGATGTTATTAGGCACAACTAATTATTATTACGACTATTTTGTGATGGATAGTGATAGATAGCTTAAGTTATTGTTAATAATAATTACTAAAGATTGATCCTAATTAGCATACTTGATTGATAGTTACAAATGTAAAAAATATTATTACGGAAAATTAATTAAACTATACATAGATATAATATATACTTCAAAGCAAATAAACATGTGTGTACCGTTCCTACAGGCAACCAAATATATTCGTGCATATCATACATCCAACTAAACAATCTACTTATATCATCTTATCTAGAATCATCTCATCCCGACGTTACCTAAATCACGGAGACTTCACTGTCAGAAATGACCATGCTTTGTCGACATTTGGGCAGGTCATTAGAAAAATAAGAAAAAAATCATACCTATAAGTTATATAGGTAATACAAATATGTGTATGATAAAGTAATTTAAGTATATATAACAAATTGCCAAAAGCCCAGCAACCTCAACCTAGCAGCCCAATCGAAGTACGTGTCGTAGGTACTGGGTACGCACTAGAAATTTATTTAAGTATATATTAACAATGGAAGTGATGCATTTTTTTTAAAAAAATTCAGGGACAGATAGACACCACAGTGGCCACAAAGAAGCTAGTTAGCGTTAGGCGGACGGGACAGCGTCGCAAGTCAAGCAGAAAAACCAAACCAGATTGCATGCAACGCGGCGAAACCTCTGCACTGCAGGTGTGTATGTTCCTCATAAATTGCCGCGAAATTCCGTCAGGTAGACGGTAGCAGCTAAGCTATCTAAGAAATCTATCTATCTCTTTCTCTTCTTGTGTCTCCCTATATATATCGACCAACTGAACAGGATGATTTTCACACGAAAATCAATTCGATTCAGTAGAAATTGTTTGAATCTTGGTTTAGTTTGACGTCTCAAACACATGTGGCAGTTTGTGGAGTCGTCGATGGAGCACAGCAGCCTCGTCGCGTCGGTGTCGTCTCTCCTGATCATGTTCGTCAAGAACGCCATCCTGATGAGCACGAGCATACGCTCCGTCTCCGGCGCCCTCGTCGGCCTCCTCGCGCACGACGACAGCGCCGTCGACGGCGACGTCGTCGCCCTGCAGCCTGCGCGGCGGCAATGCGCTGGGAGATCAGGTGGTGGCGCGAGGCTGTCGCGCCACGACGTCGCCGCGGTCATGGCGAGCCTCGGCCTGGTGGTCGAGGACGGCGACGAGGAGGAGGAGGAGGAGGACGACGACGACGACGAGCAGGAGTGCCGTGGGTGGGAGGCGGTGGCAGCGGTGGAGGAGCTGACGGGGAGCAAGGTGGCCGGCGAGGACGAGCTGCGGGAGGCGTTCTACGTGTTCGACCGCGACGAGGACGGGTACATCACGGCGACGGAGCTGTGGAACGTGCTGCGGAGGCTGGGCATGGAGAAAGGCGCACATTACGGCGACTGCGTGAGGATGATCGCCGCGCAAGACGGCGACGGCGACGGCAGGGTCAGCTTCCGCGAGTTCAGAGCGATGATGGAGAACGCGGTTTAGACACAATTTAGTCTCGCTTCATCTATTTTTATTGAAAAAATTAGTGACTTTTTATTATAATAACATTATCTTTTCTGTTCAGCCTCTGTGTCGTCTACTTGCATCTCCTTCGCCGGCAAGTTTTGTTACGCTCCAGTAATGTATGAATAATGTATATCCCTTAGCGAGATTCTGTCACCCATCCTATAATATAATAAATAAGAAGAAGATTCTTAAATGATATATATTCTTGTTTTAGATATTCAGAAGAATATCAACTTCTCTATTCTCAACAAATTGATATGCATCAATTACTTCTGAATGTAAACCTCCTCAAATTGATATTTTATTCCGGTAGGCTGGTTATAGTATAGGGTAATTAAAGCATCTCCAAAAGTTTTTTCATTTTTGACTCAACATTTATCTATTTAGCTAACTCTCTAAAAAGAATTCTCTCTATATCTGCTGCACACTTTAATAGACTCTCAATTTTCAACTCTCCAAATCATAACAGCTAGTTCTCTCTAAAAATTCGCACTCTTCATCCACTCCAATAGCCTCTCTATTTTGCACTCTCCATATTTCAACGGCTAGTTTCAATTTCAAAGATCTATATATATGTGCTCCTTCACCGTATCTTTACCACACAATTCTTCGTTATTTTTTCCTACTTTATTCTCCACCACCACGTTACAATGAGACACCATAGCCGAGCCATGCAAATTGTGTTGGAGTCATCGTCGTCAGATGACGACGATGAGTTCATTATGGCAACAACACTCATGGTACATCATCACTATCTGATAGCCCAAGCCAATGCATCAAACAGAAGAGATTCTGTCCCTGGGTATATAGTGACTAATCGTGATAGAGCAGAACGACGTAGTATCACTACTACAAAGTGATACTGTAGCGGCGGGCAAAACCGACCTGTAGTGGCGGGCATCTAGTCCGCCACTGCTCTAACGCCACTGCTATCAATGGTTAGCAGTGGCGGGTAGCACGCCCGCCACTGCTATGTCAACAGCAGTGGCGGGCGCGCTGACCTCATCTGCCCGCCACTGCTATTGTGGCGGGCAGATGAGGTCAGTGCGCCCGCCACCACTGTGTCAACAGCAGTAACGGGCGCGCTGACCTCATCTGCCCGCCACTGCTGTGTATAACCCATAACACAGAATGTTGTGATCCATAATTCACAGTCCCACAAACCAAAACACAGAAATTATATGCTTCACACAACCATCCACATACACAACAGCAAAACATCCACATATCCACATACACATCCACAACAGCAACACATCAACACAACAACCATCCATCTCATCAATTTACAAATTTACAAAGTTTACATTATATGCTTCACATAACCATCTACATACACAACAACAACAACACATCTCATCAATTTACAAATTTACATTTCATCACACATCAAGTCTAAAAAGTTTACATCTATCAAAATTTCAAAATTAACCATTGTTTCACAAATACATGCTCATGCGGTTTATGTTTTCTTGGAAGACCAACTCATATCTTGCGCATCTATTGATAACAAATTCTTATCGATTTGTTATGATTTGCCTTTTCATTCTTCCGGCCCAATCATACAAAGTTGGATACTTGGCCACGTCACTCTCAGGATCGAACAATGCTCCAAGCTCATGAAGAATCTCATGCATCGTGAAGCAGCACATCCTTGATATGATTTCGTACATTTGTGATTCTGAGAGTTAGCTCTTCTGGGCAACGGTTGATGGACCTGACGCCTGCATACACAACATATAAGTACATACGCTGCAAGTTATATTAGATTAACACACAAGAAATCAACTTACTTCTTTAGTATCCTCAGATACTGTCCGCCCAAACTTTCCTAAGTTATTGTTCATGAAATCACAAGTATAATAGCCGCAATGCACGGAACCAAGAGATTGTTTGTGACACTTCAAAATAGACAAAGTTAGAACGATATATAGTTTGGCTTTATCAATTGAATTAAGAAATTTAAAAATATAATATTACCGGATAGTTGGTTCTGATAAGCATATCTTTCGGCCTATGTGGATCATGTGGGCCACCTAACTTTTCCATGTAGTATTTGTATGCACTCTGAATAACATTTAATATATCTTGATATTCTTTTTTGGGTTTGTCGAGCGAGTCGAGCACATAAACCCTTGAGCTCTTCGGGTATATCAGAAGTGCAATCCAATGATCACTATCGAAAGAAGTAATATATGATTATGTTAGTTTCATAATCGATAAAACGTGATTAAGTGGATATAGTGGGTATACTTACTTAAAGTTATATGCCCCACTTATCATTTCTCTGTCCTTCTATTGATCCATGCACCGCGCAATATACAACGCGGCACAACTCCTTTTCTTCTTCTTAAGTGCGTCTTCATCTTTATTGAACATCTTCCTTTGAAATTTTTTCTTACCCGCAGTCCAGTACTTGCTATCGTTCTGGTTTAGTGTCGGGTTCAGCGCACTTTGGCTTATGAATGACGGGTTCAAGTACCCATACATATTAGACTCGTCACAAATTGAATTACAACTGCATATGTTATGAAACAATAGTCAATATAAGACATTATTTATTTTTGCTTCGTATTGACAAAGTATAAAGTACTTACATGCACCAGAGCATCATGCTTGTGATGTCGGTTGTAGGACCGAAAGTAGCGACCAGAGGGGGGTGAATGGGCGCCTTAAAAAATTCTTTCGAATCAATGGCCTGCTCCCAATACCCAACGCACCTCAACAGACTACGCAGCAGAAAATAGACAAAAGGCCTAAGTCTAAAGGTTTCTAACCTAGAAGCAAATGATTATAACTGAGAATTACTAAATAAGTGCAACTAGGCAGATGAACATGGTGTAACAGGCCTAAACTTCTCAATGAAATGATCTAAGTATGTGTAAGATGAAAAGAGAAGTTACTGTCCAAATTTGTCTCCTGTTCGGAACTTGGCGAAGCCCCCTTCGCACGTCGAGGTCTGCTTCGGAGGTTGGTGACGGAGCCTGCTTCGAAGTGTGCACTTCGAAGACAAAACTTCGAACACAACTTTGAACCGAAGGCTTCGAAGCAAAACCTTCGAACAGAAAGCTTCGAACACAACACTCAAAAGGACAACCTTCGAACAAAGAAGCGAAGTCTGTCACACGACAGAAAATCAACTCCGAAGCCTACACTCTATCTTCGAACAGGGAAAGCTTCGGAAGGAGAACCGAAGGTTGACACGCCACAAGGAAATCAAATCGAAGTCTATCAGAAATGACAAGCTTCGAACCCAACTTCGAAGCCTACCGAAGTGTGGACTTCGTACAGCTAGATTCGGAGAATGTTGTTCGAAGTATGCGATGCTGTCCGTTCAGAAAAAATACTTCGAAGCTTATCAACACAGACCGCACACCGAAGATCGAAGATTGAGCGAAGCCTTCGAAGATGTTAAGTCGAAGCCTGTCTCACGAAGCTGAGGGGCTTCGAACAGAGAAAGACTTCGCCAGAGACACAGCCAGAAAAGGTAATAGACCCTGTCAGCTTCGATCAAAAAGCTGTGCAGTAGAAGGTGAAAAGCTGCACAAAACACTGTAGCTGCAGGGAAGTAGTACTACTTGCAACAACAAGAACTAGTACTACTAGAATGAAGAACACACCCAGCCGAAGCCTCCAAAGCCTCAAAAATCACGGGAAAACTTGCTATGCTAATGAAATGCAGCCATTTAAAACCTTTGTAGATGCAGCACACAATGAAATAGGGCATTTACTGCAACATTAAAAGCAAAGCATTAAACACAGGGGCACAACTTCCTGGCGGCGCAAGCAGGGAACCAGAGAAGAGAGAGGCAAGGCAAAAGACAAAAAGTGACCCAATAGAGAGGATTTGATTTCAGCCAAAAGGGTAGTCCAAACCCTAGGGATTGGGGTCCTATTTATAGGTAGCCCAACACTAGGAATATTCTACCAGCCCCTTAGGGTTTTTTTACAGACTCAAAAATAAAGGAAAAGACTCTACTGCCCTTAGGTATTTTTACAGACACGACTGACTGACTGTGGGCCTAGAGTTACAGATGACTTATCCGGAAGCTAAGTTTTCGTAGCAACTACGGCTTTTCTTCTGGACAGTCGGATACAGAATCAACGGTTGTCAGTTTTACGCCGAAACTGACAAAGCCTCCACCAGCTTTGTACCAGGTACCCGGATTGGGCCGGCCCAACTCCGCAGCTCTCTCAGCCCGGCAATCGCTCACCGCCCGTGTACCTGAGTCAGTCCTGGTCAACAGCCCAGTGGGTCTTCTACTGCTTCTGGCCCATGCACCCGGATTGGGCCAGCCCGACTTCGCAGCCTCCTCTGCCCGACAGTCGCTCGCTGCCCGTGTACCTGAGTCACACGCGGCCCATGAAACAGCAGATCTCCTCTCTTCTTCTGTCCTCTTTGACTATCGTTGACAATGACTCATCACATCTGGAGCCATGAGGCCCACGCTATTCAGCATGGCTCCTCAATCTCCCCCTTGATGAGTGCATTGTCAACACTCCTCTTTTCTCAGCTCTTCAGCACCTGCGAACAAATGTGGAAACACGAAAACAAAATACAAGAGAACAAAGAAGAAGAAAAATAAGGTAAAAGTTTAACCTTAATGACCAAAAGGCAAACAAGAGCAAGAAGCGGTCATTATGGTTAACCAAAACATAAAAGCTCAAAATGAGTGCGATTGTAGAATAACAAGGATATCAATAGAGTAAGAACTCCCCCTTAAACTCTGATCCCAAATTTTCTCCCCCTTGTTGACAAGTGAACTCATCAAGCACTCAAAAGAGACACAGACTCCCCCTGAAATGCACCTCCCCCTCAAGATATGCAGTGAATGCAACTGGGGTGCAGGTGGAGTGTAGAAAGCATGCTTCTCAGATATGATTGATTGCAGTTACAACATCTAACAGGTATAGCAAAAGAGATACTGTCTAAGACACATGGCATGATCAGTGCAACAAATGATATCTAAAGAAAGTCATTTAGCACGCATTGTTCAGTTTTGCAAATAAAAGCATCACCACACTTTCCAGTAAACAAGCAAGGTAAAGCATGAGATGCAGAAGCTAACTGATATCTACCAAGATAAGCATTGTCCAAAAACAAAGTGCTTCAGCAAACTTGTTAATTTTTAAATGTTCATGCTTTTTCATTTTCCTTTTTCATTTTTGCCAAGGGTTATTTGCATGTCAAACCTTATGCTAACCGACCAAGTCAAGCCTAGGCCAAAACTGGACCATCAGAAGCTTAAGACATTGGTCTTGGCATACACTACACTGTCCTAGTTCATACCAATGTGCTATGGTAAGCGATCCAGAACAATGTAATGCGACAAAGCAAACCCACTTGGATCTTTTCAATTCAAGCATAAAAAGGCATGGAATTTTCATTCATTTTTGATTGTCATAGCTCATTTTCCACATTAAAGCATAATGATGTCCAAGTTGCATATCTGCATCTATGTGATGAACTAACTACAAGGCATGTAGCAGATAACAAAAGCACTCAGCCTACACATGCTAGTTACCAGAAGCAACGGTGATCATTTTTGAAGTTGAAAGCGTAAAAGCCATGCATATGACAGATATCAGATATATCAAGTGAACTGAACCAAAGCATGATCATCGACAAGTAATCAAAAGCATGTACCTGCTAGAATAAGTAAAGCAGTTCACTCATATAACAGAAGCATCTCTAAAGTGTGATATGTGAATATGCAAGGTCTGAACACACACAAAAAGACTCAAGAAAAGAGTAAAGAACAAAGAAAATTGATGCAAAATATCCTAAAAAGGATACACAACACCCAAATCCCCTCGTAAACGCTCAGAGGTAGACTGATCTAGGGGTTTGGTGAAAATGTCAGCCAACTGATGATGGGTATCAACATGAACAAGGTCAATGATACCTTTCTCATATTGATCCCGCAAGAAGTGAAAGCGCACATCAATATGTTTGGTTTTTGAATGGAGACACGGGTTTTTCCCTACACTAATAGCACTGGTGCTGTCGCAAAACAATGGAACTCTGGTACGAAAGAACAACCCAAAATCTCGTAGAGTGGAAATCATCCAAACCAACTGTGAGCAGCAGCTAGCAGCAGCTACGTACTCAGCCTCTGTGGTCGAAAGAGCAACTCCAGATTGCTTTCGAGAAGACCAAGAGACAAGAGATGAACCAAGAAACTGGCAAGTACCGGAAGTCGACTTGCGATCCAACCGGCACCCACCAAAGTCGGCATCCGAAAAGCCAGATAAATCAAGAGATGATGATGCTGAATAATAAAGACCAAGATCAGGCGCATAGGTGAGATACCTGAAAATACGCTTAACGGCCTGCCGGTGAGACGCGCGTGGTGAAGACTAAAAACGCGCGCAAAGTCCCACTGCGAACTGTATGTCTGGTCTTGTTGCCGTTAAGTACAACAGCGAACCAATCATCCCTCGAAACTCTCTCTCATTGACCTTGACACCGCTCTCATCCTTGTCCAGACCCCCAGAAGTGCCCATCGGGGTCATCTGCGGCTTCAATTCACCACCAAAGTCAAATTTCTTTAACATATCACGAGTGTACTTACCTTGGTGGATGAACGTGACGTCCTTGGTCTGCTTGATCTGGAGCCCTAAGAAGTACTTGAGCTCACCCATGAGACTCATCTCAAACTCACTGTGCATCTGCTCAGAGAACTTGGACACAAGAGAATCAGTAGTACCGCCAAAAATAATATCGTCCACGTAAATCTGAGCAACTAAAAAATCTGAAGCATCTCTGAGCAAGAAAAGAGTTTTGTCCACAGAACCCATCACAAAGCCCTTCCCCAACAAAAATTGCTTCAACCGGTCATACCAAGCCCTGGGGGCTTGCTTCAACCCGTATAAAGCTTTGTGCAACTTAAAAACATGTCGAGGAAACTTAGGGTTCTCAAAACCGGGGGGTTGCCTAACATAAACCTCCTCTTCTATGGACCCGTTCAGAAAAGCACTCTTAACATCCATTTGAAAAAGCTTAAAACCCTTCGAAACGGCAAACGCTAGAAGAATACGAATGGACTCAAGACGGGCAACAGGAGCGAAGGTTTCTTCAAAGTCAATACCTTCCTTCTGGCAATAACCCTGGGCGACTAGTCGAGCTTTGTTGCGCACCACAACCCCATCTTCACCTTGTTTGTTCTTGAATACCCACTTGGTGCCTATGGGGTTGCATCCTGGTGGCGGCTCAACTAGTGTCCAAACCCGATTGCGGACAAAGTTCTCAAGCTCTTCTTGCATAGCATTAATCCAATTAGAATCAGAAAGAGCATGAGAAACATCTCTGGGCTCAAAAGATGCAACAAACGCAGATTCAGCAAACACAGCGAGAGAGGCAGAAGAACGCAAAGTCCTCTCAGTCAAATCACCTATGATGAGCTCTGAGGGATGGTCACGCTGAACTGCTCGGGTTCCCTGGTGGTCTGAAGTCACCTCACCTGAGTCAGCAGCTGGCACCTCTGGACTTGACTGAGGGGTCTCGATCGAAGTGGAAGAAGTGATCAGAGGTCCGCCCTCATTCTCAGTCGAAGTCTCAGAAGGTGTGGGCTCTGTGGGGGATACAGACGGCCCACCCTCATCAGCAGCTGGAGTATCCTCATCTTCCTCGAAAATGGACTCTCCGAGCTCATCATCACCAGAAAGCTCAAAAGGAGTCAATGAAGGCAAGGACTCATCAAATGAAACCTCACAAGTCTCGACAAGCAACTGGGATTCGAGGTTCCAAACACGAAAACCTCGAGAATGTAAAGCGTAGCCAAGAAAAACACCATCCCAGCAACGAGACTCAAACTTGTCCAAGTGCCCTCCCTTCTTGAGCACAAAGCACTTGCAGCCAAACGCTCGCAAGTGGCTCACCTTGGGCTGTCTGCCAAACCGCAACTCGTATGAAGTCTTACCTAGGTAAGCTCTAAGAAAAATGCAGTTGGCCAGATAGCAAGCCGTGTTCATGGATTCAGCCCAAAAACGCCTAGGAGTCCTGTGCTCATCGAGCATCGTCCTGGCCATCTCGACTAGCGTGCGGTTCTTTCATTCCACAACGCCATTCTGTGGGGGAGTGTAAGGAGAAGAAAACTGGTGGTCCAGACCCTGATCACTACAGAAGCTGACGAACTGAGAGTTCTTGAACTCAGAGCCGTTGTCGGAGCGAATTGCTCGCATCTGACCATTGTTCTCATTCTTCAGCTTCAAAATCAGGTCATGAACAAACTGAAACGTTTCATCCTTAGACTCCAAAAAGAAAACCCACGAGAATCGAGAAAAGTCGTCAACAATCACATGTGCATACCATTTCCCACCGACTGAACGTACCCGAGCAGGACCTACAGTGTCCAAATGTAAAAGCTCGCCCGGATACGAAGTCATCACCTGAGTCACAGGTGAGTGAGAAGCGGCAACCATTTTCCCATGACGACAGGGATGACAAACTAGATCTTTCTCCATCTTAAGCTTTGGCAATCCTCGGATGAGGTCCATAGAGCTTAACCTGACCAGTAGATCAAAACTCAAGTGACCTAACCTCCTATGCCACTTCCAGAGCTCAGAAGAAGATCCAGCAATCAAACAGCGAGAAGGGCCAAAAGAACTAGAGAAGTCAATTCAAAAAACTTTACCGAAAGGTAAAATCTGACAAACCAAAGACCCTCTAGAATCAACCACAGAAGAATTACCCTTCTTAAAATGCACTTCCAAACCATCCTCAAGAAGTTGCGACACAGAAATCAAGTTGAAGTTCAAATTTTTAACCAAAGCAACGTTCTTTAAAGAGAAATGATCTGAAATGCTAATTGAGCCTATGCCACTTACTTTCCCTTGACCGCTGTTCCCGAATGTGATGTACTCTTTGGAGCTCGGGGGAGTGAGACTGGAGAACCATCTGCGATGTCCCGTCATGTGGCGAGAGCATCCTGAGTCCATGATCCAAACATCCTCCAGTCCCCGGTCCTGCACAATCAGTGTCTGTAAGTGGGAGCAAATGGTTCGGCACCAGGTTTAGCAAAAGAGCTAAACCAGTGTCGAGCCATCTGCTCAAAAGATGGAAAGCGAAAACCATCAAAAGAGTTTGGACCAAAATGCGGCTCAAAGCGCGGTCCTTGGTTCTGCCTAACCCTGCGGCCACGAGGTCCAGAACCGTAGCCAACTCGGCCTGAAACTCTGCCGGAACGAACACCACCAACTGGAGCACGGGCAAGAAAGCCGTCTCCTCTACCACCACCTACACGACGCGGCCTGGCCTCCAGCCTCTCCCCGCGCCGAGGAACACGCAGTCTACCACCCTGCTGGTAGAACTGCTCATGATCACTACGAGCCCTCTCTGCTCTCTCAACCCGCTTCCTCCTGAAGCAAAACTCCGCAAGATGCCCGTCTCTCTGACAGTACTCACAATGATAGGTGGGCTTCTTGGGATGTGGTTGAGGCTTGGGATGTTTGGGCTTAGTGGTGTTTGGTGTTGTCTTCTTGGGCTGAGAGGGTCCAGGAAGAGAGTCTAGAGAAGAGTGGAGGTGTTTGGGCTTAGGAACCCAGATAGGCTTCTTGGGTGGAGCTTTAGGTGGTTCATGGATCACTCCATCCTTGGGCTGACAAGCCTGGGAAGACTCAGTGGAGTGAGTCTTGGGATACCTCTGCTCTGGAGTCATTTTACTCCACTCCACTGCCCGGCTGATGGCACTCTCAAAGTCAGCCTTGGTGTAGGTGTAACCTACCCCAAACCCATCCTGCCTCTTGAACTGCTGGATCATCATGCCAAGCTGTGGCTCCCTGGCACTGATCCAACTCAGGATAGAACGGAGGTAAAAGTTCTCATTCTGAGAATCTGCTAGCTCCTCTCTCAAGGAAGCTAGAACCTCCACCTGAGACAAGCAGGTCTCACACTCACTCTCTACTTGGACAGACTTTTCGGCTTTCAGCTTGATCAACTCCATTCTAAGAGACAGACAGTTCTCACAGACAGTGGGTGGAACTGACAGTGTCTCAAGCTCTAGCCTAGTCTGGGCAAGCTCAGCTCTCAACCTCTCCAAATCACCCAAATGTTCATTATCCTTGGATTTCAGCTCAGCTAAGGCAGCTATATGAGATGGGCAATCAACACAGGGTGCGACGACAATGGCTTGAGCATCTTTCAGCTCCAGCTGAGCGCTTTCAAGCTCAGTGGCCAAAGCGTCCCTCTCATCAACCCTTTCTGTGTACCTGGACTTCAGAGTCGACAGGTCACACAGAAGCACCTCACACTTCGGGCACTCACTGCTATTACCCAAGCAAGGGGAAGAAGATAGACTCTCAGTTCTGCCGTTGGCCCCGGCAAGCTCACTCTCTAACTCATCTATCCTCTTCTTAGCCCCCGTAAGCAGTTTTTCCCGATACTTCAACTCCTGACGATTGCTCTCAAGTAAATCAACAATTTCACGCTCATAAGATGATACCTTGCTGTCGTCGTCGTCGGAGTCGTCGGAGGAGCTCTTTTCTTCTCTATCCCCAAGAGCCATTGAACAGAAGCTCTTGCGGGATCTTCGGCGCTGGTGTGAGTGGCTCTTCGGCTTGTCCCCGAAAGCCATGAAGCAGAGGCCCGCCGGATCGTCCTTGTCCTTCCCCTTCCTGATGGCGATCTCCTCATCGCTTGAGCTCGATGAAGAGGAAGAAGACGTGGACTGCTTGGAGTAGCTCTTCTCCATTTCGGCGAAGAAGGCCTTGTCGCGCTTCTTGTTTTCTCGCCGGTAGTCCTTCAGGGCCTTCTTGAAGAACCGAGTCTTCGGCTTGCCCTTGTTGAAGGAGGGGCTCTCATGCTTGCCGGAGTCGTGGAAGCTGCTGCCTGTGCCCTTCTTGTATCCACTGCGCTTGGGGCAGTCGGCGATGAAGTGTCCTGGATCACCACATTCAAAGCATCCGGATTTTGTGCCGTGTTTTTTGAACATTCTCTTATCATAGACACGACGCACCCGGTTGTTAAAGAGACACAAATCATCATCTCCCAACAACTCAAGCTGGTCCTCAGTGATAGACATCAAGGAGAAACCAGCACAGCTCACAGCAGAGGGATCAACTGAAGGTGTAGCAAGGGCCAGGGATTTTGATCCAGAACCAGTGAGATTTGATCTCAACTGGATATCTACCTCAGTGGCCTTCAGCTTGCTAAACAACTCAGAAATGGTCAAGGTATCGTATGAAATGCTCTCAATGATAGAGGATACCTTGATCTCCCAGATCTTTGGGTCCAAGGTATGGAGAACCTTGAGCGCCTGCTCGTGATCTGAGACTAACTGAGCACCCTCAGCCTTGTTGTCCCGAAGCTTGTTAATGATCGACTGAAAACGACCAAACAAAGCCTCAACAGATTCACCCGGCTTCTGTGTGAAATTCTCATATTCACGCCGGTAGGTCTGATAGAGCCGAGCCTTGACCTGTGCTGTTCCCTCATGGTGTGCCTTGAGGGTAGCCCAGATCTCTCTCGCAGTGGAGAGATGACTCACACGCTCAAATTCAGTGGGACCTAAACCAGAAAACAAAATGTTCACAGCCTTACTGTTGCTCAGATGCTGAGCAATGATACCAGCAGTACCTTGCTTAGTAACTGGCAAAATGACAAACGTGGTGTGAACGCAAATGTCCCATATGTCCGAACCCTGGCTCATGAGATAGGCTCGCATGCGAGTCTTCCAATAATTATAGCCATAGGCTTCCAAGGACGGGACCTTGCCGGGAGACGTCATAGTCACTACTGGGGTTTAGAACCGGTTAAGGTATGGAAAAACCCTAACCTTGCTCTGATACCACTTGTAGGACCGAAAGTAGCGACCAGAGGGGGGTGAATGGGCGCCTTAAAAAATTCTTTCGAATCAATGGCCTGCTCCTAATACCCAACGCACCTCAACAGACTACGCAGCAGAAAATAGACAAAAGGCCTAAGTCTAAAGGTTTCTAACCTAGAAGCAAATGATTATAACTGAGAATTACTAAATAAGTGCAACTAGGCAGATGAACATGGTGTAACAGGCCTAAACTTCTCAATGAAATGATCTAAGTATGTGTAAGATGAAAAGAGAAGTTACTGTCCAAATTTGTCTCCTGTTCAGAACTTGGCGAAGCCCCCTTCGCACGTCGAGGTCTGCTTCGGAGGTTGGTGACGGAGCCTGCTTCGAAGTGTGCACTTCGAAGACAAAACTTCGAACACAACTTTGAACCGAAGGCTTCGAAGCAAAACCTTCGAACAGAAAGCTTCGAACACAACACTCAAAAGGACAACCTTCGAACAAAGAAGCGAAGTCTGTCACACGACAGAAAATCAACTCCGAAGCCTACACTCTATCTTCGAACAGGGAAAGCTTCGGAAGGAGAACCGAAGGTTGACACGCCACAAGGAAATCAAATCGAAGTCTATCAGAAATGACAAGCTTCGAACCCAACTTCGAAGCCTACCGAAGTGTGGACTTCGTACAGCTAGATTCGGAGAATGTTGTTCGAAGTATGCGATGCTGTCCGTTCAGAAAAAATACTTCGAAGCTTATCAACACAGACCGCACACCGAAGATCGAAGATTGAGCGAAGCCTTCGAAGATGTTAAGTCGAAGCCTGTCTCACGGAGCTGAGGGGCTTCGAACAGAGAAAGACTTCGCTAGAGACACAGCCAGAAAAGGTAATAGACACTGTCAGCTTCGATCAAAAAGCTGTGCAGTAGAAGGTGAAAAGCTACACAAAACACTGTAGCTGCAGGGAAGTAGTACTACTTGCAACAGCAAGAACTAGTACTACTAGAATGAAGAACACACCCAGCCGAAGCCTCCAAAGCCTCAAAAATCACGGGAAAACTTGCTATGCTAATGAAATGCAGCCATTTAAAACCTTTGTAGATGCAGCACACAATGAAATAGGGCATTTACTGCAACATTAAAAGCAAAGCATTAAACACAGGGGCACAACTTCCTGGCGGCGCAAGCAGGGAACCAGAGAAGAGAGAGGCAAGGCAAAAGACAAAAAGTGACCCAATAGAGAGGATTTGATTTCAGCCAAAAGGGTAGTCCAAACCCTAGGGATTGGGGTCCTATTTATAGGTAGCCCAACACTAGGAATATTCTACCAGCCCCTTAGGGTTTTTTTACAGACTCAAAAATAAAGGAAAAGACTCTACTGCCCTTAGGTATTTTTACAGACACGACTGACTGACTGTGGGCCTAGAGTTACAGATGACTTATCCGGAAGCTAAGTTTTCGTAGCAACTACGGCTTTTCTTCTGGACAGTCGGATACAGAATCAACGGTTGTCAGTTTTACGCCGAAACTGACAAAGCCTCCACCAGCTTTGTACCAGGTACCCGGATTGGGCTGGCCCGACTCCGCAGCTCTCTCAGCCCGGCAATCGCTCACCGCCCATGTACCTGAGTCAGTCCTGGTCAACAGCCCAGTGGGTCTTCTACTGCTTCTGGCCCATGCACCCGGATTGGGCCAGCCCGACTTCGCAGCCTCCTCTGCCCGACAGTCGCTCGCTGCCCGTGTACCTGAGTCACACGCGGCCCATGAAACAGCAGATCTCCTCTCTTCTTCTGTCCTCTTTGACTATCGTTGATAATGACTCATCACATCTGGAGCCATGAGGCCCACGCTATTCAGCATGGCTCCTCATCGGTTCGCTGCAGACGAAACATCCGATGGAAGTCGTCGAAAAATAGTGCAAGCTTAAACTCTGGTCAGTTGAATATTTCTTGTGGAACCTTCAGTTCTATTTGTGTAACTCCTAACGAAGACGCTTCGAGGTACCAGTCATGAAATGTTTTCATCATCCAAGGCATACTCTTAAGTACTCCTTGGGGTAATAATGGTTTGCCTGGTTCGTATTCAATATAATCCTCGTCTTCGTAGGTCCATTTATCAACAGAAAGTGAGCCTGCATGCTTTTGTACTATAGCCTTTATGGGATCTGCTTCGGGCGTAGAACGTGTTTGCCCCATAGTAGTAAAAAATTTATGCATCTCAGATTTCGGCGCAAAACACTGCCCAGCTTGAACAGTTATCTTGTGGATTGTTGGCTTTGGGCATGCATCTTGTTTTTCAGGCTCGACAACTAGCACTGACATTTTTGTTATGGGCTTGGCCACTAGCACTTGAGGCTCAGCCGGAACTGGCACTGGCATTTGATCTGGCTCTGGCACATTTGTGTTGTGCTCATCAGTGGGCTCAAGCACTGGCACTGGCTTTGTCACTTGAGGATCAGAAGTCACTTTCGATTCTATCACTTCTGCCACTTTATCGGGCACTGGCTCTTCCTCTGCCTCTTCCTCTATCTCACGCTCATCAACAGGTGATAAAGATCCTATATTTTGCACATCCTGAGATGAAAGATATGTGGGGGATTGTGATGAGACAATAGGCGATTTACTTTGAGAACTTGTCTGCAGTAATTTGATATCTCGGCTTGCCCATAGGACAAAGTTATTCAGAGCATCTCCGATTGTCTCAATCCCCTCATCAGGCATTGGAAGATTCAAGGGGTCATTAATAAATCTATCATTGGTGATCTCATTGACCTGAACCTTGGTATAGTCAGCAGGAATAGGCCGATTGTGAAATAAATCCCCAGGCATAGCAATGCCTCGTGCAACCTCTTGGGAATGCCCTTTGCGCCCTATCGGTACATGCAGGCTGCATGGTGTGTCCTCTTTAATATAATTTACAGGAAATTTGTCTTGTACTGAGCCAACACTGCTTGGTACGTCGAGTCGTACCTCTAGTACAATTATTTGTCCCGCTGCAGCCTGCATTATGTTTGGATTCTCATTAATAAATTCCAAAAAGTGTCGCTCCCACTCTGCACGGCGCTCTACGACGTCGTTTGTGCGTGCTTGACGCTTCTTGTATGTGGCACCCTCCTGTTTCTTGAAAGTATTTTTCCAAGGTGCTATAGAAGAGACACCTCTGGTGCGCCCACGATGTTCCTCGTTTCCGAGAGCAGATGTAAGCTGGTCATTACATCCCTCGGGCTTGAACTTTCCAGTCTTCTCCAACTCAGTGATTTCCTGTGCTTTTTGGAATACTTCACTAGTCCGTGAGTCGGAGAGCATATATTGGCTCTCGGGTGTTTTTTTAGCTCGACCTAGGAGCCATTTCTTAGTGCGCTGATCAGCACCTGAAAACTGTTTAGGTAACCCAGCCGCACGGTCCTCCTCCTCCTTTCTACTCCACTCATCCTCCTTGGCCTTATATCCACCTGGCCCAAGTTTATGTGGGAACTTATTCTTCTTATTAAGTTCTTTGAACATGATGCTCTCTTATTTGGCTTCTTCCGAGCAATGCTGCATTTTGAATTCATTCCATTCATTTGGCGTTATAAAGCCGTAGTCGTTAAGAGGCGACTCATCTTTCTGAAGGTATTGTGTGTTCAGTTTAGTCCTAAATGTACAGAGAGCCTTCCCGATAGTCTTCAATGTGGCAGCTTTAGCGTCTTCTAAGCGGTCTTCCAGGAATTTATAATGTGCTTTTATATGCTGCCACAATTCGTTCTTTGTAGCTTCAGGGACACTCTTCTAATTTTTCCAAACTATCTTACATCGCTCCCTGGCGAGACATCCACAGTCGTTACGCCACTTAGCTGTGATTGCAGGCTTTGACCAGCGAAGCAGGCTTCGCCAAGTTTCGAATAGGAGACAGATTTGGAACAGTAACTTCTCTTCCTACTTTTTGTGCACTTAGAATGTTGTACTGAGAAGTTTTTCTTGCCACATCTTGTGTACTCTGTTAATCTGTCTATTAGCACTATTTTTGTATGACTCTGTTGTTTAAACATCAGTTGCTTCTAGGCTAGATACCTTTAGACTTAGGCAATCTGTTCATTCTTTGTTGTTTAGTTGTTTGAGGTGCGTTGGGTGTTGGGAGCAGGCCATTGATTCGAAAGAATTTTTTAGGCGCCCATTCACCCCCCTCTGGTCGCTACTTTCGGTCCTACAAGTGGTATTAGAGCCTGGTTAGGGTTTTTCCATACCTTAACCGGTTCTAAACCCCAGTAGTGATCATGACTTCTCCTGGCAAGGTCCCATCCTTGGAAGCTTATGGCTATAACTATTGGAAGACTCACATGCGAGCCTATCTTATGAGCCAAGGCTCGGACATTTGGGACATTTGTGTCCACGATACGTTTGTTATTTTGCCAGTTGCTGAGCATGGTACTCCTGGTATCATTGCCCAACATCTGAGCAATAGTAAAGCTGTGAACATTCTATTTTCTGGTCTTGGTCCTACTGAGTTTGAGCGTGTGAGCCATCTCTCCACTACGAGAGAGATCTGGGCTACCCTCAAGGCACACCATGAGGGGACAGCCCAGGTCAAGGCTCGTCTCTATCAGACCTACCGGCGTGAATATGAGAATTTCACACAAAAGCCGGGTGAATCTGTTGAAGCTTTGTTTGGTCGTTTTCAATCGATCATTAACAAGCTTCGGGACAACAAGGCTGAAGGTGCTCAGTTAGTCTCAGATCACGAGCAGGCGCTCAAGGTTCTTCATACCTTGGACCCAAAGATCTGGGAGATCAAGGTATCCTCTATCGTTGAGAGCACTTCTTATGATACCTTGACCATTTCTGAGTTGTTTAACAAGCTGAAGGCCACTGAGGTTGATATCCAGCTGAGATCAAATCTCACTGGCTCTGGATCAAAGTCCCTGGCCCTTGCTACACCTTCTGTTGATCCCTCTGCTGTGAGTTGTGCTGGTTTCTCTTTGATGTCTATCACTGAGGATCAGCTTGAGTCTTTGGGATATGACGACCTATGTCTGTTTAACAACCAGGTACGTCGTGTCTATGACAAAAGGATGTTCAAAAGACATGGCACGAAATCCGGATGCTTTGAGTGTGGTGATCCAGGACATTTCATCGCCGACTGCCCCAAGCGCAATGGACACAAGAAGGGCACCGGTGGTGGCTTCCACGACTCCGGCAAGCACGAAAGCTCCTCCTTCAACAAGGGCAAGTCGAAGACCAGATTCTTCAAAAAGGCCCTGAAGGACTACCGGCGAGAGAACAAGTAGCGCGACAAGGTTTTTTTCACCGAGATGGAGAAGAGCTACTCCAAGCAGTCCACATCATCTTCCTCTTCATCGAGCTCAAGAGATGAGAAGATCATCATCAGGAATAGGAAGGACAAGGACGATCCGGCGGGCCTTTGCTTCATGGCCTTCGGGGACAGACCGAAGAGCCGCTCACATCAGCGCCGAAGATCCCGCAAGAGCTTCTGCTCCATGACTCTTGGGAATAAGGAAGAAAAGAGCTCCTCCGATGACTCCGATGATGACGACAACGAAAAGGTATCATCCTATGAACGGGAAATCGTTGATTTACTTGAGAGCAATCGTCAGGAGTTAAAATATCAGGAAAAACTGCTTAGGGGGGCCAAGAAGAGGATAAATGAGTTAGAGAATGAGCTTGCCGTAGCCAACGGCAGAATTGAGAGTCTATCTTCTTCCCCCTGCTTGGGTGATAGCAGTGAGTGCCCGAAGTGTGAGGTGTTTCTGTGTGACCTGTCGACTCTGAAGTCCAGGTACACAGAAAGGGTTGATGAGAGGGACGCTTTGGCCACTAAGCTTGAAAGCGCTCAGCTGGAGCTGAAAGATGCTCAAGCCACTGTCGTCGCACCCTGTGTTGATTGCCCATCTCATCTAGCTGTCTTAGCTGACCTGAAAGCCAAGGGCGATGCGCATTTGGGGGATTTGGAGAGAGTGAGAGCTGAGCTTGCACAGACTAGGCTAGAGCTTGCGAAATTGTCAGTTCCACCCACTGTCTGTGAGAACTGCCTGTCTCTTAGACTTGAATTAATCAAGCTAAAAGCCGAAAAGTCTGTCCAAGTAAAGAGTGAGTGTGAGACCTGCTTGTCTCAGGTGGAGGTTCTAGCTTCCTTGAGAGAGGAGCTAGCTGATTCTCAGAATGAGAACTTTTACCTCCGTTCTATCCTGAGTTGGATCAGTGCGAGAGAGCCACAACTCGGCATGATGATCCAGCAGTTCAAGGACACCAAGGCTGACTTTGAGAGTGCCATTAGTCGGGCAGTGGAGTGGAGTAAAATGACTCCTGAGCAGAGATACCCTAAGGCTCACTCCACTGAGTCCACCCGGGCTTGTCAGCCCAAGGATGGAGTGATCCATGAACCACCCAAAGCTCCACCCAAGAAACCTATCTGGGTTCCAAAGCCCAAACTCCTCCACACTTCTCTAGACTCTCTTCCTGGACCCTCTCAGCCCAAGAAGACAACACCAATCACCACTAAGCCCAAGAATCCCAAGCCTCAACTACATCCCAAAAAGCCCACCTATCATTGTGAGTACTGTCAGAGAGACGGGCATCTTGTGGAGTTTTGCTTTAGGAGGAAGCGGGTTGAGAGCAGAGAGAGCTCGTGGTGGTCAGGAGCAGTTCTACCAGCAGGGTGGTAGACTGTGTGTTCCTTGGCGCGTGGAGAGGCTGGAGGCCAGGCCGCATCGTGTAGGTGGTGGTAGAGGAGACGACTTTCTTGCCCGTGCTCCAGTTGGTGGTGGTCGTTCCGGCAGAGCTCCAGGCCGTGTTGGCTATGGTCCTGGACCTCGTGGCCGAGGCGTTAGGCAGAACCGAGGACCGCGCTTTGAGCCACGTTTTGGTCCGGTCTCTCATAATGATTTCTGCTTTCCGTCTTTTGAGTAGATGGCTTGACACTGGTTTAGCTCTTTTGCTAAACCTGGTGCCGGACCATTTGCTCCCACTTACAGCCACTGATTGTGCAGGATCGGGGACTGGAGGACGTTTGGATCATGGACTCAGGATGCTCTCGCCACATGACGGGACATCGCAGATGGTTCTTTAGTCTCACTCCTCCGAGCTCCAAAGAGTACATCACATTCGGGAATAGTTGTCAAGGGAAAGTAAGTGGCATTGGCTCAATTCGCATTTCAGATCATTTCTCTCTGAAGAAGTTGCCTTGGTTAAAAATTTGAACTTCAATTTGATTTCTGTTTCGCAACTTCTTGAGGATGGTTTGGAAGTGCGGTTTAAGAAGGGTAATTCTTCTGTGTTTGATTCTAGAGGGTCTTTGATTTGCTAGATTTTACCATTCGGTAAAGTTTTTCTAATTGACTTCTCTAGTTCTTTTGGCCCTTCTCGCTGTTTGATTGTTGGATCTTTGTTGGACCGGAAACGGCGACTAGAGGGGGGGGTAAATGGGAGCTTTTAAAAACTAGGGCTAAAAACAACCTTCGGTTTTAATTCTGTCTACTACGGAACAGGCTTCGAACACCAACCTTCGAAGGTCTGGTTCGGAGGTACTTGACAGCTCCGAACACAGGCTTCGCAAGGAGTAAAAGTCCGAAGCCAAGTAGACTTCGCTCCACCCACAACCCCGAAAACAATTCTGCTAAGTCAGTGCAGGCTCCACACACAGGGTGCTTCGAGCAGGCTTCGCACTTCACCCTTCGCAAGAGTGGACTACCCTCCGAGGACTTCGACCTAAAACTTAGCGACAACAACTGGTGCTGGGCTTCGTTCTGTGAAGGTCTAAACACACACTATGTGGACTTCGCTAAGGGCTTCGACACGAGAAGCAAAACGGGCTTCGATCAGGGCTTCGCTAGTAAGCAGCAAGGTCAAGCCTTCTGTTACACAGAGCGAACGCACACCGAAAAGCACACTTCGCACAAAACACCCTTCGCCTAGACAGGCTTCGGTGCACTACAACTAGCGAGGTATGCAAACAAGTTCAAGCAGAAAGACAACACAGGAGCAGGGCTTCGCCGCTTGAACAAGGAACACAGTAAAAGAACTCACTGGATGAATACAACGTATGTGGGGCTAGTATAGGAGCTCAACAGTAAATGCTCAAAGTGTTAAATGTTACCTACCCAACCCCCATATTTATAGCCCATAGTTCACCCAAGTGAAATGACTACTTTACCCCTAGGGTTTACACCAGTTATGTCTCTACAGAACAGAGGGGTACAAAAGGTAGTCTAACTTTATTTGGAGGCTTCTCTGTCAGCTTTGCAGAGGGGACAGCGTCAGCTTTTTGCAGAGCAGACAATGTCAGCCTTTGCAGTCTTTGACCTTTCTGAAGCCCCCCTTCGCACGCGAGGGGTGCGGTAGCTTCGGCGAGAAGCCTTGAGCCTGATGGCCTTCGCTTCCCCGAAGATAGCCTCCGATACAGTGACGGTTTTGAGCCGAAGCCATCAAAGCCCTTGGCCCTTCGCACCACCACCTCCGGAGTGGACCACCACGGCTTCGCAGCTACTCCCAGCTCGAACTCCGTCAGTCCGTGTACCGAAGCCATGCATGGCCGAAGCACCACAAGTCAACCTCGCTCCAGAGCTAGCCTCACTCCGAAGCCTTCCTCAATCCGAAGCCCCACCTTCGGAGTACCACCCTTCGAAGTCCCTCCTTCGTCCAAGGCCTCCGCACGAAGCATTCCATGAGCACTTCGTCGCAGTGTCTCTCCCCGAGCACAAGCCTCGACGAGCCTCACCCGGACCATGCCTTCGATGCACCTCGACTTCTGAGACCTTCGTCGGGTACCTTCGAATGTCTCCCTCCGGAGCACACTTCGAACGCCTTGCCTCCGCAGAGGACTTGATCCACCAAACTCCGAAGTCACTCCATTCGGAGTACCTTCGAAGTGCCTCACCTCCGAGGACTTTGTCTCGGAGTACCTTCACCCGGAGCCACGCTCCGCACTTACTGCCTTCTCCTAGCGCACCTCGACCCGAGGACCAACCTCGACCCCTTCGCAGCCACCGTGATGGAGCTCCCCGCTCCACTAGCATCAAGCCTCCCGCTTGACCAAGGTTCACCTGCTACGAACCGGTCCATCGCCTCCGCAGTCCCCTGCGCCCCACAGACAAGCAGACAAGTGTATCCAGTACTCCGGAGACCTCTCCGGGTTAGCAACCTTCGGCACACATTCTGGTGTACCGCCCAAAGTACCGAGACCCCTCCGACAGGCATACTCCGCTGCAACAGCTGCAGCAACCAACTTCACCGAACTCTTCGGTGAAACAGCCTCCGAAGTCCCCTTCGGAGAACCAACCTCCGAACCCTTTGGAGGTACCCCTTTGAAACAAAGGGTAAAAGCCTATCAATCACTCATCACAAACACTGAAACCAACCCTTGGTTTCTCAATCTTCTTCTAAGCTCTAGAAGTGGCATAGGAGGTTAGGCCATTTGAGTTTTGATCCGCTAGTCAGGTTAAGCTCTATGGACCTCATCCGAGGATTGCCCAAGCTTAAAATGGAGAAAGATCTAGTTTGTCATCCATGTCGTCATGGGAAAATGGTTGCTACTTCTCACTCACTTGTGACTCAGGTGATGACTTCGTATCCGGGCGAGCTGTTACACTTGGACACTGTTGGTCTAGCTCGGGTGCGCTCCGTCGGTGGGAAGTGGTACGCACTTGTGATTGTTGACGACTTTTCTCGATTCTCGTGGGTTTTCTTTTTGGAGTCTAAGGATGAAACGTTTCAGTTTGTTCATGACCTGATTTTGAAGCTGAAGAATGAGAACAATGGTCGGATGCGAGCAATTTGCTCCGACAACGGCTCTGAGTTCAAGAACTCTCAGTTCGTCAGCTTCTGTAGTGATCAGGGTCTGGACCATCAGTTTTCTTCTCCTTACACTCCCCCACAAAACGGCGTTGTGGAACGAAAGAACCGCACACTAGTCGAGATGGCCAGGACGATGCTCGATGAGCACAGGACTCCTAGGCGTTTTTGGGCTGAAGCCATGAACACGGCTTGCTATCTGGCCAACCGCATTTTTCTTCGAGCTTACTTAGGTAAGACTTCGTATGAGTTGCGGTTTGGCAGACAGCCCAAAGTGAGCCACTTGCGAGCGTTTGGCTGCAAGTGCTTTGTGCTCAAGAAGGGAGGGCATTTGGACAAGTTTGAGTCTCGTTGCTGGGACGGTGTTTTTCTTGGCTACGCTTTGCATTCTCGAGGCTTCCGTGTTTGGAATCTCGAATCCCAGCTGCATGTCGAGACTTGTGAGGTTTCATTTTATGAGTCCTTGCCTTCTTTGACTCCTTCTTTTGAGCTTTCTAGTGATGATGAGCTCGGAGAGTCCATCTTCGAGGAAGATGAGGATACTCCAGTTGCTGATGAGGGTGGGCCTTCTGCATCTCCCGCGGAGCCCACACCTTCTGAGACTTTGACTGAGGATGAGGGCGGACCTCTGATCACTTCTTCCACTTCGATCGAGCCCCCTCAGTCGAGTCCAGAGGTGCCAGATGCTGACTCCGGTGAGGTGACTTCAGATCACCAGGGAACCCGAGCAGTTCAGCGTGATCACTCCTCAGAGCTCATCATCAGTGATTTGACTGAAAGAACCTTGCGTTCGTCTGGTAACTCTCTTGCTATGTTTGCTGAATCTGCTTTTGTTGCATCTTTTGAGCCTAGAGATGTTTCTCATGCTCTTTCTGATTCTAATTGGATCAATGCTATGCAAGAAGAGCTTGGGAACTTTGTCCGCAATCGGGTTTGGACACTAGTTGAGCCGCCACCAGGATGCAACCCCATAGGCACCAAGTGGGTGTTCAAGAACAAGCAAGGTGAAGATGGGGTTGTGGTGCGCAACAAGGCTCGATTAGTTGCCCGGGGTTTTTGCCAGAAGGAGGGTATTGATTTTGAAGAAACTTTTGCCCCTGTTGCCCGTCTTGAGTCCATTCGCATTCTCTTAGCTTTTGCTGCTTCGAAGGGTTTTAAGCTTTTTCAAATGGACGTTAAGAGTGCTTTTCTGAACGGGTTCATAGAGGAGGAAGTTTATGTTAGGCAGCCCCCTGGTTTTGAGAACCCTAAGTTTCCTCGACATGTTTTTAAGCTGCAAAAGGCTTTATACGGGTTGAAGCAAGCCCCCAGGGCTTGGTATGACCGGTTGAAGCAATTTTTGTTGGGGAAGGGCTTTGTGATGGGCTCGGTGGATAAAACTCTTTTCTTGCTCAGAGATGCTTCAGATTTTTTAGTCGCTCAGATTTACGTGGACGATATTATTTTTGGCGGTACTACTAATGATCTTGTGTCCAAGTTTTCTAAGCAGATGCATAGTGAGTTTGAGATGAGCCTCATGGGTGAGCTCAAGTATTTCTTAGAGCTCCAGATCAAGCAGACCAAGGACGTCACTTTCATCCACCAAGGTAAGTACACTCGCGATATGCTTAAGAAATTTGACTTTGGTGGAGAATTGAAGCCGTGGATGACCCCGATGGGCACATCCGGGGGCCTGGACAAGGACGAGAGCGGCGTCAAGGTCAATGAGAGAGAGTTTTGAGGGATGATCGGTTCGCTGTTGTACTTGACAGCAACAAGACCAGACATACAGTTCGCCGTGGGACTTTGCGCACGATTCCAGTCTTCACCACCCGCGTCTCATCGGCAGGCTGTCAAGCGCATATTCAGGTATCTCACTTATGCACCCGATCTTGGTCTTTTCTATTCAGCTTCATCATCTCTTGATTTATCTGTTTTTTCGGATGCCAATTTTGGTGGGTGCCGGTTGGATCGCAAGTCGACTTCCGGTACTTGCCAGTTTCTTGGTTCTTCTCTTGTCTCTTGGTCTTCTCGAAAGCAATCTGGAGTTGCTCTTTCGACCACTAAGGCTGAGTATGTAGCTGCTGCTAGCTGCTGCTCATAGTTAGTTTGGATGATTTCCACTTTGCGAGATTTTGGGTTGTTCTTTCCTACCAGGGTTCCATTGTTTTGCGACAACACCAGTGCTATTAGTGTAGGTAAAAACCCTTGTCTCCATTAAAACCAAACATATCGATGTGCGCTTTCATTTTCTGCGGGATCAATATGAGAAAGGTGTCATTGACCTTGTTCATGTTGATACCCACCATCAGTTGGCTGACATTTTCACCAAACCCCTAGATCAGTCTACCTTTGAGCGTTTACGAGGGGATTTTGGTGTTGTGTATCCTTTCTAGGATATTTTGCGTCACTTTTTCTTTCTTCTTTGCTCTTTTCTTGAGTCTTTTTGTGTGTGTTCATATCTTGCATATTCACATATCACACTTTTGAGCTGCTTCTATTATATAATTGAACTGCTTTACTTATTCTAGCTGGTACATGCTTTTGAATACTTGTCAATGATCATGCTTTGGTATGATACCTGTCATATGCATGGCTTTTATGCTTTAAACTTGAAAACATGATCACCATTGCTTCTGGTAACTAGCATGCGTAGGCTGAATGTTCTTGCTATCTGTTACATGCCTTGTAGCTAGTCCCTGACTTAGATGCAAACATGCGACTTGGACATCTTTCTGCTTTAAAACATGGACATGTGCTATAAAAATGATGAACAATCAAGAAAAATGAAAATTCCATGCCTTTTTATGCATAACTTAAAAAGATCCAGGTGGGTTTGCTTTGTCACATTACATTGTTCTAGACTGCGTACCATAGCACTTTGGTATGAACTAGGACAGTGTAGTGTATGCCAAGACCAATGTCTTAAGCTTCTGATGGTCCAGTTCTGGCCTAGGCTTGACTTGGTCGGTCAGCATAAGGTTTGACACGCAAATAACCCCTGGCAAAAATGAAAAAGGAAAAAGGAAAAAGCCTGAAAATTTAATTGATAACAAGTTTGCTGAAGCACTTTGTTTTGGATAATGCTTGTCTTGGTAGATATCAGTTAGCTTCTACATCTCATGCTTTACCTTGTTTGTTAACTGGAAAATGTGGTGATGCTTTTGTTTGCAAAAACTGAAAAATGCGTGCTAATGACTTTCTTTAGATATCATCTGTTGCACTGATCATGCCATGTGTCTTAGACAGTATGTCTTTTGTTATACTTGTTAGATGTTGTAATTGCAGTCAATCATATCTGAGAAGCATGCTTTATTCACTCCACTTGCACCCTAGTTGCATTCATTTCATATTTTGAGAGGGAGTTGCGTTTCAGGGGGAGTTGGTGTCTCTTTTGAGTGCTTGATGAGTTCACTTGTCAACAAGGGGGAGAAATCTTGGATTGTGAGTTTAAGGGGGAGTTTTTGTCTCACTTACTCTTTTGATATCCTTGTTGCTGTTTCTGAGATCGCACTCATTCTGAGCTTTTACCTTTGGTTAACCCTAATGACCGCTTCTTCCTTTTGTTCGGCATTTGGTCATTAGGGTTAAACTTTTACTTTATTTTCTTTTTATTTGTTTTCTTGTGCTTTGTTTTTGTGTTTCCACAGTTGTTCGCAGGTACTGAAGAGCTGAAGAAGTGAAGTGTTGACAATGCACTCATCAAGGGGGAGATTGAGGAGCCATGCTGAATAGCGTGGGCCTCATGGCTCCAGATGTGATGAGTCATTGTCAACGATAGTCAAAGAGGACTGAAAAAGAGAGGAGATCTGATATTTCGTGGGCCGCGTGTGACTCAGGTACACGGGCAGCGAGTGACTGTCAGGCTGAGAGAGCTGCGAAGTCGGGCTGGCCCAATCTGGGTACATGGGCTAGGAGCAGCAGAAGACCCACTAGGTTGTTGACTAGGATTGACTCAGGTACACGGGCGGCGAGCGATTGCTGGGCTGAGAAAGCTGCGGAGTCGGGCTGGCCCAATCCGGAAGAGAATCCGTAGTCGCTACGAAATCTTAGCTTCCGGATAAGTCATCTGTATTTCTAGGCCCACAGTCAGTCAGTCGTGTCTGTAAAAATTCCTAAGGGCAGTTGAGTCTTTTCCTTTATTTCAGCGTCTGTAAAAAACCCTAAGGGGCTGGTGGAATATACCTAAGTGTTGGGCAGCCTATAAATAGGGCCCCAATCCCTAGGGTTATGCCAACCCTTCTAGAATTCACTTTTCAATCTATTGGCTCATTTTGCTCCCTACGGTTTCTCTCTCCTGCTTCTGTTTGTGCGCCGCCAGGTTCCTGTTTGTGCCTTGTTCTTTACTGCATTCCCTCTGATCTACTTGATCCAGTGAGATTTTATTTCCTATTGAGGTGCGTGCATTGATTTCTCTGAATCAGAACCTTCGTTTAGACGTGCGCAGTGGTTTTTTTACTTCTGAGAATGTGTCTCTGTTGCTTCTGTTCTTCACGTGAGGAGTACTAGTTCTTGCTGGTTGCAAGTAGTACTACTTTTCTGTAGCAACAGTACACTAGTACTATGGCTTGCTTTTACTGCATAGCTTTTTGATCGAGGTAGACAGGGCTGAGTACCTTTTCTGGCTGTTTTCTGGCGAAGCCTCCTTCTCTGTTCGAAGCCCCTCAGCTCTGTGAGGCAGGCTTCGATCTGACATCCTCGAAGGCTTCGCTTGAACTTCGACATCACTTTGTGTACTGTGTTTCTAGCTTCGAAGTATGGTTTGTGCTGTCTGTTAGCTTGACATACTTCGATGGTCTTTGCGAAGGTGTTCTCTGTCTCGAGCTGTTCGAAGTCAATACTTCGACATGCTTCGAAGTTTGCTTCAAAGCTTGTCTCTCTGGTAGACTTCGCTCGACGTGAGTTCCTTCTTGCAGTCATTTTCAAAGGTCACAGTGTGTAAGTTCGGAGCTTGTCTTTCGAAGTTAACCCTAGGAGCGAAGGTCTCAACTTCGGTTGTCATACCTCATCCAACCTAGCTTCGAAGGTTGAATGTAGGCTTCGATTTCGTCCTACTGCCGTGTGTTGGGCTTCGCCTATCTTTCGAAGGTTGTTTTTCTGTGCATCGTGTTCGAAGTTTTTCTAATCGAAGGTTAGGCTTCGAAGTACGCTGTTCGAAGCAAGCTTCGACACTCTCGTACTTTGCTTCGAAGCATACTTCGCTCTCTGCCACACTCGAACTAGGCTAGACTAAACAAACCTTTGGCACTTCAACGATAACCTTCGCTCGACTTCGACAAGCAACTTTGAAGCAGGCTTCGACCAGTTTCGAACAGGAGACAGATTTGGAACAGTAACTTCTCTTCCTACTTTTTGTGCACTTAGAATGTTGTACTGAGAAGTTTTTCTTGCCACATCTTGTGTACTCTATTAATCTATCTATTAGCACTGTTTTTGTATGACTCTGTTGTTTAAACATCAGTTGCTTCTAGGCTAGATACCTTTAGACTTAGGCAATATGTTCATGCTTTGTTGTTTAGTTGTTTGAGGTGCGTTGGGTGTTGGGAGCAGGCCATTGATTCGAAAGAATTTTTAGGCGCCCATTCAACCCCCTCTGGTCGCTACTTTCGGTCCTACAGTAGGCTCCGGGACGGGGATGGCGGCGTGCGTCGGGGACGGGGATGGCAGCGACGAGGGGTCCAGGTAGATGCGGGATCTGGTGATGGGCTTCGAGGACGACCGCGACGGCTCCGAGGTGGCGGCGAGGGGTCCAGGGACACCAATGGCTCTGAGATGGCGGCGACGGGTTTCGGGGACGACAACAACGGGCTCCAAGGGTGGCGGCGCGGGCACTAGGAGCAGCAGTAACTGGTGGGAGAAGATTAGGGCTTAGAGTTTTCAGACGGTGGGAGCGAAATATTTATATAGGCGGATTAGCAGTGGCGGGCATGCTGATGTCATCCTGCCCGCCAATGCTATTTTCTCTTAGTAGTGGCGGGCGATGACGTCACCAGCCCGCCACTACTAATCCGCCCTCCACTGATTACACCCGACCGCCACTACTATGAGAGGTGGGGGTTATCTAACGTACGGTGCGATACATTTCGAGAAACACTTTGTAGCGCAGTGGTGCGGGGGTTGCTTTGGTGCCATGCGGTTCGAGGTTCGAACCTTGCTGCCGGCAGGCGGTTTGAGGTTTGAACCTTGCTGCTAGCATCCAAACATTTTTTTCATTTCTGTTGTAATTTTCATGACTTTTTATTGATGTTTAAATTCTAGTTTGAACTTGATTTTTTTAACAATAAAAATACATCATAACTTATCAAATTTAAAAATTTGGTATTTTTCTGCCTCACTTTACTCTTTTTATTTCATTAAGAAACCTGAGATTCTCTGGGGAATGCATTAGGGTTTAGAGATGAAATGACATGATCAAAGTCAAAATAAGTTCAATTTGAACTACAAGACATGAAATAATTCACCAAAATTTATAGAAAAACCATATTCATGTTTTTGACTCTATAATTAGTTATTATCCATTAAATTTAAAACCATCATAAAAATGTAGGTTTCCACAACACTCGATCGACAACTTGTATTTTTATAGTTTTTTAATCCTCAAAAAATAAAATAAAGTCTAAAAAAGATGAGACTTGTCATGTTGTTATGATATGATCGATCTATAGATGTTGTCATAAAAAATAAAATTGTTTCGAGAAAATAATCATGTAGGGAGTTAAGAAACCTAAGATTCTCTGGGGATGAATTAGGGTTTAGAGAAGAAATGATGACTAATGTTTGAAAGCAAAACCTATAGTTGATTCTTCCATTGAACTTGAAACTTTTTGTACAATAAAAATACAACACCAATATTCTAATTGCAAAATTAGTATTTTTCATTAACAGAAATTGGTATTTAAATGCAAAAAAGTCCACGTAGAGGTAGGGATTATCTAGCATACACTACACACATTGTCGAGAAAGACTTTGTAGCGTAGTGGTGCGGGGTGTGCTTTGGTGCCATGCGGTTTGAGGTTCGAACCTTGCTGCCGGCAGGCGGTTTGAGGTTCGAACCTTGCTGGTGGCGCCAAAACAACATTTTTTTCTGTTTTGTACTTTTTTAAATTTTCAGCACTTTTTTATTGATGTTTAAATCCTCGTTTGAACTTGAATTTTTTTAACAATAAAAATACATCATAACTTATCAAATTTAAAAAGTTGGTATTTTTCTGCCTCAGTGTACGTCACTCGACTTAGTGGTGGCGGGCCGATGACGTCAGCATGCCCGCCACTGATGACACGTGCCCGCCACTACTAATATGGGTCATTATCTAGTATATAGTACACTTCCTATAATATCGAGAAACACTTGGTAGCGCGGTGGTGCGGGGGGTTGCTTTGGTGCCATGCGGTTTGAGGTTCGAATCTCGCTGCCGGCGGCGGTTTGAGGTTTGAACCTTGCTGTGTTGGCCCCAAACATATTTTTCATTTCTGTTCTAATTCTCAGCATGTTTTTTATTGATGTTTAAATCTTCATTTGAACTTGAATTTTTTTAACAATAAAAATACGTCATAACTTATATTTTTTTAAAAAAAATGGCATTTTCTGCCTTGGTTTATGTTAGACATGTATTAAAAAATTTGGTATTTTTCTTTCTCACTTTACTGTTTTTTATTTCACTAAGTGTGTTTTTATGATCAAAGTCAAAATAAGTTAAATTTGAACTACAAGACATGTATCTTTATAGTTTTTTAATCCTCAAAAAATCAAATAAAGTCTAAAAAGACAAGACTTGTCATGTTGTTACGATATAATCGAGACTTCATAGCGCGGTGGTGCGGCGGCTCGCTTGACACATCACGTTTATTTGAAAGCAAGTAAACAAACACAAGTCCAGGCTGGGGAAACTAGCTTACACATCGAAACGCAGAAGAAAGATATGGTTTGGAGCTTTCTTCTTCCTCGGCACATAAACCCAACCTATTTCTGGTTAAACAGATTAAAAGCCTCAACTTGCTAATCCTCAACCAACTCGGCATCATCAGGCAGTCTGAACTGCTCTCCATGTTCCTGAACAAGAAAATACACGCGGCGACGATAGTGAGAACAACTTATCAATGATTGAATTGGCTGATAAAAATATAAAATTGGCATAAAAAGAGGATCTTGCCTCCTTCCTCCTCTTGCTGCCGCATTGCTCTACATGCTTCCCTTTTCCACCGCTAGCCTCGGCATGTTTCCCTCTGCCACCGGTTGTCTCATCATTCTTCCATCTGCCAACACTTACCCTATCTGGTTGCGGCGATCGCGAGTCGTCCTCCGAGTCAGAGTCCATTATGAGAATCACTTTCTTCGCCAAACAACTGCAAACTATACCATCATGTACCTTATGTTTACCGCATTTGCAAACCTCACACACGCCACTTGATGTAGAGTCTGAGGATCCACTGTTTGGTTCAATCTTAGGAGGAGCCATCTGCAATTTTTTTGTCACATTGATATAACATTAAAAAACCCTAAGCTAGTAATATTATAATACATTAAAAAACATTATTGTTATAGTGGAAATTTGTTTCTCAGAAATTTTTTATAGTACATTAAAAAACATTTGTTGGTGTAAAAGATTACGCTAACAGGTTTCTGTAGAAAAGAAATTAACAAACGAAGTGTTTCTGAAGCAAACTGTTCTAAGCCTCCGAAAGGATAATAACTTAGAATAGTTCGAAAGTGTGTATTGAATCACTTGTATTCGGTCTCTATTACAGGGTGAAATGGGGAGTATTTATAGGCCCAAACATTAAGGAAAAGACCTATTTATCCCTCTATTACAACCGACATTAAGGAAACTATTCGGTTTCCTTAATAGGGCTAAAATGGTAAAAGACTAATCTAATAAGAAAGAAGATAAGTCTTCCATCTTAGCTGGCAGAAAAGATCTTGAAGGGCTTTGGTTCGAAGACATACTTCGAACTAATGCCTATCTTTGTGCTCCGAATGAGGTTCTGGGTGTCTTCGAAGATGATCTTCTGAGAACCTTCGAACCTGATGACTGCCTTTATGTTGCTTCGGCAATAACCCCGAAGATGAGATATTTTCCGCCAACAACATTATTGTTATAGTGCATTATACTAGTAATATTATACTAAATTATATTTCCATGCATAAATTAATATAACAATTAGAAATCATTTTAACCCTAAGCTCGAATAAAATAAGACAAAGATAGGTTAATAATAATCATTTACTGACCGGCGGCGACGGGCTCCGAGGATGGTGGCGATGGGCGGAGGGCGGCGGCGACGTGCTCCGGGATGGCGGCGACGGGAGGAGGGGGGCGACACGAGAGTTTAGGGTTTATAAAATGAAACTAGGTTTTCGGACGGTAGGAGTGGAAAGTATATATAGGTGTATTAGTAGTGGCGGGCATGCTGACGTCATCCTGCCCGCCACTACTAATAGAGGTAGGGATTATATATCTAGTATATAATACACTTCCTTCAATGTCGAGAAACACTTAGTAGCGCAGTGGTTCTGGGGGCTCACTTGGGGCCATGCGGTTCGAGGTTCAAACCTCGCTGCCGGCAGGCGGTTTGAGATTTGAACCTTGCTGTTGGCCCCAAACAATAAAAATTTTAAAAACTTTTCTATTGATGTTTAATTAAATCCTCATTTGATCTTGAACATGTTTTAACAATAAATGACATAATTGATTTTACAAATACGCATGCTAAACATAAATGATCTAGCCTTGCACTAATTTTCCATCGTCATTGGTGCGTAGATAAGGAATCACACTGCCAAATGACAGTTTTGCTTCAACCACATTGATCCTCAATATGTCAACGAAAAACAACACCTCATCAAACTGATTGTATTCTTCTTCGTCTTCAACTCCATCAACTCCAACAATTCTTTGTTTTCCTGGAGCAACGATGTATTTTTTCTCATCTTAAGGATCAAGTATGTAAAATACTTGTGCCACGGATTGAGCGAGTATCCGAGGGTCATCTTTATAAGCCACCTTATTAAGGTCAACTATCGTAAACCCGTAATCATCCACCTCCACACCTTCTGGATGTCTGACCCACTGGCACTTAAATACAGGGATTTCTATAGAGTTCTCGTAGTTAAGTTCCCATATTTCTTCGATGTATCCATAGTAAGCATTCTTTTGTCCAGTGCTATCTTCTGCTTCTCCTCTGACACCACTATTTTGGCGCTGACTATTTTGATCCTTTGCTTTGGCATAGAATGTGAAACCATTGATGTCATACGCTTGCCATGTTTTAACCATGCTCAATGGACCATAAGACAATTTATTTATCATCATCTCTTCGTCGGTTTCTCCAATCGAAAGGTTTAGATCCCTCAGCCATGATGTGAAATGAATTTTGTGTTCTTTCATAATCCATTGTTCATCACGATCTTCATTATTTTCACGAAGCTCTTGCAGGTGTTGTTCAATATATGGTCTCATAATCGCCAACTGATGCATTACACTGTAATGTGATTCTCTTATTGTTTGGTAACTATTGTCTCGTATGATTTTCCTGCCTTTAGTTCCTTTACCGGTGAGTCTTCCATGGTGCCGGGACACGGGAACTCCTATTGGTCTTCCATCTCTTATGTAATCTGCGTAGCACTCAATGACTTCCTCAGTCGTGTAGCCCTCTATCATGGAACCTTCTGGATAAGCACGATTTCGTATGTAACCCTTGAAGATAACCATTAGACGCTCGTACGCATACATATTGTGCAGGTACGTTGGACCAAGAACAAAGATTTGGTCTGCTATATGTATCATATAGTGCTCCATAATATCAAAATATGAAGGAGGAAAGCACATCTCAAGCTGACACATAGTCTCCCTCATTTATTTACGTAATTCATTTAACTCTTCAGTGTCGATCACCTTCTTTGATATGACATTGAAGAAGTGACACATGCGTGTTATCACCATCTTCAGAAATGAATGTTTGATTCCTCTTACTGCGATGGTGAGGAATAGCCCAAGCATAACATGACAATCATGAGTGTTGTAGCCGCTCATCCTCAAATCTTCTACGGAGACAATATTCTTTATATTCGTTGAGAATCCTGTTGGAACTCTAATTCCATGTAGACACCTGCAGATTGATCTTTTCTCGTCAATTGTGAGGTTATAGCTAGCAGCCGGAAGGAAAAATTTTCCATTGGCCCTTTCCTGTGGGTGAAGCTCAGGTCTAATTCTGAGAGTTTGAAGGTCCCTTCATACTTTGAGTCCATCTTTTGATTTGCCCGGTATGTCTAACAAAATACCGATGGTGCTTTCGAAGACATTCTTCTCAACATGCATTGTATCGATAGCATGACCAATCTCCAACTCCTTCCAATAGGGCAAATATCTAAAGAAGATTGACTGCTTTTTAAATGGAGCGTCCTTTGAAATTTTTTCAGATTTCTTCCTCTTCTTTCCGAAAACAACTTTGATATTCTTTACCATTTCGAATAGAAATTTGCCATCTCGATGTCGTGGAGGCTGTCCAAGCTCGATTGTACCGTCGAAATGGTTCCTATTTCTTCGATATTTGTGGTTTTTTGGTAAAAATCTGCGGTGTTGCATATATATCGTCTTAACGAATGATGGAAGATGCATAGATTCTGTCTGGTCCACACACACTACACATGCTGTCTTTCCTTTAACCTGTCCTGTTAGGGACATGCGTCCTAGGTTGTCAGCTATGGTGCAAAAGATTATGGCTCTTAGATTGAAGTGCTCTTTCTTGTGCTCATCCCACACACAGACACATGTTCCCATAGACGTTTCATATCCTCCATCAAAGGTTCTAGAAAGATATCAATGGCATTGCCAGGTTGTTTTGGACCAGAAATTAGAGTAGTGAGCATAAGGTATTTTATTTTATGGCACAACCATGATGGAATGTTGAACAAGCATAGAAAGACCGGCCACGTACTATGTGGGTTCCTCATCTCACCGAAGGGATTCATTCCATCCGTGCTAAGTCCCATCCTGATATTTCTAGGATCGTCCGAGAAATCTGGATGGGCCAGGTCAAATGATTTCCACTGCCTAGCATCCACAGGGTGCCGAAGTTTTCCATCCTTCTTTCGCCCAGCGAAATGCCAGATTAATAGTTCAGCATCTCTAGGATTAGAGAACATACGTTTCAAGCGATCAATCACCGGTAGGTACCACATTACTAAGGCTGGAACTTTCCTCTCCGTCTTTTTTCCAGGATGGTCTTCAATAACATTTTTTCCTCTTATGCAACCTCTTATTATTCTTCTTCTGGTGGTCATTGTAGTCCTCCACACAGTCATTTGGACGTTTGTATCAACTTGCGTTGCACTGCGGACATCTCTCTAACAATCCATACTCTTTTCGATATAGGATACAGTGGTTCAGGCATGCATGAATCTTCTGAACGCCCAAAGTCAACGGACAAATCATCTTCTTTGCTTGGTACGTATCAGATGGTAGACCATTGGGTTTTGGCAAAACCTTTTTTAGGAGTTGTAAAAGATCTGAAAAACTAGTGTCAGACCATCCATTGCTGGCCTTCAGTTTCATAAGCTCAAGAATTGTGTACAACACAGTATACTGCTTATCGCATCCGTGGCATTCCTCGTAAAGAAGGTTTTTTGATGCTTTGTCAAGTCCTTCAAAGTTATCGTATCCTTTGGTTGTAGTTCTCTGCAACAACACCTCAGGCGCAACATTTCGCATCAGTTCCTCCACCTCAAAGGCGTCATCATCATCATGTTGATCAACATCATCATGTGTTATGTCGGATGTATGATCACAACCTCTTCTATGTTGATGAGCATCTTGCAGCACATCAGAATCTTCACGAGGATTTTGGCCCATCTCACCGTGTTTCGTCCACATATAATAGTTCTTCACGAAACCATTTTTCAACAAGTGAAATTGTATGGTTTCACGATCTGAACACGGATACATCGCTTTGTTTTTACAAACTTTACAAGGACAATATATTGCCTCTTCACTCTGACGGGAAGCATATTGTGCGGCAGCTTCAGTAAATTCAGTTACTCTGTTAAAATATGCCACCACATCTCCGTCGTTGGACGAGTACATCCAGGACCTATGCTCCATCTAAAACATATATTATTTGAAAAAATATTAATAAATTCATTATTGTTAATTTTAGTAATTTAAAAATTGAAAATATATTGATTTATTATCGCTCATAACAACATTAATTAAAAATTCTTTAATTCAAACTATTTATTAAGCAGAAAAAAATTATTAAATAAATTAACTATATTGGTTTCTCTCTCTCCAATCAACATAACTCTAGATCTATAATCATAAATAAAATTAAAAAAAGAGATTAAAATGACGTAAATCAATATAGAAGTGATGAATAATTGTGAGGAGGGTCATATTTGTTCATTTGGGAGAAGGAAACACTGCAAATGGAAGATTATTTGAAAATTTCTATTCACAAACCCTAAATTAGTAAAGCGCTAATAACTCATTGTATAAATGATTAAATACAAAATAAATGTGAGAGTCGGCATGGATTTACCTCCTAGAATGAAATCCTTCAAAAGAAACGAAAACAAAGCCTCCCCCCTCTTTATCTAGATTTTTGTCGCCACTGTACGGACAAAATTAAATGTGAACTCCGGTAGAGCTCGGGGAGGAAGAAGCTGCGCATTTATAGCTAAAATAGTAGTGGCGGTCGCAAGTGATGTCATCAATACATTAGTGGCGGCCAGCTTAGCAGCGGCGGCCAGCACCAGCGCCTGCCACTGCTATTGGTAAAATAGTGGCGGTCCGGGATGACGCCAGCACCGACCGCCACTACTTTACCAATAGTAGTGGCAGGCGCTGGTGCTGCCGTCAGCACCAGCAACTGTAGTGGCGGGCATCTAATGGCCCGCCACTACAGTGGTTTTGCCCAACGCCACTACTGGGACAGTTTGTAGTAGTGTATATTGATGAGGGACTATTTTTCAGATAATCCTACAATGATCTAGTTTTGTTTCATCGAAGGTATGCAACCATAATTTTCCCCATCACTTTTTTGGCCTTAGCTGATCATATTGTAATGGTACTCTATTATATTTGTAGGTTTAGGATGGCTCAATCTTTGTATATGCGTATTGTCCATGTTGTAGAAAATCATGATTCTTATTTTGCACAAACGAGAAATTGTGCTGGAGTACTTGGATTATCTGCTTTGCAAAAGATTACCGCTAATTTTCGAATGATAACCTTTGGTGTGCCTACTAATTTTTTGGATGATTATCTTGAAATTGTTGAGAGTACCACTTTAGAGAGTCTTAGAAGATTTGTGAGAGCTATTATTGAATTATTTGGAATTGAATATTTGAGGCCTCCTAATCAAGATGATACTAATAGATTGCTTGCAATTTGAGAGGAAAGAGGCTTTCCAGGTATGCTTGGGAGTATAGATTGTATGTACTGAAAATGGAAAAATTGTCTAATTGCTTGGTCTGGTATGTACCAAGTCCATGTGCATGAACATACAATAATTCTACAAGCTATTTCTTCATATGATCTTTAGATTTGGCATACTTTTTTTGGATTACCAAGATCTCATAATGGTATTAATGTTCTTGACCGTTCCCCGCTCTTTACAAAGTTAGCTGAAGAGAAAGATCCACAAGAAAATTATATTATCAACTGTCACAACTACACAATGAGATATTACATTGCATATGATATTTATCCTAATTGGGCTACACTTGTAAAGTCAATTAAATCTCCACAAGGGAATAAGAGAAAGTTACTAGGAAGTGTGTCGAACTAGCCTTTGGAGTTCTACAGTCTCGTTTCATTGTTGTTCGAGGGCCAACTCATTTATGGGATCAAGAGACACTTGGTAACATCATGAGGGCATGCATTATTATGCACAACATGATTATTGAAGATGAAAGAGATACTGAAGTAGACTACAATTGTGAATTTATGGGAATTCGAGTTACACCTTCACATGATCATCCAATTGAATTGAATGCATATATTCAAAACATTTGTGATATTAGAAATTCCCAAGTTCACTATATATCATTTATATATTGTATGTTTCAACTATCATATCAATTATTGTAGTCCATGTTAAAAAATGCAATCAATCTATTTAGCTAGTTTTTTCAGTATAATAATTATAGAGTCGTCTAAATCATTTACGAAGAGAATTGAGTGTTCTGTCAAAAAATCACTTGAATGTGTCATGCAGAACTAACAAGAACATCTGATGTTGAAATATGTTTCCTTTATATGGGATAAATACACAGAACTCCAGTTTTGTCAGCATCATTCAACCAAAAAAATATCAAATAAATACACATAACTTCAGCTAAAAGTCCCAATCTTTATACATGATAAATACACAGAACTTCAGTTAAACTTAACAAATAAAATTTTTCACCGTCAACCAAGTTACTTACAAATTGATCTCCTTCCTTCCTGATTACTCCTCCCGTTCGGATGCTGAATTCCTTTCTCAACAAATCAATCGGATTCTCCTCTTGTTCCTCCTTGTGTTCTAAGATCTGCTATTTTCAGCAAAAAGAGTGGGGAATTCATCTAGGCACAGAGCGTCCTTGGCTGTCTTGCACCCAAGCCTAGGCATGGCCACCTAGGCACAACCGACTAGGGGAGGCGGTGCCTAGCTCAGAGTTATGGTCGCGTGGGGGAGACGGTGCACCAGAGTTAGGTGCCAGCGTCGAGCGGTGGAGTTGCGGCACTGACGATGGGTGGCAGGCCGGCACCGACGATGAGCCGCTGGCCGGCGCCGCTGCCCACAGGATGGAGATCGACACTTTCAGAGTCCAGTCAGATGGCTCGCATTTCCAATAGAGTAGTTATCTAATTATTTAAGTTAAAATTTAACTATTGAAGTCAAAAAACATCCTCAAACAGACTATCTAGATGGCTTAGCCATCCGGCTGGTTAAATTGGATTTCTCAATGGCCAAACTTCGCCAGCCAAACTGAATGGCTAAACCCTATCTACAGTCTCTCACATGCATCTTTCTCTACCTTCCTCGCTCCTCAGGCACCGCTCCTCCGCTGCTTGCTGTCGGCGCCGCTCCTCTACCGTTACGCAGCCTGCCGCTCGTGCCGTCGCCAGGTGGCCACGACCAGGCGTCAGTGCGTCACCCCATGCCCAGCGTGAGCCCACCTCCACCATTTGATGCATGTGCTAGACGAAGGAGGATAGAGACGATGCTGCCAGGGTGAGCAAGAAGCAGAAAAACAAAGACAGAAAGAAAATATTGGGAGGAAAGAGAAAAGAGGAAGAAAGGAGGAAAAAGAAAAGGATGAGAAATAGAAATAGAGACTAATTTTTTGTACGTGAAAAAAGGAAAATTATTTTTTATAAATTTTCTAAAATTTGAAAATTTTATAACTTGAGATTTATAAGGTTAGAAATTAAGATTTAAAAAATAAATTAAATCTTTCAAAAATAAGAAACTTATTATAGAATATAAAAACTTTAGAGTTTAAAATTTATCTCAAATATAATAAATTTTAACTTGAAAGTACTTATATTAGCAATGAACTTTATTACTCATTAATTTACCCAATAACTTTTGGACCCATGCATATACATTCACTCAAAAGAGAGTAATATGATTTGCTTTCTCTTTTTCTTAATGCATATATGAATAAGCCTAAACCTTATATTACAATATTTTAAAACAAAGCAAGTATTTTGATTTGAAATAATTCAGTTTCAAGGTATGTAAGGGTGCATTTGGTTTGCTGGATATTCCTGGATTGGATAGGGTCATCCCATCCAGTCAGCTATTTCAATATGCTGGATGGAAAGATTCAGAAATTCTTTTTGGATGAGATGACGTGTCATCTCTTGATTGGTTATTACACATTTAATTTTTCGTTTATAAATATTCAAATGATTTTTACTCCCAAATTATAATCTAATTACATCATTGTATTGATTATAATTTAATCCAAACACCAAAAATTAGGGCTTCCTTTTCGGCAACTCCTTCCACAACCGTCTGAAGCCAGCTAAGCTTAACTTACACTAGTTGAGTGCCCGTGCGTTGCAACGGAAAAAAATACAACATTAAAAAATATCATCAAATAATACAAAATTACAAATAACTAAAAACATGATAAAATAACATTCATCATAATTTGGTTACATACTATATATAAATATATGCTTCTTAATTTTTAGATCAAGCCAAGGTGATTAAATTATCTAGGTCATCAATGTATTAATGGAGATCAAGTCATATATAGATCAGAGTCGATATATATAATTTTTTCTTAACCTATTATACTTAGTAATCTCCGTGGAGAAATTAAGAAGACAATTAATTGACAGTGATCATATAAGTCATCATACATGGAGCTTGTGAATTATGAACAGATCAATAGTCCATTATTACCAGAACTATACATTGTGAATCTAACAATGTTTTGCCTGCATATCCAATTGTTTAACACAACTGTGAATGTGTGAGCTCAACAAAACTCAAATGTTGGACTAAACTCACTAATTATTCTTACTATTTGGAAGATTGGAAAGAATGCAATTCAAGATCATTTCAACATAAAAGAAGCCGACCGGTGCAAAACTTGTGGTTATGACCAAGGACAATGTGCATTCTTTGATTCAAGGAGCTCGAAAATTGGTGCAAATGTTGCGAGCTGGAGAGCTTGGGTCTAGATTTGCACCCTGTGATGCTAGAAAGAACATGAGAAAACCTGAAAAAGGCCGGTTTCAAGACGGGCTTGGACCTAAAATTTCGCTACGTTGTCAAAAAAAATTCATGTTGAAGTACAAAAATAAAACTAAAGGCTAGGAGTGATGAAAATTGGTGCAAATGTTGCCAGCTGCACACCAAGTATATGAACATTAAGTAGTTTTCTTTCTCACATTCCAACAAGAAACATCAAGTGTTCTCAAATGGAATTATTTCTATAAAAATATTCAGTTATATAGATAAAAATTGATGATCAATTGTGCAACTCTATGGTGTAACAGAAGAAATATTTCCCCTGTCCAACATAAATAGAGTATAACTGGCAACATTTTGTTGAAAACAATTTGTAAGCTTACAAATTGTTTGGCTACAGTATTTAAATCCCAACAAGGCATCATTGCAATCAAAGTCAGTACTAAAATCTATTGTCAGGCTGTCAGCTCCGTGAGAAATAAACTAACAAGAATTTTTTTTCATCCTGATGAGTAATGACACAGACATACTGACTGGACTCAAAACACACATAACAAAATAATTACTTCATGTTAGGTAACCAAATTGTGGATGTCTTGACCAATTTAACAAAAAAAATGTAAGAAACCGGCAATATGTAATGAAAAGAAAAGAGCTAGTATCAAAAGAGAGTGCAAAAGACATTGAATAGCTTTAGAATGATGTATTGTCTCAATATGTTGTAGTAGAAGTTTCTTAACTTATGGTTCCTCTGAAGCTGTAGACATAGAAACTATGAATGCCATATTATATGCGGTGTCAAAAATCAAAATACAACTCACGATAACCAGTAAGTAAAATTCTACCATTGTGTTATAGATACGAGTACAGACAAGTACTGATGGTATGATTTTTGCTAAGCCATTGCTACTTATCCATTCCTATTTGACATGACAAGAACTAGAACCACATTGGAAACTTATGCGTAAACGTAAACTAACTCTAGTGTAGTATATGCAATTCACAAGTATACATGGCTCATTCAAAAATAAAAATAAATATTTTTATGTAGGTTGTTAATTATTGGTCAAATAGTGAGAAGAAAGATGCATCAAATTTATTGTCTTATCGATCTAGGTTAGCACATGAAAGATAGCTTGGGCATCATCTGCAGTTTCTACACTAAAATATGAAGCTTTGTTGCATCATCAGATAGGTTCACTGTAGTTGGCTGGTAGAGAAAAAATATGAAAATAAAACATCGATTATATATGGTGAAAATAAAACATCAAATAGGTTCACTGCAATTTGTTCTCTTGTAGTGTATCAGTCAGATGGTGCTAGCTGTGTTGAACACTTGCATCGCACCTCCACATACTACACCTCCACTGAGAGCAGACTCGTAGAGAAGAAAATAGAATAGAACTACCACTGTAGACAGAGAGAGAAGTAGCGGACTCACGGTGGCCATGGATCTTGCGTGGCGGCGCCAAACAAGGCAGTGTGAGGTGACCTCAAGCTCCTAGGTGGCGCGGTGATGGGAGGCGGTGTCGGTCAACGGTGGAGGACTGAGGAGTGGATCTAGTCACCGTCATGGCAAATGAGATCCCCTGCAGTCGGTGAGACCGACTGCAGGGGGCAGTCACCCTTCGGCACCGTCCGATCTTGATCGGACGGCGGTGCGAGGGGGGCTTCGGAGAGAGAGAGGGGGGCTTCGCGCTGGTGGGACCCACTTTGCAGGAGGCTTCGGAGAGAGAGGGGGGCTTCGCACCGTCCGATCAAGATCAGACAGTGCGCGAGGGGTGACTGCCCTCTGCAGTCGGCGAGCCCGACTGCAGAGGAACCCGTTCCCTGTCATGGGCCCCTGGCACCGACAACGAGCTGGGGACAGGGCAGCAAAGTTGCCAAAGAAATACCCATGCTACCTTGCTGACGGCAACGAGCTCCTCCGATTCTACGACACGATATTCTCATTCTCACTCGGCACCATGCCGGCAGCGAGGGGTGGGCACGGGGTGTGGTGGGGAGTGGGGTGCGGGGTGGCGCCGACGCCGGCGCCAAGATGGGGATAGGTGGTGATGCCCAGATTGACAGCGCAAGAGAGCCTAGTTGAATGGTGGTTGAGGCAGACCCACCACCACTACCAACCTTTTAATTAGTATAGATCATCCATGTACAAGAAGCATCATAAGAAAGTACGTACGAGCAAATATTCATGTTCTAGTTCATCTTAGGTTTTGAGAAACCAAGGGTTGGTTTCGGTGTTTTGTGATGAGTGATTGACAAGGCTTTTTACCCTCTGTTCGAAGGGTACCTCCGAAGGGTGTTCGGAGGGGTTTCGGAGGTTATACCTCCGAAGTATGTTCGGAGGTGGCTTCACCGGAGGGTGTTCGGTGTTTTGCTTGCTACAGCTGTGCAGCGGAGTGTGCTTGTCGGAGGGGTCCGACAGTACGCAATGATTGGGTTCGTACCGAAGGTTTCGGTACTTTGGGCGGTACACCGGAGTGTGTGCCGAAGGTTGCTAACCCGGAGAGGTCTCCGGAGTACTGGAAACACTTGTCTGTTTGTCGGTGGTGCGCAGGGACTTCGGAGGCGACGGACAAGGTTCGTAGCAGGTGAACCTGGGTCAAGCGGGAGGCTTGATGCCAGGGGAGCGGGGAGCTCCGTCACGGTGGCTGCGAAGGTGGTCCGGGTCGGTCCTCGGGTCGAGGCGTGCCAGGTGAAGGCAGAGAGTGCGGAGCGTGGCTCCGGCTGAAGGTACTCCAAGACAAAGTCCTCGGAGGTGAGGCACTTCTAAGGTACTCCGAACGGAGTGACTTCGGAGTGGGGTGGAACAAGTCCTCTGCGGAGGCAAGGGTTCGAAGTGTGCTCCAGAGGGAGACATTCGAAGGAACCCGACGAAGGTCTCAGAAGTCGAGGCGCATCGAAGGCATGGTCCGGGTGAGGCTCGTCGAGGAGTGTGCTCGGGGAGAGACACTGCGACGAAGTGCTCATGGAATGCTTCATGCGGAGGCCTTGGACGAAGGAGGGACTTCGAAGGGTGGTACTCCGAAGGTGGGGCTTCGGAGGGTGGAAGGCTTCGGAGCAAGGCTAGCTCCGGAACAAGATTGACTTGAGGTGCTTCGGCCTGCATGGCTTCGGTACACGGACTGACGGAGTTCGAGCTGGGTGAAGCTGCGAAGCCGTGGTGGTCCACTCCGGAGGTGTTGGTGCGAAGGCCCAAGGGCTTTGACGGCTTCGGCTCAAAACCGTCAGTGTATCGGAGACTGACTTCGGTGAAGCGAAGGCCAACAGGCTCAAGGCTTCTCGCCGAAGCTACCGCACCCTCACGTGCGATGGGAGGATTCCAGAAGGTCAAAGACTGCAAAGGCTGACACTGTCTGTTCTGTAAAAGGCTGACACTGTCCCTCTGCAAAGCTGACAGAGAAGCCTCCAGAATAAAGGTGGACTACCTTTTGTACCCCTTAGTTCTGTAGAGTCAAAATCAATGTAAACCCTAGGGGTAGTGTAGTCAATTCCTTTGGGTGAACTGTGGGCTATAAATATGGGGGCTCGGTAGGTAACATTTAACACTTTGAGCATTTACTGTTAAGCTCCTGTAGCCACATACCTCGCTGTATTCATCCAGAGTTCAATCTATTTTGTGTTCCTTGTTCAAGCAGCGAAGCCCTGCTTCTTTGTGCTTTTTGCTTGAGCTTGCTTTACATACCTCGCTAGTTTTAGTGCACCGAAGCCTGTCTAGGCGAAGGGTGTTTTGTGCGAAGTGTGTTTTTCAGTGTGCTGTCGCTCTGTGTAACTTGAGGCCAGACCTCACAACTTACTAGCGAAGCCCTGTTCAAGGCCCGTTTAGCTTCTTGTGTCGAAGCCCTTAGCGTAGTCCATTTGTGTGCGTGTAGACCTTCGTGTATGAAGCACAGCACCAGTTGCTGCTGCCAAGTTCCTGGTAGAAGTCCTCAGAGGGCAGTCCACTCTTGCGAAGGGTGAAGTGCGAAGCCTGCTCGAAGCACCCTGTGTGCGGAGCCTGCACTGACTTAGCAGAGTAGATTTTCGAGGGTTGTTAGTGGAGCGAAGTCTTCTTGGCTTCGAACTTTTGCTCCTGCGAAGCCTGTGTTCGGAGCTGTCGAAGTACCTCCGAACCAGACCTTCGAAGGTTGTGTTCGAAGCCTGTTCCGCAGAAGACAGAACTTAAAACCGAAGGCTGTTTTTTTAGCCCAAAATTTTAAAAGCTCCCATTCACCCCCCTCTGGTCGCCGTTTCCGGTCCAACAGGTTTCAACTTCTTAGAACATCTCCGGTGGGTTTCTCAAACTGGTGCATTGGTTGAGGTGGCATCCTAATGCACCGATACATATCACTAGAATGCACCAATTCTTGCTACAATAGCATGAATCGATGCAAAATATAGATCCAGTGCATAGTAATAAAAAATATAGATGAACGATGACACAAAACTACTAGCGAACAAACAAAGAGAAAATGAGGAGAGAGACCAGGACGGGAAAGGAGGATTCCATGCACAGGAGAGAGAAAAATAATATTTTTTATTGTGTACATTCTAGTATGATTCGATACACTGGAGATCACCAAATTTTACTGTCTATGTGTCTTTCTAGCACCAAATCACCACCGGAGATGCTCTTAAGTGAGTGTGATGGATCAATATGTGTAAGAAATGCAATGATCTGGTAGGTAAATGATTTGAACTTAGCCTAGGTTTGTTTAAGCTTCATATTATTGTAATCTATCATATGATTGGGATTAATATAATAAGCTAACGAACAAATATTTTAAAGAAAATGAGACGTGGGTTGTTTGTTATACTGGAATATTAGTAGTATAGATAATTGTGTTTGAATTGCAAAAGACTATATGCCCTAAAAATGAAATATTCGAATAGGGATGTGCTTAGATTTATATATAAAACAACAATATATAATTTTCACTAAAGTGTAATGAACATTTAATCTTTTCTAAAGTAATAAACTTATTATTTGAGCTGCATACAAGTACCTCGTGCCCTTAGTTTGTTTACGATGGTGCTTCATTTTATGTCATCCAGGAGAAGTGAGCTGAGAAGCCTGAGGTCAGTAATGGCGCCTCAGAAGCAAGCAGCTCTCCTGTAATATTCTTTATGCATTTGCTTTTAACTTGGCCTTTTGTTGTTCTGATGCATTACGCTATTTGCGTATTATGTACATGGATTGACCAAGATTTGTAAACTTGCAACCGAGTGTTGTCCACATTCTAGTTTTAAATTACTAGCAACTTTAGACTATAAGATATAAAATTTACTATATAAAAGATGTGCTAAATCTAACATCACCCTAATGCGGAATTTGTTAGGGTTACTTGTTTGAAGATTTTGTTTCCTTATTCTCTTCCGTTTGTTTGTTTGATTGGATTGGAAGTATGTAGTTGCAGTGTGTAGATCGTGCTTGAAAACCCTTTGACTTGCACCTACACTAACTAAGGATGATCACACACCCTCCGTCATGCACTGAATTGATCGGATTTTATTTTATAGTCAAAGAAACCTTAGACTATACCGATCATAACACGAGTGAAAAATAGAAAGTAATCACATGAGTACGGAGTACCGATGATATGATGTTAGTATGGTTGTCTCGATTATGTGAAATCTTGTGATGAAAAAATGGTTTATATTAAAATTAGCTTGCAAAGTGATTATCGTAATGGTATGTATCAAATGTTTTTTTGTGAATGGTGTTGTGTTGACTAATCTTAGGTCAAGTCATAATCTTGTGCTCATATACGATTTTGTATTCTTGTTCATGTACAGATGTTGTTTGATACGGAACATAATCAGTGATGGACTAAAATTAAAGTTCATGAGGAATTAAGGTTTCGTGACTAAATTCAGGGAGGAACTTAGAACATCTCCAAAAGAGCTCCTATATGGGTTCTTAAATTTGAAATTTAGGATTTTGATAAAAAAAATTGACTCCAAGAATACCCCTAAATAATTTTCTGTCCTAAACTATTTCCTAAATCCATTGCTATGTATCCTAAATTTAGGATTAGCTTCAGCATTACTTATTTTCTCTGGCGTCATTTTATTCCCTCCTCGCGCGCCTTTTTCTTTTCCCTCACCTACCCTGTCTATGCACGTCGCTAGGTCATGTCGTCGTCTACAGCGTGCCCCGACGCCCGCACCCAACCGTCGTGCCGCCCGCACCCGCCGTCGCCGTCGCGCCGCCCGCACCCACCTAAAAGTTTGAATATTTTCGAGGAATGATAGGAACTAAAAATTTGAATAAAACCTTGGAACAAAATACTAGTTCTATGAAACATAAAACTCAGTTAAGTTTTTATCCTTATACTTACTCTAAGACATATGCTCATGTTATAGTTAAATCTCTTATTAGTGGAAAATTTGAAATATGTGTGATGAGCCTAAAAATATGATATTTAGATCTATTGGAATTATGTCATCTACTAAAACAATCAGTGGTGGATCTAGAAAGAATTTAGGGGGACTGACTGAACTATACGCTAGCCACAAATAATATGTATATATAGACATACATAAATTATTCATTGTTTTAAATGAATATTAAATATAAAATCATAATCATAAAAATATTAAAAATATATTAGGATTTATAAATAAATATACAATTGTTGGCATGACGGATTGAGCCAACAGGTGTTTTGGAAGATGAGAGTAATGGAATGCAGGGCTCAGTTAGTATTCTTGGATCGTGTGTTTATTACAACTGGAGGCGGGGGTATTTATAGGGCGACCCTTCCCGGAAGGGTCTAATACCTCCCAAAACCCACCAGCCGTTACTCGGCCTGACACAGGCTTGTACTATAGACAAGAATAGCTGCTACACAATACAGACAGGAGGGTGCGACTCTGACAACGTATCAACCGTGTCGGACGCTGCAGCGATCGCCCGACACAGCGCAGACAATCGTGATCCTGTCCCCCGACCACATTGACTAGGTCATCTCCTGATGTTCGGTCGCGCCCCTGAGCCTTCGCACCTTCCGGAGGCTAGCCTCTAGCCTCTGGCTGGGCGCTTTGTCTGGGGGCCCCTTCCGCATGCTTCGGAGCTCCCGGAGGCCCCTAGGCCTCCCTGCCTCGGGGCCCGCAGGTACCTTCGGCATGGGACGTCGGGCCTTCTGGACGTGACCTCCCCGCCTCAGGCCGTACTGCTCTTCGAGCTTCCAATTGCCATCGGGATTATCTCCCCGAACAGTAGCCCCTCGCCTCTTTCCTCTCGAGTCCTGCACGGAAGAAAGGGAAGGAGCGCACAGGATAATTCCGACAACTTATAAGAAACCAACTCACATAGAGGTCCTAGATCTTTGCTGCGAGGTGCCTTCACTCGATTGCTTCGAAGATGCTCCGGGGCCTTGGAAATGTTCCGGAGCCTAGAGGTCGAGAGCCGGCCTCGGAGCGCCTTAGACGAACTAGCCGCGTCAGACTTTGTAAGGTGAGGACTTTGACCGACTGTTCTCGATGCTCGCGCTGCCTTGATTGCTGGGCTCCGGTGCGCGAGAAGGCGGGCGGGCGCACCAATTAGTGCAATCAATGCACTAGGCGTGCGGGCGACGCGAGGGAGGTGGACCGTCGGAGACCGGCACATTCAAAAGTGAGCTGGTTAGGCTTTAATGCGGGTGTCGCGCTACCGGTGCATGCGCGTTGAGGGGCGGAAGGCGGACCGACGCGACGCCAAAACGTCGGGGCAGTAGCCACCTTTTCGTATAAATAGCCCCTCGACCGCCGGTCGTGCCCTCTCCTGCTCACTTGCTATAACTTCCAACCACAAGCTTGATGGGCAGACTTCCGCTCTTGAGCTTCTCGTCTTCCTCTCTTGCTTCCTCTAGTCATGGTGGAGAGGAGCGCCCCCGCGGTAGCAGTGGACCCCCGCTTCCTGCAGCGCCAGATGGCAGCAGCGGCGGTGGCGGCGACGGCTCCTGGTCCATCAGAAACGCGTGACCCGCGGGAGCTCCGTCCGGCCTCGGAACGGTTCCGGGAGCAGACCTTGGAGTTGGGGCCGTCGGTGTGCACGGATGGGTCCATCGAGCTGGAGACTAGGGGCCGCCTTGGTCCCGACTCGAGAGCCAGGAAGCCAGGCACAGAGTTGGTCCCGGTGCCGCACGAAGGGGAGGTCGTCGTCTTCGAGGCGTTCTTCGACGCGGGGCTGGGATTTCTGGCTTCAGAGCTCCTTTCGGCGGTTCTGGATGCTTTCCACCTCGAGCTCTCGCAGTTATCTCCAAACGCCGTAGCCCGACTCGCCATCTTCGAGTGGGCCATGCACGCTGAAGGCTCTGAGGGTAGGGCCGAAGTCTTCGCTCAGATGCACGAAGCCCTCTGCCAACCGAAGAAGAAGGATGGTCGGGTGCTAGCCTTCGGGAGCATCAACTTCTAGCTCCGAAAGAGGTACGCGGACTCCTTTCTTGCGAAGGAAATCAACGAACGGTGATACTCTAAGTGGGTACATCGGTGGTTCTATGTCTCCGCTCGCATCCGGCTGCTTCAGATCGTGGCCCGTTGGATGAGCATGCGGGATCTGATGGAGGAGTTCGTCGCCCTCAAGATCTCGCCACTGAAGGAGGAATAGTCGGCATCGCTCCGGAGCACCTAGGAGGAGTCATCGTCGACGGAGCTCTCCCACCGACTAGGTTAGCCCCCGCCTCCTTTTAATCTTAGCAATTCTTTCATAAAGTCTGAAGGGCTGGCCAACATAATCCTCGGGTACAGGGTCGCTTGTCGCCAAGACTCCTGACGAAGTAGCCCGAATTGCCGAGAGGATCCTCGGGGCTCCCACTCCGGCTGAGTACAAACGATGAATGGAACTCGTCGGATCCTGGGGCGACATAACCACGTGTGGGACGCGCTCGCACTTTCTCTCCCACCTCTCCCGGAGGAGGCTCTTCGCGCGCCTTCGAAGAAGAGGGGGGCGGACCTCGACGCCGGACTTTCTCCCAAGCGCCCCTTGAAGAAGAAGAAGGTGGCGAAGGGTCCGAGGAGGCTTTCCCTGGCCCACTCCTCCACCTCCCACTCCGAATGGGGGTATTCGAGCGAGGGGGCCGAAACGGAGCTAGACGACTCCTTGGCGGACCCTGGTCCGACCCACCAAGAGCAGCCAGCTCCCAGTGGCGCTGGGGGTGTGCCAGTCCACCCGAGCCCGCAGCCACCCGCTCCGAGGGCTACGCAGGAGGCGCCGAGCAATGAAGTGGAGGCGTCTCCCAAGTCCTCACCTTCGTGCAGTCTGGCCTCGGAGGGGGTCTCCGCCAGCTCTCGGGGGAGCCAGGAGACTGACAGCCTGGACTGGGGGGGTTAGCCGATCCCCTGGGGGATGTCGAGGAAAGCGCCGACGTTGAGGCCGAACTCGCCGCGGCGGCAGCGGGTTCCCTAGTAAATTCGATAGACAATCTGTTTTATCAGCCGGGCACTCCGGGACGCGTCCGGCCTTCAGAAGTCCCGGTTGAAACCGCGGATGAAGGTACGTGGTTCTACTAACCTCTTTTCTTGGACGCAGCAAATTTCCTCGGCCTTGACCTCCGTTCTTCCTGAGCAAGCACTTCTGCTCAGGTCCCGGTTCTGGCCCCGGTATCCTCCAGGGATGCCGCCAACATAGGGCCCAAAGTCCCTGCGGGTGCGTCGGAAGCTCCAGGGCTAGGTGTCGGGGCGGAATCGGAGGAGGCCCTCGGAGAAACCTCCGAGGGGACCAGTCGCGAGGCCGAGGTCCGACCACCCTCCAACTCGAAGCGCGCGTGTTCTAGTGTGCCCCTCCTGGTCCCCTTCCTGGAGGAAGGTGAAGACTTCGCAGCGAGGACAACTCCTCTCCACGAATCTTATCTGCGCTTGAGGGAGGCCATGTTGATAGGCGATCTTGGCCAGGTGGACGGCATCGACCTCGGCCGGGCCATTAAGAGTGTCGCGAGCCAGGTACTTCTTCGGAGCGCCCTGGGACAAGCCCCTAGCCCTCTTCTTTTTTCCTAACTCGTCGTTTCATGCGCAGATAGTCGCGTTGGCGCAGGGCTCACTATTGTCCTAGCTCTCCGAACGCAGCCTCCATGAGAGCAGTGCTTCGGAGCTCTCTGGACGAGCAGAGACCGCCGAGAGGACGGTCTAAGAGCAAGCGGCCAAGATCGACCGGCTCCGGGCGCTGGAGTCGGAGGTCGAAACCCTTCGTCCTCGGGCCGTCAGGGCCGAAGCACTTCAGGCCCAGGCTGCGGAGGTCGATGCCCTCAAGGCCCAAGTCGCCAAATTGGAGGGGCTTCGAGCTCGAGCTGCCCGAGTGGACGAGCTCGAGGAAGAGGTCAATATCTTCTGGGCCCAGGCTGTAGAGGTGGAGAGGCTCCGGTCCTGAGATGAGGAGGCAGACCGGCTCGAGGCGGAGGTCTTCGCACTTCAGACCCAAGTCGGGGAGATGGACGAGCTCCGGGAGATGGCAGTTGCCGCCGAAGTCAACGAAGCTCGGGTGCTCCAGCTCGAGCGGACCATGGCGGACCTTCTGGCACGGCACGAGGCGGCGACCGAGGCGCTGGCCCAGGGGGAGAAGATGGCGGCCGACACCGTGGTGTCCCTCCGGAAGGCGTTGGCGCGCTATGGCACCGGGTGTGCGGCTTTTGACGTCGCCCGGGAGCCCCTTAGCCACCGGCTGAAGTTCGTTCAGGCTGCCGTCTAGCAGATAGGCCTCACCGTGTCGAGATATGGTGAGGTAGTGGCTCGGGTAGCTGCCCTCGGAATCCTTCACCAGCTGGAAGCTTCCGGGAGCCCCTTGCCTTCGTCCTCGAGTTCTCACCCTGTCGCCTTCAGGGGGAGCCACCTACTTTCCCCCAGCCCGGCGGTAGCCCAGTCCTGGAGGGTCCTCCAAGCGACTTGGCAAGCCGAGGGCCCCGACACGGTTAAGGCCTGGCTAGACGAGGCCCTTCGCTCGAGCGAACCTCCGGCTTCCTCGAAGCCCCCAACCGCAGCGCGCCAACCAAACCCGAAGGTGTAGTCTCCTTAGGGCCTTCATATCATAATTCTTGTAATAGATAGGAACTCGATAGTTTATTAATAAAGAGTAATCACTTCCTGAAAATCATTCAGGGCATCCGCTCCGCTCGCGATTCTGACGCCGAGGTTCTCGACAGGGATGAGACCCTTTAGTGCCAATGGGCCACTTTCTAAGCCCTCAGGACTAATCGGCCCACACGCTTTGCCATCCCTCGGGATGACTACAGACACGCAAACCCCGAAATCCTGCACGAGGTCCTAAGCTTAATCAAGGAAGAGGAAAGAGAGACTCGGGCTCCGTCTTCGTCGCCCGAACCGGTGAATTGGTCTGATGTGGAAGCCGATCCGAATGAACCACAGCCCGGAGGCGAAGGTTTGCGCAGTTGGGCCCAACTGCAGGAAGATCAGAAAACCTTCCAGGCCCATAAGATGGAAGAGAAAAGGCAGAAGAGGAAGGGGAAATCCGACCGCGCAGCGGCGGAGCCCCCGGTCGGAGGGGGCTTTGGCCCGGGTGACTCTTCGGACCGAAAAGGCTTCCGCTTCCTGCTCGGCTTAGATGAGGAATTAACTTAAATCTTCTCTTGCCTTGATTTCGCAATGGATGTTGTTCATGCTCTATGTATGATGTAAATAATCGAAGCCTTTCTTCTCAGCCTTTCCTCTTCCCCCTCCTTTGCGGGTAGACGACTTGTCGACTGGGCGCAAACCGCTCGCACAGAACGGAAGATAGAATAATTGGGGTACGCCAAGCCAGAGTGTTAAAAACCTGAAAAGAGGGCGCGTCGAACCGGAGTCCAGAACCTAAATAGGGGGTGCGTCGAGCCAGAGCTCGGAACCCGAGTAGGGGGTGTGTCGAGCCGGAGCTCGAAACCCGAATAGGGGGTCCGTCGAGTCGGAGCTCGGAACACGAGTAGGGGGTGCGTCGAGCCGGAGCTTGGAACCCGAGTAGGGGGTGCGTCGATCCGGAGCTCGAAACCCGAGTAGGGGGTGCGTCGAGCCGAAGCTCGGAACCTAAATTAGGGGTGCTTCGAGCCGGAGCTCGGAACCCGAGTAGGGGGTGCGTCGAGCTGGAGCTCGGAAGCCTAATTGCTTTCATGAAACTACGCTTGATACCGCAGTGCGTCCACTTTGGTCAAAACGTTCACCCGATATTATTATTGAATTGAAGATTTGATACAACAATAGCCGACATCGGCCAACATCGGAAGACACCTATAAAATTATGCAAAATAGTGTTTCAAGTGCTCCGCGTGCCAAGTGTGCTTCAAGTCCTCGCCTTTTAAGGTAGCTAGACGATAGGATCCTGGCCGCCGGGAGCCGGTCACAATGTACGGGCCTTCCCACTTGTTGCCCAGCTTCGTCAGAGCGGCCACGGCGCGCAGAACGAGGTGCCCTAGCTGGAACTTGTTGCGCTTGACCTTGGGGTCATACCAAGCCTTCGTCTGCTTCTGGTACTGCGAAAGGTTGGCGATGGCTCGGAGCCTTGATTCCTCCATAAGGTCGAGGAAGACGGCGCTCTTGATCGGTCTCGGGAGTTGTGACCGGCAGCGAACCAGCTCAAAGCTCCGTCGGGGTCATTGCTTCATCGCCAAATAGAGGCCGGAATGGGGTGAACCCGGTAGCTCAGGAAGGGGTGGTCCGAATGGACCACAGGATCTTAGGTAGCTCTTCGGGCCACAATCCCTTAGCTAAACCTACGATGCGTTTATTGAGGTCGGAGAGAATATGCCCATTAGCCCTTCCGACAGCCCCATTTGATTGGGGATGCCGAACCGCCGCGAAGCATAGCTGGACTCCCAATTCTTCGCAGAATGCTTTGAAGGACCCAACATCGAACTGAGTTCCATTGTCCAGTGTGAGTTGCTTGGGTACTCCGAAGCGGCAAACTATATTCTGCCAAAAGAATTTCTGGACGCTTCGGGAGGTAATGGAAGTCAATGGTTCAACCTCGATCCACTTAGAGAAATACTCGACGACAACGACGGCGAAGCGCAAGTTGCCCCTTTCTCTCGGGAATGGTCCAATGAGGTCCATCCCCTAGCGAGTTAGAGGCCACACAGGCGCAATGAGTTGTAGGCTGAACGGGGGCCTGTGGTTCCGTCGCCCCATCCATTGGCACCCTTGGCAGGTGCGCAACAGATCTTCGGCGTCGGTGACGACTGTGGGCCAATACACACCTTGTCGGAGGGTTTTCCCAGCGAGTGCTTGAGGGGCTAAGTGACTACCACACAGGCCCTCATGGATTTCCCGGAGCATTATTAGCCCATCCGGGAGAGAGATGCACCGAAGCAGAGGGGAGCATACACTCGACTTGTACAGGTTGCCATTGATGACTTGATAAGATCTGGCGTGGATTTGAAGTTGCACCTGCTCCGCAGTAGGCCGGTCATCCATATCGCTGCTAAGCGCCCGTAGAATGGGCTCTCGCCAATCGCCCTCGGCTGTGCAAAGGACCGGCGCTGGCCGAGGGGGCGCCGGGGTATCCGTCGACGTGGGAGAGGTTACTTCGTGGGGAGACGCCGATGGCTTGGCAAGTTCTTCGAAGAAAGTAGCAGGTGGCAGAGCTTGGCCGTCGGCGCCAGCTTTAGCGAGGATGTCAGCTTGGCAGTTCTCGCTTCTTGGTATGCTCTGGACAAATATTCCTTTGAAAGATGCCTCGAATTTCCGAATGGCTTCGAGGTAGGCGACAAGGTCAGGGTGCCGGGCTTGGAAACTCTTGTCTATGTGTCCAGCGACGACTTGAGAATTGGTCTTGACAACCACACGGGTGGCTCCGAGTGCGTGCGCCTTGCGAAGACCCAACAGTACACCTTCATACTCGGCAATATTGTTTGTAGCTTTGAAGTTCAACCGAGCGGAATATAAAGCCTACTGACCGGAGGGAGAAACGATCACCGCTCTGGCGCCAGCCCCTTAAGCCTGGTAGGCACCATCCGAATAGATGGTCCACACCCCTTCGCCTGCTTCGATACTAACGTGACCAACTGCAGACGTCCATTCAGCGACAAAATCGGCTAGGATTTGAGACTTGATGGCAGTCCGAGCCACGAAGGAGACCCCGAATGGGGCGAGCTCCACTGCCCACTTTCCAATTCATCCGGTTGCGTCCTTATTCCGGAAAATGTCGCCCGGGGGATATGCAGTTGGAATAATGATATCGTGAGCCAGAAAATAGTGCCGAAGCTTCCGGTACGCCATGACGAGAGCATATGCCACCTTTTCAAGTTCGGAATACCGAGTTTTTTCTACGGAGAAGGCTTCGGATACAAAGTAGACAGACCATTGCACCAATTTCCCGCCAATGTCTTCTTCTTGAATCAGGGTCGCGCTTGCCGCGCTGCCGGAGGCAGCGAGGTAGACCAGAAGGGGATTGCCGGCCCGGGGCGTTGCGAGGGCCACGAGGTCGGCGAGGTATTCTTTTATCTTGTCAAAACAGTCTTGACATTCAAGAGTCCATTCGAAGTCTTTGGAGCCTCGCAGCGCCTTGAAAATGGGCAGACTTTTCTCAGCCGATCTTGCCAAGAAACGACTAAGAGCGGCCAAACGTCCGGCTAGCTTCCGCGCCTGCTTTAAATTCCGAGGGGGAGACATGTTTTGCAGTGCGTTGACTTGCGTCGGACTGGCTTCGATACCCCGACTAGAGACCAGATACCCCAGCAGCTTCCCTGCGCGTGCTCCGAAGACGCACTTCTCCGGATTAAGGCAGATCTCGCATCTCCGGAGGCTGTCGAAAGTTTTAGCTATGTTCGTGCTATGGAAATTCTTGTCCATACTTTTAATAACAATGTCATCCATATAAGTTTCGACATTACGGCCGATCTAGTGGCCCAGAGCCTTAGATATTAACCTTGAGAAAGTGGCTCCGGCGTTGCGGAGGCCGAAGGGCATCCGAACATAGCAAAATACTCCTGAGGGGGTAATGAAGCTCGTTTTGACTTGATCTTCTGGCTTCAACCAGATCTGGTGATACCCTGAATAAGCGTCGAGGAAGCTGAGGATCTCGGAACCAGCAGTGGAATCAACTAATTGGTCGATGCGAGGCATGGGGTAGGGGTCACGGGGGCAAGCTTTATTCAGAGAAGTAAAGTCGATACACATGCGCCACTTGCCAGATGTTTTCTTCTGGACAAACAATGGGTTAGACAACCACTCGGTGTGACTAACTTCCCGAATGACCCCCGCCCGGAGCAACTTTCAGTCTCAGTCTTGGCAAGCTCAGCTCGCTCGATGGACAGCTTTCGGAGCCCCTGGCGCACCGGGCGAGCTTTTGGGTCGACCGCTAGAGAGTGCTCGATAATCGAGCGGTCGACACCCGGGATGTCCTCGTCGGACCATGTGAAGATGTCCAGGTTGTTGCGGATGACTTCTTCGAGCTGCTCTGACAACTTTGGCTCAAGGCCCCCTCCAAAACGGATCGGGCACTCCTTCCCGTTCTAGATCAAGATCTTCGTGACGATTTCTCCTTCCGGGAGCGGCTTGGCTGGGGGCCCCTTCGGAGGAGCATCTTCGGCGCCCGGCCAGCCGGCTTCCCCCGAGCTTCCACGGATGCTATGGACTTGCCTTGGCTCCAACAGGGCCGAGTGGCCATACTCAACCCGGTGGGCTGCGGCTTGATCCCCCAGGACCGATAGCACTCCTCCCAGGGTCGGCATCTTGAGGCACAAGTAGTTGTGGTGGGCGATGGCTCCGAAGCGATTGAGCATTCCCCTCCCGAAGATGGCGTTGTATGCGTATGGAGCGTCGACGATGTCGAAGATGATCTCCTCACTGCGGCGAAGGGGGGATTCTTCGAAGGTCACCTCCAGCCCGATCTGGCCAAGAGCGTTGAGTGGCGGCCCTACGAAACCCTGGAGCGGCCGAGAGGCTGGCAGCAAGTGCTTTCGGGAAAGACACAGTTGGTCGAAAGCCTACACGAAGATAATGTCAGCAGAACTCCCGCCATCAACCAGGATGCGACGCACCTCGACACCCGTGATGTCTGCCGAGATGACAAGGGGATCGGCGTGCGGGAACTTGACGCCGGCGGCGTCCTCGGCGGTGAAGGAGATGGGGACATGGGACCACTCGGGAAGCGTGGAAAAGCTTGAGGTGTCGATATGTACGACCTCCCGGACGTAGTCCCTCCGCTGACACTTGGACATGGCTCCCAGAACTCCCCCTCCGGATATGGGGAGGACCACCCGCTTCCCTCGGTCTGCTCCGTCCTCGAGATTGGGGGCCTGGACCCTGCCGAAGTCTGGGGCTAGGCCCACAACTTCTGGTTCGTCCCGGCGCCCGACTACCTGGACAGCGTCAGGGCGGGGGACGGGAGTTCCTTTGTCGGTGGGGCCGCGACCGGAGTTTCTCTCGAGGTAGTTGTTCCGGAGGGCGAGGATGGTCTGGCAGGAGTCGGTGTCATGGCTTCGGTTCTCGCCGTGGACACTGTAGTAGAGAGTTGCCCCTCCGGAAAATGCCCTTGGTGGGGCCCTGACTCCGGAAGGACGCCCTCCGTCGGAGGTGTGCGGGTGCTTGGCGGGGCCCCTCGGGGCAATGCTGAGGACTTCTCCTCGAAGATGCTTTCAACCTCGCCGAGAGTCCTGATGAGCGGAGTCTTGGCGACCGAAGTCTTGGCGACGAAGGTCTGGGACGGGGCGGACCCCGTGGTCGAGATCTGGCGGCACCTCGTACGCCTTGGCGTTTGAGGCCCGGACAGGGACAATCATCGCCTGTCGGTGCAACTGGCCTTCCACGGACTAGGCGTACTCTTCGAAGTACGTCATGAGCTGTGCCACTGAGGAGATCGACTTCCGATGAAGCTTGTCGAGGAGGCCCGGGTGGGTGACGCCTTCCCGGGCGGCATCGATGACCGAAGAGGCCGAGAGTCCCTTAATCTGGGCCTTGGTGTGCGCGAAGCATTGAGAGTACTGCCGTAGTGTCTCCCTAGGCTGCTGCTTCACTTGAAAGAGGCTCCCGGTCGACATCGGGGCCACGAATGTCCCCTGGAAGTTGTTGACGAACTTCTTCTTCAGTTGATCCCACGAACGGATGGTTCCGAGCCGTAGTGACTAGAACCACCGGAGAGCGATTCCTTCGAGCGCCAGAGGGAAGCATTTGGCCATGGTGTCGCGACTCCCCCCGCACGCTTCTATCGCTAGAGCGTACAAGCGGGAGAACTCTCCGGGGTCGGAATCCCCGGAGTACTTGGGGAGCTTGGCGGCACGAAACTTTGAGTCAAAATGTACCCTTTGGAGGTCGGGGTGCAGAGGAGACTCCTCGTCGTACGACGTGTTCTCCTCCTCTACTTGATCTTCGTCATCGCTTAAGGCCACGGCCGCAACCCCCAGTGCCCGGGAGGGCTCCGGAGGGCGGAGGGACGCCTTCTAGAACCATTGGGCCAGCTCTGCCTTCAACCTAACATTCTCGGCTACCAGGGCATCAGCCTGGCTCCCACTTCCTCCGGAGGCAGTCTCCGGGTCTTGCGAGCGGACGTAGTCGGTCCTGAGGGCCACCGTCGGGGGCCTGCTCGGGGGGTGCACCTCAAAAGGCCCCTCCTGGAACCCTGAGGGGTTGACAGAGGCTGGCTCCGTATGGCCAGTGGGACCCTGAGCCTCCGGCACCCCCTAGGAGCCTGGTTTGGCTCTGTGCTGGGCGCCTCGGCGGACACGACGGCTAGAGGATCTAGAGTGGCGACTGGAGCGGGCTCAACTCCAGCGGTGCGGGCTGACCGCCGCAGAGGAACCGTGCTCGCGCCCTTCCGACCCGACATATCTCTATGAATGGATGTAGAGGACGCTAGCTTCTCGAACTAAGATCCCCACGGACGGCGCCAACTATTGGGACGATGGATCGAGCCAACAGGTTTTTTGGAAGATGAGAGTAATGGAATGCAGGGCTCAGTTAGTATTCTTGGATCGTGTGTTTATTACAATTGGAGGCGGGGGTATTAATAGGGTGACCCTTCCCAGAATGGTCTAATACCTCCAAAACCCCCCCAGCCGTTACTCGGCCTGACACAGGCTTGTACTACAGACAAGAATAGCTGCTACACAATACAGACAGGAGGGTGTGACTCTGACAGCGTATCAACCGTGTCAGACGCTGCAGCGATCGCTCGACACAACGCAGACAATCACGATCCTGTCTCCCGACCACCTTGACCAGGTCATCTCTTGATGTCCGGTCGCGCCCCGGAGCCTTCGCACCTTTCGGAGGCTGGCCTCCGGTCGAGCGCTTTGTCCGAGGGCCCCTTCCGCACGCTTCAGAGCTCTCGGAGGCCCCTAGGTCTCCCTGCCTCGGGGCCCGCAAGTACCTTCGGCACGGGACATCGGGCCTTCTGGACGTGACCTCCCCGCCTCGGGTCGTACTGCTCTTCGAGCTTCCAACTGCCATCGGGATTATCTCCCCCAACAACAAAAAATATATAGGAAATATAAAAAATATGCATAAAATATGCATGAGGCCACACAGTAGGGAGGGGGCGTGCCCCCTTGCACCCTCTAGATCTATCACTGAAAACAATGAATGCAAATATAGCTTCAACTTCTCATGTTAAAAGTACACTTGCAATTACTGTGGTGGTAAAGATGGACGTAAGGTAGAATTTTGTTTTAGACTAGTTAAACAAGATAGGAAAGAAAGGTTTAGAACTAAGTCTAATTTTAGCAAGCCATACTATTTTGTTACGAGGGATATGAGTAATATTAAATATGAATTTTTGCACAAAAATACTTGAGTTGTGCCTACTGGCTTTCCTCATGTGTCTCGGTACTGGATTCTTAAATGTTTTATTTCTAACCCCAGTACTAAGGCTTCGACATTTTCTATCTCTATGTAGGCTATACGTGCAAGGAAGGAGAACAAATAGTTAGTTGACTCTGGATGCTCATGTTACATGTTTGGTGATAAAAATTAGTTCTCATCTCGAGCTGAAAGTGGTAATTTTGGAGATGCTTCTTCAACGTCTATTGTGACAAAAGGTATAGTAAATGTAAATGACAATTTTATGTTTAAGGATGTGGCTCTAGTTGGAAACTGGAAATATAACTTGCTTTCTGTTTCACAAATGATAGATGAAGATCTTCAGGTATGCTTTAAGAAAAATGAATGCAAAGTGTTAGATGCTTCGGGTGATATTGTTTTTAAGACTTCTCACTTTGGAAAAGTTTTTAAAGCTGACATTGATAATTCACCTTCTGGTAAGCTTAGATGCCTAGTTGCCAATGTTTCTAAAGATATATTATTTTGGCATCGTAGACTTAGACTTGTTGGTTTTGATCATTTAACTCGTGTTAGTGGTTTAGATGTCATATGTGGCCTGCCTAAGCTTAAGGGCAATAGCGATATTATTTTCTCTTCTTGTAGACATGGTAAAATGTGTGCAGGTTTACAACCACCTCTAACCAAGGTCATGATAATGCTCTAGGATAACTTCTACATCTTGACACTATTGGACCATCCCGTATTCAATCTTTTGGTGATAAATGGTATGTACTTTTGATTGTTGATAATTTCACTAGATATTCTTGGGTTTTCTTTATGGCATTGAAAGATGAAGCCTTTTATCATTTTATAAACCTAAACTAGTGCTTAGATTATGTCTTGATCACTCAGGTTCTCTTAGAGCTATTAGAAGTGACAATGGATGTGAATTTAAAGACTCTTACTTTGATCTTTTTTGTTCCGGAAAAGGAATTGATCATCAATATTCTTCACCTTATGTACCATAATAAAATGGTGTAGTTGAGATAAAAAAATAGAATATTGGTTGAGATGGCTTGGACTATGATATATGAATATCAAACTCCTAGGAGGTTTTGGGAAGAAAATCTATCTATGATGTGCTATGTTTCAAATCATGTGTTTTTAAGATCAAAACTTGGTAAAATTCCTTATGAGTTGAAGTTTCGACATAGGCCTAATGTTTCTCATTTTTGTGTGTTTGTATGCAAATGCATAGTGTTAAACATGAAAATTTAGATAAATTTAAAGCTAGATCATATTACGCTCATTCACGTGGATACCATGTTCTTGTTTTGGAGATTAACAAAATAATAAAAACTCGTGAAGTTACTTTTGATAAGGTTAGTCTAGGCACTAGGCTAAGTGTTGCAGGTACAAATGCATATATTCAGGGGATAGCATATTTGTGGATGACAAAGAGGATGATGAGGATGATAATGTTATCACTGCCACACCTTCCACTACTTCGGTTACAGTTGGACATCCTCAAGTTAGTTCATCTACATATTCAAAGGAGACATCCGCTTGAACAAATGATTGAAAATCTTAACGAGCGAATGACGCGATCCATGTTTATTGATTCTAATTCACATCCTTATTCTACTTTTGTTGCTTCTTTTGAACTTAAAGATGTCTCTCATGCATTAACTCATGAATTTTGGATCAATGTCATTCATGAAGAATTAGAGAATTTTGAATGTAATAAAGTTTAGAAACTTGTTTCACCACCTTGACCATTCTATAGTTGGAACTAAATGGATGTTTAAAAATAAACAAAGTGAAGATGGTGTTATTGTTAGAAATAAAGCTAGGTTGGTTGCTCAAGGTTTTCTCAAATAGAGGGTTTAGATTTAAATGAAACCATTTCTCTGGTTGCTAGATTGGAAGTCATTAGAATTTTGTTAGCTTTTTTACATCTAAAGGTTTTAAATTGTTGAACCGAAACAGACGACTAGATGGAGTAAATAGGCGTCTCAACAATTTTTTTCGAATTGATGGCCTTTTCTAAACACCCAACATACCTCTAAAAGAACAAGCAGAAGCAAATAAATTTTCACAATGTAAACCTGGACAAAGTTAGTGCTATCACTCTCCTATCATATATGAAGTAATGCGACAGACTGAGAGATCATGAGTACTAAAAGTAATCTAGCCTCCAAACAACCAACCAATGTCCTGATTGAAAAGACACCTGTTCAAAGCACAAAATACAGATTAAAATAATCACAGATCAGACAGGCAAATCATTAAGTGCTAGGAATACATCCATTGATCACAAATATTTAAGCATACATAAGAAATGCAGAGAATACCACAAATATTAGTCATGCACTAAAAATCATAGATAAAACATCTAATAAATACAGTGCAAGATAAAACTCAGGTACTTAATTACCTACGATAGGAAATGAAAAAGTGCAAAAGCTGTGGTGATTATAAACAGCACCAAATCAAGTATATCGGTTGTGGAGAACAGAACGCGCAGCAGCTAAGTCCATTTTGCCAAAGATAATTATAAACCGGAGGGGTACGAGTTCCAAGGAACAGAACCTGGCTATAGTAGAGGATAGCTTCACGCGATTACGTTCTCTGGTCCAGGTGATCGTCTCCTTCTGCTGCGAACTCCCGCTGCCAAGAAACACGGCTCAGATAGAGAACCGAAGCCAGCGTCTGGCGGAGGTTATCCAGCAAACGGTTCTGCGCCACGCGTGTAGGTTGCAGATGCACGAGAAGAAAACTAGCCGAGCGAGTACCGCCGGCACGTGTGAAACCGTCTGTGTTTCTGGCAGTAGTACTTGGGCGGAGAGAAGACCCTCTTTGACTTTCATTGATTGTGTGACATTTTTAATGAACCAATGAGCATAGGCTTCTATCAAATTCTGACGTCAACAATACTGAACATCAATGGGTTGATATTTTTACAAAACCTTCGGATTCTTCTCGTTTTGTTTACCTTCGGAACTTGGGGTCATTCATCCAATTGGGTTATTTTGGGGGAGAGTTTCAACTTTTTGTACAATATTCTATTTTTAGCAGTTCTTTAAAAACATTTGAAAAATTAATGAGCATTATATATGATACATATATGACATTTCGTAGCCATGATTATACTACAAAGTAATTGCAACTTTTCATCTATGTGAGTGTGGTGTGGTTTATGTCATGACCATCTAAACGGAATGGAAACTTGTATTAAATCTTGTCATCGTTGAACTTTCTTAGTTACCTTGATCTTATTTACAATTATTGAATAAATATTAGTTTTAAATGCAAAAGCAATATATGAAAAGATCAAGGAAGTATGCATTGTTGCACTTCTTCTTAACAAGGTTGCTTATCATTGTACTTTGATATGAAGTTGGGAGAAGTTGTGTATAATCGAAACCTTGTCCTTAAGCTTGTGATTGTCTAAAATAGATATAGGCTTGGCTTGGTTGAAAAGTAAGGTTGATAGTGCATATAATTCCTTACAATTTATATTCTGTTGACATTATCAATAAATCATCTTTTCAAGCGCAAACAAAGTGCAAAGACAAAATAATCAATGTTTTCAAGTTTTGATGAACATAAGTAAGCGAGATCATGTCATGCTACAAATGGTTAATTGCACTTGATTTCTAGTTATGCATAGATTACATTATATTTGTACAATTATAAGAGTGCAAATATTTTCTACCATGGATTGGATAATAATTGATCATACGTGAATTATTTATGATACTCAATATAAACAATGATAAAATATAAATTAACAATTGATTTTCTTTGTGTGTTCTTGATGAAATCATTTTCAAACACGGAGAGTTTTCAACATTGCACTTTCACATGGAGTTCTTTTTAATAAATGTGAGAATCTTTTATCTTTCTAGACTTTTTGTTATGGATATTTTTTCTGATTTTCATCCTTTTATTAACATACACTTGTCGAAGTAAATCCCAAAATGATAAAACATAAATTAACAATTGATTTTCTTTGGGTGTTCTTGATGAAATAATTGTCAAACATGGAGAGTTTTCCACATTGCACTTTCACATGGAGTTCTTTTAAATAAATGTGAGAATCTTTTATCTTTCTAGACTTTTTGTTATGGATATTTTTTTCTGATTTTCATCCTTTTATTAACATACACTTATCGAAGTAAATCCCAATGTTCAATATCTATATCGTGTTGCCAATATTTTCATCAAGGGGATATTGTGAAATCATGTGATAAAAAATTAGTTTATATTAAAATTATCTTGTAAAGTGGTTAGCATAATGACATGTATCATATGCTTTTTATGAGTGGTGTTGCCTTGACTAATCTTGGGCCAAGTCGTAGACTTGTGCTCATACATGATTTTATGTGTTTGCTCATGTACAAGTGTTGGTTGATACGGAACATCAGTGATAGACTAAAATTAAAGTTCAAGAGAAACTAAGATACTAGGACTAAGTTCACGAAGGAACTGAGGTCCTAATGGTCAAATATGTCACGCAGATGTTCGGTCTAAATACCGATGCATATGAGATGATATCACATTAGATCATGATGTGAAGTTATGTGCATTGAGCATGTGTGTATAACTTATTATGCATTGGTGCATGGCTTTGCTAGTTTGCTTGGAGAAATAGGTCATGAATGCAGAATTTTTTAATAATATTTTTCTTTGAAAAAATTTCAATTATGTATAACCGATTCAAAAAAAATTCAAAAATTAGTACCGGTCGGCCGACCATCGGCCGAACCAAGCGTTGTCCACCCTGGTTCGGCCAATGGTCAGCCAAACCATGCTGACGTGGCCACAACGGTTATTCCACGTGTGCATGCAACAACTACTTTGGTCGAACCATGCCATGTCAGCATTTTTCGACCAACCACCGACCTAACCATGCTGACGTGGTATGGTTCAGCCGTTCAAAGGCCGAATGTTGGCCTATATGAGGGGGCCGAACGCCCCCTCCCTTACTCGGTTGGCTCCATTCTTCAAGTTGAGAGGTAAGTTTTCTTCTCCCCTCTAGTTTTATTTTTGTAGTGTAATTTAGGAGTAATTTAGTGGTAGTTTAGGAGTAGTTTAAGAGTAATTAGCAGTAATTTAGTGGTTGTTTAGGAGTAGTTTTATAGTAATTAGGAGTAATTTAGTGGTAGTTTATAGATAATGTAGGTGTACTTTATAGATATGTAATGAATAGTTAGTACTTAATTTAGTGATAATTTATTATTATTTAACACATAAATTAGGGGTCTTTTAGAATTAATTTAGGTGTTCATAAGACATAATTTAGCAATAATTAAGAAGTACTTACGACACAATTTAGGGGTAATTACATGAGAAACAAAGTTGAGATGTGCCTTGGTCAATTTGAGTGATGAGTGATTGACAAGTATCTGTGCACGGAGGGTTTACCGAAGGGTTCAATATTCTAGAGTTGTACACTGGAGTGAGTGTACATCGAAATGTGCTTCAAAGGGTTTCTTACTGAAGGATTTGGTGGTTTGGAGTTGTACATTGGAGCGTGTGTACACTGAAGTGTTCACCGAACGGTGTTTAGGTTTGTGAACCTGATACACACGAAAGGGTTTGGTTTTTATTGAAGGGTGATGTAAAACATGTTTACTTGTCTTGTGATGTGTAGGAAGTAGATGCAACTTGCCTGTCAACACTGAGGGATCAAGACTAAGTGGGAATCTTGGTGTCGGAGGATCAAGGAAGCTGGGTGAAGTCAAGGGTGGTCCAAGGGGTGTTTGGAGGATCTCTGGATTGAGGGTCTCAAACACAAGAGCACTGAACGGAGATGGGCAGACACTTCGAATGTGTGCTCTAGAAGGAGACACTTCGAAGGGTAGCTGACAAAGACCTCCGAGGGGAGGTACTTTGGAAGTGTGCTCCGGAGGGAGACATTTCGAAGGTGTACTTCGAAGGGGTACTTAGAATTACAAATGTCTTGTCAAGGCTTCGGTCGTGCATGGCTTCGATACACGGACAAACAATGGTCAAGCCCGAGGAGTTTTGGAATTATGGTAGTCCACTCTGAATACATGGTGCGAAGGTGGCAAGGGCTTTAACGACTTCGTCTCAAAAACCGTCACACTCGAAGTTAGGACTTCGGTGCAGCGAAGCCTTAACGTTTCAAGGTCTGCAATCGAAGACACTCAGACACTTCATCAAGTACTGCGGGGCTCCATCAAAATGAAGCCAAAAAGTTGACACACCGTGAAGCTTTGAATAAAGTGTAAAGTAGGACTACCTATAATACCCCTTCGACTACATGAGGTAGAAAAAATGTAAACCCTAGGGATATTGTAGTCTCTTCGCATGTCTGAGTATGCTATAGAAGAAAGGGTAGGCTGAGGTTTAGGGGAACACTTTTCGAGAACACTTGTGGGTAGGTTTAGAACCGTCTGCTTTATCATTTGCCCTAAGGCCATCTACCACATAGAAACTCAGATTTTTAGGGTTGTTTTGTGTTCCTTTTTCATACAATGAAATATCTATTTGATTTTCGATTTTTATCGTGCATGAAATAATCTATGTTAGTTATACTTTGAGATTGTGTGTTTTTGAGTTCTGTTGAGTGTTCTTGTGTTCGTTTATTGCAAAGGAAGAAATATTTCTCTAATGCATGTGTGACTTGTTTTTCGTGGAATTCTTATCTTCACCTAGTGTTAACCTTCAAAAATCCACATGCAAGTTCTCACATATGTTTATATTTCTCTTCGATTCTTGAACTTTGCATTATACTTCGCTCTGTTGTGTAACGAAAGCCGAAGCCTCAGAATACACTAGCGATTGTGTCCACTTTGAAGTCCCTCTTGCAAATTCCACTTTGAAGGCCTTCTATGTGGTTTGATCTGAGTCCATGGAGTTGTGCGGAGTCACTAGTGTCAAGTACTCCACATGAAATTAATCTTGTATGCGAAGTATGTTCTTGCGAAGCCCTGTTCAAAGAATTTTAGTGTCTGTTGTTGTGAGTGAAGTCTTCTGAGCATCAAAGCACAATTGATTGCAACGTCTTGTTCGAAGTGTATCAAAACCTTCGAGTTTTACATAAGAAAATTTATAGGCTCCCATTCACCCCCCTCTAGTCATTTGTTTCGGTCCAACATTACGACATAATTTAATGTTAATTAAGCGGTACATAGGATATAATTTTACAATATGTAGGAGTACTTTTATCTACATTTACAAATACTTTAGGGGTAGTTTTGACTGCATTTATAGAAATTTTTTTGTGTACTTTATGAATAATTTAGAAGTTTTATGAACATAGTTCGTTGGTATTGTGTTGCTCTGTTGCTATTGATAGCTTGCTGAGGCAAGACTAGACCGCCACTACATTCGCTGTTGTCTAGTAGTGTTGTAGCTATTCATAAATAGTTTACTTTACTGTGTTTTATATTTAATGCACTCTGGAATCTAAACATAGTTGTCATATTATTAAAAGTTTTATAGTTTAAAGTACTTATTTTACTTAAGTTGTTTGCTTTTGCATTTTTGTCATATTGTTTGCTGCTTGTTTAGCTACTTTGGCCTGAACTTAATGTTTTCAGGCATTATGAATAGAACATCATTTAGGATTTACTATGGAGATGGTCAAGTAGTTATTGGTCATGACAGTGTTGATTTTAGTAATTTTTAATATACCGAGAATAGTTTAGGATCATATTTTTCGAGTAGATATGGAGCACTAGGATTTGTATCTGTAAGCCCAATACAACCATGTGACTGAAGGGTTATTTTGGGAGATGGCTCCTATTACCTCAAACAACATGTGCAGGGGGTATGTTAGAAGGGCGTTAGAGAAAGGTTGGGAACAAATTTTGTTGGTCTATTTCACCCCTCGTGTACTTACAACTGTAGACCTAGCACTGAAGCAAGTAGTTGAATCAGGAGTACAATTAGAGGGCAGCGAGACTAGCTAACTCCACGAAGTTATCCTCGACACAGATGTTGTGGCTCCCACTAGTACTGTACATATGGCTGCTAGAGGGCAAGCTAACAAAGGGGAGGAAATAGAGGATACAGTTGACTTGCTAGAGAGAGAGAACGGAGAATTCGAGGATGTAGTGGAGCATGGTGGAAACGAGAACTCAGATGAAGATGAAGGTGACAATAATGATAATGAAGAGCCATACATTGTGATTTCCAACGAGTGGAAAAAAGAAGATTTTTATGGTCTTGCTATAAATGATGGACGTGATAATCGTTGGGAGTATGTATAGAATGAGGTGCACAAGGATGTTGTGTATCCTATGAAGGATGCCATGCAAGATGTCATGAAAGCGTGGCCATTGTCACTCCAACGATCATTTTGAGTGAAGCAATCAAACCACACTAACTATGACATTGTGTGCGAGAGGAATGATTGTCCATTGAGAGTTCACGCATGTAAACCAAAGTGGGGAATTCATTGGGTGGGCTCAATTGTGATCCAACATACATGTGTGGTTGACACAGTTGAAACTAGACACAAGAATCTAAGTGTCAGTTACATTGTGCGAGTGATGTATTCCGAAATTGTTGAGAATCTCAAATACGAGCCTCAGACCTTAATAATTTCCATAGAGAGAAGATTTCAATACACAATCAACTACTCTAAGGCATAGAAGACTAAACAGAAGGCACTTGAGGTGAGGCTCGGTACATTCGAAGAGTCATACCATAACCTACCTCTTTGTTTGGAAATGGTGCAGAGGCGTAACCCTAGCACATACTACACCTTTCAAGAGAAGGATACAATATTCTCGGAAGGTGCTAAGATTCTACACCAAGTACTCTTTGCACTCGGTGCTTGCATTTGGGCGTTCAAGTATTGATGTCCCATTCTTTGTGTGGATGGAACATTTCTAACATAAAAGTATAGAGGTCAAATATTAACGGATCTTGGTGTTGATGACAATAACTAGGTTGTGCCAATTACCTTTGGTTTTGTGGAAAATGAGAACTATGAAAGTTGGTTTTGGTTCTTACGGTAGTTGCACATTGGAGTTTTTAAAACAGGAAAAATGTTTGTGTGATACATGACCGACATGTCAGGCTTATAAAGGCAGTCCAACAAATGAAGAATGATTTGGACGAGCCTTATCCCTAGAGGGACATCTAGTCTCAATGGTGTATGTGTTATTTATGTACAAATTTCGACCATTACTTCAAGAAGAATAACAAATTGACAAATCTATTCAAAAGTCTGTGTGCCCAAAATCAAGAGAAAAAGTTCAAGGACTTGTGGACGAAACTTGATGAGTTGACTTTGAAATACAAGCATGAGAAGGTAGCAAGACAGTAGCCTAGAACTAATGCCAAGCCTGATCCTGAGCCACTATGTTCATTGTCCACTGATGATCGGCAGACAATTCACAAACGGACGAGGACCAATGTTCGGTGCTTTTCAGATTGGATACAATTCGAGAGTAGAGAGCATTGGTTTCTACTATATGACATGCACGACGCAAGGTATGGCATTATGACTACTAACCTTGTGGAGGTGTACAATTGGGTGATGGGGGGTATGTGATGCTTGCCTTTGGCTGCTATTGTGGAGGGCATAATCCGTGGAACCACCCGATACTTTATTGACCGCCATACTGTTGCTTTGGTGGTGCATAGGGATGAGTGTTATCTATACCACAAAAATATTATAGAGTACTTAATAGAGAAAATTAAGAAGGAACAAAGGCATACGAGGAACAAATCAGGAAGTAATTGTTCATGAGTGTACTGTTACAGACAATTGTTGGTGTAGCTGCAACAAACCATCACTACACCACAAACTATGCAGTCATGTAATGACACCATGCGCTACATTTGATATGCATACTAGAATGTATTTGTCCGATTACTTCAGCAAATAGAAAGTTCTAGAGACTTGGAGCAGTGAACTCCGCAGGTATGAAGTTGTGAGCTCATTCATAGTTGCTCCTCCAAATGGCGCACATCGTTGGGTTCTGGATTTCCAACGTGTTAACTCAAAGGTGGGAAGAAGGAACACACGATGCATTCAAAATGACAAGGATTAATCTAAAGTAGGCCGAAGAAATAAAAAATGCTCTGTTTGCAACATGAGTGGACACACGTACAATAATTGCACACAAGCCGGCACAAGTAGAGGAGGGCCCACATAAAACACAAATTGAACCACAACACTAATTGTACATAGTTACAACATGTATGTATAGTTTTTACATTAGTTCGATTTCTCACATGTTGATTGCAACCCACTAATATAGTTTCCCAAAGTGCAGATGGCAAGTAATGATGCTTGGCCATACGAGCTTCTCTCCCCTTCCATGCATGCCCACCACCGAGCACGAGCACTCACATCCCTGCCCGCTCCGAATAATGCCACCCCATCCAATGTAGGCATCACCTTCATGGTATATGACGCACGTACAATACTTTTATGGTACGAACCCATCAATTTATGGTATGGTTCCTACATTTTATGGTGCAGGTCCATCATCGGTGGTGGGCCCATCAACAGCAACAGGCCAATCATCAGTCGTAGGTCCATTTGGGTATGGAACACATGTGACACCTGGTGAGTATTGTAAAGTCTTACATCAATTTTCATCGTAATGTACTTTGTCCCTAATCACTTCTTATTTGTACAATGTTGTATGAATATCAGTCTTGGCTTGTCGAGCTCGCATATTAGTGTCTATTTGCACTGATCGACGCCGCTGCTCATGACCAGCAAGTCTCAGCAGGTTTCAATGCTTGGGATGCTGACCTCGTTGAGATCTTCAGGCCTTCGTAGCTTCACAGAGCACCACCACCCACTCAACCTGACGAGCAGCAGCCTGTCAGGTCGGCTAGGGTGCGTCATTTACCAGATATGCTTACATTATTTGAGCTTCCACCGAGATGCAATAGGTTTATGCGTCGTGGTTAGGTCTGTACCGTACGGTTGAATGATTTGTATCGAATAGTTTAGTACTATATGTTCTAGGTAATCATGCACTTATTATGATTACACTATGATGAGATATATTTTACTACAACATTGTTATTCTATCTTACTCTTTGTAGCTAGATGGCTTCCTCCTCTATTTCAACTAATCTTAGGGGGGGCGAACTGAAGGAATTGTGCCCAAGAAAATTCTCGAAGGATCAAAAGTTCTGATTTGGAATCAAAAGTTCCGATTATTTTATGAATTACAAACCGAGAGCTCAAATCAGAAGTTCTGATATGGCATCGGAAGTACCGATAATTTATGGTTTGAGAAACCGAGAGCTCAAATTGGAAGTTCCGATTATTTTTTATTTAGAGACAAAGAGTTCAAACCGGAAGTTCTGATGTGTTCTGGTTTGTAGATCGAAAGGCTAGATCAGAAGTTCCAATAGGGGTATCAGAAGTTCCAATAAAGACGTAATAGATTGGATATGTTATGGAATTAATTATGGTTGAAGGCCCACACCTTGACATTATAAATAGGGAGGAGGTCGTGGAGAGAGGTTTTCAGAAGACCCAATTTCTCCACCCTAAAATCACGCTTCCTCTCTCTATCAGCCTCACGCTCCTCTCTTGCCTTGCACTCCGCCTCCTCCCTCCTATTATATTCTTCCTCACGCTCACATTCCCTATGTTATCTCATCTCAGGGAGCTCCCTGTTGAATGCCTTGTTCCTCATAAGAGAGGCCCAGTCCTCCGGATCCACCTCTTTGTTAATCCATTTGATAAAGTCACATAGCGGCGGTGGTGATGGTGGAGGAGTTACTTGCATGCATAAATATTAATATACATATTGTAAGTGATTTATTCGAGAATAATATATAAATGAACTGGATAAAAAGTTATCCATACAAGTTTGTTTGCATGTGGTCCATGCTTTGGCCTTGTCTTTGGCTTTTCAGGAGTCCAAGAGTAGTTGGCAAACATCCAATACCTCATCTCGTATGTGAGGTCATCCACGCTTCTGATGAATTTACATGTGTCTCCACAGAAACGCTTGGAGGGTTCAACACTTTCCGATGGGCAGTGATGAGGATCATAACCATGATCAGATCTATCCTTTTGCACAATCTTCTAATATATCTACATAAATTCAGTACATTAAAAATTTATCTACATTTTCTCTAAACTACTTGTAAAAGAATAGTACAATACTCTAAATCATTTGGAAAACTTGATTAAAATACCCGTACATTACTCTAAACTATCCCTAGTATACTCCTAAATTACTAATAATTTACTTCTGATCTTGTACTAAATTAATCTAAGCTTAATAACTATAGAAGAAAAATTAGGGAGGATAGACTTGCCTTTGAAGAGAGGCGGCAGTTTGTTGCAGAAGTGTTGAGACTGAGGATGTGTTGAGAAGGGGGTGTTTGACCCCTCTTATATAGGCTAATGTTTGGCCTTTGAATGGCCGAACCATGCCACGTCAGCATGGTTCGACCGATGGTTGGGCGAACCATGTTGATGTGGCATGGTTCAGCCGAAGTAGCTATTGCGCGCACATGTGGAATAGTCGTTGCGGCTACATCAGCATGGTTCGACCGACCATCGGTCAAATCAGACTAAACAATGCTTAGTTCGGCTGATGGTCGGCCAATCGGTATCTATTTTTGAAATTTTTTGATTTGGTTATACACAATTATTTTTTAAAAAGAATATTATTAAAAATTTCATGCATGCGTCACCTCGGAAGACTGCACGCAGTTTTTTTTTGGTTGGTGCTGCACGCAAGTGTGCTATTCCGCGCGCGCGCTACAGGTTTGCTAATGGGCTGCTATATGGTTCGGTCATGTTGGCTCAGCCCTGGTTAAATTGGGCGCAGAATCAGTCTATAAAGTCTTCCTGTTTCCTTTTTTATATAGTTTTAGCGTATTAGATTAGCCTCAAAATTAAGAGTTTAATCTAGGTTTTGGTGTATTCATGTTGAATTTATGCGGAAATTTTTGAGAGCCATCTAGTACAGTTGATCTTGGAAATAAAGTGAAATATTTGTACAATTAAGTGTGGTAATCTCAGTCCTTTTAGTCTATTTAGTATTTGTATGTCATTAGTTTTAGGTTTACGATTGATTTGAATTGGTTAAAACCTAAGACACCCTAGTGCCGATCAAAAAGTTTAGTGCATAAATTTCACGTGTTTTTTATTAATTGATTAATTCAGGCTTAATTAATTTCCGTTATTGCTGTTTAACAGTTTTGTTTCCTTAATATCTTTTGATCCAGAAGTCCGATGAATGTGATTTCAGCTGGGTTAGTTCACAAATTTTATCTACTTTATTCTAGAAAAGTTTAATGTCGACCAAAGTTATGAATTTTAATTTATAATACCTTTAGTGATGAAACAATGTTCCGTTCATAACTAAAAACGTGATTAATTTTAAATATTTTTAATCAAATGTAAACATTTAATATTTTTTATCTTTCGCAATCATTCACCCTCTCCATTTGCCAGTGTGAATTGATCCTATGTTTTCATATCAAGAGATTACCTTCTAACATCTACCGGTTGTTTCTTATTTAATAGCATCGCAGATAAACATAGTGTTGTGCGTGATATACATATACTATTACCGCACGCTGTATTTCCCTACGCTATTGCCATGCTGAGCAATATACATTGCTGCTGGAAGGTAGAGATTGAGAAACTAACCGGCCTCATCATAAGACAACAGGGAAATGGCAATGCACATATATATATAATACCTATCACTGCACGTACGTGTTTGAAACCTTGGATACTTGGTCTATCACGTGCCCTACGGGTTTTGACTTTTAATTTAGCCTTATCTACGAGTGGTTTTATGGTTAAATCGAAGGCGCACATTATTTGAATAGCATGTTTAATTAGAGTTTTGTTTAGAAACTTGTCAGCTTCGTGCATGCACCAGTACGGAGATGATGTCCGTTGTGTTTGTGTGCTTTCAATTCGTGCGTGCGTGTTGCCGCGCGCACAGCGTCATTGTCAAGAAAGATCGATCGACCTGGCCATACATCATTTTCGTGGGCGAAGCAGGCGGTGTGGACGTACTGTTTGCGAGGGTTCCGTTCAGTGCACCTCGTGCTGCGAGCATGTTCCACGTTTACGGCATGCATGTCGCGGGTTACCTACCTGCTGTGCTAATTGCTCAGCTCGGTACTACTACTGCGCCCAGATACCGATAACGAATTATTGCTTTTTACTGTTTATTTAGGTTTATTCGGGCTATTTGATAGAGCTCAAGATCCTGAAATCTATATTGAAGTTGGAGTAGAGCACTTAAAGATGAAACCCTACTCCACCACTCTAGTTTATTTTCTATAATGCTCTCAGTAAGATCTACTACTCAGAAAAATTGTTTAGCTTGACTCCAGCTCTATAGAATAAAGAAATTGGAGCTGGAGCCCTGTCAAATACACCCTTAAGATATAATCAAATCGAATCAGGGCCTCTAGTACAGAGGGAAAGAAAACATGGTTATTAATTCCGGTGGGGATTTTTTACGTGGGTTATAAATCCTAATCACTATTCGGAAGACATAAGAGATAAAAATCCCGACCATTCAAAAAGTCCTAAATATCAGAATAAATCAAAGAATTAAATACTTCTTTTAACAATTTGTTTGTCACATCCTTGATTAGTCCCTGGAATTTTAAAAATACTTCTTTTTACATAAAAGTGAAAATGAAGTGGAGCAACCTAACATTTGACATCAATACATTAGCTTATGACCAATGGTTCCAGCAACAAAATAGTTGCATGAGAAACAACGAAGGTGACATCAGAATACAAATCACAGTACAAAAAAATAAACAACAGAGTGGTTTTCCGCATTTTATTTTCCCTCCTGAACTTCTTTTAGTAGAGGATGAGAAAAATTAGAATTTGAATAAATGCATAAATGAATGATAAAGCAACATTCAAGTCCAAGAAATTCAAAAAACTTAAGACTTCTCCCAAAAAACAACAGGAACAATTTATTCATCAAATGGAATAAACAATGCATCCTTCAGGAATAATTGGTTAAGGCTTTGAGTGAGTAGGATGCACTGTTTCTTGTACACAAAAATAAAATAAACAATTATGTGCAATTGACACATGCAAATAAAATAACACACTTGGCAATGGGACATCGGCTAATTCACTATAAATAAGTTCTGTCAAAAAGTGTTTGGCATGAAGGATTGGTGTGCATAACAGGTAACATTCATAATACAGACATAAGAACCACATAACATTCAAATCACTTGTCATGACAAAGCATGAATATAGACCAAAACCCATATTTTCCAGAAGTAACAAATCCAGAATCAAAAACAAATATAACAGTCCAGCAACATGAGAGAAATTGTGGCACGAAACTTAAACCTCTTGGATGCTCAAACCTGAAAAAAACGAGGTATTTTGCTTATTTCTCAATGTAATAAAGTAAACAAGGAGGCGACAACTGCATTTTGCTTGCTTTCTTCGGGAGAAGATTCTTCTTTGTGACATAATTCACAGCAAGAAACACCGTATCTACCCATTCGTTCCCCTACTTAGCCTGAATAACCTAAACAATTTATGTGAGTGTTCTTCCAAGCTAGAAGATTACCTGGATGTCGATGTGCTCTAGGAGGTAGTGGTTAGATCTAGTCACCAGACGCAGGTGGGCATGCGTCGGACTCTAGCCGCCAAGCGCGCAACGTCACGTGAGGAGGAGCAGATTTTAGCCTCGTCGAACGCAGCAGCACAGGTGGTGGTGAAGTAGTGAGAGCAGGCGATATCTAGGGACGAGCGGGTCATGGCAGTGTAGAGACCGGATAGCCCGAGGCATCGCTTCAGAGCGGTGAGAAGGAGGCGGGTAGTGGCAATGGAAACTGCGAGTGGGAGGCGGGAAGGGGCGATGGTGATGCCAAGTGGGAGGTGGGTGGGGGCGGTGGCGACGACGAGCGGGAGACAAGCGGTGGTGGTGACGGTGACCAGTAGGAGGCAGGCAGTGGAGGTGGTGGCGACGAGCAGGAGACAGGTTGTGGTGGCGTAGGTCGTGAGATGGAGCGTACGGGGAGAACGAGTCAGGCACGAAGAGGAGTTTTTTCTCTCCCTATGGATAGACAGGGAAAGGGTCACCATGGCTCGTGGGATTTTCAGCCCACCCATCATCCAAATGGCCACTGCGAGCTGACGGGAATCAAAGCCCTAGGCCAGAATTTCCTCCGAGTTTGGGTCAAAATCCCCTCCGAGATTGAGCCTCCCAAACAAACCCTTATGGATGGAATTACAAACCACAGTTTTATTAATGTAAAAAATTCCACATGCACACATCAAAAATATGAGGATATATAATTTAATATTAATAATGTTATTAAAAACTTATGTTATTGCAACAAAATTAGCATAGTCCCAAGTGATGTATTATGTCATGAGCTCAGAGTATTTGAATGGTATTTTTCTATGTCCTGAGTTCTAAGTATTTGAACTGTATTTTTCTTACCGAGATGTTTATCATGCAAAATATTAATGAGAACATATGAGGGTATCCTCTTGTACAACTGATAATACTAGCCCTTAGATCGTATATTTCTTCTTAAAGAAGATGCTGAAGACAACCTTTGCTGGTTCTAGTTCAGAGGTACTGATGACACTCCGAACTAGACTTCGCACTGTGGCATACTTAGGAGCACAAGAGGACTTCGCACAAGACTCCGCATACAAAAAACTTTGTGTTGGACTTCGCATAACAAACTCAGCGCACAAGATCAACTTCTCAAGGAGTACTCCGCACTTGGCGTCGCACTAGTGACTCGCACTAAGCTTCACACAAACAGTGTTCTCAGGTTAACCCCACTGAAAGGTTTCAAAGTGGACTTCGTAAAAACAGACTTCACGGCACTCAGAATAGCTAGTGTATATTTGAGCCTTGGCCTCTGTTACACAACAGAGTGAAAAGTACTGCTAAACTCAATAATCACAGAGAAAAAACATTTGTTTAAACTTGCATGTGGATTTTCACAGGTTCACACAAGGTGACGATAAGAACTCCACGTAGAACAAGTTACAAAAGCATCAGAGAAACATTACTTCCTATGCAAGCAAAAACATGCTAATACTCAATAGTACTCAATATACACATGCATGGAATAAGAACAGTAGATACAAGTTCATGCAAGATATAAATCAAAGATCCAAGATCAAACAATGATTTCATTGTAAGAATAGGAACACAAAAATCCTTCTCAAATCTGAGTAAAATGAGTGGCGGCTAGCCTTAGGACAAATGAAAGTCAAGAGGTTCTAAACCTAGGCAAAAAAGTGTTCTCCTATAGACCTCATCCTACCCTTTCTTTTATAGACTACTTAGATATGCAAAGAGACTACAATACCCTTAGGGTTTACAATTTTTCCACCTCATGCAATCGAATGGGTATTACAAGTAGTCCTATTTTACACTTTATTCGAAGCTCCACAGTGTGTCAGCTCTGTCAGTTCGTTTTGATGGAGCCTCGTAGCACTTGATGAAGTGCCTGAGTGACTCTGGTTGTAGACTTCGAAACATTGAGGCTTCGCTACACCGAAGTCTTGACTTCAAGTATGATGGTTTTGAGTCGAAGCCGCCAAAACACTTGCCGCCTTAGCACCATGTCTCTGAAGTGGACCACCATGACTCTACAGCTCCTCAAGCATGGCCATCGTCTATTTCTGTACCAAAGCCAAGCATGGACGAAGCCACGACAAGCCATTCGTACTTTGAAGTGCCCCTTTGAAGTACACATTTGAAGTGTCTCCCTCTGGAGCACACTTTCGAAGTGCCTCGCTTCGGAGGTCTCTGTTCCAACCTTCGAAGTGCCTCCCTCCAAAGCACACCTTTGAAGTGCCTCGCTACAAAGGTCTTTGACCACCAACCTCTGAAGTGCCTCCCTCTAGAACACACCTTCAAAGTGTCTCCCTACGGAGGTCTTTGTCTGCATGACTCCGTTAAGTGCACCCATGTCTGAGACCCTCCGTCCGGAGAGCCTCCGAACACCCCTTGGACCACCCATGACTTCACCCAGCCTCATTGATCCTCCGGCACCAGACTTCCTACTTGGTCCTGATCACTTTGGTGTTGACAGTCAAGTTGCATCCACCTTTCTGCACATCACAAGACAAGAAAACGAGATTTGCAATACCCTTCGGTACACACTGAACCTTACGATGAAACTTTCATGCACAGATACTTATCAATCACTCATCACTTAGACTAACCAAGGCACATTTCAACTTGGTTTCTCATGTAACATAAAAGTTATGCTAATAGGTTTGTTTAGCCTCAAAGGGATACTAATTGCGAAGTGGAATTATACTGATTCAGGCCTCCAAAAGGGATAATGACCTTACGTCTAGTTCATAGTAAATTTTCTATTATCTATCTTTCGTTTCTGTTATAGAAGAGAAGGCTGGTATTTATAGGAAAAATACAACAGGAAAAGACAATTTTACCCTATAGTTACAACCGTTATAGCAGACTCTGTTTACAATACCTTATAGGGGCAGAATGGTAAGTTCTTATGTAAATACACATCCTTATACCAGGGGCGAAGGCCCCTCGTTTTTGCCTTCATGCCGAAGTAGCTTCATAACTTTGAAGTAGGTATCAAACTCATAGCTCGGAGGCTCGCAGCTGAAGTAGCTTCACAACAGCTGCCTATGTGGAGCCCAGAGGGTTTCAGAGGGAGCTTTGGTGCTTAATGACATCGTGATTACACTACAACAATCCAGGCAACTTCCGTCGGCCAAAGCCGACGGAAGTTAGCCCTTTCCCGACGGAAGAAGCTAACTTCCGTCGGCAAAAGGCTAACTTCCGTCGGTATTTGGCCGATGGAAGCGAGCAGACGGAAGTTAGCTAACTTTCGTCGGCTTCATGTGGCCGACAAAAGTCAGCAGAGGGCGCTAACTTCCGTCGGCTTTGGCTCTAGCCGACGGAAGTTAGCCTTTCTGCCCATGTGGCCGAAAGCAGCTAACTTCCGTCGGCTATGGTCAAAGCCGACGGAAGTTAGCTGGTATTTTTTTTGTTTTTTCCTGGTTCCCCTATTCTCACTCACATCCAAACACAATTTATATCACATTCACAATACACATCCAAATTCACATCTCACATCCAAAATCACATTCAAACTTCACATATAACATCCAAAATCACATCTCACATCCAAACTTCACACATCACATCCAAAATCACATAACACAACTTAATTCACATCGAAAGTCACAATACACATCCGTATTCACATATACCATCCAAATTCACATACAAAGTGACATAACACATCGAGATTCAATCAAAGCGCATATCACATCCAGATTCAATCCAGGTTCACAATACACATCCATACTCACTGATCGCCCACATTTGGGTCGTGGGCACCGCCGCTGCCTCCCGCTTCATCCACATTTGCCCCAGAGGCTCCATCCTGACCAGGCGTACGAAAACTCTGAAGAAATAGACAAAATTAGAGAACGAACTCAACTACCCTTCTAAACGCTAACTTAAGTATCTAGGAGGTACCTCAGGTGATGTATGAGATAGTGGTGGTGGCGGGGGAGGTAGTGGTTGGAACATGGACATGTCAAATCCACCATGCTGCTGGGCTAGTTGCTACACATGTTGTAATGTAATCAGTTAGTTCTAAACCTATTTCTGAATACTTTTTAACTGCAACACTCTAAACTAAACTTACTTGGATCATCGCCTGCTGTTGTGCTAAGCAGGTGGTATAGTACTCTTGTTGTTTCCTGCTATGCTTGTCGCGTCGCCTCATTTCCTCCCTCATCCGAACCATCTCCGGGGTTTCTTCTGAGCGACGACGGCTGGAGCCAACTCCGACAGAGCTCTGCGACGACTGAGCTGACTTATAAGCTCTCACCGCTCTCGAGTTAATAACTCCATTGAACATGGAGTACCTGCAACATTGAATGAGTTAGTTACTATCACAATACCATACACAAAACATTAATAAAAACACTGTCTCACCGTCCATGGCTTTCGCCACCTCTACTGGAGTACATGGCCATTTGGTCGATAGGTTCTCTCCGCCAATCATAGTCCTCTCCATGGAGTCGAACCATGTGTTCACCATACTGCGCCTGCAAAAAACATGTCCTATTAGACGGAGAAAAATGAAATTACGCAAACTCTTAACATTGCTAACATCTCACCAAATGGTCCGTGGTTGTCTGGCTACACAAGACATCTGGCTGTGTAGGATCGCTTCCTTTGTGACCAGAGGTATACACCTCTATGTCACTTGGCACGTTGCTAGATTTAGCTTCCTGTACAATAGAAATAAGTTAGTCGCATTACAATGTATCTATAACTAGAGAGTGATAGAAGGAGATCTTACCATGCGTTTAGCGTGGCGAATATGTCCATCGGCACCATATCTGTGCTTCAGATCCGTCCCGCGGCGTTGTCTTTTTTGCTTGGAAGTCTTCTTAAATGCAGCTGAAGACCAAATCTTGCAGAATTCGAAATATGCGTCCTCGCGGTTTGCAAACCACGGAATCCTCACCTGAACAGAGATGCTATTTGTATTATATGACAACAAATCTCAATAATCGAAGATTTAAAAAGTTAGAATTGTTTACCGAACGGTATTGTTCTTTAGTCAAATATATTGACGATGCGCCCGTCGCCTTGCTCATTCGTTGCCCTAGCTTCTCCTTGTAGTAAGCATTGTTCGCTTGAATGCGGGCATACGAGATAGCGTCCTTCACCACCTTATGTGCATTGTTGTTGAAGACTTGAAGGGCATGATTATGGTGATTGCCGACTTCTGGCAAGCAAAAGCGTAACTGCAAAAGTCATGATTAGTAAAGTGTTGTAACTCGAAAAGCTTTGTGTTAGAACTAAAAAAAGATTGAAAAAACACATGGATACCCAGAAGTCATGAGACACCGCCCCCTAAGCAGTTTCGTGGCGCTCGTCAGAAGCAAACCGGTACTGGTCCCATGTCTGGCATAGAACCCGCTCACCGGTCGGCATTGTCAGCACCCCTGGGTAGTGCAGACGACACAGGTTACCCAATATCTGGTTAACCTGCCTGACCCTCGAAGTGTCGTCAAACCAAGAGCCAATCCAAGATCTAGAAATACATAATAAATAAAGTCAGTTTAGTGAAAGAAATTTTTTGAAAAAAAAGCAAAACAACAGAAGAGTATTAGACTTACCCGTCACCTACAGGCGTAATCTTGATCTTGGCTCCACCGGAAGAGACTACTGGTGGGGCGACCAGGTGGCTCGTCCTGAAAGATACTAAGGCCCCGGAAGCGTCAGCCCCCTCCTCCTGACCCGCACCATCCGGGACATCCCCCTGCCCCGCACCCTCTGGGTCTTCCCCCTGCCCCACACCCTCTGGGTCATCCCTCTGCGCCGCACCCACCGGGACATCCCCCTCTTGCCCCCCACCCGCCGGATCATCCTCGTGACCCGCACTCTCCAAGTGTTCTTCCTCCTACAAAATAGTATTGAAATAATTAGTAATAGTTTATAACTGGCATAAAAAGCAATCTGAAAGTTACCTCATCATCCAGTTGAAATGCAATAGGCCGACCAATTAATGTCGGATCTATGCATCTCAGGAGCTGCTCTTGATGACGTATGTTTGAAGAAGAGGAACTACCCTGGAATAGGGTGTCCTCCTGACTCGTCGGTGTACTCGCCGGAGTACTCGCCGATGTACTCCCCAAGCGGAAGAGCTTCCTCGTGACACTCTTCACCTTTTTCGACATCCTATTCAAAATAAGCACAAACGAGCATTTATTAGTAAAGAAGGTCTGTACATATGTAATATGAAGTATATTGCATATGCATGTATGAAAACAATTACTTGTCAATTATCATCAAAATCAGGATCAATTTGTCCTTTTCTCCCCAAAGCACGCCATGTTACTTTTTTCTTCTTATGTTGGTGTTTCCTTTTCTCGGGAACTGCTACATCATTAGAATCGCCGAAAAAAGAATTTGTCGACGATTCTGACTCTACATTAAACGAAGTCGGCAATTCATCATCTTGGTAAACCTCATCGACCTCTTCAACCTCCAATTGATAAGCGCCATCACTAGGGGTGTGTAGACGTTCCTGAGGATTCACTTTGTAGACTACCCACCAAGCACTTAGTTTTTCACATGGGTACGACATATAATACACCTGCTCGACTTGGTGAGCAAGGACAACATTATCGCAACCACATAATCGTTCCGCGTGTTTGACTTCAACCATTCTAAATTGATTTTCACGAGGACCATGTTTAGGGTCGAACCAATCACAATCGAAGAAGACTACTTTAATCTCCTTATTCCCGGCAAAATTGTACTCGATTATATTTTTGATGATTCCATAATACATAGTTTCGTGTCCTTGTCCATCAACAACCCTTGTAACAACTCCAGTATTTGTTGTTGCTGCTGGAGGTAGATATGCTTCAAAAATAGTTGAACGGAAGCGGAAACCATTAACATCATAGCGACCGTAACTTTTGGCACTAATACTTCCGTAAGAGAGCTGTCGCAAGTCTATATGTACATTGTCAGCGAGCACGCACTGCAAATCATAGAAGATTATAAGATAATTAACCTAGTAGAGTAAAATAATACGTGTCACAAAAGGTAGGGATTTACATGTTCTCTGAACCAAGTGAGGAAACTAGGCCCGCCATTTACTCCTTCTCGACACAATTTATCTAATTGCTTCTCTGTTGGTTGACGACCAAACGTCAAGTATTTTTAATCAAACATACTGTCATTGTAATGAATAAGTAAACAAACGGGTATAAAATTTGGAGGTAAAATATAAAACTAAAAAGAATTTACTTACGTGAAATATTGTTCCATCTCTTCCATATTTGAGTACATGTAGAGCAAGGCATATGTTCGTTCTTCCTGAGTTACATAATATGTCGTGGAGACACCAATAGTTATGCCCTTCCATCCAAAAATTTGGAGATCACTACAAGGATGGTCTTCATCCATATGGTATCGTGTAGCAGGTGTGTTGACATCGTGATGCTCAGCGAAGTATACACTAGTGAAGTATGTTATCTCTTTCAATTTAAATTCTTCTGCGATGCAACCTTCAACTCTGGCCTTATTACCAACCATCGCTCTAAGCTTCTTTAGGGACCTTTCAATGTGATACATCCACCTATATTGCACAGGGCCACCTACCTTAGCTTCATATGGCAGATGAACCAGTAAATGTTGCATTGGATTGAAGAACCCTGGAAGGAATATTTTTTCCAATTTACATAAAAGCACTGGGATCTCTTTCTCTAGCATCTCCATCATATCTTTGTTAATTTCTTTCGCACAAAGTTGTCTATAAAAATGGCTTAGCTCAGCTAACGCCTTCCACACATCATCATTCAGGTACCCGCGAAACATTACAGAAAGGAGTCTTTCTATTATTATGTGGTAACCGTGACTTTTCAATCCATTTAATTTCTCTGTCTTCAAATTCATAGTTCTTCTAAATCTTGTGGCGTAACCATCTAGGAATTTCAAATTTTTCAACCACCTCATTACTTGTTTTTTCTTTATATTTTAAACAAAATGGGGCACGTGGCTTGCCACCACTATTCGTCAACTCAAGGGTTGGTCGATTACAAATCTTAGCTAAATCTCTTCTCGCCTTTACATTATCTTTTATCCTATCAGTAAAATCCATACATGTACTTATAATGCTTTCACCAACATTACGTTCCTGATGCATAACGTCAATGTTGTGCATCAGAATTAGTGATTTGACATACGGCAGTTCCCATAAGCCACATATGTGGGTCCAATTATGTTCGGTTCCGAATCCTACAAATCCATCCTCATTTTCATTAAGGACCAACTCATTCAGCATATCAGCGATTTCTCTACCATTTAAACGCCTTGGTGGTCCCTTTACAACAATATTGTCCTTCTTGAAATTGTTCCTCTGTAACCTAAATGGGTGATTCAAGGGCAAAAAGCATCTATGGCAATCAAAGTAACAAATCTTTCCCCCGAAGTTCAGACGGAAACAATATGTGTCCTTCGCACATATCGGGCATGTCAACCTTCCATGACAACTCCAACCAGAAAAAATATCGTATGCCAGAAAATCGTGGACCGACCACAGATACGCAACTCGAAGATTGAATTTTTGCTTCTGGTCATAGTAATATGCTTCAACTCCTTTCCACAATTGTTTCAACTCTTCAATTAAGGGCTTCAGCATCACGTTTAGTCGTGTTCCAGGATGCTCTGGACCGGGTATAATGAGACACAGGAACATAAATTCATATTTCATACTGTTGGACCGGAAACGGCGACCAAAGGGGGGGTGAATGGGAGCTTTTAAAACTTCGGGCTAAAACTTAGCCTTCGGTTCTAAGTTCTGTCTTCTGCGGAACAGGCTTCGAACACAACCTTCGACGGTCTGGTTCGGAGGTACTTCGACAGCTCCGAACACGGGCTTCGCAGGAGCAAAAGTTCGAAGCCAAGAAGACTTCGCTCCACTAACAACCCTCGAAAATCTACTCTGCTAAGACTGTGCAGACTCCGCACACAGGGTGCTTCGAGCAGGCTTCGCACTTCACCCTTCGCAAGAGTAGACTGCCCTCTGAGGACTTCGACCAGGAACTTGGCAGCAGCAACTGGTGCTGTGCTTCGTACACGAAGGTCTATACGCACACAAATGGACTACGCTAAGGGCTCCGACACAAGAAGCAAAAACGGGCCTCGAACAGGGCTTCGCTAGTAAGCTGTGAGGTCTGGCCTCAAGTTACACAAAGCGACAGCACACTGAAAAACACACTTCGCACAAAACACCCTTCGCCTAGACAGACTTCGGTGCACCAAACTAGCGAGGTATGTAACGCGAGCTCAAGCAAAAAGCACACAGAAGCAGGGCTTCGCCGCTTGAACAAGGAACACAAAATGAATTGAACTCTGGATGAATACAGCGAGGTATGTGGCTATAGGAGCTCAACAGTAAATGCTCAAGTGTTAAATGTTACCTACCGAGCCCCCATATTTATAGCCCACAGTTCACCCAAAGGAAATGACTACTTTACCCCTAGGGTTTACAAAGGATTTGACTCTACAGAACTAAGGGGTACAAAAGGTAGTCCACCTTTATTCTGGAGGCTTCTCTGTCAGCTTTGCAGAGGGGACAGTGTCAGCCTTTTACAGAACAGACAGTGTCAGCCTTTGCAGTCTTTGACCTTCTGGAATCCTCCCTTCGCACGCGAGGGTGCGGTAGCTTCGGTGAGAAGCCTGAAGCCAGATGGCCTTCGCTTCGCCGAAGATAGCCTTCGATACAGTGACGGTTTTGAGCCGAAGCCGTCAAAGCCCTTGGGCCTTCGCACCAACACCTCCGGAGTGGACCACCACAGCTTCGCAGCTACTCCCAGCTCGAACTCCGTCAGTCCGTGTACCGAAGCCATGCAGGCCGAAGCACCTCAAGTCAACCTTGCTCCGGAGCTAGCCTTGCTCCGAAGCCTTCCACCCTCCGAAGCCCCACCTTCGGAGTACCATCCTTCGAAGTCCCTCCTTCGTCCAAGGCCTCCGCATGAAGCATTCCATGAGCCCTTCGTCGCAGTGCCTCTCCCCGAGCACACTCCTCGACGAGCCTCACCCGGACCATGCCTTCGATGCACCTCGACTTCTGAGACCTTCGTCGGGTACCTTCTAATGTCTCCCTCCGGAGCACACTTCGAACTCCTTGCCTCCGCAGAGGACTAGATCCAACCAACTCCTAAGTCACTCCATTCAGAGTATCTTCGAAGTGCCTCGCCTCCGAGGACTTTGTCTCGAAGTACCTTCAGCCGGAGCCACGCTCCGCACTCTCTGCCTTCACCTGGCACGACTCGACTCGAGGACCGACCCGGACCCCCTTCGCAGCCACCGTGACGGAGCTCCCCGCTCCCCTAGCATCAAGCCTCCCGCTTGACCCAGGTTCACCTGCTACGAACCTTGTCCGTCGCCTCCGAAGTCCCTGCGCACCACCGACAAGCAAACAAGTGTATCCAGTACTCCGGAGACCTCTCCGGGTTAGCAACCTTCGGCACACACTCCGGTGTACCGCCCAAAGTACCGAAGCCTTCGGTACGAACCCAATCATCGCGTACTGTCGGACCCCTCCGACGAGCACACTCCGCTGCACAGCTGCAGCAAGCAAACACCGACCTCCGAACACACTTCGGAGGTATAACCTCCGAAACCCCTCCGAACACCCTTCGGAGGTACCCTTCGAACAGAGGGTAAAAAGCCTTGTCAATCACTCATCACAAAACACCGAAACCAACCCTTGGTTTCTCAATCTCCCCCTTGATGAGTGCATTGACAACCAAAACCAAGTTCAAGAAAATTTAAAATTTTCAGCACACAAGTGACCATAAAAACTCAGAAAAGAGCCAAATCTTGTCACTTGATAAAAGAATGTTCCTCCCCCTTTGGTAAAAAGCCCCTTCGGCAATGAAAACTCCCCCTGAGTTAAATTTTCCCTTTGGCAATGAAGAATCTTCTCCCCCTTTATGTCAAATTTTCTCCCCCTTTGAAATTATACCCCCTTGCGGCAGAGAACGAAGCAAATCTCTCCCCCTTTGGCAATGCAAGCATCAAGGAGCATGTAAAATATGCAAAGCTTCGAAATGAGCAGAATTGCAAAGACATATGAAGCAAAAATATGCCAATCATTAATACCAATGATCATGTGCTCAGCTCAAATTAATATTCTCTAAAAACATGATGAAGCATGTGAATTTATCAATTTTGAAATAAAAGCATCACCACTTAGTCAAGAAAACTAGTCAAGTAAAAGCAAGGAATGCGCAAAGCTAGTCAATTTCTACTCTAGACAGACAAGTCTAGTTCAAATGGAGCTTGAAAAACAAACTTGATAAGCAATGAATTTTTGTTGTTCTTATCTTAGTGCCAGGGGTTATTTGTTTGTCCACCTTATACTTTCCAATCCGGCCAAGCCTAGGCATGACAGCCATAAGAAGCTTAAGGCAAAGATTTTGGCATACACTACACTATTCCAGTTCAGACCGATGTGCAATGGTAAGCAGTCTAGAATAGAGTAGTGCGACAAACAAACCCACCTGGATCTTTTCTCTTAAAAGCATGCAAATCATGGAATTTGTGATTTTAACTAAATGAACCAATGTTTGGTACTTTATGAATATCCATGAAAATGTAGAACAGTTTTCAAGTTGCAATTTTTAGCATCCAATGAACAGTGTCTCGCTGTCAAGCAGATAAAAGATAGCTAAAGCAGTCCTGCCTAAACATGCTAGATTCAAGACTAAGCAGTGAGCACGATTTGACTTTGAAAATAAAACATCATGCACATGAATGTTCCAGATAAATTAAAAAGGGCTGAGCAGACACGATTTCATGAATTAAAAGCAGGCATATAAGTGCAACAGATGTAAATGCAATTTCAACACAAATAGCAAAGGCATATCCACCTAAAACAGCTCCCCCTCACAAAATGCCGTAAGGGTGACAAATGCCAAGTTCCCCACGCAAGTAAGCAAATCGAGAAGCATCGAGGGGTTTTGTAAAAATGTCGGCTAGCTGGTGTTGGGTATCAACATATTGAAGTTCAATATCACCCTTCTCATTGTGATCTCTGAGAAAATGATATCTCACATCAATGTGTTTGGTTCTGGAGTGCTGAACCGGGTTGTTTGCAATACAAATAGCACTAGTGTTATCACAGAAAAGTGGAACACTCTTATAATCTAACCCGAAATCCCGCAAAGTGGAAATCATCCACAAAATCTGAGAGCAACAGCTAGCTGCAGCAACATATTCGGCCTCAGCCGTCGATTGTGCAACACTAGACTGTTTGCGGGAAGACCAGCAAACCAGTGAAGTACCCAGAAAATGACAAGTACCAGAGGTACTCTTCCTATCAATTCTACACCCAGCAAAGTCCGCATCGGAATAACCTCGAAGACATAAATACGAAGATGCTAAATACCATATGCCAAATTCAAGGGTGTGTTTGAGATACCTTAGAATGCGCTTTACCGCTTGGCGGTGCGAAGCTCGTGGTGAAGCCTGAAAACGAGCGCACAAACACACTGCGAAGAGTATGTCCGGCCTCGTGGCAGTCAAGTAGAGGAGGGAGCCGATCATGCTTCGGAACTCCTTCTGATCTACGGCTTCTCCATCTTCGTCAGGGTCCAATGCTACAGATGTAGCCATTGGAGTGGCGAGGGGCTTCGCATCGGACATGTCGAACTTCTTGAGCAGGTCCTTGGTGTACTTCGTCTGGTGAACGAAAGTACCTTGTTTGCTTTGCTTGATTTGCAAACCAAGGAAAAAGGTGAGTTCACCCATCATTGACATTTCAAACTCCCTGCTCATGGTATCTGCAAACTCGGCAACCAAAGCATGAGAAGAGCCACCAAAGATGATATCATCCACATAAATCTGAACTAGGAGGAAATCTTTGCCATGCTTGAGAGTAAACAAAGTTTTATCAACAGAGCCCATCAAATACCCTCGCTCAAGCAGAAAAGACTTTAGTCTATCATACCAAGCCCGAGGGGCCTGCTTGAGTCCATAAAGAGCCTTATGAAGTTTAAGGACTTTATGTGGGTACTTGGGGTTTTCAAAACCAGGGGGTTGTTTTACATAAACATCTTCACCTATGAAGCCATTAAGAAAAGAACTTTTGACATCCATTTGATAGAGTTTGAATCCCCGGGATGTCGCAAAGGCAAGCAAAATCCTAATGGCCTCAATGCGAGCAACAGGTGCAAAAGTTTCAGTAAAATCAATCCCTTCTAGTTGAGAAAAACCCTGAGCTACAAGTCTAGCCTTGTTTCTAACTATAGTCCCATCCTCCCCTTGTTTGTTTTTGAAAATCCATTTTGTTCCTATGAAATGAACATTTGGTGGAGGATCAACTAAAGTCCAGACTTGGTTTCTCTCAAAATTTTCAAGTTCCTCATGCATGGCATTGATCCAACTAGAATCAGAAAGTGCATGACTAACATCTAAGGGCTCGAAAGAAACAACAAAAGCAGCATTAGTGAAATGGGCATGAGAACGTGTTACCCTTTGATCAAGCTCACCAATGATCTGCTCGGGAGGGTGCATCCTTTGAACATGATGTGGAGCCTCGCGGCGGGATGCAGTCTCCCCCTCAACTTGTGCGTTGGAGTGGTCCAAGATGACCGATGTTGAGGTAGTCGCTTCGGGACCTCGTGCCGAAGTTGTTGAAGCAGGGTCAGCTTCGGGGGTCGATGTCGAAGGCAGTAGGGGTTCATCCTCAAATTCTCCGGGATCTTCTTCTTCAAATAAAGTCTGTTCCATGTCGTGTTCATTTGCCTGTTCAAAAGCAGAACTAACATAGGGGGTTGATTCATCAAAAGTCACATCACATGACTCGATGACAGTGTTAGTTTCCAAGTTATAAACACGATAAGAATGACCATGAGTAGTATAACCCAAAAAGATCCCGTCAGAAGATCGCGACTCAAATTTATCCAAGTTACCACGTTTTAGGATAAAGCAGCGACAGCCAAAAACTCGAAGATGAGTAACCTTGGGCTTTCTCCCAAAACGCAGCTCATAAGATGTCAAATTTAAAATTGAGCGCAAGAAGATACGGTTTGAGATGTAACAAGCAGTGTTCATGGCCTCAGCCCAGAATTTTCTAGGAGTCTTATGCTCATCAAGCATCGTCCTAGCCATCTCAACCAAAGTGCGGTTCTTCCTCTCAACAACACCGTTCTGTTGAGGAACCCGCGGAGCAGAGAATTGATGTTCTATGCCATGCTCCATGCAAAAGTCAACAAAGAGACTGTTTTTGAACTCGGTGCCATTATCACTTCGAATGAATTTCAATGCACCTGGGAGTTCAGTGAAAAGTCTCAAAGCCAAGCTCCGAAAGTGTGAAAACACTTCATCTTTGCTGGCAAGAAAGAAGACCCAAGAGTAGCGAGAGAAATCGTCGACAATTACTAGAACATACCACTTGCCGCCTAAAGAACTGACTCGAGAAGGACCTACAGTGTCCATATGGAGAAGTTCTCCGGGCTGTTCAGTCATTACTGTGGTGACTGGCGAATGCGAAGCAGCAATCATTTTTCCATGTCGACACGGAGCGCAAACTAAATTCTTCTCAAACTTGAGCTTAGGCAATCCTCGGATCAGGCCTAGGGCGCTCAGACGAGCGAGCAACTCAAAGCTCATATGCCCTAGTCTCCTATGCCACTTCCAAAGCTCAGAAGTAGAATGTGCAACAAGACAATGAGAAGAACCAGATGACTCTGAAAAATCAGCTCCAAAAACTCTCCCAACTCTAAAGATCTTACACACCACAACGCCATCAGAATTGAGCACTTGCGAAGTATCGCGATGAAATCGCACTTCGAAGCCCTCATCAAGCAACTGAGATACAGACAGCAAATTGTATCCCAGGTTTTCAACCAAAGCAACATCTTTGAGAGTGAAATTCGAATTAATTCTTACCACACCTTTACCTTTCACTCTACTCCTCCGATTGTTTCTGAAGGTGATATGTTCCCTTTGCTTGGTTGTGGTGAGGCTGGAGAACCATGCTGCATCTCCGGTCATGTGTCGCGAACAACCGGAGTCCATGATCCACGTGCCCTCCAAGCCTCGATCTGTCGCCTACACATGATAAGAACGTCTCGATCGCTCAGTGCTGGGGTGAGTGAAATAATGACGAGGCATCCAGCACTGAGTGACACGAGTAGTAGGCATAGTAAAAGCAGACGGTCTACGCACATAATAATCAGAATGATGCAAAGTGTGAGGTCTACCTACATGCTGTGAATGAACAACATGTCGAGGTCTCCTACTCTGACGAGGTACAAATCTGCTAGCCCGAGGTCTACCACCATATGGAACATAGTGAAGACCTCGAGGAGCAAAACCTCTCCGAGAAGCACGAGGAGCCTCAAAAGCAGGACGATAGTACATCTCAGACTCATGCATACCTAAAGATGAGTAATGCATGTCCTGGTAACTCATCGCCTGTGCGCGTCGCTCATCCTTGATGCGACGAAAACAGAACCCAACCAAATGACCCGCCCGCTGACAATAGGGACAATGAAACACTCTCCTGGGGGCACTCTCATGGGTCACAGGAGCAACTCTCACAGGCTCCTTGGGTTTCTTCTGAGTGGTTTTCTTGGGAGGATTTTTCTTGGCAGGAGGTGTGGTTTTCTTTGGTGGATGGGTAGGCTTTTTGGCTGATGGAGTGTCTAACAGAGCTCTCTCTTTCTCTAGGGTGGTGGGAGAGGTGAAAATAGTTTTGGCCTTACTATCTGAAGGTATCCTCTCAAAACCCAAACCTAGAGCTACCCCTGCTCTGTCAGCACACAACTTGGTCTTGGCCAAGAGCAAATCCATCCTACCCTTTCCCTCAGTGCATTTATTAATCACGGAAAGAAGATATTCATTTTTGGACATGAGGTTCTCAGCTTGCTCTCTAACAGTGCCTAGTTGGTCCTTAAGGGTAATGCAAGTGTCACAAACAGGTTGCACATCCTTAGAACTACCGGCCCTCTCCAATCTAGCCTCCAAATCATGAACATGCTTATCACGTAAATTAATGCTATCGCGTAATAAAGAGCAGTTCATGCAATCAATAATATCATGAGGTCTAGAATCCACCTCCAAAAGCTGCTTCTGTGCAGTCTCAAGCTCAGAAAGAGTTTGAGCATGAACAGAACGCAACTGAGCAAGCTCACTCATGACAACAGAACAGGACTCACATTCAGCATCATCAAATTTAGACTTAAGCATGGCATATTCAGTAGAAACATTTTCTAGCCTAAGTCTAAGGTCTTTTCTTTCTCTAGCGGCTTGCACAAGTAATCTATCCTGACCAAGTACTACTTCATTCAGCTCATCTAGTTTAATCAAAAGCTGGTCAGATGATAGAGTTACCTCTGATGAGTCAAGCTCATCGCCGCTGTGATCGCTGTCGGCCATGAAGCAAAGGCCGGTGAAGTCTCGTCCTTTTTTGTCCTTCTTGTCCTCCTTCCTTGGGGACTCCTCCTCCTCAGAGCTCGACTCCTCAGTTGAGGATGTGTCGATGTCGCTGAGAGCAGCAACAAAGGCTCTGGAAGCGGCCTTGGCTACTTTCTTAGCCATCTTGCCGCGCTTGCCCTTCACAAAGGGTTTCCTCTCCTTCTTGTGGTATTTGGGGCGCTCACTCTCATCTCTCTTCTTGAGCTTGGGGCAATTGGCCTTAATATGAGAGGTGTCGCCACATTCATAGCAACCACTAAAACCACTTCTCCTCTGATCCCGTCTCTCATGATGAAAGCGGGTGAACCTCCGGGCAATGAGAGCAAGCTCATCATCAGCTAGAGTGTCCACCTGCTCCTTTGTGACGGAGACCAGAGAGGACAAAGCAAAACCATCTGCAAGAACACAAGTACCAGATGTGCTTAGTTCTGCAGCGGTGCCACGACTAGTGCTAGAAACCAATGCCAATGGCTGTGGCAAAGAGCTTCTGTGCACAGCAAGAGATGCCTTGGCAATCTCTATGGACTTCAGCTTGCTAAAGAGTTCATCGCAGGTCAAAGTGTCATATCCTGCGGACTCCTCAATGCTGGATATCTTTACTTCCCATATGCTACGGTCAAGAGCATAGAGAAGCTTGATAGCCCTATCATGATCACTGTAAGCAAGCGTCCCGTTGGATCGCAAGTTACTCACTATCGCGTCAAAGCGAGAAAACATGGCATCTATAGATTCACCAGGTGCCTGCACAAACAGCTGATACTGTTGATTGTAGGTGCTTTGGCGCCTGGCCTTGATCTGAGTAGAGCCCTCATGAAAGACAGTGAGCGTTGTCCAAATCTCCCTAGCAGTCCTAAGGTGCTGCACCCTATCGAACTCACTTCTACTCAAGCCGATGAACAGTATGTTTCTTGCCTTGGAATTGGCATTATACTGATCCTTCTCAGTCTGAGAAGTGCGAGTCTCAGGGATGGAGTATTGTGAGTCCACAATCTCCCAAATTGCATTTCCTTGGCTTAACAAGTAAGCCTCCATGCGCACCTTCCAGTATGCAAAATCTGTCCCATCGAACAGAGGAATTTTACTGCCTCTATCCATGTCGCCAACAGATCACAAAACTGGTTAAGGTCAACTGGTGATCTTAACCTGCTCTGATACCAATTGTTGGACCGGAAACGGCGACCAGAGGGGGGGTGAATGGGAGCTTTTAAAACTTCGGGCTAAAACTTAGCCTTCGGTTCTAAGTTCTGTCTTCTGCGGAACAGGCTTCGAACACAACCTTCGACGGTCTGGTTCGGAGGTACTTCGACAGCTCCGAACACAGGCTTCGCAGGAGCAAAAGTTCGAAGCCAAGAAGACTTCGCTCCACTAACAACCCTCGAAAATCTACTCTGCTAAGACTGTGCAGACTCCGCACACAGGGTGCTTCGAGCAGGCTTCGCACTTCACCCTTCGCAAGAGTAGACTGCCCTCTGAGGACTTCGACCAGGAACTTGGCAGCAGCAACTGGTGCTGTGCTTCGTACACGAAGGTCTATACGCACACAAATGGACTACGCTAAGGGCTCCGACACAAGAAGCAAAAACGGGCCTCGAACAGGGCTTCGCTAGTAAGCTGTGAGGTCTGGCCTCAAGTTACACAGAGCGACAGCACACTGAAAAACACACTTCGCACAAAACACCCTTCGCCTAGATAGACTTCGGTGCACCAAACTAGCGAGGTATGTAACGCGAGCTGAAGCAAAAAGCACACAGAAGCAGGGCTTCGCCGCTTGAACAAGGAACACAAAATGAATTGAACTCTGGATGAATACAGCGAGATATGTGGCTACAGGAGCTCAACAGTAAATGCTCAAAGTGTTAAATGTTACCTACCGAGCCCCCATATTTATAGCCCACAGTTCACCCAAAGGAAATGACTACTTTACCCCTAGGGTTTACAAAGGATTTGACTCTACAGAACTAAGGGGTACAAAAGGTAGTCCACCTTTATTCTGGAGGCTTCTCTGTCAGCTTTGCAGAGGGGACAGTGTCAGCCTTTTACAGAACAGACAGTGTCAGCCTTTGCAGTCTTTGACCTTCTGGAATCCTCCCTTCGCACGCGAGGGTGCGGTAGCTTCGGTGAGAAGCCTGAAGCCAGATGGCCTTCGCTTCGCCGAAGATAGCCTTCGATACAGTGACGGTTTTGAGCCGAAGCCGTCAAAGCCCTTGGGCCTTCGCACCAACACCTCCGGAGTGGACCACCACGGCTTCGCAGCTACTCCCAGCTCGAACTCCGTCAGTCCGTGTACCGAAGCCATGCAGGCCGGAGCACCTCAAGTCAACCTTGCTCCGGAGCTAGCCTTGCTCCGAAGCCTTCCACCCTCCGAAGCCCCACCTTCGGAGTACCACCCTTCGAAGTCCCTCCTTCGTCCAAGGCCTCCGCATGAAGCATTCCATGAGCCCTTCGTCGCAGTGCCTCTCCCCGAGCACACTCCTCGACGAGCCTCACCCGGACCATGCCTTCGATGCACCTCGACTTCTGAGACCTTCGTCGGGTACCTTCTAATGTCTCCCTCCGGAGCACACTTCGAACTCCTTGCCTCCGCAGAGGACTAGATCCAACCAACTCCTAAGTCACTCCATTCGGAGTACCTTCGAAGTGCCTCGCCTCCGTGGACTTTGTCTCGAAGTACCTTCAGCCGGAGCCACGCTCCGCACTCTCTGCCTTCACCTGGCACGACTCGACTCGAGGACCGACCCGGACCCCCTTCGCAGCCACCGTGACGGAGCTCCCCGCTCCCCTGGCATCAAGCCTCCCGCTTGACCCAGGTTCACCTGCTACGAACCTTGTCTGTCGCCTCCGAAGTCCCTGCGCACCACCAACAAGCAAACAAGTGTATCCAGTACTCCGGAGACCTCTCCGGGTTAGCAACCTTCGGCACACACTCTGGTGTACCGCCCAAAGTACCGAAGCCTTCGGTACGAACCCAATCATCGCGTACTGTCGGACCCCTCCGACGAGCACACTCCGCTGCACAGCTGCAGCAAGCAAACACCGACCTCCGAACACACTTCGGAGGTATTACCTCCGAAACCTCTCCGAACACCCTTCGGAGGTACCCTTCGAACAAAGGGTAAAAAGCCTTGTCAATCACTCATCACAAAACACCGAAACCAACCCTTGGTTTCTCACATACAAAACGGAGGTGGAAGGTTGTATGGAATAGCAAACACAGGCCAACAAGAGTATGATGATGTGGTTACATTGAAAGGCGTGAATGCATCTGTTGCCAACCCGATGCGAACATTCCTTGCATCACTAGAAAGTCTGCATCAAAATCATCTAGAGCCTTCCATGCCTCACCATCAGATGGGTGCACCATTACTTGATTATTCTCACGTACACCTTCTTTATGCCATCTCATATGTCTAGCGGTTTTCTTTGAGAGAAACAATCGTTTCACCCGAGGTGTAAGAGGCATGTAACGAAGTTTCTTATGAGCAACCTCTGTCGTCACCTTCTCTCTGTCTTCATTTACGACCTCTACGAATCTCGGTTTACCACATTTTAAGCATTTCACCTCATTACTATGTTCTTTCCAGAACAACATACAATTATCTCGGCACACAGCAATCTTCTCATACTCCATACCAAGAGCAGAAAGCATTTTCTTTGACTGGTACATGTCTCTCGGCACCTTATGGTTCTTAGGAAGGATATCGCTAATCAGATTCAAGAGCTCCTTATAACAATTGTTTGAAAATGCAAACTTTGACTTAATAGCCATAATACGAGTCACGAAAGCGAGAACGCTTACGGTGGTGTGCTCATGCAATGGCTCTTCTAAAGCTCGAAGGATGTCAAAAAACTTTTGAACCTCCGGTGTTGGAGGATCCTCAGGGTTTGATTCAAACTCTGGTCGTATAGCATCAAGCATCTCATCCATCCTATCATCAGCAACGCTATCATCTTATTCTTCCACTACTAATACTGTTTTTTCACGGCCTGTCTCGCCGTGAAAAGTCCAAACTTCATAACATGGCACGAAACCATATTTGCAAATATGCAATGACAACGTCCTCTTGTCTTGCCAACGAGAATTTTTGCACTTCATGCATGGGCACCTCGCGCCAGTGTTTGTTGTCAAAGTGAATGCACGATCAACAAGTTTCTCAGCATTGATTACCCACTCCCTCGTGTGAGCTCCACTTTTCATCCAACCACTATACATCCACCGTCGGTCGTCCTCAGCCATTCTATAGGAAAAACATTCATTCAATCGAGAATGCATCGATATCATAAGTGTCACGCCCCGATTTAATAAATCAGGACCTTTATTGAAATTCCATAGAAAATCAATAAACCAAGACGTTCATCATGCGACCACGTACAATATGAGCAATCATTCACGGTTCGTAGACCGTATTAGTACAAAAGTGAATAAAGGTGAAGAGAAACAAATAAAACAAAGGGTCCTAGATGAACGCCTCCTTCCAGTCTCGCCTTGACTGGGTCGCTACTCCAGACCTTCATCCTCCTCGTAGTAGATGGGCTCTGGTGGTGTAAGTCAACGGGGGTGAGTACAAATGTACTCAGCAAGCCACCGAATGCAAATATAATGCAAGATAATAACAAGGGAGATAGTGGCTAGTTTTGCGGAAGAGCATAATTTGTAAAGCAATTAAATGTGAACAATTTATTAGTACTGAAACGTAAACATGTGTATGCATCATCATCTTCTAACTCGAGGGGTACAATCAGCCACACCTCGCTCAACAGTCCTTACATGCCATGAATAACTCAACCATTCAAACAATTGTAAACTAACTGCGAGTAGTTACACAACCCACCCTTGACCGTGGGCTCGGCTTTTTGAAAAGATTTAAATACTCTAATCAGAGATGTACCACTGTACTCACAAGGCACGCACTCATCACTTACACCAAAGTGTAACGAGATGACCCATACCACGGGAACTCGTGCCAAAACCTTCCATATGGCCCTCCTCGACCCGATAGCACCCTCTTATGGGTTTCGTATAGTGTCTCGACGCGTCGAGCCTCACCATACCCCCCCTTGAGCCACGTCGGTACAAGTCACCCGCTTGTTGCCCCTTGCCCCTTCCACTATGGTGCATCGAGTCGGATTGTTCCATACTTTCAGTTAGGACTTACCCATTAGACTTGTGGTTGGTACGGAAGTGCTTTGCAACAGATCCCGCAGACCGGTCCTTATAGTGCCCCGGGTGCGACCAACCAGTTCCCGAGCTTGCACCCGGAACCCACCATACTTATAACATAGCCAACTCCAACAGAGTCCAGAGACAAGAATAACGGGGAAATTCATATAACAGAATCCATCTATCTACAACTCATTCTTTTTATCCTATAGCAGTTGTGCCGATACATTGGGCACTAGTTAATATAATATTTGTAGAGTGACAAGGAGTTAAGGCTCAATAAGCATGGCTTGGGTTTGCACACAAGGACGGGTATCTTAATAAATATAAGTGTAGGGCTTGAAATTTGACTAAAGCAATATTATCCTATGAGTTATAGCGATAATTTATTAAAACATGGGCTCAATGATGATCAACTATTTCCATAGGAGCGGGTCGATGACTTGCCTTGCTCAGCAAATGGAGATGGAGGAACCTCGGGGTAAAACTCCGGCTCCTCGACGAACTCGTAGTCTTCTCGATACGGAAAAATAAACAATACATTCAATAAACAGATAAAATTCCACAAATAATAAACATACAAGTTCATGGGTTTTATTATGTGAAGTAGAGTTTTAATATTCTGAAGTTTGGTGACAAACATTAAAAATTAGATTTTAAGGCTTTTCCCAATTTATTTAATGATTTATCAATTTTGATCCTAAGGGGTTTTTATTCATTTAATTAATAAGATTATTTTGGGCAATAGCAGCATACTGTTTTTATGGCATTAGTGTGTAGAGAATAAAATGCTGAATTTAACAAAATTTGAATGGTGAAATTTGGAGTTAAAATGAGCAAGTTATGAATTTTCAAAGTTTAAACATTTTTCTAGAATTTTATTTAAACAGAAAATAGGATTTAGTCCACGGTGAGCCAGGCTCACGGTGGACCGATGTACTGTGCGCGTGGACCGGATCAACCAGAGCTGTTGGATCCGGATCCGGCGATCACGCGTGAGGCGGGAGGGTTTAATGAAAATGAATGGCGAAGATTAAAACCTGCGAATCGGTATGACGTGGATGCCTGAGATCGAGCCAGGGTTTTAAGTTTGTATCAACGGCTGAGATCGCCGGGTATCGGTTTGACCGGATCCGAGGGCCGGGATTAAATCCCGAAAGGATTTAATCTTAGCCCTCCGATCATGATCAGACGGCCAGGGCGCCGTCCGGCACGGCACGGACGTAAGGGGTACTTAGCCCCCTTTGTCTCCGGCTCCGGCGGGTTCGGGCGCGGTGGCGACGGCGGCGGTGAGCGCCTATAGTCCTAGCTCTCGGGATAGAGGAGGTCATGGCGGTCTCGGTTATACCTTCGTCGGTGACGAAGGGCGACGGACGGCGACCGGCGGCGAGGGTAGACGAAAGGGGGTCTTCGGGAGCTCGATGGTGACGGCGATCCGACGGCGCCCACGGCCAACGGAGGTGAGGCCAGTGACGGGTGGGAGGTGGCAATCACAGTGATGTCGTCGGCGAGGGCAGCGGAGGCTCGAGTCGCCGGCGAGGGTTCGCCGGAGTCGAAACAGAGAGGGAGCCCGAAAATGGGAACAGGGCGCTCTGTTCTCGCTCGGGCTTGGGCTACGACGGTGTGGGCAGAGGGCGGCGACCACAGGGGTTTAAATAGGGGGCTTGCCGACGTTAAATGGGAAGGGGACCGAGGGTTTCCCATGATCTCCGGCGAGGGATTCCTAACCCATGGCCAAGCTTTCCTAAACGGTAAAACGCGTCGGCTATAGATGGAAAGAGGGCGGTGGTGCTCGGGGAAAGTGATCCGGTGGAAATCCGAGCGAACGTGGTGGCCGGCGGCGAGAAATTGGAAAGGTGGTCGCTGGAAGGAAAGGGGAGCAATCCCCTTCCTTCGGGGACGAAGGTCCTGACAGGTGGCCCCCACCTGTCAGTGGCCGAAACAAAAAAGGAAGGGGCCGACAGGCGGGCCACGGCTGTCAGGGAGCGAAAGCGGGATGGGAGAGGCTGACGGGTGGGGCCACGCGGGGCGCGGGCGGGAGAGAGAGGCGTGGGAGTGCGCTGACAGGCGGACCCCACCTGTCGGTGACACGCAGCTGGACTGGGCCGGGCTTGGGGTACTTTGAAGGTTGAGGCCCGTTTAGAATTTATAAATGTTTTCTGATTTAAAATATTTCCAGTAATTCATTTATTTGTTTAAGGGTTGAAGCACTTTTGATAAAAATTTCTAAAAATTCCTAAAATTATATTTTGGCCTCTAGTTTATCCCATAAAATTTTCAAGTCCAAATTTTGAATATTCCTCCCAGTTTGGCTTTAATAGGGCTCTTTTAGGATTTTCTTTAATAAAATTCAGAAATTTCTTTAATAATTTTTTCTTTATTTTATTTATTTTTAAATCTTGGGGTGTTACAATCCTATCCCCTTACAGAGAATCTCGTCCTCGAGATTCGGATCAATCCTCGAATAGCTCAGGATGCTGTGCCTTGAGTTCTTCCTCTTTTTCCCATGTAGCTTCCTCTACGGGATGATTGCTCCACTGAACCTTACAGAAGCGGATGACGCGACTTCTGGTGGTCCTTTTCTTGACTTCCAAAATCTTTATGGGTTTTTCCACATAAGTCAGATCCTCTTAAACATCCAACTGCTGTAGGTCCACTTGCTCTGTTGGGACTCGGAGACACTTCTTGAGTTGGGACACATGGAACACGTCATGTACCCCGGCTAGTGAGGGTGGTAGTTCCAACTGATAAGCGACTTCACCTTGGCGTCGAATAATGGGAAATGGTCCAACATATCGAGGGGCCAACTTTCCTCTCATATTAAACCGTTGAGTTCCACGGAGAGGTGTGACTCGGAGGTAGACGTGGTCTCCCTCTTCAAAGGCTAGGTCTCGACGTCGATTGTCCGCATAGCTCTTCTGTCGTGATTGGGCTGTCTTGAGCCGGTCTCTGATAATCCGTACCTTCTCTTCAGCTTCTTGGAGGATGTCTGTTCCAAATACTTAGGATTCACCAGTTTGATCCCAAAGTAGGGGCGTCCTACACTTACGTCCGTATTGGGCTTCGAACGGGGACATCTGTAGGCTGGCTTGATAACTGTTGTTGTACGAAAACTCAGCGTACGGTAAACTCTTGTCCCAAGTTGCTCCAAAATCCAAGACACATGCACGTAGCATATCTTCCAATATCTGATTCACCCTTTCCGTTTGTCCATCCGTCTGAGGGTGGTAAGCGGTGCTGAAGTTCAATCTAGTTCCCATCTCCTCCTGAAGGTTCTTCCAAAAACGAGAGGTGAACTGACTTCCTCTGTCAGACACTATCTTCTTGGGCACTCCATGAAGACACACAATGCGGGCCATATACAACTTTGCGAGCTTAGGGCCACTAAAGGTCATCTTAACGGCTATGAAGTGTGCTACTTTGGTTAGTCGGTCAATGATTACCTAGATAGAATCATATCCAAGTTGGGTCTTTGGGAGTCCGGTGATGAAGTCCATACCGATCTCTTCCCATTTCCATTCAGGCACTTTAAGTGGCGGTAACAGTCCTGCAGGTCTCTGATGTTCTGCCTTCACTCGTCTGCAGGTGTCACATTCTACGACGAACTGAGCAATCTCTTTCTTCATGCTAACCCACCAATAGCGTTCCTTCAGGTCCTGGTACATCTTGGCACTTCCGGGATGGATGGAGTATAAAGTGTCGTGGGCCTCCCTTAGGATGAGGGTTTTTATCTCCGGTTTATCCGGCACACAGATCCTGGTCCCAAACCATATGGTGCCATTCTCGTCCTCTGAAAATCCTGGGGCTTTACCTTGTCTCATGTTCTTCTTGATAGCAGCTATATCCGGGTCTTCTAACTGAGCTTCTCAGATCTGCTCGAATAGGACTGGTTGGGTCTCCAAGGTGGCTAGATACGCTCCTATGGTTATCCCGAGATTCAACTTTTCCATCTCCTTATAGAGAAAGGGTGCGTGATCCTGAATCACGATGGCGGTGCAATATCCTTTACGACTTAATGCATCAGCTACCATGTTGGCTTTTCCGGGGTGGTAGTGAATACCTAGGTCGTAGTCCTTTATTAATTCCAACCATCGTCTTTGCCTCAGATTGAGGTCCGGCTGCGTGAAGATGTACTTCAAACTCTTGTGATCTGTAAAGACCTCGCAGCAATTTCCGACCAAATAATGCATCCATATCTTAAGGGCGTGCACAACGGCGGCCAATTCCAAATCATGGGTTGGGTAGTTCAACTCATGGGGTCTCAACTGTCGAGAGGCATATGAAATAACCTTCCCATCTTGCATAAGAACACATCTCAATCCTTGGCGAGATGTGTCACAATAAACATGAAAGTCCTTCTGGATATCTGGTAGGGTCAGTATGGGTGCTGACACCAGCCGGGTCTTGAGGGTGCGAAAGCTTTCCTCGCACTCGGGAGTCCATTCAAACTTTTCTCCCTTCTGCAATAACTTGGTCATAGGCTTGGCTATCTTGGAAAAATTATCGATAAATCTCCGATAATATCCGGCCAAACCCAGAAATCTTCGTATCTCAGATACGTTTGTGGGTGGCATCCAATCCATAACTACTTCTACGGTGGCAGGGTCTACTGTGATACCTTGCGCAGAAATGATGTGTCCAAGGAACTTTACTTCCGCCATCCAAAATTTACACTTGATGTACTTGGCGTATAACTGGTGTTCCCTTAGCTTTCCCAAGGTCAACCGGATGTGAGTCTCGTGCTCCTTCTGATTCTTGGAATAGATGAGGATGTCGTCTATAAAAACCACGATAAATTTGTCCAAATACTCCATGAACACCTTATTCATCATATTCATAAAAAAGGCAGGGGCCTTGGTCAATCCAAAAGACATAACCGTGCACTCATATAATCCATAACGAGTGGTAAAAGCCGTTTTGGGTATATCCTCCTCTCGAATCCTCAGCTGATGATATCCGGACCGTATGTCGATCTTGGAAAATACCGTAGCTCCTTTCAGCTGGTCAAAAAGATCATCGATCCTAGGTAACGGGTATTTATTCTTGATGGTCACCTCATTCAAAGCTTGGTAATCCACACACATACGCTTGGCTTTGTCTTCTTTCTTCTCAACGAAGATGGCGGGGGCTCCCCACGGAGAAGTGCTAGGTCTGATATAGCCTTTCTTCTCAAGATCCTCCAACTGCTGCTTCATCTCAGCTAATTCATTGGCGGCCATCCGGTATGGTCACTTGTAAACGGGAGTGGTTCCGGGTACTAAGTCAATCCGGAACTCAATGTCCCTCTTGGGTGGCATTCCTGGTAAATCCTCCGGAAACACGTCCGGGTACTCGCAGACTACTGGTATCTCTTCCAAGGTAATCTGGTGCAGCCTTGGTCTTCCGAACTTTAGGCTTGGCATCTGAAATGTGACGGAAGTCCCTTCTTCACTGGTCACCGTCACTTGTCTCCAGGCACATCTTATCACTCCTTGGTGTTTATTGAGCCAATCCATTCCTAGAATGAGATCCAAGCCTTGGCATTCTATTAGGATGGGGTCGGCCCAAAATATCGTGCCTTGGATATCTACCCATACCCTTGGACTATAGGATTGGGCTAGAGTTTGTTTTCCAGGGGTGACTATTAGCACGGCTCTTAGTAGTTCTCTTATGTTTAGATTTTTCTTTTCCACAAAAGCCGTTGATATGAAGGAGTGTGTAGCTCCAGTGTCAAATAAAACCACTGCAAGGGCTTAATGTACCATGAACTTACCCATGACGATCTCGGGTGTGGCCTAGGCTTCTTCAGTGGTGACGTGGTTGACGCGGGCGCGGATCGCCGGGTTCGTCGCGACTCCTGGTGCGCGCTTGGGGTGGGGGCATTGGTGGGAATAATGTCCCTCCTGACGGCAGTTGAAACATATCACGGGCTTGCCGTGCTTATCGCGCAGAATCTCCGCCTTCTTTGCCGGGGCGGGTGGAGCGGCGGGTGCGGCGGGAGCGGGGCGAGACTGTCCGGCTCCGACGCTGGCGGTGGGTGGCGCCGGACGATACACCGGTTGGGGGTGGTATTGTGGCGCTGGTGGAGGAGGGGTGAAGCGAGGCCTCTGTGCCATGCCTTGATTCTGCCTGAAGGCAATCATTCTCTTCTTCTTCTTCAGATCGACCTTGTTTTGCTGGATCTCCTGAATGATAGCTTTGTTTACCAAATTTTGGAAATTGGAATAATCTTCGGAAATGAGCTGAAGGGACGGCTCATCCTTTAGTCCCCGGAGGAACTTGGACTGCCTGGTCGTATCGGTACGGACCTCCTCAGGTGCGTACCGGGCCAACCTGTTAAACTCATGCAGGTACTCAGTGACGGTCTTGCTCCCTTGTTGCAGGTCCCGAAACTCCTGCTGCTTCTAGGCAATAATGCCGTCGGGGACATTAGCTGCGTGGAAGGCAGCAGAGAACACCGCCCAAGTATGGATGTGTCTCTCGGGCAAGGTCTCGCGCAGATTGTCCCACCATTCTGCGGCGGGACCCTGAAGCTGATGGGCGGCGAAAGCTACCCTCTCCTGCTCAGTGCAAGTCAGGAGGTCCAGCTTCTTTCCTATGGTTCTCAACCAATCACCAGCCTCCATGGGGTTGGTGGTGCTTGAGAATGTGTGTGGGCGGACTCGGAGGAACTCCAAGAGCTGAGAGGCGGGAGCGGGAGCGGGAGTGGCGGAGTGAGGCAGCTCATGCTATTGGTGGAGACGGAAGAACTGAGCCTGCTGCTCTTGCATCTGCTGCTGCTGCTGTTGCATCTGGTTTAGCAGTGCAGTGACCAACTGGTTCTGGTTGGCCATCATTTTGGCCAACGAGGGGTGATTGGCGACCGGGTGTCGCGCCCCGATTTAATAAATCAGGACTTTATTGAAATTCCATAGAAAATCAATAAAACAAGACGTTCATCATGCGACCACGTACAATACGGGCAATCATTCACGGTTCGTAGACCGCATTAATACAAAAGTGAATAAAGATGAAGAGAAACTAATAAAATAAGGGTCCTAGATGAACGCCTCCTTCCAGTCTCGCCTTGACTGGGTCGCTACTCTAGACCTTCATCCTCCTCGTAGTAGACTGGCTCTGATGGTGTAAGTCAACGGGGTGAGTACAGATGTACTCAGCAAGCCACCGAATGCAAATATAATGCAAGATAATAACAAGGGAGAAAGTGGCTAGTTTTGCGGAAGCAGCATAATTGTAAAGCTTTAAATGTGAGCAGTTTATTTGTACGGAAAAGTAAACATGTGTGTGTGCATCATCATCTTCTAACTCGAGGGGTACAGTCAGCCCCACCTCGCTCAACAGTCCTTACGTGCCATGAATAACTCGAACATTCAATCAATTGTAAACTAACTGCGAGTAGTCACACAACCCACCCTTGACCGTGGGCTCGGCTTTTCGAACAGATTAATTTACTCTGATCAGAGATGTACCACTGTACCCACAAGGCACGCACTCATCACCTACACCGAAGTGTAACGAGATGACCCATCACACGGGAACTCGTGCCAAAACCTTCCATATAGTCCACCCCGACCCAATAGCACCCTCTTATGGGTTTCATATGGTGTCCCGACGCATCGGAGCCCCACCATCGCTAGCCCCTTGCCCCCTCCTCTATGGTGCATCGAGCCGGAGTATCCCATACTTCCAGTTAGGACTTACCCATTAGACTTGTGGTTGGTACGGAAGTGCTTTGCAACAGATCCCGCAGACCGGTCCTTATAGTGCCCCGGGTGCGACAAACCAGTGCCCGAGCTTGCACCCGGAACCCACCATACTTATAACTTAGCCAACTCCAACAGAGTCCAGAGACGAGAATAACGGGGAAAATCATATACAGAATCCAGCTATCTACGACTCATTCTTTTTATCCTATAGCAGTCGTGCCGGTACATTGGGCACTAGCTAATATTTTATAGTAGAGTGACAAGGAGTTAAGGCTCAATAAGCATGGCTTGGGTTTGCACACAGGGACGGGGATCTAATAAATATAAGTGTAGGGCTTGATTATTGGACTAATGCAATATTAACCTATGGGTTATAGCGATAACTTATTAAAACATGGGCTCAATTATGATCAACTGTTTCCACAGAGTTGGTCGATGACTTGCCTTGATCAGCAAAGGGGGATGGAGGAACCTCGGGGTAGAACTCCTGCTCCTCGACGAACTCGTAGTCTTCTCGATACGGAAAAATAAATAATACATTCAATAAACAGATAAAATCCACCAAATAAAAGAACATACATAGTTGTGGGTGTTTTTATGTGAAGTAATATTTTATTATTCTGAGTTTTTGCATAAAACAGTGAAGTTTAACTTTTTAGGATTTTTCCTAATTTATTTTCTGTATTATTAATTTTAATCCTAAGGGGTTTTTATTCATTTATTTATTAAGAATATTTTGGGTAACAGAAACATATTGTTTTTATGGCATTAATGTGTAGAGAATAATATTCTGGTTTTAACAAAATTTGAATGGTGAAATTTGGAGTTAAAATGAGCAAGATATGAATTTTCAAAGTTTAAACAATTTACTGAATTTTATTTAAACTGAAAAACAGTCCCTGGTCCACGGTGAACCAGGTTCACCGTGAACCCGTGACTATGCGCGTGGACCCGAGCGACCTAGACCGTCGGATCTGGATCCAGCGGCCAGATGCGAGGCGGGTGGATTTAATGAAATTGGACGGCCCAGATTAAAACGTGGCGAAAGGGTATATGTGGACGCACCAGATGGAGTCAACAATTTAAAAAGCGATCAACGGCCAAGATCAGAGGATACCGGTTTGACCAGATCTACGGGTGAGATTAAATCCCGAAGGGATTTAATCTGTGCCCTTCGTTCGCGATCGTGCGGCCAGGATTTAATCCGGCACGGCACGTTCGTAAGGGGACCTCGCACCCTTCGTCTCCGGCGACGGCGGGCTCGGGTGCGGTCACGGCGGTGACGACGAGGGCCTAGGGGCCTAGTTAGGGCCAAAAATGGAACGCGGGGAGTAAGGGGGTCACGATGATACCTTCGGTGGCGACGATGGGGGCCTGGAGGTGATCGGCGGCGAGCGTAGACGACGGAGGGCGTACGGGTGCTCGACGGCGACGGCGGTCCGGCGGTGTCCACGGCCAACGGAGGGGTGGACGAGGTGGGGTGGTCTACGACGGACCCGACGGTGGCAGTGGCTAGGGCGGCGGGGGCCAGAGGCGGCGGCGATCGCTCACCGGAGGTGGAGCAGAGGGGAAACCCGAAAACGAAGAGGGAGCGCTCTGGTTCACTCGAGCTCGGGCTACAGCGGTGTGGGCAAAGTGCGGTGTCCTCAGGGGCTTTTATAGGGTCGTCGGCGGCGAGAACCGAAGGTGATCGCCGGGAGGAAGGAAGGGGGCGATCCCCTTCCATCGGAGACGAAGGTCTTGACAGGTGGGCTCCACCTATCAGTGGGCGAACGGGAAAGGAAAGGGCCGACAGGCGGGGCCGAGCGGTCAGTGGGCGAAGGCGAGCGCATGGAGGCTGACACGTGGGGCCAGGCGGGCGCGGGCGGGAGAGAGAGGCGGGGGAACGCGCCGACAGGCGGGTCCCACTCATCAGTGGCTCAATGCTGGATTGGGCCGGGCTCCGGGTGAATTCGAGGTTGAGGCCCATTAAGGATTAAAATTGTTTTCTGATTTAAAATAATTCCAGTAATTCATTTATTTGTTTAAGGGTTGAATCACTGTTGATAAAAATTTGTAAAAATTCCTAAAATTATATCTTGGGCTCTAGTTCATCTCATAAAATTTTCAGGTCCAAATTTTGTGTATTTCTCCCTGTTTGGCTTTATTTGGGTTCTTTTATGATTTTCCTTTAATAAATAAATCCAGAAATGATTTAAATAATATTTTTCTTTTATTTTAATCCTTTTAAATTTCTGGGGTGTTACAATCCTATCCCCTTACAGAGAATCTCGTCCTCGAGATTCGGATCAATCCTCGAATAGCTCAGGATGTTGTGCCTTGAGTTCATCTTCTTTTTCCCATGTAGCTTCCTCTACCGGATGATTGCTCCACTATACTTTACAGAAGCGGATGACTCGACTCCTGGTGGTCCTTTCTTTTACTTCCAATATCTTGACAGGTTTTTCCACATAGGTCAGATCCTCTTGAACATCCAACTGCTGAAGATCCACTTGCTCTGTGGGGACGCGGAGACACTTCTTGTGTTGAGATACGTGAAATACATCATGCACTCCAGCTAATGAGGGTGGTAGTTCCAACTGATAAGCAACTTTGCCTTGGCGTCGGATAATGGGGAATGGTCCAACATATCGAGGGGCCAACTTTCCTCTCATGTTAAACCGTTGAGTACCACGGAGAGGCGTAACTCGAAGGTAGACATGATCTCCTTCTTCAAAGGCTAGGTCTCGGTGACGATTGTCTGCGTAGCTCTTCTGTCGTGATTGGGCTGTCTTGAGTCGGCCTCTGATGATCCGTACCTTCTCTTCAGCTTCGCGAAGAATGTCTGTTCCGAATACTTGGGATTCACCGGTTTGGTCCCAAAGTAGAGGCGTTCTGCACTTTCGTCCATATAGTGCTTCAAAGGGAGACATCTGAAGGCTGGCTTGATAGCTGTTGTTGTATGAAAATTCAGCGTACGGCAAGCTCTTGTCCCAAGTGGCTCCAAAATCCAAAACACATGCTCGAAGCATATCCTCCAATATCTGATTCACCCTCTCTGTTTGTCCATCTGTCTGAGGGTGGTAGGCGGTACTGAAATTCAATCTTGTGCCCATCTCCTCTTGAAGGTTCTTCCAGAAACGAGAGGTAAACTGACTTCCTCTGTCGGACACTATCTTCTTGGGCACTCCATGAAGACATACGATCCGAGCCATATATAGCTCTGCAAGCTTAGGGCCACTAAAGGTCGTTTTGACGGCTATGAAATGTGCTACTTTCGTAAGCCGATCGATGATCACCCAAATAGAATCGTACCCAAGTTGGGTTTTTGGTAATCCGGTGATGAAATCCATACCGATCTCTTCCCACTTCCATTCAGGCACTTTAAGTGGCTGTAACAATCCTGCAGGCCTCTGATGTTCAGCCTTTACTCTTCTGCAGGTGTCACACTCGGCGACGAACTGGGCAATCTCTCTTTTCATGCTAACCCACCAATAACGTTCCTTTAGGTCCTGGTACATCTTGGTACTGCCGGGATGAATGGAGTACAATGTCTCATGGGCTTCTCTTAGGATAAGGGTCTTTATCTCTGGCTTATCCGGTACACATATCCGGGTTCCAAACCATATGGTGCCATTTTCGTCCTCTGAGAATCTTGGGGCTTTTCCTTGCCTCATGTTCTTCCTAATGGCAGCTATATTCGGGTCTTCCAACTGAGCTTCACGGGTCTGCTCAAACAAGACAGGTTGAGTCTCCAAGGTGGCTAGATATGCCTTTGTGGTTAATCCAAGATTTAACTTTTCCATCTCTCTACATAACAAGGGTGCATAATCCTGGATCATCACAGCGGTGCAATATCCCTTGCGACTTAATGCATCCGCTACCACATTTGCTTTTCCGGGGTGGTAGTGAATACCTAAGTCATAGTCCTTTATGAGTTCCAACCATCGTCTTTGCCTCAGATTGAGGTCGGGCTGTGTGAAAATGTACTTCAAACTCTTGTGATCCGTAAAGATCTCACAGCGATTTCCAACCAAATAGTGCCTCCAAATCTTAAGGGCGTGCACCACAGCGGCTAATTCCAAATCATGGGTCGGGTAATTCAACTCATGAGGTCTCAACTGACGGGAGGCATAAGAGATAACTTTTCCGTCTTGCATAAGAACACATCCCAATCCTTGGCGAGATGCGTCACAGTAGACATGGAAGTCTTTACGGATATCAGGTAGGGTCAGTATGGGTGCTGACACCAGGCGGGTCTTGAGGGTGCGGAAACTTTCCTCGCATTCAGGAGTCCATTCAAACTTTTATCCTTTCTGCAACAACTTGGTCATTGGTTTGGCTATCTTAGAAAAATTCTCAATGAATCTCCGATAATATCCGGCCAGACCCAGAAAACTTCATATCTCAGATACGTTCGTGGGTGGCAGCCAATCCGTAACTGCTTCTACGGTGGCAGGGTCTACTGCGATTCCTTGCGCAGAGATGATGTGTCCAAGGAATTTCACTTCTGCTGTCCAGAACTTGCATTTGCTGTACTTGGCATACAATTGGTGTTCCCTTAGTTTTCCTAAGGTTAACCGGAGGTGAGCCTCGTGCTCTTTCTAGTCCTTGGAATAAATGAGGATGTCATCTATGAAGACTACGATGAATTTGTCCAAATATTCCATGAACACCTTATTCATCATATTCATGAAGAATGCAGGGGCGTTGGTCAATCCAAAGGACATAATCGTGCACTCATATAATCCATAGCGGGTGGTGAAGGCAGTCTTGGGTATATCCTCTTCTCGGATCCTTAACTGATGATAACCAGAACGCAAGTCGATCTTCGAGAATACTGTAGCTCCTTTTAGCTGGTCGAAGAGATCGTCGATCCGAGGCAACGGATATTTATTCTTGATGGTTACCTCATTCAAAGCGCGATAATCCACACACATACGCTTTGCCTTGTCTTCTTTCTTCTCGACGAAGATGACGGGAGCACCCCATGGGGATGTGCTTGGTCTGATGTAACCTTTCCTTTCAAGATCCTCCAATTGCTGCTTCATCTCAGCTAATTCATTAGCGGCCATCCGGTATGGTCGCTTATAAATCGGGGTAGTTCCGGGCACCAAATCAATCCTGAATTCGATGTCCCTCTTGGGTGGCATCCCTGGTAGATCCTCTGGGAACACGTCCGGGTATTCACTGACTACTGGTATCTCTTCCAAGGTAATCTGATGTAGTCTTGTCCTTCTGGCCCTCATGCTTGGCATCTGGAATGTGACTATAGTCCCTTCTTCATTAGTTACAGTCACTTTTCTCTGGGCACATTCTATCACTCCTTGATGTTTATTCAGCCAATCCATCCCTAGAATGAGATCCAAGCCTTGACATTCTATTAGAATGGGGTCGGCCCAAAATATCGTGCCTTGGATTTCTACCCATACCCTTGGACTAAAGGAACAGGCGAGGGTTTGCTTGCCCGGGGTAGCTATCAATACTGGCCTGGGTAGTTCGCTTATGTCCAGGGCATTACTTTCCACAAAAGCAGTTGATATAAAGGAGTGGGTAGCTCCGGTGTCAAATAATACCACTGCAAGCGATGAATGAACCATAAACTTACCCATGACAATCTCCAGGGCGGCCTGGGCTTCTTCGGCGGTGACGTGGTTGACCTTGGCGCGGACGGCGGGGTTGGAGGCAACGCCTTGAGCACGCTTGGGATGAGGGCACTGATGGGAGTAGTGTCCCTCCTGGCGGCAGTTGAAGCATACTATAGGCTTGCCATGCCTGTCTCTCAGAACTTCCGGCTTCTTGGCCGGGGCAGCTGGGGCGGTTGGTGCGGCGGGAGCGGGACGAGGTTGACTGGCTCCGGCATTGGCGGCTGGTGGTGCCGGACGATATACTGGGCGGGGGTGGTACCGCGGTGCTGATGGAGGTGGAGCAAAGCGGGGTCTCTGGGCCATGCCCTGGTTCTGCCTGAAGACAATCATCCGCTTCTTCTTCAGGTCGACCTTATTCTGCTGGGTCTCCTGCATAATAGCTTTGTTCACCAACTTTTGGAAGTTGGCGAAGTCTCCGGAGATAAGTTGTAGGGACAACTCATCCTTCAGTCCCCGGAGGAACTTGGCCTGCTTGGCCGCATCAGTACGGACCTCCTCAGGTGCGTACCTGGCCAGACGGTTGAACTCGTGCAGGTATTCTGTAACAGACCTGCTCCCCTGCTGCAGGTCTCTGAACTCTTGTTGCTTCTGGGCTATAATGCCGTCGGGGATGTGAGCGGCACGGAAAGCGGCCGAAAACTTTGCCCAAGTATGGGCGTGGCCCTCGGGCAGAATCTCACGATGATTGTCCCACCACTCTGCGGCGGGACCATGAAGCTGGTGGGTGGCGAAGGCCACCCTCTCCTGCTCAGTGCAGGTCAGCAGATCGAGCTTCTTCTCGATAGCTCGCAACCAATCCCTAGCCTCCATGGGGTTGGTGGTGCTTGAGAAGGTCGGTGGGCGGACTCGGAGGAACTCCGAAAGCTGGGACGCGGGAGCGGGAGCTGGTGTGGCGGGTCGGGGCAGCTCAGGCTGTTGGTGGAGGCGGAAGAGATGAGCCTGCTGCTCCTGCATCTGCTGCTGTTGCTGCTGCATCTGGTTCAGAAGGGCTGAGACCAGCTGGTTTTGTGTGGCCATCATCTCGGCCAAAGTGGGGTGGTTGGCGACCGGGGCTTGCCTTTGCCCGGTGGCTCCCCATTGTGGCAGGTTGCCACTATCTCCTCCGTTCTGAGGAGCGTCGGAACCCTGAGTGTTGGTCATCCTGGAGTTTTCAAAGTAGACACATTTATTTTAGTGAACTCTTTATATTTCATTTCAAAAGATATCGTTCTTGCGGTTACATTTATTTCTTCATTCATGCCTTATGTTTTGACATGAATGCTAATACAAGCAAGCAAAAATGAAAATAACAATCAACCGTAAAACTACGTATACGGTAGCTCGGGGGACGGCTCGATCTCGGGCTCGTGGGAGATGGTCGGGGTCGAGGAGCTGGACGGTCCGGCGGGTGGTGCGCTGCGGGAGATCCTCTTGGGCCTCACAGTGGGGATCCGTAGGGGTTTCTTCCTGCGAGGCGGAAGAGGCGCGATCTCCTCAATGTCCTTCTTCAATTCTCTGAGCTGCTGACGGAGCTGGGTGTGGACCATGGCGCCCTGGCGTAGGAGCTCGTTCTGGCGCCTCAACTCCTCCACCTCGAGGGTCAACAAAGGGTTCTGCTCAAGCTGTCGACGGAGCTCAGCATTCTCACGGGTCAGGTTCTCCGAAGTGTGGCGGTAGAAGTCGATGGTGTCGTGCTGGCTGTCTGCGTCGAGGACGGCCTCTGTGTGGAGGTTGTCCATGGCCTCCAAAAGTCTCATCGTGCGGGTGATGGCGGAGTTGCTCTGCGTGAGGGGGCTGATGTAGATGCTGCGGTGACTCCCGGGTGTGCGCATGGGCATGAAGCGGTAGACGGTGTCGCGGAGGTGGCAGTCGTATACCAGTCGAAGCTCGGCGAGGGACTGGAGAGCGGCTCGCTGGCTAGCCACCACGAATGAAGGTCCTCCAACTCCATGGGTGTAGAAAGGTGGCTGCGTGGAAGAGGGGCGGATCACAACCGTGACCTTGCAGTAGCTCTCGTTCGCATCGGGAAAGATCCCGTGGAACGCGGGCTCATGGGGAAATCCCAAGAAGTCGACGAGCACGCGAAGCTCGCGGATGAATCCGCCCTCATCACGAAGAGTCCCGCTCATGGTATGGACCGGCATCTACAAAAGAGAGAAAATTTTTGTGAAAACCTCGGAAGATGAGAGGATAAGTAGTGTTTGTAAGAAAATACAGTAAGTGTAAGTCCTAGGGTCAGGTCTGTTTGGCTTCCTACAGTCAAGTCGGCTCTGATACCATCTTGTCGCGCCCCGATTTAATAAATCAGGACTTTATTGAAATTCCATAGAAAATCAATAAAACAAGACGTTCATCATGCGACCACGTACAATACGGGCAATCATTCACGGTTCGTAGACCGCATTAATACAAAGTGAATAAAGATGAAGAGAAACTAATAAAATAAGGGTCCTAGATGAACGCCTCCTTCCAGTCTCGCCTTGACTGGGTCGCTACTCCAGACCTTCATCCTCCTCGTAGTAGACTGGCTCTGATGGTGTAAGTCAACAGGGTGAGTACAGATGTACTCAGCAAGCCACCAAATGCAAATATAATGCAAGATAATAACAAGGGAGAAAGTGGCTAGTTTTGCGGAAGCAGCATAATTGTAAAGCTTTAAATGTGAGCAGTTTATTTGTACGGAAAAGTAAACATGTGTGTGTGCATCATCATCTTCTAACTCGAGGGGTACAGTCAGCCCCACCTCGCTCAACAGTCCTTACGTGCCATGAATAACTCGAACATTCAATCAATTGTAAACTAACTGCGAGTAGTCACACAACCCGCCCTTGACCGTGGGCTCGGCTTTTCGAAAAGATTAATTTACTCTGATCAGAGATGTACCACTGTACCCACAAGGCACGCACTCATCACCTACACCGAAGTGTAATGAGATGACCCATCACACGGCAACTCGTGCCAAAACCTTCCATATAGTCCACCCTGACCCAATAGCACCCTCTTATGGGTTTCATATGGTGTCCCGACGCATCGGAGCCCCACCATACCCCCCCTTGAGCCTCGTCGGTACAAGTCGCCCGCAGGCTAGCCCCTTGCCCCCTCCTCTATGGTGCATCGAGCTGGAGTATCCCATACTTCCAGTTAGGACTTACCCATTAGACTTGTGGTTGGTACGGAAGTGCTTTGCAACAGATCCCGCAGACCGGTCCTTATAGTGCCCCGGGTGCGACAAACCAGTGCCCGAGCTTGCACCCGGAACCCACCATACTTATAACTTAGCCAACTCCAACAGAGTCCAGAGACGAGAATAACGGGGAAAATCATATACAGAATCCAGCTATCTACGACTCATTCTTTTTATCCTATAGCAGTCGTGCCGGTACATTGGGCACTAGCTAATATTTTTATAGTAGAGTGACAAGGAGTTAAGGCTCAATAAGCATGTCTTGGGTTTGCACACAGGGACGGGAATCTAATAAATATAAGTGTAGGGCTTGATTATTGGACTAATGCAATATTAACCTATGGGTTATAGCGATAACTTATTAAAACATGGGCTCAATTATGATCAACTGTTTCCACAGATTTGGTCGATGACTTGCCTTGATCAGCAAAGGGGGATGGAGGAACCTCGGGGTAGAACTCCTGCTCCTCGACGAACTCGTAGTCTTCTCGATACGGAAAAATAAATAATACATTCAATAAACAGATAAAATCCACCAAATAAAAGAACATACATAGTTGTGGGTGTTTTATGTGAAGTAATATTTTATTATTCTGAGTTTTTGCATAAAACAGTGAAGTTTAACTTTTTAGGATTTTTCCTAATTTATTTTCTATATTATTAATTTTAATCCTAAGGGGTTTTTATTCATTTATTTATTAAGAATATTTTGGGTAACAGAAACATACTGTTTTTATGACATTAATGTGTAGAGAATAATATTCTGGTTTTAACAAAATTTGAATGGTGAAATTTGGAGTTAAAATGAGCAAGATATGAATTTTCAAAGTTTAAACAATTTACTGAATTTTATTTAAACTGAAAAACAGTCCCTGGTCCACGGTGAACCAGGTTCACCGTGAACCCGTGACTATGCGCGTGGACCCGAGCGACCTGGACCGTCGGATCTGGATCTAGCGGCCAGATGCGAGGCGGGTGGATTTAATGAAATTGGACGGCCCAGATTAAAACGTGGCGAAAGGGTATACGTGGACGCACCAGATGGAGTCAACAATTTAAAAAGTGATCAACGGCCAAGATCAGAGGATACCGGTTTGACCAGATCTACGGGTGAGATTAAATCCCGAAGGGATTTAATCTGTGCCCTTCGTTCGCGATCGTGCGGCCAGGATTTAATCCGACACGGCACGTTCGTAAGGGGGCCTCGCACCCTTCGTCTCCGGCGACGGCGGGCTCGGGTGCGGTCACGGCGGTGACGGCGAGGGCCTAGGGGCCTAGCTAGGGCCAAAAATGGAACGCGGGGAGTAAGGGGGTCACGATGATACCTTCGGTGGCGACGATGGGGGCCTGGAGGTGATCGGCGGCGAGCGTAGATGACGGAGGGCGTACGGGTGCTCGACGGCGACGGCGGTCCGGCGGTGTCCACGGCCAACGGAGGGGTGGACGAGGTGGGGTGGTCGACGACGGACCCGACGGTGGCAGTGGCTAGGGCGGCGGGGGCCGGAGGCGGCGGCGATCGCTCGCCAGAGGTGGAGCAGAGGGGAAACCCGAAAACGAAGAGGGAGCGCTCTGGTTCACTCGAGCTCAGGCTACAGCGGTGTGGGCAAAGTGCGGTGTCCTCAGGGGCTTTTATAGGGTCATCGGCGGCGCCTAAACGGAAGGAAACCGAAGGTTTCCTTCTCTCTCTGGCGATCTCATTCCAAAGGCTTCGGTTAGCTTCCATTCTCGTGAAACCGCGTTGGCCACGGATGGAAAGGGTGCGGTGGTGACCAGGGAAGGTGATCCATGGTTGGATCGGGCGAATCGAGGTGGTCGGCGGCGAGAACCGAAGGTGATCGCCGAGAGGAAGGAAGGGGGTGATCCCCTTCCATCGGAGACGAAGGTCCTGACAGGTGGGCTCCACCTGTCAGTGGGCGAACGGGAAAGGAAAGGGCCGACAGGCGGGGCCGAGCGGTCAGTGGGCGATGGCAAGCGCATGGAGGCTGACACGTGGGGCTAGGCGGGCGCGGGCGGGGGAACGCGCCGACAGGCGGGTCCCACTCGTCAGTGGCTCAATGCTGGATTGGGCCGGGCTCCGGGTGAATTCGAGGTTGAGGCCCATTAAGGATTAAAATTGTTTTCTGATTTAAAATAATTCCAGTAATTCATTTATTTGTTTAAGGGTTGAATCACTATTGATAAAAATTTGTAAAAATTCCTAAAATTATATCTTGGGCTCTAGTTCATCTCATAAAATTTTCAGGTCCAAATTTTGTGTATTTCTCCCTGTTTGGCTTTATTTGGGTTCTTTTATGATTTTCCTTTAATAAATAAATCCAGAAATGATTTAAATAATATTTTTCTTTTATTTTAATCCTTTTAAATTTCTGGGGTGTTACACCGGGGCTTGCCTCTGCCCAATCGCTCCCCACTAGGGCATGTTGCTATTGTCCCCTCCGCTTTGGGGAGCATCGGAACCTTGAGTGTTAGTCATCCTGAAGTTTCCAAAATAACACTTTCTTAGGGGGGAAATGATACTAAGCTTTATTTCAAAATGTCGTCTTGCGATTACATTTATTGTCTTTTATTTTAATCTTCACTTATGCCTTATATTCGACATGAGTGGCAATACAATTCAAAACAATTAAAATAAAACAATCAATCGTAAATGCTACGTCTATGGCAGTTGAGGGGATGGCTTGATCACGGGCTCGATGGAGATGGTCGGAGAGGTGGAACTGGAAGGTCCGGCGGGAGGTGCGCTGTGGGAAATCCTCTTGGGCTTCACAGTGGGGATCCGAAGCGATTTCCGCTTGCGAGGCGGAAGGGGTGTGATCTCCTCGATATCCTTCTTTAATTCTTTGAGCTGGTGACGGAGCTGGGTGTTGACTATGGCGCCTTGGCGTAGAAACTCGTTCTGACGCCTCAACTCCTCTACCTCGAGGGTCAACTGGGGGTTCTGCTGAACCTGTCGACGAAGCTTGGCATTCTCGCGGTTCAGGTTCTCCGAGGTATGGCGGTAGAAGTCGATGGTGTCATGCTGGCTGTCTGCGTCAAGAACGACCTCTGTGTGGAGGTTGTCCATGGCCTCCAAAAGCCGCATGGGGCGGGCGATGGCGGAGTTGCTCTGTGTGAGGGGGCTGATGTAGATGCTGCGGTGACTCCCGGGCGTGCGCATGGGCATGAAGCGGTAGACGGTGTCGCGGAGGTGGCCGTCGTAGACCAGTCGAAGCTCGGCGAGGGCCTGAAGTGCGGCGCGCTGGCTGGCCACCACGAACGAGGGTCCTCCAACTCCATGGGTGTATAAAGGTGGCTGCGTGGATGAGGAGCGGATAACAACCGTGACCTCGCAGTAGCTCTCGCTCGCATCGGGAAAGATCCCGTGGAACGCGGGCTCATGGGGAAACCCCAAGAAGTCGACGAGCACGGGAAGCTCGCGGATGAATCCAGCCTCGTCACAGAGATTCCCGCTCATGGTATGGACCGACATCTACAAAAGAAAATTTTTGTGTAAACCTCGAAAGATGAGAGGGTAAGTAGTTTTGTTAAGAAAATATGTTTAATATAAGTCCTAAGGTCAGGTCTGTTTGGCTTCCTACAGTCAAGTCGGCTCTGATACCATCTTGTCACGCCTCGATTTAATAAAGGGCCAAATTTTTCCATGCCATTACAATTTTCATGGTTTTGAAATATGCCATCGACGTCTCACTGACAGATGGGACCTACCATAGTCACTGACAGTGGCATTTTTCAAATTACAGAAAATTATAATGGCATGTTTATAAAAATTCCTTTAATAAATCAGGACCTTTATTGAAATTCCATAGAAAATCAATAAACCAAGACGTTCATCATGCGACCACGTACAATATGAGCAATCATTCACGGTTCGTAGACCGTATTAATACAAAAGTGAATAAAGGTGAAGAGAATCTAATAAAACAAAGGGTCCTAGATGAACGCCTCCTTCCAGTCTCGCCTTGACTAGGTCGCTACTCCAGACCTTCATCCTCCTCATAGTAGACGGGCTCTGGTGGTGTAAGTCAACGGGGGTGAGTACAAACGTACTCAGCAAGCCACCGAATGCAAATATAATGCAATATAATAACAAGGGAGCTAGTGGCTAATTTTGCGGAAGAGCATAATTTGTAAAGCAATTAAATGTGAACAATTTATTAGTACTGAAACGTAAACATGTGTATGCATCATCATCTTCTAACTCGAGGGCTACAGTCAGCCCCACCTCGCTCAACAGTCCTTACATGCCATGAATAACTCAACCATTCAAACAATTGTAAACTAACTGCGAGTAGTTACACAACCCGCCCTTGACCGTGGGCTCGGCTTTTCGAAAAGATTTAAATACTCTGATCAGAGATGTACCACTGTACCCACAAGGCACGCACTCATCACTTACACCAAAGTGTAACGAGATGACCCATACCACGGGAACTCGTGCCAAAACCTTCCATATGGCCCTCCTCGACCCGATAGCACCCTCTTATGGGTTTCGTATAGTGTCTCGACGCGTCGAGCCTCACCATACCCCCCCCCCTTGAGCCACGTCGGTACAAGTCACCCGCAGGTTGCTCCTTGACCCCTCCACTATGGTGCATTGAGTCGGATTGTTCCATACTTTCAGTTAGGACTTACCCATTAGACTTGTGGTTGGTACGGAAGTGCTTTGCAACAGATCCCGCAGACCGGTCCTTATAGTGCCCCGGGTGCGACCAACCAGTTCCCGAGCTTGCACTCGGAACCCACCATACTTATAACATAGCCAACTCCAACAGAGTCCAGAGACAAGAATAACGAGGAAATTCATATAACAGAATCCATCTATCTACGACTCATTCTTTTTATCCTATAGCAGTTGTGTCGATACATTGGGCACTAGCTAATATAATATTTGTAGAGTGACAAGGAGTTAAGGCTCAATAAGCATGTCTTGGGTTTGCACACAAGGACGGGGATCTTAATAAATATAAGTGTAGGGCTTGAAATTTGACTAATGCAATATTATCCTATGAGTTATAGCGATAATTTATTAAAATATGGGCTCAATGATGATCAACTATTTCCACGGGAGTGGGTCGATGACTTGCCTTGCTCAGCAAATGGAGATGGAGGAACCTCGGGGTAAAACTCTGGCTCCTCGACGAACTCGTAGTCTTCTCAATACGGTAAAATAATCAATACATTCAATAAACAGATAAAACTCCACAAATAATAAACATTAAAAATTAGATTTTAAGGGTTTTCCCAATTTATTTAATGATTTATCAATTTTGATCCTAAGGGGTTTTTATTCATTTAATTAATAAGATTATTTTGGGCAATAGCAGCATACTGTTTTTATGGCATTAGTGTGTAGAGAATAAAATGCTGAATTTAACAAAATTTGAATGGTGAAATTTGGAGTTAAAATGAGCAAGTTATGAATTTTCAAAGTTTAAACATTTTTCTGGAATTTTATTTAAACAGAAAATAGGATTTAGTCCACGGTGAGCCAGGCTCATGGTGGACCGCGGTACTGTGCGCGTGGACCGGATCAACCAGAGCCGTTGGATCCGGATCCGGCGATCAGGCGCGAGGCGGGAGGGTTTAATGAAAATGAACGGCGGAGATTAAAACCTGCGAATCGGTATGACGTGGACGCCTGAGATCGAGCCAGGGTTTTAAGTTTTGATCAACGGCTGAGATCGCCGGGTACCGGTGGGACCGGATCCGAGGGCCGGGATTAAATCCCGAAAGGATTTAATCTTAGCCCTCCGATCGTGATCGGACGGCCAGGGCGCCGTCCGGCACGGCACGGACGTAAGGGGTACTTAGCCTCCTTCGTCTCCAGCTACGGCGGGTTCGGGCGTGGTGGCGACGGCGGCGGCGAGCGCCTATAGTCCTAGCTCTCGGCGAAAATGGATAGAGGAGGTCATGGTGGTCTCGGTTATACCTTCGGCGGTGACGAAGGGTGACGGACGGCGACCGGCGGTAAGGGTAGACGAAAGGGGGTCTTCGGGAGCTCGACGGCGACGGCGATCCGACGGCGCCCACGGCCAACGGAGGTGAGGCCGGTGACGGGTGGGAGGTGGCGATCACAGTGGTGTCGTCGGCGAGGGCATCGGAGGCTCGAGTCGCCGGCGAGGGTTTGCCGAAGTCGAAATAGAGAGGGAGCCTGAAAATGGGAACGGTGCGCTCTGTTCTCGCTCGGGCTTGGGCTACGACGGTGTGGGCAGAGGGCGGCGACCACAGGGGTTTAAATAGGGGGCTTGCCGACGTTAAATGGGAAGGGGACCGAGGGTTTCCCATGATCTCCGGCGAGGGATTCCTAACCCACGGCCAAGCTTTCCTAAACGGTAAAACGCGTCAGCTATAGATGGAAAGAGGGCGGTGGTGCTCGGGAAAGGTGATCCGGGGGAAATCCGAGCGAACGCGGCGGCCGGCAGCGAGAAATTGGAAAGGTGGTCGCCGGAAGGAAAGGGGAGCGATCCCCTTCATTTGGGGACGAAGGTCCTGACAGGTGGCCCCACCTTTCAGTGGCCGAAACAGAAAAGGAAGGGGCCGACAGGCGGGCCACGGTTATCAGGGAGCGAAAGCGGGATGGGAGAGGCTGACGGGTGGGGCCACGCGGGGGCGCAGGCGGGAGAGAGAGGCGTGGGAGTGCGCCGACAGGCGGACCCCACCTGTCGGTGACACGCAGCTGGACTGGGCCGGGCATGGGGTACTTTGAAGGTTGAGGTCCGTTTAGAATTTATAAATGTTTTCTGATTTAAAATATTTCCAGTAATTCATTTATTTGTTTAAGGGTTGAAGCACTGTTGATAAAAATTTGAATATTCCTCCCTGTTTGGCTTTAATAAGGCTCTTTTAGGATTTTCTTTAATAAAATTCAGAAATTTCTTTAATAATTTTTTTCTTTATTTTATTTCTTTTTAAATCTTGGGTGTTACAATAAGTACCACGGGCCTATTTCTATAGGAAAATATAGGTCCTAAACCCACCTAAGAGTGACCGACAAAATGTGGTATTTATGACGAGCCATGAGTCCGAACGAAATTTCAGCAGCATAACCCCGATGTTCTCTAATTGCACGCCTGATAGTGGTGCAATGGTGAACAACAAGGTTATGTTACTAAAATCCCATTCAGACTCATGACTCATCATAAAGACCACGCTCTGTCGCCCATTCCGAGGCTGTCCAAAAAAGGACAATTCTGGACCTACACATCTCACACGCATGACACGTGTGAGACATGTGGGTCCGAAATGGGTGACGCATAGGTTTCGTTACACTATCTACGTTGTTGTCAAATAAAAAATTGCATACAAAAAGAAATATATATAATAAAGTATATATAGATATAATACTAATCACCCAATGAAATCATAAAAACTATAAATTAATAGAATAATATAATTAGAATCATATATACATAATATCACAACATATATTGCATATGAAAAATAAACATCGCATATGAAACATATTTAAAAGTGTGAAACATACGTAAAATCACAATATTAATCACAAACAACCATTGCATATATCATTTTTACTATAAAACGGTCCTTTTATGGTATCCGGTTAATTACTCCCGACGAGGTAATAGTTGAAACTAATTTGTACTATTGATTAAGTATGTTTAAAATAATTAATCAAAAAATAAAATGGGCTATCTGACTGTAGATTGCCTTGATTAACAGAAAGTAATCTGCATTATGACAAGGTTGCATGGAAAGTTTATTAATTGTTTCATTTTTCTAGCGCATGCGATAAAATTCTCTCCTTATAAAAATAATTCATTTTAGACGTACACTAGCCTCAGGTATATGCAAACAACAATTCTGAGATATGTGAAGTGAGTATGGCGTCGCCTCGCTGCACGCCATACTCGCCTAAAAGGTGTGAAGGTAGTGTATGTAACAACTATATATGTGACACATATCTTCTAACCTTAACAATTTATGTGACACGCAATTCACAAATAATAAGTAAAAAAACAACACATTAACAATTTATCTTGGGTGACATATATCTTCTAATAACACATTAACAATTTATGTGACACATAATTCACAAATAAAAAGTGAAAAAAATCTGAAAAAATTACTTGATCGATCGTTGAACGACGACGGGCGGCGACGATGGGCGGCGACGGGCGGCGACGATGTCCGGAGGCCGGTGGGCGACGGCGGGCGGCCGGCTAGCGGGAGGTCGGCGGGCGATGGGTGAACCGGCGCCGGTCACAGGGCGGTGGTCCGTTAGTGGGCGGGACCGGACAGGGGTGCGGCAGCCGGGGCGGCTGGAGGCGGCGGGCGGGTGGTGGGCCGGCGGTGGTTGGCCGGGGCGGCGGGAGGCCGGCGGCCGGGGCGGTGGCGCGGGCGCGAGGCGGGCGGCGGCGTGGGCCGGAGGCGGGTGGCCGGGGCGGCGGCGCGGGCGCGAGGCGGGCGGCGGCGTGGGCCGGAGGCGGGTGGCCGGGGCGGCGGGAGGCGGCGGGTGGGCGGCCGGTGGCCGGGGAGGTGGCGCGGGCCAGAGGCGAGCGGTGGCGGCGGCGCGGGCTGGGCGCGGGAGGCGGCGGCAGGTGTGTGGGCGCGTACAGGGAGTTAGGTCTCCCTATGCGCGCGCGCGGTTGGGGAAAAACCCCCTGAGGGGGATCTGATCGGGCGCGAAAAAATGCAGCATAACTTCCGTCGGCCACTATCAAAAGCCGACGGAAGTTAACTTAACTTTCGTCGGCCACTTGAGGCCGATAGAAGTTATTTAACTTCCGTCGGTTTTTGGAAAAAACGATGGAAGTTATTTTAGCCGACGAAAACTTTATGTGTTCTTGTAGTGTTAGCTCTTAGCCTTGTGATTTTGAAGTATTCTTAGGGTAGTCTTGTATGCTTTTCTTTACGTGGGACGAAGGGGTCTTCGGCCGGCTAGATGACTTTGAACCACCAGAGGGCTTTGACCTTCTGGGAGGCTTTGCAGATAGTGTTATTTGGACCCTATTAAGGAAAAATATTTTTTACAACAGTAGCCCCTTGCACATAGCCTTTCTTATTGAAGGGTAACGCGTGCCTTTTGACAAATGACACCTCGTAGCAGCCCTCTTCGAACCTTAAGGCTTCAGAGCCTAGTCCTGAGCCAACTCAAGCATTAAATCCTTGCCAGGAACTGACGAGACGTCCTTGGAAGCCCAAACGATGCTCGGGTGGCCAACGGTTCAAAATCAAACTGCTGCTATACAAAGGCATGCTTCCATATTTTACATTGGCCCCACCATTCATAGAATACGGAGGACGCATGTGGGGTGGTAAAAAATAGCACCGGGTGGAGCGCCACACTCTTTTACCTGCTATAAAAAGCTCACCGGTGTGCCAGCTTTATTACGTGCATTAGAATTTTTAGTCCATGTTCTTGATTCAGCCCCTAGCTCTTTTCTTGTGGAGCCCTTAGCTTCTTGCTTGCAGAGCACTTTTGATTGCAGAGTCCTAGCCCCTTACAAGACTAGATTGCGGCGGCGGTAGTAGCGAGCACGGCGAAGGCTATGGCGAAGCATTATGGGTCGTTTGACCTCTGCCCTCCGTCGAATAAGTTTGAGCAGACTTTGGAGTTGAAGAAGATGAAGTCCACCTTGGAGTCCACCAATGATGCATGCGCCGATAAAGTCATCAAGAAGGTGGGCATCCGCATCTCAGATACTAACGGTATTCCTGCTTCTCGGGCTAATGGAGTCATGGTCTTCGAAGCCTCTTTTGAAGCGGGGCTCAGGATCCTGGCGGAAGAGCTGCTGGGCGAAGTGCTTTGGATGTACAATCTGGAGCTCCCTCAATTGTCCCCAAATGTTGTAGTCCGGCTCGCTATCTTCGAGTGGACTATGAGGGGCGAAGGGTGTGAGGTTCATGCGAACATCTTCGTGGCCCTTCACGATGTGAACTACCAGCCTAAGAAGAGGTCCAGTGAAGACGAAGTCACCAAGGCCCTAGCCTTCGGCAGTGTCAAATTCCATCTCTACAAGGAGTACAATGATTTTTTCCAACAAGGGCTATGAATGATCGCTGGTACTTGAGGTAGGATTAGAGATGGTTCTACGTCGCTGTAGGAGCGGACTCCCCCCTCCGCAGTAACAATGCTATTGTCTCATATCATTGTAAAGCTCAAGTGGTCGTGGACTCTGCCACCATCAAGTCTCGGGTTCTGCTACTACATATGGTGGCTCGGAGGATGACCATGTGTCGAGAATATGATCCCAGGGTACTTCCCTAGTGGATTTATGAAGCTCGAGTGGAGGAGGGGCCACTAGACACAACATTAAAGACAATCAGTCAACAATCAACGTCAACTAATATGCTAGCAGTCGGGACTTTGAGGTTTCCTCAAGTTCAGCATTCGAGAGTCCTTCCTGACTACAAGTAGTTGGATGGTCACCATCAAGACTCAATCAACTCTTTTAAACTCCATAATTGTATGGTTAATATAACCATTACCACCTAGAGTCATTAACCATGATATGATTGTTATCCTCATGAATGGTCATCAATGGGGTGCCTTAATCACCATTTGTAACCCCTGGTCCCTCTCATATAAAGGGATCGAAGGGAGCCTATAAGAGGCACGCTTTGTCATATTCTCAAAGTAGAGTCTTTTGAATCACCCTAAGATCATACACATACACAGGAGTAGGGTTATATTATCCTTTGGGAGGCCCGAACCTATCTAAAAATATTTGTCTCTGTCTCATTTCTTGAGATAACCATTGAATCATAGCACAACTCCCCATTATCCTAACCAAATCCTTCTATGGGTACCTCTATAGGCTATTATTGTTCATACGCAACGATAGCATGAGGGACCTCACGAAGGAGTTCATCACCCTCCAGATTAGCCGCTTGGGCGCATATGGCCGAAGGGCCTTTTTAAAGACTCCACAACGGGTGACCCGAAGGACATCCCTCCGGAGTTCTTTGGTGAGAGGATCAAAGAGGAAGAGGTCGAATGATACTGAGTCGAAGGGTTCATCGCCGTAACAACTCAAGGGCCTTCGGACTCTACGAACCCATCGGGATCTCAAGTGGTGTCTACCCATGAAGGCCCTGGCGTGGGGACTCTGTCGCCTCCAAGTCCTGCACTTAGAGGAGAGCAAGAGGGAGCCTTGGCCATCATGGCCAAGGGCTTAGAGCCGGTGGCTCTACGAGCTCAACCAGATGACTAGGCGGACCTCTTCGCACCCTCGGACTGCTCGGACCTCTCCCCTATTGAGGAGGAAGCCAAAGGTACCCAACAGGATAATTATTTGTATGCCTTCATTTTAACTTGTTTCTGACTTCTGTTTTCTTATACACTATCAGAGCTAAAGTAGCGGACCCTAGCGCCACCGAAGTGGAGGAATCCTTCAATAGCAGCGAAGGTAGCAACGGAGGATCTCGTGGCGATTCTTCGGATGAAGAAGAGGACGAATGGGTAGCCAAAGGTGAAGCAGCTCTCCAAGCCCATTCGGACAATGTAGTAGAGGTCATCGACCGGAGCCCAGTCTTGGAGGCATCGACAAGTAGAGTGCCCTTGTTGAGGCCCTTTATCTCACTAGGGGTGTCGGCTAGTGAAATGGTGTTTCAATACCTTCGGGGCAGTGAAGGCCTTGTGGACAGTGACTTGGTAGCGGAGATGGGCTGCTACTACCATGGGGACCTCACCGCAGCTGTCGAAGAGGATATTCTTCAGTTAAGCACAGCTTGTAGATAGTTCACATTCCCTTAATTAGCTTTTTCTTCCTTACAACTTATTTTGCTTTTATAAGGCTTTTGCCTTGATTCATGGAGCCGCCATCACCATAGACCATCAAGAAGGCCTTGTCACAGAGGATATTAGAAATTTTCATCGACGAGCTTCGGAGGTCACCCAACGTCAACAACAAGCTAAAGTGGTCGAGGCGCGTGAGGTCGTAGCGGCAGCGACTTCAGAGGTTGAGGACAACTGGCAAGTCCTTAAGACTTCGAGGGTGAGGCTAGGAAACTGAGGGTAGAGAACGTCGGGCTTTGCAATGCTAAACTAGCCTTGGAGGCCAAAAGGGTCAAAATTATTCGGGGGGTCGATGAAGTCACCTCCGTGCTCACTAGCGTTCTAGAATTCTTGGGGACCAATTGCCGGACCCCAAGCTTTGATGCTCAAGATTCTGTCGGGCATTGACTTGTAAGAAACGCTGGTGGGCAAAGTCATACTCGAAGTAGCCCAAGAGCTATTAGCCTGCGTAAAGGTCGAGCCCCTTTGAAGCTCTTCTTCTTCTCATGATCTAAATGACTTCAAAGTAGTTTCTACGACCAAAGGGGTCCAACCTTCGAACATGCCTGCATTGGACAACGATGAAGAGTTGGACTTCTTGGCTTTTTACTCAAAGCCACATGTGTAGGACCGAAAGTAGCGACCAGAGGGGGGGTGAATGGGCGCCTAAAAATTTCTTGCTAAACTATATGCTAATCCCAACACCCAAACAAACTTAACCAGTCAAATAATATTATGAAAACAAATTTCAGGAACTAAAGTTGTCTATCATAAAAATGACCAGTGTACTAAATAAAATAATATTTAAAACTAAACTAAACTAAATAAAAATGTATTCTCAAAAATATTTAATGGCATAAGCAAAAATATCTAAATATATCAATAAATATTCAGATTGTTGTCTAAAAATAAAATGCTAATCAAATGAATAAAATATGGATCATCCAGAAATTAATTCAAAGATAAACCTAAAATATTGCACGTAAATCTAGAATAAAAATATTACTGCGACTAATAATATATATATATATTTCGAGCATATTAAAAATACTTAAATAAATAATATGCGAGCAATAATAAAATTTTAGCGGATGAAAATTAACCACGTAATTATTGGCTAGATCTGCATGCTAATTAAAAATAGCTAATTATTTATTTAATTAATACTACTAAAAAATAGTAGATTAAATTAGACTTACCTGGTTCATCTTCTCTACTGCTAACTTCTTCGGCCACACCGCCTTGGGCCCCGCGCAAAGGAGAGAGAAAGAAATTCTAGCGTAGTCTGCTGTCCCTGGAAGAGAAAATTGATTTTTGTTGCTTGGCTATCATCACGCACAGGAGCACGAATACCAGGGGCTGCTATTTCCGCCGTGACACTCCGCCGGTCAGCTGATTTGACGTGACCAAGCAGCAGTAAAAGAAAACGTGGGTCCCGCCGAGAACTGTTTGTGTGTGCTCGCCGTGGAACAACTCCGTCGTGGGAACCGCGCAGACGCCTGGGGAAAAATTTCGCCGCTGATGATAACGCCGCCTCGCTAGTCGGAAGAATGCGTCGAAAGGGAAAACGGCGATGCAGATCAAACACCAGAGGAAAAATAGTAGATGAAAACTACTCGGTGGACTGAAAAATAATCTCGGGAAAAATAACAGTCGTCCATCCCCAAAGGGATAGGTGCCTATTATAGGCAAATCCTAATACATGAAAAGACTACTTTACCCTCGGGTAAAATAAACTAACTCTAAAATAAATTCCGAAAATTACTAAAATTTTCTTTAAAAAATAACTGACTCGAATAAAAATATTCTAAACTTAAAAACTAAATATTAATATCCTAAAAACGAATTAAACATAAATCGTCAGTTTTACGCCGAAACTGACAAAGCGTCCACCGTCTTCGCATCGGGTACCCGGATTGGGCCGACCCGACCCCGCAGCTTCCTCAGCCCGGCAATCGCTCGTCGCCCGTGTACCTGAGTCAAACCCAGTCAATAGACCGGTGGATCCTCTGCCGCTCCTAGCCATGTACCCGGATTGGGCCAGCCCAACTCCATGGCTCCTCTGCCCGGCCATCGCTCACTGTCCGTGTACCTGAGTCACATGCGCCTCAGACTTGGCAGGTCTTCATCTCTCCCTTTCATTGACTTCTGTTGACAATCACTCATCACATCTAGAGTATCAAAACCATATTCTTCAACATGGTTTCTCAATCTCCCCCTTGATGAGTGCATTGTCAACACCCTTTTCAGCTCATCTCCAAAACCTGCAAAACATGTGGAAACAGAAAAACAAAGACAAAAGAAAATAGAAGAAAGAAAATAAAAGTTTAACCCTAATGACCAAAAGCCAAACAAAAGCACGAAAACGGTCATTATAGTTAACCAAAATTAAAACCTCAAAAACAAGTGCAAATCTCAGAATTACCAACAAGAATAAACTCCCCCTGAAATAAATCCCAAAGAAAGCCAAAAATATATCCAAAATTTCTCCCCTTGTTGACAATTGAACTCATCAAGTGAGACTAAATGCACTCTAAAGAGACATAGACACAAACTCCCCCTGAAATGCAGCTCCCCCTCAAAATATGCCATGAATGCAGATGGGGTGCAGGTGGAGTGTGAAAAGCAAGCTTCTTAGATATGATTGACTGCTATTACAACGTCTAACAGGTATAGCAAAAGATATATTGTCTAAGATACATGACATGATCAGTGCAATAGATGATATCTTAAGAAAGTCATTAGCACGCATTTTTTGATTTTTTCAAACAAAAGCATCACCACATTTTCTAGTTGACAAGCAAGGTAAAACATGAGATGCAAAAGCTAACTGATATCTACCAAGATAAGCATTGTCCAAAACAAAGTGCTTCAGCAAACTTGTCATCTTTTTAAATTTTTCAGACTTTTTCTTTATATTTTTCATTTCTACCAGGGGTTATTTGCATGTCAAACCTTATGCTAACCGACCAAGTCAAGCCTAGGCTAGAACTGAACCATTAGAAGCTTAAGACATTGGTCTTGGCATACATTACACCGTCCTAGTTCATGCCAAAGTGCTATGGTAAGCAGTCCAGAATAATGTAATGCGACAAAGCAAACCCACCTGGATCTTTTCTGATAATCATAAAAATGCATAATTTTTTCATTTTTCTGAATTTTTATCATTTTTATAGCACATTTTGCATATTTAAAGCATATAAATGTCCAAGTTGCATATCTGCATCTAAGTAAGGATCTAGCTACAAGGCATGTAAAAGATAGCGAAAGCATTCAGCCTACACATGCTTGTTACCAGAAGCAATGGTGATTATTTTACAATTTTAAAACATAAAAGCAATGCATATGACAAATATCAGATATATCATGTGAACTGAACCAGAACATGATCATCGACAAGTAATCAAAAGCATATACTAGCTAGAGAAAGTAAAGCAGATTAATCATATAACAGAAGCAAGCTCAAATGTGATTGATGATTATGCAAGATATGAACGCACACAAAAAAAGACTCAATAAAAATACAGAAGAAGGAAAAACTGATACCAATGAAAAGCTGACTCAAAATATCCTAAAAAAAGATACACAGCTCCCAAAACACGATCAATAATCATGAGTGGGACCAAACGGTCCAATGTCAGGTTTAGTAAAAGTGTTGAACCAGTGTCGAGCCATCTACGCGTATGTAGGAAAGCAAAAGGAATCATATGAGTCTGGACTGAAACGCGGATCAAAGCGCGGTCCTCTGTTCTGCCTAAAATCACGGTCGCGAGATCCAAAACCGTATACCGAACGATCTGGAACTCTGCCGGAACGAAAACCACCCTCCGGAGCATGATCAAAAAAAACCGTCTCCACTACCACCACCTACACGACGTGGCCTAGCCTCTAGCCTCTCTCCACGTCGAGGGACTCTCTGTCTACCACCATGCTGGTAGAACTGCTCCTGCCCACCTCGAGCTTTTTCTGCTCGCTCAATCCACTTCCTCCTGAAGCAAAACTCCTCAAGATTCCCGTCTCTCTGACAGAACTCACAGTGATAGGTAGGCTTCTTAGGATGTTGTTGTGGCTTAGGGTTCTTAGGCTTGGTGGTGTTGGATGAAGCTTCTTTGGTGTGAGAGGGTCCAGGTAAAGAATCAAGAGAAGTGTGGAGAGTTTTAGGTTTTGGAACCCAGATCTGCTTCTTAGGTGGAGCTTTGGGCTGTTCTTGGAACACTCCATCCTTGGGCTGACTATCCTTAAAGGACTCAGTGGAGTGAGTCTTGGGATGTCTCTGTTCGGGAGTCATTTTACTCCACTCCACTGCACGGCTAATGGCGCTCTCAAAATCAGCCTTGTTATATGTGTAACCTACCCCAAACCCATCCTATCTCTTGAACTGCTGGATCATCATGCCGAGCTGTGGCTCTCTGGCACTAATCCAACTTAGGATCTGACGGAGCTAAAAGTTCTCGTTCTGAACATCAGCTAGCTCCTCTCTCAAAGAAGTTAACACCTCCACCTGAGACAAGCAGATCTCACACTCTTTATCAGCTTCGACAGACTTCTCAGCTTTTAGCTTGATCAACTCCATTCTAATGGACAGGCAGTTCTCACAAACAGTGGATGGAACTGACAAGGTCTCAAGCTCTAGCTTAGTCTGCTCCAACTCAGCTCTCACTTCATCTAACTCGCGCAACTGCTCATCACTCTTGGCTCTCAGCTCAGCTATACTAGCTAAATGGGATGGGCAGTCTATAAAAGGTGCAACGACAGTGGCATGAGCATCTTTTAGCTCCTGTTAAGCGCTCTCAAGCTCAGTGGCCGATGTGTCTCTCTCATCTACTCTCTCTGTGTACCTGGACTTAAGAGTCGTCAGGTCACACGACAGCACCTCATAGTTAGGACACTCACCACTATCACCCAAGCAAGAGAAAGAAGACAGACTCTCAAGCTTACCATTTGTTGTGGCAAGCTCACTCTCAAGCTCATCTATCCTCTTCTTAGCTCCTCTAAGCAGTTTCTCCCTATACTTCAACTCCTGACTGTTCTATTCTAGTAAATTAACAACTTCTTGTTCATAGGAAGATGCCTTCTCATCGTCTTCGCCGTTGGAGTCATCGGAGGAGTCCTTCTCTTTCTTCTCCCCAAGAGAAATTGAGCAGAAGCTCTTGTGGGGTCTTCGGTTGTGACGTGAGCGACTCTTCGGCTTGTCCCTGAAGCCCATGAAACAGAGGCCCGTCGGATTGTCCCTGTCCTTCCCCTTCCTGATCATGATATCTTCATCACTTGAACTTGAAGATGATGAGGAAGACGAGGATCTCTTGGAGTATCTTTTCTCCATCTCGGCGAAGAAGGTCTCGTCTCGCTTCTTGTTCTCACGCCTGTAATCTTTCAGAGCCTTTCGAAAGAACCTTGTCTTGGGCTTACCCGTCGTGGAGTTATCGTACTTGCCAGAGTTGTAGAAGTTGCCATCAGTTCCCTTCTTGTAATTCTTCTGCTTGGGACAGTCGGCGATAAAATGACATGGGTCACCACACTCAAAGCATACGGATTTTGTGCCGTGTCACTTAAACATTCGCTTATCATAAACACGTCGCACTCGGTTGTTAAACAAGCACAGATCATCATCTCCTAGAGTATCAAGTTGTTCCTCAGAGATAGACATCAAGGAAAAAGCAGTACAACTCATGGCATTAGGATCAGCAGATGGTGTCGCAAGCGCTAGAGTCTTGGAGCCAGAATCAATGAGATTTGATCTCAACTGGATATCGACCTCTGAGGCCTTGAGCTTACTAAAAAGCTCTGCGATGGTCAAGGTATCGTAAGACATGCTCTCAACAATAGAAGAAACCTTGATCTCCCATATCTTAGGGTCCAAGGTATGGAGTACCTTAAGCGCCTGCTCATGATCCGAGACCAGCTGATCACGCTCAGCCTTGTTAACGCGAAGCTTGTTAATGATCGAATGAAAACGACCAAACAAAGCCTCAACAGTCTCACCCGGCTTCTGTGAGAAATTTTCATACTCACGCCGGTAGGTCTGATATAGTCTAGCCTTGACCTGAGCTGTACCCTCATGGTGTGCCTGGAGGGTAGCCCAGATCTCACGAGCAGTGGTGAGATGGCTAACACGCTCAAATTCACTAGGACCTAGACCAGAAAATAAAATATTCATCGCCTTGCTATTATTTTGATGCTGGGTAATTACATCAGCAGCAGTATCCACAGCAATAGTCGTTATGGTGAAATTAGGATGAACACAAATCTCCCATATGTCCAAGCTCTGGCTCATAAGGTATGCTCGCATGCGAGTCTTCCAATAAGTGTAGCCAAAAGCTTCTAGGGATGGAATTTTACCAGAAGACGTCATGGTCACTACCTAGGTTTTAGAATCGGTTAAGATATTAGAAAAACCTAACCTTGCTCTGATACCACTTGTAGGACCGAAAGTAGCGACCAAAGGGGGGTGAATGGGCGCCTAAAAATTTCTTGCTAAACTATATGCTAATCCCAACACCCAAACAAACTTAACCAGTCAAATAATATTATCAAAACAAATTTCAGGAACTAAAGTTGTCTATCATAAAAATGACTAGTGTACTAAATAAAATAATATTTAAAACTAAACTAAACTAAATAAAAATGTATTCTCAAAAATATTTAATGGCATAAGGAAAAATATATAAATATATCAATAAATATTCAGATTGCAGTCTAAAAATAAAATGCTAATCAAATGAATAAAATATGGATCATCCAGAAATTAATTCAAAGATAAACCTAAAATATTGCACGTAAATCTAGAATAAAAATATTACTGCGACTAATAATATATATATATATATTTTTTCGAGCATATTAAAAATACTTAAATAAATAATATGCGAGCAATAATAAAATTTTAGCAGATGAAAATTAACCACGTAATTATTGGGTAGATCTGCAAACTAATTAAAAATAGCTAATTATTTATTTAATTAATACTACTAAAAAATAGTAGATTAGATTAGACTTACCTGGTTCATCTTCTCTGCTGCTAGCTTCTTCGGCCACACCGCCTTGGGCCCCGCGCAAAGGAGAGAGAAAGAAATTCTAGCGTAGCTTGCTGTCCTTGGCTATCATCACGCACAGGAGCACGAATACCAGGGGCTGCTATTTTCGCCGTGACACCCCGCCGGTCAGCCGATTTGACGCGACCAAGCAGCAGTAAAAGAAAACGTGGGTCCCGCCGAGAACTGTTTGTGTGTGCTCGCCGTGGAACAACTCCGTCGTGGGAACCGCGCAGACACCTAGGGGGAAAAATTTCGCCGCTGATGATAACGCCGCCTCGCCAGTCGGAAGAATGCGTCGAAAGGGAAAACGGCGATGCAGATTAAACACCAGAGGAAAAATAGTAGATGAAAACTACTCGGTGGACTGAAAAATAATCTCGGGAAAAATAACAGTTGTCCATCCCCAAAGGGATAGGTGCCTATTTATAGGCAAATCCTAATACATGAAAATACTACTTTACCCTCGGGTAAAATAAACTAACTCTAAAATAAATTCCAAAAATTACTAAAATTTTCTTAGAAAAAATAACTGACTCGAATAAAATATTCTAAACTTAAAAACTAAATATTAATATCCTAAAAACGAATTAAACATAAATCGTCAGTTTTACGCCGAAACTGACAAAGCGTCCACCGTCTTCGCACCGGGTACCCGGATTGGGCCGACCCGACCCCACAGCTTCCTCAGCCCGGCAATCGCTCGCCGCCCGTGTACCTGAGTCAAACCCAGTCAACGGACCGGTGGATCCTCTGCCGCTCCTAGCCATGTACCCGGATTGGGCCAGCCCGACTCCGCGGCTCCTCTGCCTGGCCGTCGCTCACTGCCCGTGTACCTGAGTCACATGCGCCTCAGACTCGGCAGGTCTCATCTCTCACTTCCATTGACTTCCGTTGACAATCACTCATCACATCAGGAGTATCAAAACCATATTCTTCAACATGGTTTCTCAACATGTGACTCGAACTTGGGATGATCTTCAAGAAGAACGAAGGACTCTTTGAGCCACGAAGCGTGGGTGGTCCATCTCCAGCGAGGGTTCATCGAGCTAGGGGTCCTCGTTGCAAGAAGAGTAACAATAAGTGGGGGTCCAATTTTTCGACAATACGGGCCCACTGGTTGTTAGGTTTTGAACCTTCTTTTTCGTAACTTTTGTATTTGAAATGTCTTGGCGTAGTTCGCAACTGTATCTATGATAATGAAATTCAGTTTACTTAGACTTCATACATGTGCTTTATACTTTGTCACAATCAGTAGTAGGGGTGATAAACAAAGCACACTCTGAACAATTACAAATGAAGCACATTTCGCACGAGTACAATCGAAGCACATTTCACATAAGTACAAATTCAAAGCACATTCCGTATGCATAGCTATTGGTCCCTCCTTGCACGTGACGGTTGAGGCTTTGAAGCCGATGCGTGTAATAATGTGACTGGGAATCCCGTGCGTTAAGTATGTGGAGGGATAAGCCTGGTAGTATGGCTTCGAATGTTCGATCATTTATGAAGAGGGAAATTGGAAATATGAGAAGTCATGCTTCATAATTTATTTAATGGTCAAGCAAGGCTTCGGAGATTATTGATGGATGAAGTAGGGCTTCAGGATTTATGATTGATGATCGAAGCAAAGCTTCAAACTTTATTTAAATTGATGCAAGGCTTCGAAATTTGTTTAAAGTGAAGCAAGGCTTTATTTAAAGTGAAACAAGACTTCAAAATTTGTTTGGTCACCTTGGACACTTTTGGACACTTCGAGCCAAAGCTCGAAGGTCCGGTTCTCATCGCTACGGGCCTGTAAGCGCTATGTAATGATAAGGGTGGAGCGAATCACACCGAATTTTTGGTCATCTTCGACTCTTTTCAAGACGCTTCGAGATGCATGCTCGGAGTACTTGTTTTTATCGCTACGGGCCCGAAGATGTTGTGTAATGACAAGGGTGGAGCGGATCACACCGAATTTTTGGTCACATTTGACTCTTTTCAGGATGCTACGATATGCATGCTCGGAGTCTTTGTTTTTATCGCTATGGGCCCGGATATGCTGTGTGATGACAAGGGTGGAGCGGATCACGGTGAATTTTATGGTCTTTTGATAGAACCCAAAGTTAGCACATATCGAGGGGAGCACGCTCCTACATGTGTTGACTTTATTTATCTCGTGTCGAGCCCACCTTCGATCCCAGGTAGTGGAAATGCTTATGCATACCTTCAGAGGCTCTAGAGGTCCGTAGACCTTAGGCCGAAGAGAGGACTATCATAGTAGCCCCTTCGCTTAACGTTCCTTGGAGCTCCTAGAGTGTCTGAGGCTAAAGAGAAGAAAATGAAGCCTTCAAAATATTGGAGAAGCCCCTTTTCCGAAGTGAGACCTACCAAGTATGTGTAGTACTCTACATACATCTTTAGAGGTATACTTCGGGATTGATTATGTAGGTAGTAATAGAGAGGCTAATTTAGAACTAGGTTCTCCATGGATGGCGCCAACTGTTGTAGCATAAAAGTTATGCTAACAGGTTTGTTTAGCCTCAAAGGGCTACTAATTGCGAAGTGGATTTATACTGGTTCAGGTCTTCGAAAGGGATAATGACCTTACGTCTAATTCATAGTGTTTTTTCTATTATCGATCTTCTATTTTCATTACAGTATAGAAGTCTAGTATTTATAGGCAAAATACAACAAAAAAAGAGATTATTTTACCCTCTAGTTACAACCGTCGTAGAGGACTCTGTTGACAAGACCTCATAGGGGTAGAATGGTAACTTCTTATATAAATACACGTCCTGATGCCATGGGAAAAGGCTCCTAGTTTTGGCCTTCGTACCAAAGTAGCTTCAGAACTTTGAAGTAGGTATCGGAGTCATAGCTTGGAGGCTAGTATCCGAAGTAGCTTCGCAACAACTGCCCAAGCTAAGCCTGAAGGGTTTTAGAGGAAGCTTTGGTGCTTAATGACATCGTGGATGCTTTGCTTTACTTAGGACGAATGGGTCTTCGGCCGGCTAGATGACTTAGAACTACCAGAGGGTTTCGATCTTTCGAGAAACTTCGTAGATAGTATTATTTGGATTTTGTTAGGGTAAAATTATTTCTCTCAACACCTAGGGTTTATGCAATTAATTTTATAATTAGTTCACGTTTATTCCTTCTAATTAGCATTCGAACTTAATACAACAAGAAATAAACTTTAACCAAGGTATGTAAATGGGTCTTAGTACTCTAGAACAAAGTATATGCGACGGCTCTTTGACCAGAGCATATATGGCTTCATATTAATTGGACTCCTTGGTATATTAATGATGATAAGTTAGTAATATTTTCCTAGACAACTTATAAACTAACAACTAGACATTTAACAAAACATTGAAATCAATAGTAAATCAAACCGTTGCTGTCACCAGATAAGACATAAATGTCATTCGACGTCAGTGTCTTTATACGGTGGTTTCGTACGTCGCGGGAAACACCCTTTGGCAAAAACACATGGGGGGACGAACTGACCGGTCAACCCGCACTTGCCACGTTGAGCTTGCCTTTGTCTTCTCGCTCGATAGCCGATAGTGCTCGTGGACACATGCGCTGCCCGTCGACCGCCTTCGACGATGTCGTGGCAGCCAAGAAAGAGTGGCAGGCGCCGCCCGCTCACCTCACTATAGACTGAGGTTAGTGATATGATATCACTTATTTCTCATTTTTTTATTCAAATTTGATTTGGATGGTTTATATATGGATATCAAATTATATATCATCGAATACAAATACGAAGCGAATATGAATATGATTATAGATATTTACCGGATAAGTAATATAATTTTTGATTTGCAATCACAATATTAATATGGAATTAGGTGTCTGGAGTGTGGCCGAGTGGGACGGGGAAGCGCTGAGCTAGCCTAAGGTTGAAAGGATTATCTTGAAGTAAATCTTACAATAAATCAATGTTTATGAATAACTTGCAAACTTAAAGGAGACTATGTGATATTTCTAACTTGATTGAGCTTAAAAAAATCTACGATCAAAATACAATATATCTTGTTCCATGTAACTTTTTTGTATTTTTCTAGATCCATTTTCTATTATTAATTCATTAAGTGTGTTTCTATGATTTAAATTAAAATAGGTGAATTTTGAACTGCAAGTACTTGAAATAATGAAGCAAAATTTATATAAAAAGCATATTCATATCTTTAGTCCATTTTTAGTTCCTATCAACTAAAATGAAAGAAATTTTGAAAATATTAAGTTGCAATACTCATCAACGTAGAGCTTAATGGTTTTTTAGTTCTAAATCAATCAAATAAAGTCTAAAAACATGAAACTTATTATGGTGTTATGATATGATACATAGGTACTATAATATGAAAGTTGTCATGTAACTATGTTAAGAAAACCGGAGATTCTCCGAGAATGAAAATTAGGATTTAAATATGTAATGGTTTGGGTTTAAAAGCAAATCGATGGTTAAATCTTCGTTTGAACTTGAAACTTTTTTATGATCAAAATGCAGCATAGCTTATCTCATCTAAAAAATTAGTATTTTTATAGGTCAGTTTACTATTTTTAATTCATTAAGTGTGTTTCTAGGATTTATATTAAAATATGTAAAATTTAAACTGCAAGTACATGAAATAATGAACCAGAATTTGTACAAAAATCATATTAATATTTTTGAGTCTATTATTAGGTCGTACCCACTAAATGGAAAGAATTTTTGATAAATCTAGGTTGTGATACTTGATCGACAATGTAAAGCTTAACGATTTTTAATTCTAAAAAATCAAATTAAGTCTGAAAAATATGAGACATGTCATGGTTTTTATGATATAATATGTATATGTTATGATAAAAATTTAAAAATATTTTTAGAAAGTTATGACGTAGGATGTTAAGAAAGCCAGAGATTCTCCATGGACAAATTAGGATTAAAAAAGAATGAGTTGAATTTGAAAGCAAATTATCGGTTAAATTCTCGTTTGAACTTAAAACTTTTTATACAATCATAATATAATGTATCTTATCTCATAAAAATTTTGGCATTTTTCTAAGTTAGTTAGCTATTTTTAGTTAATTAAATATGTTTAGAAAGTTAAAAATCAGTCCTATTTATAAAACTGCCAATATTTTTTAAGTATTCTGCTTTTAAAAATTAAAAATGAGCACCAAGTGAACGCACTGGCTGAAAATGAGAATAAACTGCACTCGCTGGAATCGAATGTGGGAACTGCGGATTATTGAGAGAAAATAACCATTTTGCTATAACCGGTTAACAAAATTATTTTATTTGGGATCAGATAGAATGGAACGGTACCAAAAAAGAAATATTCCATGTAGATTCATAATCATTCGTTCCAAAAAAACCCAAACCGAACGGCTCCATCCTTCACGCTTGACTCGGTTCTGCCCCTCCGGCAATAATGGTGGTGGATGTAGTTGCGGTGTCGCTCCCAGCATAGAATTCCCCGCTACAATGAGTGGTGGCGGCTGGAAGCCGGCTCGCTCCAGCAGTGACGAGGCGGAGGTGGACGTGCTCCTCCACGCGGCATGAGAAGTGCTTCTGAAGCTGTAGGCAAACTCCAACCTCCACTCATCGTCCATCATTGCCGTCGTCGTCGCTCCGAATCCTCCGTCGCTCGACCCCGCGACAAATCCACTCGACGCCGACCTCGCCCACTACTTTGACATGCTCAAGTCCCCTACTGGCACCGAAGCGGGTCGATGATGCTTCTTCCGCCCCTTTCGTTTTTAGAATCTGGAATGGAGTCATTCCATTCTATCAGCGTCACATTAGTACCTCCTCGCTTCTTCTTTTGGAGAGGTATGAGATTTGTCCGGCTATAAAATTTGATAGGGATTTCAGCTGGGCTGAGTTGGCTCTAAATTCGGCTAATTCGAATAAGATTTATTCATATTATTCTAATATGTATTCATATTTGTTGGACATTAATGTTATATGTATTTTCCGAAAAAATTCATATGCAAATCCGTATTAAAAAATCCTTAAATTCGTTTTTCGAATACAAGAGAAAGTATCCCAATCACTTTCACCACTCCCACGCCGCGTACCCGCGGATGTCGCGCGTCGCGGTTGAAACGGATGTGACGCGATGCGCCGCTCCTGGTCAGCCCGCACCAACAACCGACCGACCACGACGACGGACGGCCCGACCAGCCGACCCACCCACGGGCCACTCCGCCCGCCACGCGAGACGCGACCGACAGCCTCAAGCCACGCTACCGGCCTAATGGGCCGCCACGTTTCCCGTCACGTTCGCCTTGCCTCGCCTCGTGCCGCATGGATCAGTGTAGGAAAAAGAAGAGAAAAAAAAGCCCTCCCGCTTTTCACTTTTCGCAGAAACCGTGGCCTCCGCTTTAGCTGTTGTCACACGTGTATCTAACTATCTTTTTTCGTTCTAGATTGAAATATTTTTATTCTGTTTCTGTTTACGATGATAATATTTTTCTATACTTATATCTGAGAATAATACTCTCACCATTCAAGTTTTATTGTTATATAAAGCTTCAACGCAACAACTAACAAGAAACTTGTTATTTCATAATAATATAGATAAAGATTAAGGCGCAACTCACTTAAAGAATGATACATGTCACAATATGTATGTCAACTTATTTGAAACTTATAGCTATGTAGCTATTAGGTATGCACAAAAACTTGTGCCTCGTTAGCTAAGTAATTCAGCTATGTAATAGTGTTGAACATATGTTTTAGCTCGCGAACTTAATGAGCCCAGTAATCAATGTAACCTACTAAATCTACAACAAAACACTATTTGAGAATGTGAGGCTCATCAAGTTATAATTTATTTGCTAGTATCTAGTTATTACTTAGGTATGAAATAAATAATATGAGTAATGTATTGATGAACTCATAGAAATAGTAATAGAATTAGAATGTTTGAATTTTAAAACTTGCGCACTCTATTTGTTTTATACTAGTCAGATGCACGTGCTTTGCAACGAAACTTTATTTTTAATGATAATGTCAATCATTAATATATTGCATCGTAACCTTGCTGAAAATACAGTAAAACAATAAACAATAAATAAGCATAGAAAATATTGCTGAAATGGAAAAACGAACGTGAAATTTAGTGAATCTAACGGTCAATACGCAAAATTCTTGTTTTTTGTGTGATTTTTCGTAAATCAAGGACCTTTGCGCAAAATTCTTGTTTCTATGTGATTTTTTAGAAATCTAAGGGTCTCTACGTAAAATTCGCATTTCTGTGCAAAATATGGAAATTAAAGTACTAAAATGCAAATGTATTTTTTTATTTTCTTCTTTTTCTTTTTTCTTTCCTTCTCATAATTTTCTTCTAGTCTAATTGGGCTTGGCCCAACTGCATGCGGTGGCTGCGCGTACAGGCGCATGGACGAAACGGCGGGCGCATGCAGGCGACGAAGGCGGAGGCCGTTGGCATGGGAGGTGGTTAGCTGGTTTTTATGAGGTATAAGTTTTGGCTGGTTTTTTATGGGATGTGGGAGGGCTGCACGGAGAGGGAGGCTGCGGACGGACGACCACTGTCCACTTTAATATAGTAGAGATTTTAATGTTTGATATGTGATTATTTAAATGTTTATTATTTAATTATATTTTTAAGGCCTAGCTCATGAGCTAAATAAGTTAGCTCGTGAACTAAACTGAGCTAAGCTAATCTAAGTTTTCGAGGCAAACGAAGCCGCGAGCTAGCTCATTATCCACCCTCATTAGCCATCTTATAAATATACATCTCATCAATTGGGTTACTTTTTTATATCATTTTAATTTTTATGGTTTATTAATAATTAGGTTACTTTTATATCATTTTAATTTTTACGATTTATCAATAAATAACTGGCGTGTCACTTACATACGAAACCGTCAAAAAATCTTAAAAATTGTGATGTGAGCCATATACATGTAATCAAACTTGATGGAGAACGACGGGCACTGTCATCCATTGGCCAACGATTCGACGGGGGCATCCACCAGACCACCACCGCATCGCATCGAGTCACTTCGCCTGCGGCCTGCCTGCGCTGGTGGGCGGTTACGATTCGGTCACCACGTGCGCGTCTCCACCTGCCACAGCAAGTCCGCAGCAGTGCCACGAAATTATTAAGGGAAAATTACTCACATGTCATTATAATTTTCAGAAATTGCTTATATGCCACTGTCAGTGACTGTGGCGGGCCCCATATGTCAGTGACACATTGATGACATATTGGCAAACCGCAAAAATTGTAATGGCACGGAAAAAATTAACCCTATTATTAAAGAAAAAGCGTAGAAATAAAGAGGAGATGGGATAAGCGACGCTGTTGCGCCTAGCGGACCGACGCAAGCCGAACACGCATGATGCATCCTATAATCTGACGGTTTAAATGTTTTTAATACTGGTACGTACTGTACTGCGCTTGGTCTGCAAGGAACGACGAGACTCGTTCATGACATCGACGTCCATCACTGCACCATCGGTGGTTCGACCTATTTGGTTAGGAAGGGATTGAAATGGAGATTGGAGGAAATTACAGTATAAATCTTCTTTAATCCTTTTCAATCCCACTCAATCCTCTTTCCTAAGGGGATTAACCGAATAGATGCTAAAGGTCTGTTCGGTTAGGAGGGGATTGAAAATGATTGAAGATGATTGTTTGGTTAGGAGGGGATTAAAGGGGATTAGAAGGGATTGAAGGGGATAAGATTGTAGTATAAATCATCTCCAATGCCTCTCAATCCCCTTTTCCGAGCGGATTAAACGAACAGCCCCTAACGTGGGGAAATCGTCCCCGTGAAATATATATATAGGTTTTGTTAAAATGAAAAGTGGGATAAAATGATTGTATTTTGCATCTTGTTCAGTATTCAGGAAAATATTTTCTGATGATTTTTCTGTTTTGATACTGTACTAAGAGCATCTCCAAGAGAAACTTTAAAAATTGATTCACTAGATAATTTTTTTGGATTTATTTTTGAGGATATAAATAGTTTAAATATGTTTCTCTCCAATAAAATCTCTAAATTAGAGTATGTGAGTATGTTCCCTACAAGTAGGGAATACAATGATTAATTTTGAGAATCCTTTATTTTTGGGAGTCATTTAAAGTATCTATTAGAGAAGATTTTTTAATTCTAATCCCAAAAATTTAGAAAAGAGAACTCTTTAAAACTTCCTTGGAGATGCTCTAACTCGGTTGATTTTTCTGCGCGAAGGATAAGACTCGTTGATCGGTTGATGCATCGGCGATTCCCAGTAACTAACTCGGGGGAAATCGGAATATAATTGTGTCATTGCTTGCTTAAAGGAAGAGTGTCGTAAAATAATTTTATTTACATGTAATAACTCTATTTTAGCCTTTAGTGGATATAATATGACTCTATTCTATTTTATTTTATTTTAAGAGTTGGAAAAATACACTTGATTTAAAGGAACTACAACAACAATTAGGCAAGCCCCCACCTACAACACTATTCTACTCCAGCACAAAACAACTCCACTCGCCTAGAAACAACGAAAACAGAAACAACCAAACATCACAAAAGGAACCCTACAACCTGCAACCTAGCCTACAATTAAACCACATAATCCATTAACCAGCCCTAATAGCAAGATTGAAGTAGTCCAAATCACACGAAATCCTTTGAGCTATAATTGAAATAGACTCCAAAGAGACTGTGAAAATGCATCGATTCTACTCTTTCCACACGTTCCATCAAGTGTATATTAGCAGCCCAATGAAAATCTTGTGATGATTTTTATCCAATAGTTTGTATGAGGCATTCCACCACTTTTGATAATCCCTAGCTGGAAGCGGGCTCAAAATACCGGATATGTGTCCCAAATAAAGTAGTTGTAACCAGACTTCTCTAGTAATTCTATTTTAGTATCTTGAATCTAGTTGTCTTAAGTGAAATAATTGTGTTTGCATAAATTTTTTATATGAGTTTGTTAAAGTCCATAAAAGTCCCTACATCTTGAATTTTGTTTCAAATATGGTAACGTGTAAATTTTTTTATCTCTAAAATACTTATATATACTATATTTGTACTCTAGGTACTTGTTTGGTACAGTTTATGTTCGGAACTTTTTTAGATCTAACAAAACTTAGCTCTAAAAATCCTAGATCTGTATCTATATAATCTATGGACGGACCGGTGATATTGTTAATTGAGTAATCTAGTTTTCAGGTTGGCCTAACAATAAAAGTTTAAACTATTTTATTTATACCATACAAATCTCACATCCAACACAATGGGAGAAGCCATCTTTGTCGAGTGCCTCGGACACTCGGCGAAGTCCATAATGTACTCGGCAAACGCTTCACTGAGTGTGGCATTCAGCGGACTCGTTATCGGCATAGAGGAGTTCGCCGGGTATATTTTATTGGACACTCGATGCCAAATTCAACACTCGGCGAAGAAAATAGAGTCACAAGGACATGATGGACATTTTGCCGAGTGGCGAGTGCCCACGTTTAACACTCGGCAAACACAAAATTGAAAACAAAAAAATGTGCAGCTTAGGACTGACATCTTGAACACATATTTTAACAAACACTCGGCGGGCAAGCGCGGCGCGGCACGACGAGACGGGCGCAGCGCTGAGCAGCACGACTAGGCGGGCGCGGCGGGCTAGGGTGGCACGGGCTGCGGGGCGGCGTCGCGGTCGACGGAGGGGCAGCGTCGGTCATCGACGAGGCGGCGCCGATCGACGGAGTTGCAGCGCCGAGCGACGAGGCGGAGTCGGGCGATGGAGGAGCGGCATCGGGCGATGGAGGATGTGGACGCACTGACGGGATGGATTTTTCATGTGAGGACGCACACGCTTTTTTTGGCTGGCCGGTGAAAATTTTCATCGGCACGCACGGTGCTTCGACTTTTGAGAGGGCGGGAACAAAAATTTGCCGAGTGTCAGAAATGGCAGTCGACAAACGTCTTGGTTTTGCCGATTGTGTCAAAATGACACCCAGCAAACTTGTTTTATTTTTTTAAAAAAATCAGTTTTATTTTTTTTCTTGATAGTTTTTGGTGAAAATTGATTTAGAAAATTGCCAAATTTTGGATAATTTAAGATACATTGACTTTTGAATGTATAAAATTTTGGAGTTCAAACAAAGATTTAACTGTTGATTTATTTTCAAACCTTACCCATTTCTACTTCAAACCTAAATTCCTCATTGGATAATCTCCGATTTTTAAACACTTTACGTGATAAAAATATTGTAACATTTTTAATTTTTTATCACAATATCAATGTATCATATAAATACACCATAATAAGTCTCATGTTTTTTAAACTTCATTTAATGTTTTTAGGATTAAAAAACTATTAAGCTCCCATGTTACCGATCGAGTGTCGCAATCTAACTTGTTCACAATTTCTTTTCATCTAGTGGATAAGAACTCAAAATAAACTGAGAAATGTAAATATGATTTTTATATAATTTTTTGTTCATTATTTTAGGCACTTGTAGTTCAAAATATACCTATTTCAATTTAAATCCTAGAAAAACACTTAATGAATTAAAAATAGTAAACTGGCTTAAAAATACCTAATTTTTGCATGAGAAACTTTATTTCATATTTTGATTATAGAAAAAAAATCAATTACAAAAAACAACTAATCATCAAAATGATTCCAAACCTAACTCATTCCTCAACTAAAACCTATTTCCTCTCTAGATAATCTCTAGTTTTCTTAGCATCATACGTGACAAAATTTTCGAAATATTTTTCAATTTTTATCATAGCATCCATGTATCATATAATAACACCACGATAAGTCTCATATTTTTCAGACTTAATTTGATGTTTTTAGAATTAAAAACTATTAAGCTTCACGTTGCCGATAGACTGTCACAACATAGATTTTTAAAATTTTATTTAAATTTAGTGCAACATAACTTAAAATATAATAATAAATGTGAATATGATTTTTTTTATAATTTTTGGTTCATTGTTTTAGGCACTTATATTTCAAATTTAACGTATTTCAATTTAAATCATAGAAACATACTTAGTACATTAAAAATAGCAAAATGAACTAAAAAAATTGATTTTTTTTGCATGTGATAATATATGTTGTATTTTGAGTATAGAAAAAATTAAATATAAAACCAAATTGAAAATATCAGGTACGGTCGAAATAAGGTTTTCACACAGAAAAAAATAATGGGTTTGCCAAGTGCTTTTTAAAAAACACTCGGCGAACCATGTGTCTTTGTCGAGTGTATTTTACGAAACACTCAGAAAACCCTGAAAAAAATTTGCCCGTGCAATCACGTCATCATGACGTTCGTTAATACTTTGTTTGCCGAGTGTATTTTCAAAAAACACCCGGTAAACAATTACTTTTCTAAGTGTTTATAGTTTGCCCAGTATTTTTCGAAAAATACTCGGCAAAGATTTCGACACTCGGCAAATTTGGAAATTGGGGTAATAGGCACAATTACTCATTAGTCGTTACTATGTCAAACCGCTTTTAACTCATATGATAAGGATATTAAAAATCTTTTTTATATCTTCTTAATATGTATACGTATTAGCTAAATATAGATATTGTTATATTTCAGAACAAAAGAATACTTTATTTATCAACAAAACACTGTCGTCGTATGATATTTTCACAACGAAAACATTTTTTAGGCAAAAACGTTTACATTTCTATTACTAACGCTCCTAACGTTAAAGCGCATACAAAATGATAAAAAAATAAATAATACTAAAATTTACATTCTAAATTTGAAAATTTTAGTAACTTTTAAGTCATACTAGAACCAAGCAGCGCACAAAATGCAAGCAAGATGATAATCATAAATGCGCCTGCATAACTTCGTCTTATTTCATTTTTATTGATTTTCTAGTTTTAAATATTTTATATTAATTATTGATGTTTTGATAATTACTCTCACCGTCCAAAAATCTCATACTATTATATTTTCTATATTTTAGAAAAGTTATATGCCTAATTTTATTTTCCAAAAATCTCAAATAAACAATAATACTATTTCGTTTAACGTCTAGATTAAATTGATGTCATGTGGCCCAAACAGTTATAGGTTAATTATTCTTACATGCTCAGCATTAGCATTAGTATTAGCTTACACGTATGAAGTCTTGAACGAGTAATAATACACATGCATCAGGATGAATATAACTATTTAGAGGGTGTTTGGATCATGGGCTAAATTTTAGTTTGTGTCACATCGGATGTTTCGATATCAATTTGAAGAACTAAACGTAAACTAATAATAAAAATAATTGCAGAATCGGAGACTAATTCGCGAGACGAATTTATTAAGCACAATTAATCCATGATTAACAAATGTTTACTGTAGCATCACATTGTCAAATCATGCTGTAATTAGGCTCATTAGATTCGTCTCGCGAATTAACCTCTGATTATGAATGAGTTTTGTAAATAAACTACATTTAATACTCTAAAATAATATTTAAACATTTGATTTGATAGAGGCTAAAATTTTAGCTCCCGATTCAAACACCCTTAATGTAACGGAAAAAAATAATACGTAGGAGATTTTGAATTGAGGGAGTAAGATATTACTTTAGATCGACTCGTATACATATATATATACATATAAACTCATTGACTATAAATAAAATAGAAAATAGAAAACATGTATAATAATTAATTATTTCTTAGCACGTAAGAACATATAAAATAGTAAGAATTATAGAATTAGAGGAGGGATTAACTGGTTGGTACGAGTAGTACAACTCATGTGGTCGTGCTTATCCGCACATCATCGTATCAACAGTTCTACAGTTGTACACACTTATCCCTAGCAATCAACTATCACAATGCCCCAACGTACTTAGGACGTGTTTAGTTCTACGGTGAGACGTCAAAAAATACCGTGAGTTGTCTGATGTGGAAAAACTAAAAGTCGTTTGGTTAAAGCTGGTGTGAAAAAACTGTTGTCTGTATTTTATAACTTACATAATTTTCATCATTATAATATTCTATATATATATAAATAAGAAATACTCAACATTGATGTAACTAAATAACTGAAAAATATATTAGATAAATAAAAAAGGGCATAGTTCATCTCATAAAGTAAGCGACAATCACATATTATCTCATGAAATTGTGCAATACAATACAAACCATAATAGTGTTAGATCAATAAAAACACTTTGAATTCATGTTATTTAATCTATACTAAAAAATAGAAAAGTTAGGTCTAAGCTGCTTCCAAATTTGTACTAGAAAAAAGTTGTTTTTTCACAGCAGAAGCAATTTTGATAAACCATTTTGTTTAGTTCAGCTTCTACTTTTTTTCACAGCATAAATAGATTTCAAAAATAGAACCAAACATATCTTTAACCAAGCTCGCGTCCTAAAAAATGAATCAACTTCACAGTGGTAGTACTTCCGCTGTCACTTAATATTTTATTTTTAAGAAAAAAAATAACAAACAGTGGTGGGATAGAAGATAAAAATACATCTCCTTATTAATAATAATTAATATTGTGATATAGTGAAGATGTAAATAATGAGCATTTCCTCTAATTTTTCTTTTATAGGTCGTTTTTGGATTTGTAAAAAACAAGAAATAAACTTAATGACTTTGGTATCCCTTATTTATGAATAATTTAGAAAAAACAATGTCCTATTTGATAGAGTGATTATTTTTTACAACGACAAACATTAAAATAATAGTAATAAAAGTTTTAGAATGATTTATATTTGGAAAAGTGTTGATAAGTATTAAACAACCTATAAAATAAATCAGAGGTAATATTAATGTAATAAAAACAATTTATAAATTGAAAATAAGTAATGTTGCAAAAAAATACTTTTTTAGAAAAAATTGAATATGTAGACCAATAGAAGTAATTTTTTAGACTCACCGAGTAAGACCGTCTCTAACAAAAACTTCCCTAAATTTTAGAAATTATAATTCAAAAAGTGTCCAATAAATCTCCCTACATCCTTCCTAACTACTTATAGGCTACCTACTTATAGGACCGACTCTCGATTCCTATCTCTTCTAATCCTACCCGTCAATCCATCAGTGATATAAAAGATACAAATAAAAAAAATATTTAATAAGTAGAATCCATCCATCGATAATATAAAAGTAAAACATAGAGAATCTACTGTACTATATATTTGACAAGTTGTTTACTCACCCATCATATACCATCAACCAAATTCTAGTCGTTCATGAACCAATCTAAATTCTCAATTGTTGGATCACTCTCCACGCATCATCCTTCTCCGCATCTGTTTTATATGACAATTATTAATATATAGAAATCATCAATATATGGAAGCCAATATGTTTTATATGGAAATTATTAATATATGAAAATCATCAATATATGAAAGCTCGTCTATTTTATCTGAAAATCATTAATATATAGAATGGTGATTATATATATAGAAGTCTAATTAGTTTTATATAAAAATAATAAATAAATAAAAAAATGTATTTATTGCACAATATTATTTTTGGAAGCCCTGGAATATCATTCCATACCCACCCCTTTCCTTCTCTGTTGTATCCTAAAAATATAGTCTATGGTCAAATCACACCATCAATTCTAACCCTAGCCTCATGAACCCGAGTCCGCGTCGTGCGTTTTTGCTCTGCCGCCACCCGCCCTTATCGCTGACAGCTACATGCCCACATACGTCCTCGTTGTCGACTTCGTCGGATCGGCCGTCCCCTCTCTATCCTCAGATGTCGCTCCGATCGAATTCCTGATCATCGGATCATCATCACCATCTTCATGCAAGAGCTCGAATCCAATGTAAGTTATCGGAAGGAGAAGACGACACCTACGAAGTGTTGCTAATATAATTGTTTTTTGATTTTTAACATTTTATTGCATGGATACGATACTAATATGATATTGTAATAATACTTAAAGGTCAAGTAAAATTTTAGAAAATAAAAAATAGTTCCGTTGGAGATGCTCTGTCAGCACAGTAGCCAGCCGTCGGCGAATCGAGTTGATCCGCATTCCCCGCCACGAAAGCCACCGCAAATTTAGCGGCCGCACGGCTGTCCACAGCTGCCAGCGGCCACGGTACAGCCACGCGCCGCGCCGCACCGCACCGCGCTGTGGCCGCCAATAATGCTGAGGTCGGCCGTGACGTCACCAGCCGAGGCGGGGCCAATCCGGCTCCGGGCGCGTGGTGAGGTGACCGCCCCCACCTTCGTCGAACCCACGCCACCACATCCCTCCGCCACCATCCACCACACCATCCATCCGCTCCTCATCCCGCCGCCGCCGACGGCCGACCCCGCTTTGACCCATCCCGCTTTCCCTTCCGCCGAAGCTTCCAGGCGTCCGCCTCCGTCTATTTATCCCTCGCCCCGCCCGCCGTTTCCCCAATTCGACAAACTCGCAGAGACCCCAGCAGCAGACTACAGGGAGAGTGTGTGGCTGTGTGCTCGCTTTGTAGGAATTCATGGGGATGGCGGTGAGGACGAGGGAGAGGGACGCGGAGGCGGAGCTGAATCTACCGCCGGGGTTCAGGTTCCACCCGACGGACGACGAGCTGGTGGAGCACTACCTGTGCAGGAAGGCGGCGGGGCAGCGGCTGCCGGTGCCCATCATCGCGGAGGTCGACCTGTACAGGTTCGACCCGTGGGACTTGCCGGAGCGGGCGCTGTTCGGGGCCAGGGAGTGGTACTTCTTCACGCCTCGGGACCGCAAGTATCCCAATGGCTCGCGCCCCAACCGCGCCGCCGGGAACGGCTACTGGAAGGCCACCGGCGCGGATAAGCCCATCGCGCCGAGTGGGCGGACACTCGGGATCAAGAAGGCTCTCGTCTTCTACGCCGGCAAGGCGCCCCGAGGGGTCAAGACAGATTGGATCATGCATGAGTATCGCCTCGCCGACGCTGGCCGCGCCGGCGCCGGCGCCAAGAAGGGATCCCTCAGGGTAAGCTCAATCCATCGATCCTTTCGCCCTTGCTTCGATCGATTAATTCTTCCCAAGTGATGGATAATTGAATCTTATTCTGATCTGATCTGGATTGCTCATACAGTTGGATGACTGGGTGCTGTGCCGGCTGTACAACAAGAAGAACGAGTGGGAGAAGATACAGCAGGGGAAGGAGGTGAAGGAAGAGGCGTCGGATATGGTGACCTCGCAGTCCCACTCACACACCCACTCCTGGGCCGAGACGCGCACGCCGGAGTCGGAGGTCGTTGACAACGACCCATTCCCGGAGCTGGACTCGTTCCCGGTGTTCCAGCCGCCGCCGCTCATGATGGTGCCCAAGAAGGAGGCGATGGACGAGGCCGCCGGGGACACCAACACCAACACCAGGAACAACAACAACCTGTTCGTGGACCTCAGCTACGACGACATACAGGGCATGTACACCGGCCTCGACATGCTGCCGGCGGGCGACGACTTCTACTCTTCGTTCTTCGCGTCGCCGCGGGTCAAGGGCACCCAACCCGGCGCCGGCGCCGGCGCCGGTGCCGGTGCCGGAATGGCCATGGGCCCGTTCTGAGCAGGACGCGAACCAGATGGATGGAGACTGATGCTGCTTCGAACCCTGCAACGACCTCTGTAAATACAGCGCCCGGTCAAGCGGGGTCTCGGGGCCGCCGCGCCGTGTAGCGTCCTCCGCCGCCGACGCTGCGGCGCCCGCGCACCCGGGCATTCTTTCGTTTTCACCTCTTTGAGATGGTCATAGATGGTAGATTTGCATGTATGTATATGTGTAGCTCTCTTCTCTCTATAGAAACCCAACAAATTTTGGTCTTTACATCTTCAGATGCGTTCTCATGTCCTATATTTTCTGCTGCTGTTCCAGTGCCGTGCCATGGGGGAATCGATTGTGTTCACAAACTCTTATAACGAGATAGATTAAAGTCTAAATAAATGGTGTAGTTTTGGCCATGCCAAAATGTATAAGAGCAGTCCCAACCCATAGTTTCTATAAGCAGTTTCTTTATTAACACATCATCAAGACACCACTTATAGACCTAACCTTCCTCAATGCAAATAATTTATAGTAGTTTCTATGTACAGGACAAATTTAATGACTTCACACAACAAGCACAACAAGGCTTGGTCAGCTGTGGCAAATAACTTTGTATCCTTCATGGTGCTGGTGCAACAACCTGAACACCACAATATATAGTGACCAACAATTCAATAGCAACACATAGATTTAAATATATTAATCCATAGTAAAACGGTATCCATGCTGATAAATATAATGTAGTCCATAATACATAGTAATATATAATTATAGCAAACTTGTCTTAATATATAGATAGCAAAGATCTGAGATGGACAACAACTTTTGATCGACATGAACATTAGCACATCCAGGTTCGGTCTCCATGCACAGATCCAGCCTCTCCATGTGCATATAAAAACCTTCCGATCAAGCTCCTGTTGCAGGGGAAAAATGTTTTGTTAGTTGTAAAAAAATTGCTTTGACCGTTGACAATGCAAACAAAAACTTAAAAGAATTGCCTTATACATGAATAGGTAATCACTAACGGAGTGGCTGTTATAATACTATATGCAACAGTGCAACATAGATTAAACGGGGACTTGAAATGATGCACAATCACCTAATAAATCACATGTTCCCAAACTTGTGCCAGATATGCTCAACCAAATCTGTTTGAAGTTGCTTATGAGTAGTACGATCACGAATAGTTGCATTTCTGTTTATCACTTGTTCCATCAAAGGGTTGGGTCCTTGAGAAATAGTGGCTTCTTGTACAATAGATGTGCTTGCTGTCTCATTTAAATCTATAGGAATCTGCTCCAAATCCTTCTCATCTTCTATTATCATGTTGTGTAGGATGATACAAGCTAGCATAATATTCTCAAGATAAGAATTTTTGGAAGATACCACAAATAGAACGTGAATGAGAACTGAAGACTAATACAAATTTCAGTATTTGTGTGCACATGTCTAATAATACGCATCGCAACTGAAATAAGAATTGAAGACTATTGCTTGAACAGAGAAGTAATTAAGGACCAAACGTATGGAACTGAACCCATACCATTCAGAGCTGGTGGGAGATGATTCAGACGCGAATGAGCCTCCAAGTGTCATCCCATCCGAAACCACAGAAAATGGATGAGAACTGCTTCCACCACCCGTGCTTGGAGCTGCAACGCCTGCACTGCCTGCAGATGCCATGGCCGGAACAACAATTGATTTTCTGGAGGTTGGAGAAGACTTCTTTGATTTCTTTTGTTGCGCACCACCCTTCCCTAACAAATCCATCTGAAACTCGATTTTCCTTATAGATGAATTGGGGACTAAATTTTAGCGCTAGATCAGGGGATGGAAATGAGCCATTAAAAAGGAAAATGAAGCCTAGCTACTGGTGGAGCATTCTCATCTGGCCGGAGCCTGGTCTGGAACGAAAGCTAGAGGCGTGCGCGGGAGAAGGAGATGCTGGCGGGAGATTTGGCGCGCATAAGCACCGGGAGCGCGGGAGGGAGGCGTCGGGCGCGCGAGCGCCGGAAAAATGCGGGAGCTGCGGGAGGGAGGCGGCGGAGAGGAGCACCGGATCTGGAGGAGAGGGAGGAAAACGAGGATAGAAACGATCCATCGGCTCCAACCCAGTTTTCGTGATTTCTACGGTCGTTGGAGCGAGTGCCGACTTGGTTTCGTTTCTGAGAAACCACTTCTCTCTCTTTCTTCATTAAACTCCTTGCCACATCATCAAATTGGTGACATGGCAGTATAATTAATTCTCTAGAAACTGGATGACCTGGTGCGTTGGGACTGCTCTAACCAAATTTTTGTAGTATGACCGAATTTAGGTTTAAAAGAGTTTTGACAAACTTCATTAAAACTGTGGGTGTAGTTTTCTTGGAGGCCTTCATCACTTACATAAGCAGAACACACCGGAAGCAGCCTCTCCTGATCATGGTGACCGACGATGGCGAAGAGGGAGACGGAAATAGTTATGAGAAAAGCAATGCCAGGCACGCTGATGATCTGTTCAGCGTGCTTCGGTGCTTAATCTTACAAGATACGGTGTATGTTCAACCTACTCACAGCTCTATCAACTAAGATTTAGGCGCTGTTTGTTCAGTTGTCTTCTGGTTAAACAACCTGTTGCTGCTGCCTTGCGGGAGCAACGCTGCATCTAGGATCTTAAGGACACCAAGAAGAAGCTCAAACAAATCGCTGGAGGAAAAAGCAACTATCGTTGGTCTGCGTGCTTGTCGCCGTTTTGTGAATTTCCCATACCACACTGTGTGTAAGTGGTATGGTTTGGTATTTGACTGTCTTCTACTCCTAAAAAGAGCAAAAAAGAGCAATTGGTGGTGACCGTGCGTTGACACATGGCCACCTTAGCTCTGGCGCTGCATACTTGCCCTGCCCCCTTTCCCTTCGACTGTCACGCCTGGGCCGAAATAGACCCATCCCTCCACTTCAATTCAAAATCCCACTAGGCTGCTTGCTCCCTACGACAGGAGGGGCCGAGGGCCTGTCAGCTGTAGTGGAGGCATCGAGGAGGAGGGCGACGAGGGCAGTGAGGAGGGGAAGAGGCAGAGCGTACTGAAGTGGGGCCCTATCACCGACTCCATCACATTTTCCATGTCCCGCCTCACCACTGCCACTCCTGCCATGGATGTGTTGAGCTAGCTTCGGAGTTTGGAGGTTGTGGCTCTCCGGCTTGACGCCCGCGATGCCACCACCCCCGCACAATTCAGTCTCCCTGATGTAGGCCTGGTCGACGCATCGAAGGAAATGGAGCTCAGGAATGCCTGAGAAGAGTCGTCGGTATCTTATCCGCTGTTGGCCAGCATGAAAATGCGACCGCTAAAGAGGGCTTCCGACGACAATGAACGGAAGCAAAAGACCCTCGAGAAGGGCAAAGGCAGGGAGGGACAACACCATATCCACCTCCATTGCCAAGGTACGCGCATAATTCCTCACACTCAGGTGTTCCTCTCCATGGCATTACATTTTTGGGGCAAAAGGTTTCATTTTTAGAGTATTCCGTAGGAGGATTATGGCAAGAAGCGGTGCAAATCGATGCACGAGAACAATGCCACTAAGGGGAGGGCACCTCCAACGGGGTTCTTGTACAGGTGCTTAGAAAAAAATGGCTTTTTTTCAGCTTTGATGCTACGGGGTAGAAAGCAGTGCTATCTTTAATACCAATGCTTCACCTGTGCTTAGATCAAAAATTGGAATAAACTGAATTAGAGATGCTTGACGCAAAGAAAAGCAAGCAAGTTGCATGGCTTGCATGCATGTAAACCGGAACAAACCAACAAACTCTCTTTGCAAATACATAATATTGATTTGTATGTGACTAGGCAGGCAAACCGGAGCAAACCAACAAACTCTATTTGCGCAAACAAAACGTTGAATTGCATGTGAAGTAAAAATGCAACAAAATTTCAAACTTTGTTTATAAAATCCACATTTTTTAAATCAAATCCATGTTTAAACCCATCAGACAGATGAAATCGATAGGAAACACATGATTCAATACAATGAAAAAAACACAAACATTAACAGGAAGCGAAAACAGTAGTGCACACATTAAGAAAAAACAAACAAAATTTTATACATCAAACTCATATACATTTTACATAAATTTAAACCTAAACAAACTTTTATACGTGCCAAAATTTCCATAGTTAAAACTGAATGCTGCCTTTCTAAAAATTGTCCAGTTCTTCGGAGAGACATCTCTACTTCTGAAGCTCTGAATATTCTTCCCCCACACGTTGCAACTCTCCCCAATTATAAATTCGTTGTGGCGCATGTGACCAGCGCAGCGGTAGTTGCCTGACTGCCCCCAAAGCCAGCTGACCCAGACCTCAATATACGGCAACTAACCTGAATTGCATGCACAACAAACCATGCAATACAAATTTACAATGAAAAAAAAACTGGATACACTCACGTGCAACAAAGAATTGTGGTGACGGCAACACACCTTCAACTTCTATTCTTCTTGCTCTTACTCAAACAAACTTCTTTTCTTCTCTTTCATCTCCATAGATTCAAGTGCTTCTTTCATTGATTTGCTAAACGTTCAATCACTGGATGATGTCGAAGAGATTCATCGACAACAGGGGCAATATTCCCAATTGCACGATGTTGGTTCTCACCACATCAATTACTTTCAGTAGGTTTAGCAAGTAATCAAAAAAGCTTCAAACGTCCTCGATCAACCCCAATTCCAATAACAGGTGCTCCAAATGATGTTGGTGAAGGCAATGAACCAGAAGGAGATGATGCCGATGAACAAAATTATGATGTGGAAAAAGGTCCATCGCGCCTTGCATGGACAGAAGATGACAACATGCATCTGGTATGTTTTTATGTCATTGCTATCTACGAGAATTTCTTATCAACTAAAAAATAATTGCAAAGTTAAAAAGAATATCTATATTTGTATGTATAGTAAAATTATGCACAACATTATTAATTCACTCATCTGTTAGCTATCTTTGAATTACATATTCAAGTACAACTCATGCGACCTAATAGGGGTTAGATACACCAAATAATCTGAAAGCTATCACTACATTACTCTATTAGGTGTAATAAACAAAACAACATTTCACACTTTACCGGTGGACAGAAGTACGCCAACAATCCAAGTGGAATAGGATATATGCTAAAAAGGAGAATAAGAAGACTAGGACGCGTGAGCCATCCGAGGATATGCATGGATCTATGGAGGTGAGAATTTTAACTTATTAATATTGAGTTAGAAATTGGGCTATGTATTATTTTTACCATGGGTTCAGTAGTATAATTATGGTGAATGAATTAATAGGGTCAATATTTATTCAGGAAGTACATCCACAAGGTATAAAGGTTGCTAAGGCAAAACTGAAAGGCAAGTCAAAGATTCCATCAGGTAATTTATTCCGTGAAGATATTGAGCTCTATCATGAGTCTCAAACTGTGAGAGCTGCTTCAACAGAAAAGATGGCAGAAGTTCAACTTCAAGTTGCAAAGGACTAGAGAGAAGCGCCACTTGCAAAAGAGAGAAATGAGTTGGCAAAGAATGGACGACAAATCATAGATAAGTACACTACACTGCTGACGACTGACACAACACATTATAGTATTTCACAAAATGAGGAGCACGAATTAGCATTGAAGTACTTTCGTAGCATTTTACCCAATAGGAATACCTAAGTGGTAAGATTAGTTTCATATTACTTCAGGCTATTTTTTCAATACTACACCAATAATGATGGTTAGATGAATTGTTTCCGATTTCAACAGTTGAATATGTATTTAATTATGTTTTAAGAGTGTGAAGTAACTCCATGTATTGGTAAATCAAAAAACAGAGCCAGACAAAGACAATATAACAAGTAAACAACTTGCACTTGAGCATCATCTCCAGATGAGATTGTCGCAAGCGCCGTAATGACAGGAAGAATAATGTTAACCGATCCATGCCTAAAATCAGAACAAAAAAGTGTTATATACAATATCCAGTAATTTTCCATATGTAAAACTACCGTACAAAAAAGAACCCGACAACTTACATCAGAAGATTTACAAGTTGAGGGCAGGCACCTGCCCCTAATACATGTTGGATTCTGTCAGACACGCCATCACATATATAACAAAGAGCTCAACATGCATATGCCTGTATCTTTTCATCAACTGAATGAATAAGCTGGCTGACTATTTTCAGTATTGGTTTCACCTGCAATGATTAGCCAAGACAGATCTTAGCATTATAGTGTTTTACAAATTTAACAAGGAGCATGCAAGCAGTCATGCAACACCCTACTTTCAGTTCAGCTGGTAATTTTCCAAAACAAAGGTTTGATAACGCACAAGTAGCAGTCCTCTCAACTGGAACTTTCATGTCTTCTCTAAATTGAGCAAGCAAATGCGTCACAGCACCAATATCAAGAACAGTCTCCCTGCAGCTAGGCATGTCTGCAGCTATATTTCCAAGAGCCCAAGTAGCCTGCTTAACACATTAGAAGTTAGAACCAGCAACTTCAGTAACCAAACCATTAGAAAAACAAGAAGCATATATAGAGTACCATTCTTTTACCTGATGTTTTCTCAATCTAAATAATATATAATGTAAAAGGCACTTACATTCCAATCATACTTGGTCTCTCAGTTGATACATCCCATGCCAAGAGAGTGCCCCCTCTATCACCAATAAAAATCCAATCATACTTGGTCTCTCAGTTGATACATCCCATCCCATTCCAATTGTACTGTCAACAACAACCGGAAAAGTGGTAGTGTAAGAAACATATGTAAGACTAATATATTTAAATATATGAAAACAACAGGTTTTTTAAGATCAATCTTTATTTTTGTTGGTGGCCTCCCTCCTTCAGTAGTCCCAACAACTAGAAGAGACCAAAATGCATAGCGATTAACACAAACAAGATTAACACAAACAAGCGACACTATCAAAAGTAGAATCAAACTAAGGATTGCTTAAGCCTTAGAAGCAAAAAAGACATTAAGAAAACAATAAACCCAATAAACACATGCTTCCTCACCTGATAAACCTGCAACAGCAACAGCGTGAGCTTATACTGAAGAAAACAATCGACCCAGTTCAGCTCTGCTGCAACGATCGGATAGGAGCTCGCCTTCAATAGTGCCCCACTCGACGCCGCTTGAGTCTTCATCGGCCCCGTGGTGGAGGACGACGCTGCCCAGCATCAGCTCCTCCCACGTCCCCCCCCCCCACACACCGCCCCCACCACGACAACACCCCACCTCCTCCTCCTTCTTCACCCCTCATCCCACCACGGCGGGGCCCGACCAAATCGAGGTCGAGAAGCGTGGGATAGGCCGGAGGAGGGTTCGACGAGAGAGAGAGGAGGTTGTCTGTACCGCGTCGAGCCAAAGGGGATTTTGGAGGCGGAGGAAGAAGAGGGGATGGGCGGAGGAGAGCCGGGTAATAATGTCAGCTTGTACAATTAACTGATTTAACTGTTGTAGCACTATAAATAAGAGATTAGCATTGGACAATAGGATGCTTAATAAGATGCTATGATTTCAAAAAATAAGTTTAAGCATCTTTTTTAACATCTTGCGTTAGAAATTGAGGCTCTTAAACAAAATGCTTAGCACATTTTATTACTTTAGCATCTCTTTAAGCTTCCATGCATTAGAGGTGGCTTAAGGATAATTCTGACAAGGGGAAGGTAGTATAGAGCAATAGCGAGAATGGTGGCAAGAAGAGGGGGAAGGACAATGTTTCATAGCCCCTGAATCGCCAAGGACTACATCTATGTCCGCACGTGGTGCGGTGAGGCGATGGACAACCACAGCCTCGTTGAGAGGGTACGCACAGTTCTTAGGACTCTCATATCAGTTCCATTGCTCTTCTGATCATCTTTTATGTGTATTAACGTGTTGACTTATCTCCTCTTATTTGATCAATCCAGGTGAGAAGAGAAAAGATCAGCCAGAGGATGAAGTTACATCACTCACTTATTGTTGCTCACCCGGTGTGCTCAGATTGGAAACTAGAAAATGTTATTTCAAGTGGTTGACAAGGTTGTCATGCTCGATGAAATCATAAACTATGTACAATCGTTGGAACGACAAGTCAAGGTATATGTTCTGTGCCAAATTCACAAGCGTAGAATGATTGTGACATTAGCTTTTGCCGTTTTAGAACGCAGCAAACACTGACGTGCGCCATCTGAACCATTGTCTTCCGCATCCATTTTACAGTTTCTATACATGAAGTTGGCCACTATGAATCCCCAGCTAGACTTCAACAATTTGCCTAACCTCCTTCCTAAAGATGTGAGGGCAAGAATATATGATCTCATTACTACATTTTACATTTGGTTCCTCCGCAACCATTCAACTCATCTAATATTTTCCAGTTTTCTCCTTGGATTTCCTAAAGAGTTAGAGTATTTAGTTAATCCACTTAATTTTTATTTTCAACTAAAATTTTTTATTTTCCAGTTTTCTCCTTGGATTTCCTAAAGAGTTAAGAGTATTTAGTTAAATTAAAACTAATTTTTATTTTCCACTTAATTGACTTGTTCATTTTCTGAAAATAAATTAGTTTAACTCTGACCACATTTTAAAAAAACTTATAGGGAGCTAAAAAGTATATAAAACTAAAACACTTCAAAAAATTCATTGAAGTTCCATTTAACAGAAATAATAGTTTATGAATGAAAGATAAAGGGAAGGTAAAAACATAATGCATTAATAAAGGGCAGAAAATCTCTACTACTTAAAAGAACAAATTAACGGTAATAATCAATTCTAAGGTCATAAATATATTGTTTCGCATGTCTCATTTTAAAATTTCTCACGTATAGTTTTATAGTATTTTCTTGCTTCATATTATTTTGTAATTAAATTTGATCATATATATATATATACGGGAACGCTATTCTACACTATGGGTGTAGAATGCTATTCTACACCGATCATCCCGTGCTCCCACACCCCACCCAATCCCAACCCCCTCCATTCTACGTCGGTGTAGAATAGCATTCTATACCCGTGGTGTAGAATAGCATTTGTATATATATATATATATATATATATAAATTACAAATATATTTCAATCCGTGGCAGCAACAAAGATGAGGTGTTCTTTTTTCTGCTCTAGTGTATGTTGTTTCACTTTACATTAGAGTTAACACATGTTTTGATTTTACATTAAAATACATCAATCAAAATAAGTTTCAGTTTACATCTCACTTCACCTTAAAACCGTTTAAAAAGGTCTTGTAAAATTTGAATAAAATTTACAAGACATTCAAATCATATAAAAATGTATGTATGTTTGATGATGCATTATGATATGAAGTAAAACTTACTTCGACGCACCTCGGTATAAAACAAAGATATAAGCAAAATGAAATGAGGAACAACTCTATTTAGTTGAAAGTGCAGTTTACTCTATCAAATAAGAATCATATCCAAAGGATCATTCCAGCTATGTTTTTTCTGTATTTTGCACCGCGACCACTTAAAAAGGAAAACAATTACATTACAGCATAAGCCAACCAGGGAGCGAATGATCTGAACTGAAAGAGAGGGAAACACGGCTCGATTTTTATTGATAACGGATGAGATGCGATAAACCGAAACGAGCCAAGAAAAATGAGACTGGATGACTGCATCGAGATCAAATGAGCAAAGCTTTCGTGGAAATCTTCTGCCCCTGTAGTCGTGGAAGCAATAATACATGATAGCGATAGGGATTTAGACACGCTATAGATTGAGGACTATAAGATATCATGAGATCTCCTTGAACGCAGAGAACAGGTCACCATTAATGTAGTCGTTGTCCACAAGACTGACCAAGAAATAGCTCTTCTGGACCTGAAAGTGAAGACCAACGAAATGTATTAGCTTGTGAGGTGAGGCACGTAGGGGTACATACACTAGCTTTGTGAATTGATTTTTAAGTTAGGAGATGCATATATTAGACTTAAGTGCACATATAGTCAATTTGAGATAATAAATCCTAATTTGTTTTCCTCTAACAATGTAGCTCCACTCCTACATGTAGGGCTTACAAGTTGTAGGCTGCGGTGCCTTAGAAAATCGGTAATGAAATGTATTCCATAGCACAAAACCATAACCCTATCACGGCTTGTACAGTGGTTCGGATAGCAGTATAGCACGAAGGGTGGGGGAGTTCGTTTTAGATGAATGCCTACAAAAACACTAATTCACCATGCAATTGTTACGAGTTCATAACAAGTGCAATAAGGTTCTATCTAATTTTATCAGTCATTATAATATCTAAGGACGAAATATTAAGTTGAAGCCTGTAGGTTTATTTCGAAGTACCTTATCTAGTATCTCCCTAGATGAGTCGCCATCGGGGAACAGGCAAGCCCATCCTCTTGACCATATTTCAAAAGCTTCGTCTTTCCAAACCATAAAGCTTGCTGAGTCAACAACTGTAGGCTGGATGATCTCCTTGCCAGGGAAAACACCCCAGGTGACAGCATTCACAGCATTTGTAGGAACGTTAGAGGATGATTCTCCATCCTTGTTCACGGCAATGTATGTAAGAGAAGGAAATGCCTTGCTCTTCTCAATTAGTTGATCCAGCTTCTCTTTTGAACAGAAGAACTCAACGTAGGCCTTCTGGTACACATAACCTCCAGGTCCACCCCATCCTGCACAGAATAGGCCATCCGTAAGGACGTTGGCAAACCACGACCATACAGAATTATACACAAACCAAGATATTAATGAAAAGTTGAACACACATCCAACTTAAATTACAAAAACAAAATTAGCTAATGTGTTGATTGTGGTGGCTCCAGCTATTATGATGATGTTGATTGACCAAAAATATATCAGTTATTACAATAAGAGAAGGGGTATGCGATTGATTCCCTCTAAGGCTCTAACATATATAGCTTTAGTTTCATGTATATGTATCCAACTGCACAATTGTGAGAGGACGCAGTGTATTGCTAGACCAAGAAAGGTCAAAAATGCATGGGCATGTAAGTACCGAGTTACTAAAACAGGTCAAGATGTATGTATGGGGATACATACATGTGTCTCTATGACTTGTTAGCAGCGGCCTATTGGGCTGTATGCTGATAGTTCGAATAAACACAACTGCATTATTTTTTTTTGATGAAACAAACTTTACAGCTGCACAACTCTGGACTGTTTCACACAAAAGAACTTGGGACAAAAATAATTCGATGCTACAGGGGACTTGGTGATTAAAATTACACAATGTATGCGTTTACCATCAAGTACTTTGAATAAAAAAAAGTGCATATTGCATAATTAAAGGTCATACGGAAAGCTACACATAATTAAAAAATTCTGGTCCACTACTTAGAAAACCTATAAACATCAGAATAATTCTCAATTTTAGATACTATGTACAAATGGACTACTGGCATTTTAAGTAACATAGGAAGAACACATAAGAAACGGATGCACTTGCTTAAGGCCCTGCTTCCCATAACAAAAGGACAAACACATATAAGAAATAAATTTAACATACCAACACTGGGTGAATCAGATTTCTCTCCATTGACAGCAGGTTGACTGTTGATGGTAAGGAATCCCTTCAAGTTAATCTCCACAAGTTGGTCGTCTATTATCTTTGTCTCAGCTTGAAGGCCATCAAGCTCAGACCATGGGCTGCTTGTAAGTTTTCCTTGACAGAAGTTCATGAATCTCTGTGAGATACAAATGAGTTAGCAAAAAAAATAATGGTATGATATTATCTGTGCAGTGTGCACCATAAAGAAAAACAGTATATCGGGCAGAACTCAGCAATTACCTCGCTAATGTCTTCAACAGATTTAAGTGGAACTGCCCATTCCTCTTGGAGCTTCTTACCATGCCCACGTGGTCGAGTGAACTGTAAAGGAATGATGTGTTACTAACAGAACAAAAACTTCATGAAGGTTTTTTTTTTTCACAAAAGGCAACTATAGGTAATCTGGAAATGAACAATAGGCATGACCAAGGACTGATGTAACACAATCGCACACTCAAGGCATACTGTAGTTGTGCTACAAACATAGCTAATCATGAAACACCCTGTTGGCAGACTGAAATAATATTTTTCTGCTGAATCCCATCCTTGCACTGTAACACGCCAGGGAGAAGGCTGGCATGGCGGCGGCCAACAGGCCCGGTCAGGCCCAGGCAGCAAGGGCTGGGCTGGTTAAAAGTCCAATTCAGTTAAGAGTCCAATTCTGTTAGGATTGAGTTGTTAGATTTAAAGAATCATGTTTAGAGTAAATATGTTTGTTGAGTACTGCATCTGGTCTGCCCGTGAAGGCTATCTATGTGGTACTGTAGCAGATTAGTAGTTGAGTCAGTTTAAGTTCAAGAGTCTTAGTAGATTAAAGTTGTTAGAATCAGAATAAGGTTGTTAGATAAGATTTGCCCTGTGCTTATATAAACAAGGCCGATGCACTAGAGAGTCGTTGAGTATTTTCAGTTCAGGCTTCGCCTTCTCTGTAACCCCTGCCTCGTTGGTATGTCGTCCGTTACAGCTCCGCCACGCAGACAAGGTCCAGGGCCTCGAGCCACTACTTTTAAATACAATTTGAGGAGATTCGTACCTACCAATTCCGTAGAAAGTCCGACCCGTGACAACTTGGTATCAAAGCGCTCAGGTTGGCCACCCACTATGAGCACGGCTTTTGGGGTTGAATCTAGCACGAATGAGGTCACCACCCTCGCCGACGTCGTTCAGCGACTCAAGGCTATTGAAGACATCGTCTGACAGCTTCAACCCATACCTGGCGCCCTCAACACCTTGGAGGGCATGGTGCGAGATTAGGGAAACAACAGGTAGCCCTTAATCTCGTGTTGACGTGTATGGAGTAGCAAATTCTAGACTGGTCGGTGCAGAATCGGTCGACCCAATATCAGGGACAGGACCGACCAAACCTAAACCAAGGGCGTGCAGAAGCAGATGAGGGCGACAATTTCCTCCCCACAGTGCACAAATTGGAGTTCCCAAAATTCGATGGCGCAGGGGACCTGCTGCCGTGGCTCAATCGGTGCGAACACTACTTTTGCGTCCACCGCACGCCTGATCATAAGCACATTGCGTATGCTTCCTTCCACTTGCTCGATGGCACATAATTGTGGTATCATCGGCTTGAGTTAAATGGCGGCCCCTCGACATGGACTCGCTTCGGACCACCATTAACAGATAGCCCCATCGGCATGCTAGCCCTTCTTCATCACGAGGGTTCTATGGATGAGTATTGCAACAAATTCATGGCGCTATCTTGTCGGGACCCTAGCATCACGGAGGCACAAGTACATCTCTTCACCGTCGGCCTAGGAGCACCCCTTCGCACTGATGTTGCTTTGCAGTGCCTGGTCACATTGGATGATGCAGTCATGTACGCATGGGCGTACGAACAGCGCAAACAACAGCAGCATGTCCCACCCCCGGCGCCATCCAGATCGGTGAGCCGACCTTCCTCCAAGCCGGCTGCATCGGCGGCTCCTACTGGTACGATGGGTGGCCCAGTCTCATCAAGTGTGTTCATTAACAATGAGCCCGCGGTTACAAAGAAGTTATCCCTTGCAGAGATCGCCGACTGCCGCAAGAATGGTCAATGCTTCCACTGCGATGACACATTCACCCAAGGGCACAAGCAAATTTGCAAGCAACTCTTCATCATCGAGACCATCTACGACGAGGAAGATCCACAATACCCGACCATCGTCCCAGATCCACCCATCTCCATTCATGCACTCATCGGCATCTAGTCGCGCTCAACATAAACAATGCAACTCCAGGTGGTCATGAATAGCGCTTGGCTCACAGCACTGTTGGACTCGAGCTCCACACACAACGTCATCGACGTTGAGGCAACAACGCGTGTCAGGATTGCAATACAGGACCATGCAGGCCTTAGCGTCATAGTGGCCAATGGTGACCGGCTACCCAGTCTGGGGTGTTGTAGGGACCTGCACTTCAAGATCGGTGGCAAGCTATTCATCACAGATTTCTACGGGTTTGCTTTGGGCTTGTATGATATGGTCCTAGGGTGTGCAATGGCTCGAGTCCCTAGGTCCCGTTCTATGGGATTTCAGCAAACGCACCATGGAGTTCGCCTGACATGGCCACCGCATACTCTGGTACACCGTCGATCAGTCGCTAGAGAGTCGCACAACATTCAGTAAGAGTAGAATAGCAAGAGAGGGGTCTAGCGGCGACAGATGCAAGCAGGAGGGATGCAGACGAGTTCAAGTGCCTTTATCTTATTGTTCAGGTTGAGGACGAGCTGCAATTTTTCATGGAGGAGAAATGTCACGTGCCATGGAGGCTAGCGTGGTGGCAGCCAACAGGCCTGATCAAGCCCAAGTAGCTGGTTAAAAGTCCAATTCAGTTAAGAGTCCAATTCAGTTAGGATTGAGTTGTTAGATTTAAAGAGTCTTGTTTAGAGTAAATTTGTTTGTTGAGTACTAGGCCTAGTCTGCCCGTGAGCGGTACCCATGCGTTACTGTTCACGTGAACAGTGCCGCCGATACTAGTAGATTAGTAGTTGAGTCAGTTTAGGTTTAGGAATTCTAGTAGATTAAAGTTGTTAGAATCAGAATAAGGTTGCTAGATTAGATTGGCCCTATGATTATATAAACAAGGTCGATGCATAAGGAGTCATCGAGTATTTTCAGTTCAAGCTTCGCCTTTTCTGTAACCCCTGCCTCGGTGCGTCGGTCGTTACGGCTCCATCGCGCCGATGAGGTCCAAGGCCTCGACCCACTACTTCTTTTAAATATAATTTGAGGAGATTCGTATCTTCCAATTCCATTGAAAGTCCGACCCGTGACATGCACTCACAAAAGGAAAATATGAATCATATGCAAGAGTTCACTCTCTAGTTTATACTAACTACAATACTAGATAACATTTTGAAAAATGAACCTTTTAGAGTATTTTGAAGAATTGCACACACCATATGGGGCTTGTGGGGCTTGGTGGTGGTTGGAGGGGGGGGGGTAAAGATTGTGAACAAAACAGTAATAAAAAGGAAGAACATAAGTTACCTGGTAGTCAGTTAGTGCTCCGTATGATGGGTTCCTGGAATCACCCCACCGCCCATGTGGGTATTGATCCCAACCAAGGGTCCTCGAAATATAGCTCTTTGGTCTATTAGCCCTGCTCAGTTATCATCATCCACCAAACTGGATGAGTATTTATAACACTAACAGTCATTCAGTTTGACAAACAGAACATTTAAAACAACTACCAGAATATAGGACGGACATCCTCTTTGACACGGAAAACATTTGTTGGTGGCCTCCAAGGCAATGACCTTGAAACCTTGGACTCCTCAATTAATCCAAGATTCTGAAGAAATTTTACTTGTTAGCAATGCATCAGAACAAAATACTGCATCAAGCAAGAATGGAAATTACCATCAATATTCCTAGAGCAGATTTCTCCATGTTTAGTGTGTAAAGGTGCAAAATTTTGATTCCACTAGCTAAAATTTTCTTGCACATCTCAGTGCCAAGGTGGATCCCATATGCTCTGACTGCCTCCTCATTGTCTTTAATAGGATCCAGTGCCGCAGTGATCTCAGCTGGTATCTGTTATTACATATTTACATTCAAATCTCAGAGTGGCATCTATGTGGGAAACAAACAGAATGATGAAGCCCGCATTGATGTTTATGAATAAATGCATGCCCTATGCCCACTAGAATTATCTCCACACAATAACTAATTATGGAGCTACAACAACATGCCATACCTTAGTTTTGCAGAACCCAGTCATACGCAAGAAACCTTTGTAGTTATTTATTGGCATTATGCCAGGAACAATGGGACAAGTTATGCCAATTTGACGGCAATCATTCACGAACTTGAGAAAGATATCGGTGTCATAAAAAAGCTGTGTAATGATAAGGTCAGCGCCAGCATCAACCTGCAGAGAAAATGCATATTCAGTAAGAATATGACAAAGACCAAAGTTATGCTCAACAAAAACCTATGTTTTATAACGGTTTTATAGACCACGTCCAGGCCATCAATTAGCAGAACAAAAGATGTTTTCAGGTGAACGGAAAAAATATCAATATCAGGCAATCAAGGACAACCTTTCGCTTTAAATAAGCAAGATCATTGCTGTATGCTTCCAGTGTAGCCCCTTCCACACCTTCTATTGCATCAGGATGGGCCTCTGACATTTGGAAATAAATAAATAATCTTCTAACTATTAAGGTTGAAAGCATCTACGAGAGTCCATATATAGTAGTAAAGTTTTCCCAACCTGGATAACCAGCAACAGTAATGCCAAAATAATCACCATACTTGGATCTAATGTGCTGCACCTGCAATTGGAAAATAGAATGAAGGTTTGAATATAGAAGTGGTTTCTATAAGCACAAAAATGATTTTGGTATCTACTATCCTAAATATCAGCAGCACCAATCAACTTGCCATCATGTCCCACCCTCTCTATCTGTCATGGGCTGTGGGCTAGGGCTGCCAGGTCAGGGCCCACCCGCATGAACAGTACCGTACGGGTACTGTTTGCATGAACAATACCCGTGGGTACTATAACAACGCGGCAAAATAGAGTCTAGGTATGGTTAGAGTCCAAGTTTGTTAATGGATAGTCCTAGAGTGGTAATAGATTCAATTAGTTATTCGGTTAGGAGTCCAAGTTTGTTAATGGTTAGAGTCCTAGAGTCGTAATATATTCGGTTAGGTCTTATAGGCTCTATAAATAGGGTTGTATTGATCAAGTAATGAAAGAAGGAATAAGAATAAAGAAGTCTAATCTCTCACCTAGTTCTCTATTTCTCATCCAATGTTCATCTCCCCAATCTAAGTCTACCTCTCATCCCTAGCCGCCGACGCCGCCCGGCGATGTTTATCCCGTTATGGGTTCAACTCATGACAACTTGGTATCAAAGCCACTTACTATGGCTTCTGGTGCTGATCTTAAAACCATGTAAGTTGTTTGTCATGTTATGGTGCGCCATCTACTCTACCGAGCTACCAAGGAGGTACTCCATCAAGTTATTGTTGTCTATGGTGCCGAGAAGAAGATCCACATCAAGCTAGAAGAGGGTGTGGCAACCCATAATAGTCTTAGATTTGTTTTTGAGTCTTCAATAATGTATTAAGCCGAGATGTAAAAGGCTTGAGTCTTATTCGTGTCAGGCGTCGAGTTAGGTTTGAGATCGTACTGCAACTCGAGGACAAGTTGCTCAAAAGGAGGGATGTAGTGTCATGGACTATGGGCCAAGGCTGCCAAGCCGGGGCCCATCCACGTGAAAAGTACCGTGCGGGTACTGTTCATGTGAGCAGTACCCATGGGTACTGTAGCAATGTGGCAAAATAGAGTCCATGTATAGTTAGAGTCCAAGTTTGTTAATGGATAGAATCCTAGAGTTGTAATAAATTCGGTTAGTTATTCGGTTAGGAGTCCAAGTTTATTAATGGATAGAGTCCTAGAGTCGTAATATATTCGGTTAGTCATTTGGTTAGGTCTTATAGGCTCTATAAATAGGGTTGTATTGATCAAGTAACGAAATAAGGAATAAGAATAAAGAAGTCTAATCTCTCATCTAGTTCTCTATTTCTCATCCAATGTTCGTCTCCCCAACCTAAACCTACCTCTCATCCCTAGCAGCCGACACCGCCCAGCTATCCTGCCGGCGGTGTTTATCCCGTTATGGGTTCAACTCATGACACTATCATAGTTAAACAAAGAGATATTTACCAAATCAAGAGCACAAGCGAATCCACCAGCAACTTGAACAAATTTGTTCTGACCATGTGGAGGGTCTCCTCTAAGTGCCAGAACATTTTGAATCCCATTAGACTTGATTGTAGTTAAGGCATCATCAATCTTCTCAACTGGCATGTTGGTGCATGTCAGGTGCATCATTGTTTCCACACACACCTGAAAATAACACCAAAATATCATAAAGCATTGGCTATAGTTAGCCAGTGGAAGCAATATATGAAACAGTGAAATTGCAAAAGATATTGTGTTTTTTATATTTCTGTTGAGCAATAGATTGGCACAAAGACATAACTTCGTTACTAAAATTCTACATGCACTTATCCTGCATCCAGACGTTCACGGAAAAACAAACCATTGTTTAGTGTTGTGACCATTAATAGTCATGAATCCCAGTCCCTAAACACAAAAGCATCAAAACTGATTGGGGTCAATCCTATCAAAATCATGTATGCCAGAAAAGAAAAAACAGGTTGACTAGTGGAACTTCACATAGCAAGATATTCAACATCTTGCATGGTATCAGCAGGACAGTAATTCAGTAAGCACAATCACTAACAAGCTGTGAAAAACATAATGAGACACACTAAGTCTAGCAAACCCAGCTTGGGACAAAATTCGTGATGACAGTACTGACACAATGTCTTGCATCCCAAACCCAGTGACCAGTCCACTCCACCGAAACATGTTCTCAAGGCGAACTACTCCCAACATTATCTTTACCATGAACGGGAGATCAGATACCATGATGGATCAGCTCTATGAGTTACAGCCCAGTGAATCTTCTTTCGACCAAATTCCAACCGCTCCACAGCTGAAAAGCTCTAAGCAAGCACTGAACCTTGTGCGAACAGCATCAGAAATTCAGAATGGGACCTCATTCTACATAACTTAGCAATTAGGCATTATCATTTCTTAAATCACTAGCAGCATTTATCGGGGACAAGTTATCTGACCAATTAAATACAAAGGAAGAGATGTACCCAAACTGCTGTTATATCACTATTCCACATCCACACCATCCGACAAAAGCATGGTCTCGAACAAATTCCATTAATTTTCAACTAGAATATCAACGTGAACTAATTGTAGTATAAACGTGCACTCGTTCCACCAAAATCCAGCGAAATTGAATAAATCGAGAAAGGAATGATGCAATCGAGCAAATCTAATCACCACAAAGCATCAAACCGCGCACATCTCCCTTATATACATACAACACAGGCTACGAAACCGCCATTGCGTCGTACTTGCACCAAATAATAATAAACCAGAGCCCTGCGACAGCGAAACCGGCATTTCATCAAACACATTCCTTTCTCGCCGAACCGAAATCGGCAAATCTAACTGTACTGTACAAATCGATGATCCAAGCCAATACATCACGCTACTGCCCCGAATCATTCCGCCACGCTGAACCAAAACGAGCCGAAGGCACACGAATGCGCAGAGCCAAAACAGATCAGATCGGGAACGCGCGCGAGAGCGACAGCGAACCAGCGAGCAGGAGGCGGAAACACACACTTACCATGTTCTGCATGCGGTTGGAGATCTCGAGAGTAAGGTCGGCGGTCGAGCCGCCCGCGCCCCAGGTGATGTCGCAGAAGTTGGGGCCGTGCGCCACCATGCGTTCCATCCGCTCGAACAGGTTGTCGAGCCCATCTGCCGTCTTGGGCGGGAAGTACTCGAAGGAGAACACCGTACGGCCATCCGATGCCGCCTCCTGGATCTTCTCGATCACCTTCATCTCGAACCTTCTAGACCCTTCCTCCTCCCCACTTCGATGCTGCGGGAGCCTCCAATGACGTGGGTCCGTGGGAGCTGCGCGGGCGCAAGGGAAAGGACGGGTGGGAGTGGGTTTATAAGGGATCTGACTCCACCAACTGCAGCCAAGGGGTGAACCCGGTTCACGTGAGAGCAGTGAGGTCGCCGGACTGTTGGCCCCGGGTGCGGGCCACCTGAAGCGCGAGGCGTTGCTGGGGTGGGTGTAGGGAGGTGGGAGTAGGGTATAGGGAGACAGTGGTGGGTGTAAGGAGACAGTGGTGGGTTGGGTGCACGGTCATTGGTGTCACCGTCTTACACCAACCCAAAAATGGAAATAAATTGTAAAATCGTCAAAAAAAACATTACTTGTAAGAAAAACTACCAATATATCTGTGCTAACGCTATAATAAAATTAAAAAATAAATAATTCTTGAACTTAAAACAAATAATAAAATAAATTAATATTCATAGAAAAAATCGACGAGGAGTTATTACCCTATGTTTAACTCATTTTTGTAAGAACACATCTATAAAAACACAAAGTATAGGAGATATTAAACCTTAATAAATGTACGATAATAACCGGTGATATTATTGGTCAAGCTTGGTTTAAAGTGGTTGGACGTCAGAATTTATAAACTATAAATCAAATTAGAAAATATGAACCTTCCAATTTAAACTTCATGCACTTCGTTTTATTACCTGTAGTTAATATGCATGGGGGAGTCATGCATAGGAAGCACTTAAGCCAACTTATCACCTTGTCGAAACTTCCAACTAACTGCAACGACTTTTACACTTGGGATTGTACGAGTACGAGAACGACATTAAGACTCAATCAGAGCGAATAGTGAAACTAAAGTCTAAACCCCCGAGTGGGAAAAAAGATAACAATAATCAAGTCAGAGCTGATCATGAACTATAGGTTAGAGTGGTAAAAATGCAAGCACTTGGGTTCGAGGAGAAAAATAAAGGCCAAATCAGAAAAAAATGAACATCTTCATTAATCCAAATAAAAAAGAACTTAGATTATTGTATTAAGGATAGAAACATTGAAGATGCTCGATATTCCAGGAATTTGCAATCCTTTGACCGTCCTTATGCATTAGGCGATATGAGCCTGGTCGAGTGACTTCCATGACGATATATGGTCCTTCCCATGGAGTTGATAGCTTGTGGGCGCCGACTGCTGATTGCACTAAGCGAAGAACCAAATCTCCAACTTAAAATGACTGACCACACATTGTTGTCATGATATTTGCACAGACCTTGTTGGTACCAATTAGATTGAATAATTGTGGCTACACAAGCTTCTTCAAGACTATCAATGTCTTCTTAATTTGTTTGTTCGGCTGCGCCTTCTTCATAGTGATAAATCTTGGGGGACTCATGCAACATGTCCACTGGTAAAATGATTTATGATCCGTAAATAAGGAAGAATGGAGTCTGACCAGTGGCATGGCTTGGTTGAGTGTGAAGACCCCAACAAATAGCAGATAATTCCTTCATCCATCGACCACCGTATTTGTTGAGGGGATCAAAGACTCTGGCCTTTAGACCTTTGAGTATCATGTCATTGACTCATTCGACTTGACCATTTTCTCTTAGGTGTGTAACAGAATCATACTTGACTTCAATACACCAATTTTCACAGAATTCCTGAAAATCAATACTGGTAAACTAGGTCCCAAGATCTGTGATAATCTAATTAGGGATGTCATACCGACATATTATGCCTCATATAAACTATGCAGCTTTATTGGTTGTGTTTGTTCTTAATGGCATGACTTCTATCCACTTCGTGAACTAGTAAATGATGACGAAGAGAAGATCATAATCCTAGGGCGCCTTTGGAAAAGGCCTGACTATATCAAGCCCTCAACACGCGAATGACCGTGAAGGCGGAATGGTTTGGAATGCTTGAGCAGGGAGATGCTGCTGCTTGGCGAAAAATTAGCAACCCTAACATCTCCACACTAGTAACTTAGTATCTTCATTGGTAGTCGGACAATAAAAACCCAACCTGAAGGTTTTGTCGACTAATGTCCGAGCACCAGCGTGGTTCCCACAAATGCCCGAGTGTATCTCTTTTAGGATTTCTAACCCTTCTGATTTGCTCACACACTTCATGAGCACACGAGTTGAAGCAACTCTCTTGTACAACTCTAATCCCACTATAACATATTGTTTGCTCCTTCTAGAAAGGTGAATAGCTACATCTTTATCTATGAGATCTTTAGTGATGACAGGTTGTCATTAATCTTCTTCATTATTGGTGATGACTAAAACCGATGGAACTTGCTCGGCCTACGAAGGCTGAATTTCATCAATGTAAATTGATGGCTTCAAGAGCTCTTGAAGAAAAACACCGCTTGGCATGGGCCCTCGGGATGAACCGAGTTTGGCCAAGAAATCAGCGAGTGAATTGTCGTCCCTAAGGATGTGATTAATTCGAGGCCACTGAACTTGTCCAACTTGCGGATCTCCTTGCAATAAGCATTCATATTTTCATTGGTACAAGACCAATCTTTATTGACTTGGCTGATAACCAACTTGGAATCTTCGTATACCATTAATCTCTGAACCCCAAGGGAAATGGCGATCCGTAGGCTAATGAGGGGTGCTTCATACTCGACTGCATTATTAGATGTCATGAATAGTAGCTGCAAAGCATCTTTTAGCTTTTCACTTTGAGGGGATATGAGAAGAATCCATGCTTTTGCTCCATCAATATTGAGTGAACCATCAAAATACATGACCCAATGCTCTTGGAACTCGGTGGTCGGTGGGAGTTGAATCTCAGTCCACTCGGCAATGAAGTCGGTGAGATCATATGACTTGATGGTCGTGCGGGGCTTGAAATTAAGGGTGTATTCACCCAGTTCAATAGCCCACTTCATGATCCGATCAGCCACATCCCGATTCCAAAGAATGTCACCGAGTGGAAATTCTATGATAACCTCCACCAAATGTGCCTAGAAATAATGCTTGAGCTTTTAGGCGATGATGAGGACAGAATACAGGAGCTTCTAGACCTGAGGGTACCAGACTTTAGATGGTTCGAATACCTCAGATACGAAATATACTAGCCTTTGTACTAGATAGGCATGTCCTTTCTCTAGGCGCTAGACAACCATGGTGGTGATGACCACATGGGTTGTAGAGGCGATGTAGAGGAGTGTTTCACTAGGAGTTGGTACAACTAGGATTGGCAGGGAAGAAAGAAACTTCTTGAGGTCGGCGAAAGCCTGGTCGGCCTCTAACGTCCATGTAAAATCACCTTATTTTCTTAGCAACTTGAAGAAATGTATCTCGCGCTCGCCAAGTCAGGAAATGAATTGCCCGAGTGATGTCATACAACCGGTGAGGCGTTGAATGTGCTTGATGTCGTTGGGTTTTTCCATATTCAATATTGCCAAAATCTTCTCTATATTAGCTTTAATTCCCCAACTACGGACAATAAATCCAAACAATTTTATAGTTGGCACCCTGAATGCACATTTGTATGAGTTGAACCACCATCGGAATTTGCAAAGATTATTTATAGTCTCTTGGAGGTCGGGAATTAAATCTTCTGTCCTTTTGGATTAGAAGATCTTAAAGAAAGCAGCTAAAGACACGAAAGAAAAAGGGACAGTAGGAGGAGACGTGGCCTTCTTGTCTAAAGAAGAACAAAAACGGTGTGTGGGGACAACCGATTCGGAGAAAACAGTAGGAAAAGGAGATTGGCTGAAAGGGGCTCTTCTAATAGCATCGGTGGTATATACATTAAGACAAAAGCTAAAGAAACCACCAGGGGTCTTTGAGATGGTCGACGACATTACCGGCCAATAGGTCGGCCGATACAAGATGAAGGAGACGATAGACCGCTCCTAAGAGCTAGCGGCCGAGCGGGACCCACACGTGAGCCGCGAGTTGCTCGGCCAAGAAGTGAAATTGGAAGGTTGGGTCAAAGCTGGTATGCAGAAGACGAATTCTTCCAACCAAAGGTTCAACAAAGTAATATGTTCAACAATATCCACGGGGCCAACTTTCTTATTGTGCCTCACGATATAGCGGTCCCAGGTGTCGGTTGATGTGACACCAAGGAGAGAAGAAGGTTGGAAACGAAAGGAGAAGGGGTTGGCCAATGAATCGATATTCAAACTGGTCAAGAAATAGACGTCAAGTAGGGAAGGTCTCATCGGCCCATAGCCCAAAATGAAAGCGTTCAGGGCGTCCAACCAAAAGTAGTAGTACTGAAGCATCTAGATCCCTTATGTGGTTTTGGTAATTAAATGGCAAACCATTTGTGGACAAACTATTGTTTGCAAGATGTGATTGTGATGAGTTAGGTCCACAAGAATGAAGCAAAGGAAGAAGCAACCTGGTTAAAATTGATGACGGTGAAGAAAATTTGAAATGAAGGTAAAGCGGCTAGAAATTTGATCAAGGAGATGGGATGATCAAATAGGCTAGTTTTTCGCTTTTGTTTTGTCGTACTATTAAGAGGGGTTGCAAAGTAAAGTTTGGAATTGATTTCATGCCACTAAGACTTTGCATTTCATACAAATTTGAATTTGGCATTTTCTAGAGTTTTCGGTCTGACCGCAGTATAGAGTTTGGTCTGACCGAAATGTTTTGGTCTGACCGATGTTTTCTCGGTCTAACCGAAGTAGAGTTAGAGAACAATTTTTGTGACTTCATTAAATTTTTCATAAGTCCATAAGTTTGGTCTGACCGCAGTTTATAGTTCGGTCTGACCGAAACATGTCGATTAGACCGTTATTTTTTCGGTCAGTCCAAAGTGGATACAGAGAGCATTTTTTAGGTTGAAAAATTTCCGAGGCTAAGTCTCAGTTGAGCGGTTTGACCGGGCCACTGGTCGGTCTGACCGAAGTGGTCGGTCAAACCGAAGTGACCATGTCGGTCAGACCGAAGTGGCACTAATTTGACTGGCAACGGTCAATTTTTTATTCGTTGAGTAAATTGTCGGTCTAACTGACAATTGTACTTTGGTCTGACCAAAATATTTGCAGAATTGTGATTTCGACTCCAACTGCTAGTTTTTGTTGTGGGGGCTATTTATACCCCTCACCTAGGGACAAAAACTTCTTATTGGCTCCTGGTTTTATTGGCTAACACCATTTCACACCTCTCACACACTTTTGAGCACAAAATTCATTTTGTTGGTGTTGAGAGAAAAGAGAGTCTTTTGATCAAGTGCATTGCATCATTGTAGTGTTTAAGTGGCATTTGATCATCTTCAAGCTTCATTGTGCAACTTATTACTTTTGGAGGTTGCCGCCTCCTAGACGGCTTGGAGGAGTTACCCGGTGATCTCTCCGAGAAGTTTGTGGAGGAGACCCGGTGGTTTTGTGAGTGGCTCGACGTTCGCCATCTTCGGAGTGGAGCAAGAATAGTCCTATTGATTGAGGCTTGAGAGTCACTCCGGATCCACTCTCACTTTGCCCACTCCTTGACGAAGGGGTTTGGTGGCTCGGTGATTGAGGGGAGGAGTTGGATTCGTCTCAACGGTGACGTAAAAAGTCGGCAAGCTTTCGAACATTAGTGAAGTAATTCCTTGTCTCACTTGTGTTATTTACTTTGAAGTAATTTACTTTAATTTTGTCAATTAGTAGAATTGCTTGAGCCCCTATCAACCTAGGTTTGCAAAACATTAACTAGTTGTGTTAATTGTACCATCCTTATTCCAAGCCTAGAAATTTTAGGTTAAGATTTTTTAGAAAATTTTAAATCGCTTATTCACCCCCCTCTAGTCGACATCTTGATCCTACAAGTACGCGACCAGTATCGGCTCGTTTATATACGGCTCGGCAAGGGAGAGGCTGATACAGTGGCCAATGTCAATTATCATCCCAAAGAGGACGGTAGACGACCGATACCCTAAGGTACCAGTTTGTTGATGCCAAGAATTGGTAAAACCCAAGGCCCACCAAGGAAGGTGCACGGTCAACAGAAGGTCAAGGAAGATCCAGTCAAAGAAAGTCAAATGAGTCCGTCCGCAATAGCTACATGATCGGAAGGGGAGTCAATGGAGATAAGAGCAACAGATGGTTATAGATTCATTCGGAATCGGTTGGATAAGTTACTTGGAAGGCAAGTCTACAAACTATAAATATGTATCCCTTAGGTTAGATTAGTTAACGCTCGTTCAATCGGCCACCCTTGTGCCCCAAGGTTATCCGGCGGGGCTCGGACGCTCGGAGCTGGGCTGCATCATTTTGATCTCCGGCGAAGAGGTGAGTCCCGCCACCCCCGACGTCCGTGCCAACTAGGTTAGTATACTCATGGCTGCATCGGTTCAGTTTGTTCTCTTGAGGAGAACGGTAAAACAACATGGCCACTGGTTGTTCTCAGTGTATTTGGCTAGGTTTAAGGCTGCATCAGTTAGGTCTGATCTCTTAAATTGAAGTGATTTGGGTCTGATAGTCGGATGCTTCATCGGTTAAGTCCGACATCTCTTGCTATTGTGTCTTTTTTATGTCGTATATTGTTCATCTAAATAAAGTTTGCCCGATTCGTTGATATATTGTTTAGATCATCGTGACTAGCTACTTGTTGGACCGGAAACAGCGACTAGAGGGGGGTGAATGTGAGCTTTTAAATTTTTAGGCTAAAGATAGCCTTCTGTTTTAAAACAGTCTTCTGCGAAACAGGCTTCGAACACACCCTTCGGAGGTCTAGTTCGAAGGTATTTCACAGCTCTGAAACCAGGCTTCTCGAGGAGCAAAAGTTCGAAGTCAAGAAAACTTCGCTCCACCCAGAACACCAAAAACTCAACTCTGCTAAGTCAGTGTAGGCTTCACACACTGGGTGCCTTCGAGCAGACTTCACATTTCACCCTTCGCAAGAGATGACTTACCTCTGAGGACTTCGACCCGATATTCTACACTAGCAACAGGTACTAAGCTTCGTATTTCGAAGGTCTTAAACTCTCACAGACCACACTGTGTTGAGGACTTTGACAAGGGAAGAAAATAGGCTTCGAGTTAAGCCATAGACAGTGCTTCACTAGTAATCAAAGAGGACTAGCCTCCAGTTTACACAGAGCGAACACACACTTCACAAGCACATACCACTTACACACTTCTCCAAAAACACCCCAGTGTACAAATTCGAACCAGGAAGAAGTGGAGCAGAAAGAAATCAAAACTTGCAGTGCAAAAAAAGCATACAAGTTCAAGCAGTAAATGAAAACAGAATCAAGGTTTCATTGCTTGAACAGGGAACACAAAATGAACTCACAGGTTTGAATACATGAGTGTGTGGTGGCTAGCACAGGAGTTCTAAAATGGCTGCTCAAAGTGTTACTGTTGCCTAGCTAGCCTTCACTATTTATAGGCACTATTCAGCCCTATGAATAGACTACTTTACCCCTAGGGTTTACACTGATTTTGTCTCATCAGAACAGGGGGTACAGATGGTAGTCTACTTTATTTGAAGGCTTCTTTTGTCAGCTTTGCAGAGGAGACAACATCAGCTTTTGTAGAGCAGACACGATCAGCCTTTGCAGTTTTGGATTCTTTTGAAGCCCCCCTTCGCACGCTAGGGGTGCGGTAGCTTCGGCGAGAAGCCTTGATCTTGATGGCCTTCACTTAACCGAAGTCAGCCTTCGATATAGTGACGGTTTTAAGCCGAAGACGTCAAAGCCCTTGAGCCTTCGCGCCATCACTTTCGGAGTGGACCACCACGGCTTTGCAACTCTTCCTAGCTTAAACTCCATCAGTCCGTGTACCGAAGCCATGCATGACCATAGTACTTAAAGACAACCACACTCTGAAGCCCCACCTTCGGAGTACCAACCTTCGAAGTCCCTTCTTCGTCCAAGGCCTCCGCATGAAGCATTGCATGAGCACTTCATCGTAGTGTCTTTTCCCGAGCACACTCCTTGACGAACCTCACCCGGACCATGCCTTCGATGCACCTCGATTTCTGAGACATCCGTTGGGTGAACCTTCGAGTGCCTCCATCCGGAGCCCACTTCGAACGTCTTGCCTCATTGCTGAGGACTTTGTCCGCCATACTCCGAAGTCACTCTATTCGGAGTACACTCCAAAGTGCCCCGCCTCCGAAGACTTCATCTCGAGGTACCTTCTCCCGGAGCCACGCTCCGGACTCTCTGCCTTCGTCTGACGCACCTTGACCCGAGGACCGACCTCAACCCCTCGCAGCCTTCGTGACCGAGCTCCCCGCTCACCCGGCATCAAACCTCCCGTTTGACCCAGGTTCACTTGCTGTGAACCGTCTGTCGCCTCCGAAGTCACCTGCTGAAGATCTAGGCCCCATGTGAGTTTTGGTAATTAATGACAAACGCGCATTTGTGGACTAATATTTTTCTTAAGTGTGAAGGAAATGATTAGGTCCCGTGCAAATGGAGCACAAGATGGAAAACCCGAAGATCTGGACGTATTAAAGAGCAACGGCAAAAGGTTTGAAGGAATCTAGAAATTGATCGAGGTGTTTGGAGCGATCAATTAGGCTAGTTTTAAATTTTGTTTTTGCCGTACTATAAAGAGGGGTTGCATATTGGTTATGAGTTGATTTTCAAGTGCCAACTTTCATTGCATGTAGTAGCTTTTAATCATATGTGGTTATTGCAAAAGTTACAAATTTGGCAAAATTCCTTGAAAACACAAAATGCAGCTTTTTGGAGTTGTCTGGCCCTGGCGGTCTGACCGACCATATGGGTCCGGTCAGACCGGCTTGAGAAGGGCGGTCCAACCGGCCAGTGGGCCGGTCCGACCGGGGTTGCGCAGGACTGCAAAGTGGTGTTTTACAGAGCCGACAGGAGCTCTATCGGTCCGACCGAGCCGATGGCCGGTCAGACAGGGTAGGGCCGGTCCAACCGGGCCAGCATGGCCGGTCAGACCGAATGGACGTGTCACATCAGTAAACGACTAGTTTTCTAGCCGTTGCAGTTGGGGTCGGTCAGACCGGCCCAAGATGGGCGGTCAGACCGACAGTGCGCAGAGAGCCACCTAACTTTTGTAACGGCTACTTTTTGGGTGTGTGGCTATATAAACCCTTGTTACAGCTCCTTTGCTAGACTTTTGGCATTCATTTGAGCAAACTTGAGTACAATAGAGTCTCTCCCACCATTGAGCACTAAATTGAGCACTAGTGTGGTTGGGAAGAAAAAGGGGTGATCAGGTGATTAAATAGATTGCATTGCATTTGCATTTTGGCACTTGATCATCTTCTCCTATCTTTGATTGCAGCTTGTTACTCTTAGAGGTTGCCACCTCCTAGACGGCTCGGAGAAGAAACCGGTGATCTCTTCAAGAAGGTTGTGGAGGAGACCCGGAAGGTTGTGAAGGTTGGAGCTCACCTATCCGGAGTGGAGAAGAGCTACCACTAGTGATCGAGGCCCGAGAGTTGCACTTCCGGTGCCGGCTCATCTTCAAGCTAATTTCTCCGTGAGAAATCCGTGGCTTGGTGAAGAGAGCGGTCAAGTGAAACTCGCCTCAACGAGGACGTAGGAAATTGGCAAATTTCCGAACCTCAGGATAAAATTCGGTTGTCTCTTGTCCCCTTTACTTTGAGCAAGTTAAATTGTGCAAATTTATCTTCTTAGAGTAATTTATACTTGCCATCCTAGGTTGCATTATTTAATCTAGTTGTTTGTTACAATTGTCTAAGGTTCTTGTCTATTGTTTAACTAAATTGAATTAGTTTTTAAAACCGCCTATTCACCCCCCTCTAGTCGGTACATCGATCCTACAAGTGGTATCAGAGCTTGGTCTCTCAATTTAGGCTTTACCACCTAGAGAGAAGATGTCCGACGAAGTGGTTCACAATGTAGGCAAAGGTCATTTCTTTGATGGCTCAAATTATTCCATTTGGAAAGTACGTATGGCTGCTCACCTCAAAGTTATGAGCTTTGAAATTTGGCGTATTGTTGAGTTAGGTTTTGAAGTTGAAGACAAGATGAATTTAACTTATCAAAACAAGAAAGATATGCAACTTGATGCTCAAGCTACAAATGTCTTGTTCAATTGTTTGTGTGCCGAAGAATTCAATAGGATAAGCAATATTTCAACGACACATGATATTTGGACCACACTTCAAGATATACATGATGAAACAACAAGTGTGAAGAATGCCAAGTCACACTACCTCAAGATCAACTATGAAACATTCACCATGTTGCCAAATGAAAGTGTAAACGAGATGTATGCAAGACTCAATGTAATTGTCAATGATCTCAAAGGTGTTGGAGTGAAGTACACGGAGTTGGAAGTTGCTCAAAAAATGTTGAGAGCATTGCCCGAGAAGTATGACACATTGGTGACCTTCCTTATTAACTCGGACATGTCAAGTTTGACTCCCACAACACTTTTGGGGACTATCAACACAAATGCGATTTACAAGAACAAGAGAATTGAAGGAAGCGCCGAAGATCACTCCTCGTCCAAGAAGAAGAACATTGCCTTGAAAGCCAAGATGGAGAAGAAATGTGAAGAAGAAGAAGACACTTCTTGTGATGGTGATACCGAGGATGAAGAGATGGCTCTTTTTGTGAGAAAGTTCAACCGGTTCATGAAAAAGAGAGGAAGCTCTTCAAGTTCATTCAAGAACAATGGTGACAAGAAGTCAACCAAAAGGAATCTAAAGAATGTGAGATGTTATGAGTGTAATGAGAAGGGTCATTTTGCCTCAAGATGCCCAAACAAACAAGAGAGTGAAGATGAAAAATCTCAAAAGAAGAACAAGGAGAAGAGTGGGAAGAAAAAGCTCTTCAAGAAGTTGAACAAGAAAAAGGGTAAAAATGAAGCATTTGTGGGAGAATGGGACTCTAATGAAGATAGTTCCGACTCCTCTTCAAGCTCCTACTCCGGTGGTGAGTCAAATTCAAGCAAGAAGAACATGGCGGGGATCGCAATAACGAAAGCTCCATCACTATACTCTCCTTTTTGTCTCATGGCAAAAGGAAGTACTAAGGTAACATCTACTTGTGGTAGTGAAAAAGATGATAGTGATGATGAATTGTCTTATGATGATCTTGCACAAATGTTTGAGGAGCTAAATGAGTTAAATGGCAAAGAGAGAGTTAAGTTTAAGGCTATAAAGAAAGATCATGAGTCTTTAGTAGCTAAATATGAGGAGTTAAAGACTTCTCATAATATGCTTTTGGTCTCTCATGAGAAGCTTGAGAAAACTCATGAAACTCTCATTGCCTCTACACTCATTAGGCCAAAGGTGGATATAGGCGTTACATGTGATATTTTTGATGATTCTTGTCTAAATGTTGAAAATTGCATTCCAACTAAGACTAGCATATCCACCTCATGTGATGATTTACTTGCTATGCCATGTTCATCCACTATTGATAGTGCATTTTGTTCCACAAATGTATCATATTTATCTAATTCATTGTTAGTTGTTGAGAATCATGAGCTCAAGGAGCAAGTTGCCAAACTAAGTAAGAGTTTGGAAAGATGCTTCAAAGGCAAAAATACGCTTGATAAAATCTTAAGCCAACAAAGATGTTCCTTCAACAGGGAGGGACTTGGTTTTGTTCCCAAGAAGGGCAAAAAGCCTTCTTATTAAGCTCCAAGGTTTGTTAGGAGCAATGGCAAATTTTGCAATAAATGTCGTGAAGTTGGTCACATGATTTGTGAATGTCATATAAACAAAATCCCTAAATGTGATGTATTTGATTCTCATTACATGCTTAAGAGAGCTAATGATGGCTCTATTTATGCTAAGTTTTTAGGCACTCCTATTTTAGGAGAAAAGAAGAAATCTATTTGGGTGCCAAAAACCTTGGTAACTAACCTACAAGGACCCAAAAGGATTTGGGTACCTAAAAGGACTTAATCTCTTTTGTAGGTAAACTATCACACCGGAGGATCACATTGGGTGCTTGATAGTGGGTGTACTCAACACATGACCGGTGATAGGAAAATGTTCACATCTTTTGAAGTTGGGGCTAAAGATCAAGAAAGAGTGACCTTCGGTGATAATAGTAAAGGGAAGGTAATGGGTCTAGGTAAAATTGCTATCTCAAATGATTTCTCCATTTCCAATGTTTCACTAGTTGAGTCATTAAATTTCAACTTATTGTCTATTGCTCAACTATGTGATCTAGGCCTTTCATGCACATTTAATCCTCAAGAAGTATTTGTAACTAGTATCCATGATAACTCCTTAGTTTTTAAAGGTTTTCGTTTTGGAAATCTCTATTTGGTGGATCTCTCTTCAAATGAAGCTAATTTGAAAACTTGTTTGATTGCAAAAACCTCATTGGGTTGGCTTTGGCATAGAAGGCTTGCTCATATGGGAATGAGTCAACTAAACAAGCTTGCAAAACGAGATTTGGTTGTTGGTTTAAAAGATATAAAATTTGAAAAAGATAAACTTTGTAGTGCTTGTCAAGCGGGGAAACAAGTCGCTTGTTCTCATCCTAGCAAAAGCGTCATGTCTTCTTCTAGACCATTGGAGCTTTTGCATATAGATTTATTTGGTCCAACAACTTATAAAAGCATCGGAGGAAATAGTTTTGTCTTGTAATTGTGGATGATTTCTCAAGATTTACTTGGGTTTTCTTTTTGCATGACAAAGCTAAAACCTCCGAGATTTTCAAAAATTTTACAAAACCGGCTCAAAACGAATTCAATTTTTCTATCATAAAAGTAAGGAGTGACAATGGATTCGAGTTTAAAAATACAAATATTGAGGATTGTTGTGACGATCTCGGCATTAAACATGAGCTTTCCGCCACCTATTCACCACAACAAAATGGTGTTGTGGAGAGAAAGAATAGGACCCTAATTGAGATGGCTAGAACTATGCTTGATGAGTATAGTGTCTCCGACTCTTTTTGGACGGAAGCTATAAACACTTCTTGCCATGCTTCTAATCGTCTATATTTACATCGTCTTTTAAAAAAGACTCCATATGAACTTTTAATTGGACGAAAACCAAATATTGCTTACTTCCGTGTTTTTGGTTGCAAATGCTATATTTATAGAAAAGGTGTTAGACTAACCAAATTTGAAAGTCGTTGTGATGAAGGATTTCTCCTTGGATATGCATCAAATAGCAAGGCATACCGAGTGTATAACAAAGGCAAAGGTATTGTAGAATAAACCTCAGATGTTCAATTTGATGAGACTAATGGCTTCCAAGAGGGGCACGAAAATTTGGATGATGTAGGTGATGAAGGCTTGATAAGAGCAATGAAGAACATGTCTATCGGTGACATCAAGCCTAAAGAAGATGATGAACTTCCATCCTCTACACAAGTTGAAGCTTCTACTTCCGATACGCAAAATTTGACTCAACTTGTTGAAGATGATGTCAAAAACCAATCATCTCCATTCCATCCAAGGTTCACAATGCCACTGCAAAAGATCACCCAATTGATCAAGTCTTGGGTGACATTAGTAAGGGTGTTCAAACTAGATCTCGTGTTGCTTCTATTTGTGAGCATTACTCTTTTGTTTCTTCTATTGAGCCTAAACATATAGATGAAGCTCTAAATGACTCGGATTGGGTAAATGCTATGCATGAGGAGCTTAACAATTTTGAAAGAAACAAGGTTTGGACATTGGTGGAGAGACCCAAGGAGCACAACATCATTGGAACAAAGTGGGTTTTTAGGAACAAGCAAGATGAAAACGGATTGGCTGTGAGAAACAAGGCAAGATTGGTAGCACAAGGATTCACTCAAGTCAAAGGTTTGGATTTCGATGAAACTTTTGCTCCCGTTGCTAGACTAGAGGCTATTCGCATCTTACTTGCTTTTGCTTCATGTTTTGATATTAAACTATATCAAATGGATGTGAAAAGTGCTTTCTTGAATGGAGAAATAGCCGAACTAGTTTTTGTTGGACAACCACCCGGCTTTGAAAATCCTAAAAATCCTAATCATGTTTATAAACTCTCAAAAGCTCTCTATGGTTTAAAACAAGCTCCTATAGCTTGGTATGAAAGATTGAGAGATTTTCTCCTCTCAAAGGGTTTTAAAATTGGTAAAGTTGACACTACTTTGTTTACAAAAATAATTAATGATGATTTCTTTGTTTGTAAAATTTATGTCGATGATATTATATTCGGTTCTACTAATGAAGAATTTTGCAAGGCTTTTGGTGATATGATGTCTAGGGAATTTGAGATGTCCATGATAGGAGAATTGAGTTTCTTCCTTGGACTTCAAGTCAAGCAACTCAAGAATGGAACTTTTGTGAGTCAAACAAAGTATATCCATGATCTTCTCAAAAGGTTCGGATTGATGGAAGCTAAGCCCATCAAGACACCAATGGCGACCAACGGACATCTCGACCTAAATGAGGGAGGTAAACCGGTAGATCAAAAATTATATAGATCCATGATTGGTAGTTTGCTCTACCTTACCGCATCTAGGCCCGATATCATGTTTAGTGTTTGCATGTGTGCTAGATTTCAAGCCGCACCAAAAGATTGCCATTTGATGGCGGTCAAGAGAATTCTAAGATATTTAAAACATTCTATCCATATAGGTTTGTGGTACCCCAAAGGTGCTAAATTTGAGCTAATTGGCTATTCCGACTCGGATTATGCCGGTTGCAAGGTTGATCAAAAAAGCACTTCAGGGGGCTGTCAATTCCTTGGGAGGTCTCTTGTTTCTTGGGCCTCTAAGAAACAAAACTTTGTTGCCCTTTCCACCGCCGAGGCGGAATATGTCTTCGCGGGTAGTTGTTGTGCTCAATTACTTTGGATGAGGCAAACCTTGCTTGATTATGGAATAGAATTCTCAAATGTCCCTCTCCTTTGTGACAATGATAGCGTCGTCAAAATTGCCAACAATCCAGTCCAACACTCTAGAACCAAGCATATTGATATTCGACATCACTTTCTAAGAGATCATGTTGGCAAAGGCGACATTGTTATTAGTCACATAAGAACCGAAGATCAATTAGCGGATATCTTTACCAAACCACTTGATGAATCCCATTTTTGTAAACTTAGGAATGAATTGAATATAATAGATTTCTCAAATGTGGCTTGAAATCATGCATATATGTGAGTTTTAAATTTTTCTATCCTTGTGTGTCATACATGTATGTTGTTATGCTTATAGTGCCATATTTGAAGTTTATGTGATCTTATATGTTTTTCTAAGGCTATACATTAAGGGGGAGTGTTGTGGTTATTCTTATGTATTTGGTAATTGCTTAATGTGTTGAAAAACAAAAATTGGAAGTTTTGGTAACTTAAAGATTCTATCTTTGAGTCAAATCGGATTTTTCCTTAGTTTCATTTCAAGACATTTTTTGAACTTTTGTCCAAAACAAAACTTGTAGAGATGGATCTTATGAACATTTTTCGTATTCAAATGTTTTAACTTTAACCATCCTACAAAAAGATATTTTAAGTTGAAGTTCGGTATAAATTGTTAAATGACCGTTTTGAACCAAAGCATACATTTGAGTATTTCCTTATTTTTGAACTTAAAAACTTGAAAATGTGATGCTTTATAAACTTTGGGAGTTATACGTGGTTTCTGCAAAATTTGAAATTTTTCAAAATTATTTTGCCATGTTTTCCACTTTTGCCCCTTCTTTGCCTTGAAATATATTTACTGGGTATTAGTGCAGTCGGTCTGACCGGGCCTACATGGCCGGTCCGACCGCCCTACCTGAGTCAGTCCGACCGGGCCTGCATGGCTGGTCAGACCGGGGCTCGGGCAGGGATATAACTCCCCTCTCTATTCAGTTCTCTCTCCCCTCTATTTTTCTTCTCCTCTCAAACCGAACTCTTCTCCTCCACTCTTGCCCCCAACCCTCGAAAATTCGTTTCGTCGCAAATCTTGCCGGTCCAACCGATGGTTCTTCTCCGGTCTGACCTTGGGTTCATTCTCCATTGCCGGTAAGAATCTCCTCCGAAAAATACCTTGATTTAATCTCTTTGGAGGTTAGGGTTAGGGTTCTTGTTCATGGGCGTGCATGTGATCTTGCCTAGGCTAAATCCATCTTGTAATTCAATTTCTAGCCTTATGGTACCATTTCCCATGGATCTATGAAATGTGTTATGGAAAATTTGAATATGGAGAAATTTTGTGCAAAAGAAATTTGTGCCCGGGTTGCTAGGCCGGTCAGACCGGTTGGCAATGGGCGGTCAGACAGGTCTGACCGGCCATATTGCCTCGGTCAGACCGCCCCCCCCCCCAATCCGGCACTCCTTTTTGCTCATCTTTGCTCTTTGATATCTTTGCCCTCTAGCAATTTCATAGACTTTCTCATCATCATATCCTTAATCTTATCATGATTCAATTTTGATTCAGTCATGCCTCGCACCGGTCGTTCTCAAGGAAATGAGTGTCGCTCAAAATTTGTCGAGGATCATGGCCAATCATCCCGGCACTTTCAAGCTGACAGTGATGAGGACTTTGCCTATGAGGATGACAGCTCTGAGAATGAGGAGGAATTGGCTCCTCAGCCTCCGGCAGCTAGTGAAGATCCATTTGCATCATTGGAATTCAAAGTGGATGTCCGGAATCAAGAGAATTTTGCTCGTCTGCGTCATCATAATCAATTCCTCAGACCTAGAGATACCTCGGATCAACGATTTCACACCAAGTTTTAGAAAGAGGTATACAACATTGCTTATGAAAACCGTTCTTTGGCTCCTCATAAGTGGATTTCTTGGAGGGATTTTGTCGCGCCCCGATTTAATAAATCAGGACTTTATTGAAATTCCATAGAAAATCAATAAAACAAGACGTTCATCATGCGACCACGTACAAAACGGGCAATCATTCACGGTTCGTAGACCGCATTAATACAAAAGTGAATAAAGGTGAAGAGAAACTAATAAAATAAGGGTCCTAGATGAACGCCTCCGTCCAGTCTCGCCTCGACTGGGTCGCTACTCCAGACCTGCATCCTCCTCGTAGTAGACGGGCTCTGGTGTTGTAAGTCAACGGGGTGAGTACAGATGTACTCAGCAAGCCACCGAATGCAAATATCATGCAAGATAATAACAAGGGAGATAGTGGCTAGTTTTGCGGAAGCGAGTAATTTGTAAAGCAATTTAATGTGAATAATTTATTAGTACTGAAACATAAACATGTGTATGCATCATCATCTTCTAACTCGAGGGGTACAGTCAGCCCCACCTCGCTCAACAGTCCTTACATGCCATGAATAACTCGACCATTCAAACAATTGTAAACTAACTGCGAGTAGTCACACAACCCGCCCTTGACCGTGGGCTCGGCTTTTCGAAAAGATAAAATTACTCTGATCAGAGATGTACCACTGTACCCACAAGGCACGCACTCATCACTTACACCAAAGTGTAACGAGATGACCCATTTCACGGGAACTCGTGCCAAAACCTTCCATATAGTCCTCCCCAACTCAACAGCACCCTCTTATGGGTTTCATATGGTGTCCCGACGCATCGGAGCCCCACCATACCCCCCCTTGAGCCTCGTCGGTACAAGTCGCCCGCAGGCTAGCCCCTTGCCCCTTCCTCTATGGTGCATCGAGCCGGAGTATTCCATACTTCCAGTTAGGACTTACCCATTAGACTTGTGGTTGGTACGGAAGTGCTTTGCAACAGATCCCGCAGACCGGTCCTTATAGTGCCCCGGGTGCGACAAACCAATGCCCGAGCTTGCACCCGGAACCCACCATACTTATAACTTAGCCAACTCCAACAAAGTCCAGAGACGAGAATAACGGGGAAATTCATATACAGAATCCAGCTATCTATGACTCATTCTTTTTATCCTATAGCAGTTGTGCCGGTACATTGGGCACTAGCTAATAATTTTATAGTAGAGTGACATGGAGTTAAGGCTCAATAAGCATGGCTTGGGTTTGCACACAAGGACGGGGATCTAATAAATATAAGTGTAAGGCTTTGATATTTGACTAATGCAATATTAACCTATGAGTTATAGCGATAATTTATTAAAACATGGGCTCAATATGATCAACTGTTTCTACAGAGGTGGTCGATGACTTGCCTTGATCAGCAAATGGGGATGGAGGAACCTCGGGGTAGAACTCCTGCTCCTCGATGAACTCGTAGTCTTCACGATACGGAAAAATAAACAGTGCATTCAATAAACAGACAAAAATTCACCAAATACTAAACATACACATTGGTGGGTTTTATTATGGGGAATAAAGTTTTAATATTCTGATGTTTGGTGAATAAACAATAAACTTATTTTCTTGAGGTTTTTTTTTCTAATTTATTTTTCTGAATTAAATAAGTTATCCCTAAGGGGTTTTTATTCTTGTATTTGTTAAAATATTTTGGGTAACAGTAACATACTGTTTTATGGCATTAATGTGTAGAGCATATTTTTCTGGTTCTAACAAAATTTAAATGGTGAAATTTGGAGTTAAAATGAGCAAGTTATGAATTTTCAAAGTTTAAACAATTTTCTGGAATTTTATTTAAACAGAAAATGTGCTCTGGTCCACGGTGAGCCAGGCTCATAGTGGACCGCTGCACTGTGCGTGTGGACCGGCCGATCCAGAGCCGTCGGATCTGGATCTGGTGGTCAGATGCGAGGCGGGATCCTTTAAGTGAAAATGGACGGTCCAGATTAAAACGTAGCGAACGGGTATACGTGGACGCACCAGATTGAGTCAACAGTTTAAATAGCGATTAACGGCTAGGATCCAAGGGTACCGGTTTGACCGGATCTGAGGGCTCAGATTAGATCCTCACAGGATCTAATCCGGACCGTCCGCTCGGGATCGTGCGGCTCGGATGAACTCCGACACGGCACGTGATGACGAGGGTAGTTTACCCTTCGTCTCCGGTGACGGTGGCCTCTAGCGCGGTGGCGACGGCGGCGGCGAGGACCTAAGGGCCTAGCTACGGCCAAAAATGGAAAGGGGAGGTCGAGACGGTCTCGGCCGTACCTTCGGTGGTGATGACGGGCTACGGGCGGCGACCGGCGGCCAGGGGTAGACGAAGGAGGCTTTCGGGGAGCTCGTCGGCGACGGCGATCCGGCGGGATCCACGGCCAACCGAGGGACGGCCGAGGACGGGCGGTCGACGACGGACTCGACGGTGGCAGTGGCTAGGGCAGGGGAGGCCGGAGTCGACGGCGAGGGCTCGCCGGAGTCGAGGCAGAGAGGGAGCCCGAAATTTGGGAACGGGGTGCTCTGTTCTCGCTCGGCTAAGGTAGCTACGGTGTGGGCAGAGGGCGGCGTGGGCGAGGGTATTTATAGGGGTCGTCGACGGTGGTTTTGGCAAGGGGAATGGAGGAAACCCGAAGGGTTCCTCTTTTGCGCCGGCGAGGGTTCCATCCGCACGGGCTAGCTTCCATATTGGCTAAAACGCGTGGCATAAATATGGAAGGGGGTCGCCGTGGTCCAAGGAAGGGCGTCCGAGGTGGATCCGATCGGATCGGGGCGGCCGGCGGCGAGGGAAGGAAAGGGATCGTCGGGAAAGGAAGGAGGGAGATCCCCTTCCAAGGAGGAAGACGATCCTGATAGGTGGGCTCCACCTGTCAGAGGTCGAGGGGGGAAACGAGCGCCGACAGGTGGGCCCGAGCGGTCAGTGGGTGAAAGGCGGGCGTCGGAGGCTGCCAAGTGGGGCCGGGGCGAGGCGCGGGCGGGAGAGAGAGGCGGGGGAACGCGCCGACAGGCAGGTCCCACATGTCAGTGGCCCAAGGTTTGGATTGGGCCGGGCTCGGGGTGGTTTGGAGGTTGAGGCCCGTTAAGGTTTTATTATCTTTTCTGATTTAAAATAATTCCAGTAATTCATATATTTGGTTAAGGGTTGAATCACTGTTGATAAAAATTTGTAAAAATTCCTAAAATTATATTTTGGTCTCTAGTTTATCTCATAAAATTTTCAAGTCCAAATTTTGAGTATTTCTCCCTGTTTTAGCTTTACTTGGGTTCTTTTAGGATTTTCCTTAAATAAATAAATCCAGAAATGATTTAAATAATATTTTTCTTTTATTTTATTTGTTTTTATTTCTTGGGGTGTTACAGATTTGAGTGGAGAGGCTGCAGCTCTCAGGAATATTTTTGGAACTGTTGGAATTCACAAGATAGTAAGTTTAAAGCAACATTTCAACTGGGATGGCATCCGTCAGTTTTATGCCACAGTATTCATACCTGCCACTTGTGATTCTTTTACTTGGATGACGGGAGACATTTTCTGCATTGCTTCAAAGCAAGAAATTCAGAGTGCTTGGGACATAAGGTTTTCTTCTGGCCTCAGATTGCATGATGAGTTTACTCATAACCCTTTGTCAGAAGCTGAGATGGCACAATTCTATATCCCGTCTGCTACTCACAAGATTGGAGGGGTCACTGGAATGAAGACCCTGCATAGTGTGGCACATCGCATCCTGCGGCATTCCATCTTACCTCGTCTGGGCAATAATGATGCCATTCGTGGTGTTGCTTGGACTCTCCTGGACGCAGTGATGACTAGAAAGAGATTTGATATCATCCATTTGATGCTATATGAGATGGCACTCTCAAAGGGAAGCCTCACTCTTGGAGTCTACTATGCTCCCTTTATCATGAGGCTAATTTTGAGCAAGGTGGGAAACGTGAATGAGCGTCTTGATACATCTCACTCTCAGTATAGGCCTCGTTTCTCGGCTACTCCTTTGGCTCTAGCTGCCGATCCAGCTGATGTGGGTGCAGGACAATTTCATCCTCAGGACATACCTAGCAGCTCTTTTGCTCCTCCACCTCCACCACAGGATTCTGGATCAGGCGCCTATGGTCCTCCTCCTTACTTTGGTATGGATGCTGCTCAGTTCTTTGATCCGGTACTTCAACAAGTGACAACGGGTTTCCTTCAGTTAAATGCAAGTATGGATCAGATGGCTTTGGGTCAGGAAGCAATCACCACTCATCTGCAGAACCTTCAAGGTGGTCAAGAGCGTCTCAACTCCAGGATTGACACTCTTTCTTCTCGAGTTGATCGACTAGATTCATCTTCCTCAGCAGGATATCCTCTTCAGTACTAGCGCCGTTGTCGTCGCCTTGATGATACTCAGCCTCCTCCTTCCCAGGATTAGTCTCTTTTTGGTTCTTGATGCCAAAAGGGGGAGAAGAAGATTAGATAAGAAGATTGGAAAGAAATAGTCAAGAGTAGTCAGGATTAGTTCCTAGGATCTAGTCTGCTCTATATTTATATCTATCTATGGTTGGTTGTTTGAAGAACACTATTTGCTTACCATGTCATGATGAACTTAATTTGAACTATTTGCTCGTATTATGAAAAACTCTTATGTGCTTTGCTTTATTGGACTTTTGAATTATGCTTGGCATTATGTATACTTATAACTCATATCTTGCTCCACATATTTGCACCCCATCACTCTTTCAGGGGGAGCTTTGCTCTTAATTGTAGATACTTCTATTAACATATTTCTTTATCTCTAGAATGTTTGTCATCAATTACCAAAAAGGGGGAGATTGAAGATCTAGGCCCCATGTGAGTTTTGGTAATTAATGACAAACGCGCGTTTGTGGACTAATATTTTTCTTAAGTGTGAAGGAAATGATTAGGTCCCGCGCAAATGGAGCACAAGATGGAAAACCCGAAGATCTGGACGTATTAAAGAGCAACGGCAAAAGGTTTGAAGGAATCTAGAAATTGATCGAGGTGTTTGGAGCGATCAATTAGGCTAGGTTTAAATTTTGTTTTTGCCGTACTATAAAGAGGGGTTGCATCTTGGTTATGAGTTGATTTTCAAGTGCCGACTTGCATTGCATGTAGTAGCTTTTAATCATATGTGGTTATTGCAAAAGTTACAAATTTGGCAAAATTCCTTGAAAACACAAAATGCAGCTTTTTGGAGTTGTCTGGCCCTGGCGGTCTGACCGACCATATGGGTCCGGTCAGACCGGCTTGAGAAGGGTGGTCCAACCGGCCAGGGGGCCGGTCCGACCGGGGTTACGCAGGACTGCAAAGTGGTGTTTTACAGAGCCGACGGGAGCTCTATCGGTCCAACCAAGCCGATGGTCAGTCAGACCGGGTAGGGCCGGTCCAACCGGGCCAGCATGGCCGGTCAGACTGAATGGACCTGTCACATCAGTAAACGGCTAGTTTTCTAGCCGTTGCAATTGGGGTTGGTTAGACCGGCCCAAGATGGGCGGTCAGACCGACAGTGCGCAGAGAGCCACCTAACTTTTGTAACGGCTACTTTTTGGGTGTGTGGCTATATAAACCCTTATTACAGCTCCTTTGCTAGACTTTTGGCATTCATTTGAGCAAACTTGAGTACAAGAGAGTCTCTCCCACCATTGAGCACTAAATTGAGCACTAGTGTGGTTGGGAAGGAAAAGGGGTGATCAAGTGATTAAATAGATTGCATTGCATTTGCATTTTGGCACTTGATCGTCTTCTCCTAGCTTTGATTGCAGCTTGTTACTCTTAGAGGTTGCCACCTCCTAGACGGCTCGGAGAAGAAACCGGTGATCTCTTCAAGAAGGTTGTGGAGGAGACCCGGAAGGTTGTGAAGGTTGGAGCTCACCTATCCGGAGTGGAGAAGAGCTACCACTAGTGATCGAGGCCCGAGAGTTGCACTTCCGGTGCCGGCTCATCTTCAAGCTAATTTCTCCGTGAGAAATACGTGGCTTGGTGAAGAGAGCGGTCAAGTGAAACTCGCCTCAACGAGGACGTAGGAAATTGGCAAATTTCTGAACCTCGGGATAAAATCCGGTTGTCTCTTGTCCCCTTTACTTTGAGCAAGTTAAATTGTGCAAATTTATCTTCTTAGAGTAATTTATACTTGCCATCCTAGGTTGCATTATTTAATCTAGTTGTTTGTTACAATTGTCTAAGGTTCTTGTCTATTGTTTAACTAAACTGAATTAGTTTTTAAAACCGCCTATTCACCCCCCCTCTAGTCGGTACATCGATCCTACACCTGCGCATCACAAACAAACAGACAAGTGTATCTAGTACCCCGGAGACCTCTCCAGGTAAAAAGCCTCCGGTACACACTCTGATGTACCGCCCAAAGTACTGAACCCTTCGGTACACCTAGATCATCGTGTACTGTCGGACCCCTCCGGCAGTCACACTCCGCTGCAACAGCTGCGGCAATCGGACCCACCGAACCCTTCGGTGAAATAACCTCCGAACCCTTTCAGAGGTACCCCTTCAAAACCAGAGGATAAAATCTGTCAATCACTCATCACAGACTCCGAAACCAACCCTTGGTTTTCTCAATCTCCCCCTTGATGAGTGCATTGACAACCAAATTCATGTTCAAGAAAATTTGAAAAATTTCAGCACACAAGTGACCATAAAAACTCAGAAAAGAGCCAAATCATGTCACTTGACAAAAGAACTTCTCTCCCCCTTTTTCAAAAGAGTAGAAGCCCCTTTGGCACATCTTTTTCTTTGCACAATAAAAACTCCCCCTGAGTTATTTTCCCTTTTACTGCAGAGAACTCAAAATTTCTCCCCTTTGGCAATGCAAGCATCAAGGAGCATTTAAAAGATGCAAAGCTTCGAAATAGGCAGACTTGCAAAGACATATAAAGCAAAAATATGCCAAACTTAACGACAGTTATCATGTGCTCAGCTTAATTTAACATGATTTGAAAACATGATGACAACATGTGATTTCATCATTTTGAAATAAAAACATCACCTCTCAATCAAGGTTACTAGATAAGTAAAAGCAGGGATTGCGCAAAGCTAGTCAATTTCTACTCCAGACAGACAAGTCCAGTTCAAATAGAGTATTGAAAGCAAACATGATCTCACTACTATCTCGGTTAGGTCCGATCTAGTTATTGTGATGATTTCCATGATATAGATCTATTATCTTGCATGCTTTATTTATTTCTATCAGAGTACAAGATGATAGGTAATCTTTAATTCATTTTCGTATCATGTTCATCGTCGAAGGGTGCACATCGGCCTACATGTGTATTTTGTCTTTCCTATTGGTCGATGGTGTGGTTGCTCGATTGAGCCAACTTGGGCTATCAGCCGATCAACACGCTGATTCGTGATTTTATCTTTTCGCCACAGTCATTGGCTTGTCAGCCGATCGGCTATGCTACTAACGTCTATCTTTTCCGATCCTTTATCAGTTGAAGTGTCAAACTGATTGGCACGCCCTGAATCCTTTTCTAAGACGTAGGACCTACACTATAGTTAAGCAAATCTTCCAAGCCACTTGTGTATCAGTGTGTGACCAAAAATCACACCAACACAGTCACGCCAGCCAGGGATGGGGGGAGGAGAATACTCAAAACCACAACCCCAGTCGGAGGAGAGCATGGGGGAACACTTAAAGGGGATCCTACATGTCTCGGTGTTTATAAAATCAGTGGGATTTAGGTTGCCCAAGGACCCAAAAAGAAATTGGAAGGGTGAGTGACTATAGGGATGAGGATCTGATCTTGCAGATTTTATGAAAAAGGAAGAAAATGTGTCATAAGGAAAAGATACCTGTTGGACCGGAAACGGCGACCAGAGGGGGGGTGAATGGGAGCTTTTAAAATTTCTGGCTAAAAACTTAGCCTTCGGTTCGGTTCTGTCTTCTGCGGAACAGGCTTCGAACACAACCTTCGAAGGTCTGGTTCGGAGGTACTTCGACACCTTCGAACACAGGCTTCGGAGGAGCAAAAGTTCGAAGCCAAGAAGACTTCGCTCCACTAACAACCCACGAAAATCTACTCTGCTAAGTCAGTGCAGGCTCCACACACGAGGTGCTTCGAGCAGGCTTCGCACTTCACCCTTCGCAAGAGTGGACAGCCCTCTGAGGACTTCGACCAAGTACTTGGCGACAGCAACGGGTGCTGGGCTTCGTACCCGAAGGTCTACACGCACACGCAAAAGGACTATGCTAAGGGCTTCGACACAAGAAGCACTACGGGAACAGAACAGGGCTTCGCTAGTAAGCAGCGAGGTCTTGCCTCGTGTTACACAGAGCGACAGCACACTGTAAAACACACTTCGCGATAAAAACACCCTTCGCCAAGACAGGCTTCGGTGCACAAGACTAGCGAGGTATGCAATACGAGCTCAAGCAAAAGCACACAGAAGCAGGGCTTCGCCGCTTGAACAAGGAACACAAAATAAATTGAACTCAGAATGAATACAGTGAGGTCTGTCTACAGGAGCTCAACAGTAAATGCTCAAAGTGTTACACTGTGTTAAATGTTACCTACCGAGCCCCCATATTTATAGCCCACGGCTTCATCCTAAGGAAGTGACTACTTTACCCCTAGGGTTTACAACAGATTTGTCTCTACAGAACTAAGGGGTACAAAAGGTAGTCCACCTTTATTTTGGAGGCTTCTCTGTCAGCTGCAGAGGGGACAGTGTCAGCCTTTTTTCAGAACAGACAGTGTCAGCCTTTACAGAGTTGACTTCTGGAACCTCCCTTCGCACGCGAGGGGTGCGGAAGCTTCGGCGAGAAGCCTGCAGCCTGTTAGCCTTCGCTCCGCCGAAGAATTCCTTCGATACAGTGACGGTTTTGAGCCGAAGCCGTCAAAGCCCTTGGGCCTTCGCACCACCACCTCCGGAGTGGATCACCACGGCTTCGCAGCTACTCCGAGCTCGAACACCGTCCGTCCGTGTACCGAAGCCATGCATGGCCGAAGCACCTCAAGTCATCCTCACACCGAAGCCTCACCTTCGGAGTACCACCCTTCGAAGTCCCTCCTTCGTCCAAGGCCTCCGCATGAAGCATTCCATGAGCACTCCGTCGCAGTGCCTCTTCCCGAGCACACTCCTCGACGAGCCTCACCCGGACCATGCCTTCGATGCGCCTCGACTTCTGAGACCTTCGTCGGGTACCTTCGAGTGTCTCCCTCCGGAGCACACTTCGAACACCTTGCCTCCGCAGAGGACTTGTTCCACCAACTCCGAAGTCACTCCATTCGGAGTACCTTCGAAGTGCCTCACCTCCGAGGACTTTGTCTCGGAGTACCTTCAGCCGGAGCCACGCTCCGCACTCTCTGCCTTCACCTGGCGCGTCTCGACCCGAGGACCGACCCGGACCACCTTCGCAGCCACCGTGACGGAGCTCCCCGCTCCCTTGGCATCAAACCACCCGCTTGACCCAAGTTCACCTGGCTCGAACCCTGTCCGTCGCCTCCGAAGTCCCTGCGCACCACAGACAAGCAAACAAGTGTGTCCAGAACTCCGGAGACCTCTCCGGGTTAGCAACCTCCGGCACACACTCCGGTGTACCGCCCAAAGTACCGAAGCCATCGGTACGAACCCAGTCATCGTGTACTGCCGGACCCCTCCGACAGGCACACTCCGCTGCGCAGCTGCAGCAAGCAAACACCGAACACACTCCGGTGACACACCTCCGAACACCCTTCGGAGGTACCACCTCCGAAGCCCCTTCGGAGGTACCCTTCGAACAGAGGGTAAATAAACCTGTCAATCACTCATCACATACACCGAAACCACCCTTGGTTTCTCAATCTCCCCCTTGATGAGTGCATTGACAACCAAATCAAAGTTCAAGAAAATGTAAAAATTTTCAGCACACAAGTGACCATAAAAACTCAAAAAGAGCCAAAGCATGTCACTTGATAAAAGAATTTTTCTCCCCCTTTGTAAAAGAGTAAAAGCCCCTTCGGCAAAACTCCCTTTGGATAAAAACTCCCCCTGAGTTGAGCAAATGTTTCTCCCCCTTTATGTCAAAAATCTCTCCCCCCTTCAAAATTATGCCTTCTTGCGGCAGAGAACATAGCAAACCTCTCCCCCTTTGGCAATGCAAGCATCAAGGAGCAGTCAAAAGATACAAAGCTTCGAAATGAATAGAATTGCAAGGACATATTATGCAAAAATATGCCAACATTAAGACTAATGATCATGTGCTCAGCTCAATTTAACAATCTGTGAAACAGGATGATGGCATGTGATTTTGTCATTTTGAAGTAAAAGCATCACCACTTAATCACAGTAGTTAGACATGAGAAGGCAAGGACTGCGCAAAGCTAACAAGTTCTACCCTAGACAGACAAGTCTTGTTCAAAAGGAGCTGTGAAAGCAAACTTGATGAGCAATTAATTTTGTTGTTCTTTTTCTTAATGCCAGGGGTTATTTGTTTGTCCACCTTATACTTTCCAATCAGGCCAAGCCTAGGCATGAAAGCCATCTGAAGCTTAAGGCGGTGATTTTGGCATACACTACACTATCCCAGTTCAGACCAAAGTGCAATGGTAAGCAGTCTAGAATAGAGTAGTGCGACAAACAAACCCTCCTGGATCTTTTCATTTAAACCAGGCAAATCATGGAATTTTTTGATTTTGATTCAGATGAATGAAACATTTTGATGAATATCCATGAATAAAGAACACAATTTTTCAAGTTGCAAATTTTAGCATCCAAGGAATAGTGTCTTGCTGTCAAGTAGAAAAAAAAACATAGCTAAAAGCAGTCCAGCCTAAACAAGCTAGATACAGGATTATGCGGTGAGCAAGTTTTGATTTTTAGAAAATAAAACATCATGCATAATCAATGTTCCAGACATATTTCATAGAGCTGAGCTGTCATGATTTCTTTTGAGTTAAAAGCAGGCATATAATAGCAAAAGATGTAAATGCAATTCCACACATAATGAGCATATGCAAGACAATTAAAATCAGCTCCCCCTCACAAAATGCCGTAGGGATGACAAATACCAAGTTCCCCACGCAAGTAAGCAAATCGAGATGCATCGAGGGGTTTTGTAAAAATATCGGCAAGCTGGTGTTGGGTATCAACATATTGAAGTTCAATATCACCCTTCTCATTGTGATCTCTGAGGAAATGATACCGTACATCAATGTGTTTGGTTCTGGAGTGCTGAACCGGGTTGTTTGCAATACAAATAGCACTAGTGTTATCACAGAAAAGTGGAACACTCTTATAATCTAACCCGAAATCCCGCAAAGTGGAAACCATCCACAAAATCTGAGAGCAACAGCTAGCTGCAGCAACATATTCGGCCTCAGCCGTCGATTGTGCAACACTAGACTGTTTGCGGGAAGACCAGCAAACCAGAGACGTACCCAGAAAATGACAAGTACCAGAGGTACTCTTCCTATCAATTCTACACCCAGCAAAATCCGCATCAGAATAGCCTCTAAGACATAAAGATGAAGACGATGAATACCATATGCCAAATTCAAGGGTGTGTTTGAGATACCTGAGTATGCGCTTAACCGCTTGGCGGTGCGAAGCTCGTGGTGAAGCCTGAAAACGAGCGCACAGACACACAGCGAAGTGTATGTCCGGCCTCGTGGCAGTCAAGTAGAGGAGGGAGCCGATCATGCTCCGGAACTCCTTCTGATCTACGGCTTCTCCATCTTCGTCAGGGTCCAATGCTACAGATGTAGCCATTGGAGTGGCGAGGGGCTTCGCATCGGACATGTCGAACTTCTTGAGCAGGTCCTTGGTGTACTTTGTCTGGTGGACAAAAGTACCTTGTTTGCTTTGCTTGATTTGCAAACCAAGGAAAAAGGTGAGTTCACCCATCATCGACATTTCAAATTCCCTGCTCATGGTATCTGCAAACTCGGCAACCAAAGCATGAGAAGAGCCACCAAAGATGATATCATCCACATAAATCTGCACTAGAAGGAAATCTTTGCCATGCTTGAGAGTAAACAATGTTTTATCAATAGAGCCCATCAAATACCCTCGCTCAAGCAGAAAAGACTTAAGTCTATCATACCATGCCCGAGGGGCCTGCTTGAGTCCATAAAGAGCCTTATGAAGTTTAAGGACTTTATGTGGGTACTTGGGGTTTTCAAAACCAGGGGGTTGTTTTACATAAACATCTTCACCTATGAAGCCATTAAGAAAAGCACTTTTGACATCCATTTGATAGAGTTTGAATCCCCGGGATGTCGCAAAGGCAAGCAAAATCCTAATGGCCTCAAGGCGAGCAACAGGTGCAAAAGTTTCAGTAAAATCAATCCCTTCTAGTTGAGAAAAGCCCTGAGCTACAAGTCTAGCCTTATTTCTAACAATTGTTCCATCCTCCCCTTGTTTATTTTTGAAAATCCATTTTGTTCCAATGAAATGAACATTAGGTGGAGGATCAACTAAAGTCCAGACTTGGTTTCTCTCAAAATTTTCAAGTTCCTCATGCATGGCATTGATCCAACTAGAATCAGAAAGTGCATGACTAACATCTAAGGGCTCGAAAGAAGCAACAAAAGCAGCATTAGTGAAGTGAGCGTGAGAACGTGTTACCCTTTGATCAAGCTCACCAATGATCTGCTCGGGAGGGTGCATCCTTTGGACATGATGTGGAGCCTCACGGCGGGATGCAGTCTCCCCCTCAACTTGTGCGTTGGAGTGGTCCAAGATGACCGATGTTGAGGTAGTCGCTTCGGGACCTCGTGCCGAAGTAGTTGAAGCGGGGTCAGCTTCGGGGGTTGATGTCGAGGGTAGTAGGGGTTCATCCTCGAATTCTCCGGGATCTTCGTCTTCGAATAAGGTCTGTTCCATGTCGTGGTCATTAGCCTGTTCAAAAGCAGAACTAACAGAGGGGGTTGATTCATCAAAAGTCACATCACATGACTCGATGACAGTGTTAGTTTCCAAGTTATAAACACGATAAGAATGACCATGAGTAGTATAACCCAAAAAGATCCCGTCAGAAGATCGTGACTCAAATTTATCCAAGTTACCACGTTTTAGGATAAAGCAGCGACAGCCAAAAACTCGAAGATGAGTAACCTTGGGCTGTCTCCCAAAACGCAGTTCATAAGATGTCAAATTTAAAATTGAGCGCAAGAAAATTCGGTTTGAGATGTAACAAGCAGTGTTCATGGCCTCAGCCCAGAATTTTCTAGGAGTCCTATGCTCATCAAGCATCGTCCTAGCCATCTCAACCAAAGTGCGGTTTTTCCTCTCAACAACACCATTCTGTTGAGGAACCCGCGGAGCAGAGAATTGATGTTCTATGCCATGCTCCATGCAAAAGTCAACAAAGAGACTATTTTTGAACTCGGTGCCATTATCGCTTCGAATGAATTTTAATGCACCAGGGAGTTCAGTAAAAAGTCTCAAAGCCAAGCTCCGAAAGTGTGAAAACACTTCATCCTTGCTGGCAAGAAAGAAGACCCAAGAGTAGCGAGAGAAATCGTCGACAATAACAAGTACATACCACTTGCCGCCTAAAGAACTAACCCGAGAAGGACCTACAGTGTCCATATGGAGAAGTTCTCCGGGCTGTTCAGTCATCACTGTGGTGACTGGCGAATGCGAAGCGGCAATCATTTTTCCATGTCGACAAGGAGCGCAAACTAAATTCTTCTCAAACTTGAGCTTGGGCAATCCTCGGATCAAACCTAGGGCGCTCAGACGAGCGAGCAACTCAAAGCTCATATGCCCTAGTCTCCTATGCCACTTCCAAAGCTCAGAAGTAGAATGTGCAACAAGACAATGAGAAGAACCAGACGACTCTGAAAAATCAGCTCCAAAAACTCTCCCAACCCTAAAGATCTTACACACAACAACGCCATCAGAATTGAGCACTTGCGAAGTATCGCGATGAAATCGCACTTCGAAGCCCTCATCAAGCAACTGAGATACAGACAACAAATTGTATCCCAGGTTTTCAACCAAAGCAACATCTTTGAGAGTGAAGTTCGAATTAATTCTTACCACACCTTTACCTTTCACTCTACTCCTTCGATTGTTTCCGAAGGTGATATGTTCCCTTTGCTTGGTTGTGGTGAGGCTGGAGAACCAATTTGCATCTCCGGTCATGTGGCGCGAACAACCGGAGTCCATGATCCACGTGCCCTCCAAGCCTCGACCTGTCGCCTACACATGATAAGGACGCCTCGATCGCTCAGTGCTGGGGTGAGTAAAATAATGACGAGGCATCCAGCACTGAGTGACTCGAGTAGTAGGCACAGTAAAAGCAGACGGTCTACGCACATAATAATCAGAATGATGCAAAGTGCGAGGTCTACCTACATGCAAAGAACGAAAAGCATGTAGAGGTCTCCTACTCTGACGAGGTACAAAGCTACTCGCCCGAGGTCTACCACCATATGGAGCATGGTGAACACCTCGAGGAGCAAAACCTCTCCGAGAAGCACGAGGAGCCTCGAAAACAGGACGAGAGTGATACTCAGACTCATGCCTACCTAAAGATGGGTAACGCATGTCCTGATAGCTCATCGCCTGTGCACGTCGCTCATCCTTGATGCGACGGAAACAGAAACCAATCAAATGACCCGCCCTCTGACAATAAGAACAGTGAAACACTCTCCTGGGGGCACTCTCATGGGTCATAGGAGCAACTCTCACAGGCTCCTTGGGTTTCTTCTGAGTGGCTTTCTTGGGAGGATTTTTCTTGATAGGAGGTGTGGTTTTCTTTGGTGGATGGGTAGGCTTTTTGGCTGATGGGGTGTCCAACAGAGCTCTCTCTTTCTCTAGGGTGGTAGGAGAGGTAAAAACAGTTTTGGTCTTACTGTCTGAAGCTATCCTCTCAAAACCCAATCCTAGAGCTACCCCGGCTCTGTCAGCACACAACTTGGTCTTGGCCAAGAGCAAATCCATCCTACCCTTCCCTTCAGTGCATTTATTCACCACAGAAAAAGGTATTCATTTTCTGACATGAGGTTTTCAGCTCGCTCTCTGACAGTGCCTAGCTGGTCCTTAAGGGTAATGCAAGTGTCACAAACAGGTTGCACATCCTTAGAACTACCGGCCCTCTCCAATCTAGCCTCTAAATCATGAACATGCTTATCACGTAAATTAATGCTATCGCGTAATAAACAGCAGTTCATGCAATCAATAACATCATGAGGTCTAGAATCCACCTCCAAAAGCTGCTTCTGTGCAGTCTCAAGCTCAGAAAGAGTTTGAGCATGTACAGAACGCAACTGAGCAAGCTCACCCATGACAACAGAACAAGACTCACATTCAGCATCATCAAACTTAGACTTAAGCATGGCATATTCAGTAGAAATATTCTCTAGCCTAAGTCTAAGGTCTTTTCTTTCTCTAGCGGCTTGCACAAGTAATCTATCCTGACCAAGTACTACTTCATTCAGCTCATCTAATTTAATTAGAAGCTGGTCAGATGATAGGTTTACCTCTGATGAGTCAAGCTCATCGCCGCTGTGATCGCTGTCGGCCATGAAGCAAAGGCCGGTGAAGTCACGTCCCTTCTTATCCTTCTTGTCCTCCTTCCTTGGGGACTCCTCCTCCTCAGAGCTCGACTCCTCAGTTGAGGAAGTGTCGATGTCGCTGAGAGCAGCAACAAAAGCTCTGGAAGCGGCCTTGGCTACTTTCTTAGCCATCTTGCCGCGCTTGCCCTTCACAAAGGGCTTCCTCTCCTTTTTGTGGAATTTGGGGCGGTCACTCTCATCTCTCTTTTTGACCTTGGGGCAATTGGCCTTGATGTGAGAAGTGTCGCCACATTCATAGCAGCCACTAAAACCACTTCTCCTCTGATCCCGTCTTTCATGATGAAAGCGGGTGAACCTCCGGGCAATGAGAGCAAGCTCATCATCAGCTAGAGTATCCACCTGCTCCTTTGTGACGGAGACCAGGGAGGACAAAGCAAAACCATCTGCAAGAACACAAGTGCCTGATGTGCTTGGTTCTGCAGTGGTGCCACGGCTAGTGCTAGAAACCAATGCCAATGGCTGTGGCAAAGAGCTTCTGTGCACTGCAAGAGATGCCTTGGCAATCTCTGTGGACTTCAGCTTGCTAAAGAGCTCATCACAGGTCAAAGTATCATAACCTGTGGACTCCTCAATGCTGGATATCTTTACTTCCCATATGCTACGGTCAAGAGCATAGAGAAGCTTGATAGCCCTATCGTGATCACTGTAAGCAAGCGTCCCGTTGGATCGCAAGTTACTCACTATCGCGTCAAAACGAGAAAACATGGCATCTATAGATTCACCAGGTGCCTGCACAAACAGCTGATACTGTTGATTGTAGGTGCTTTGGCGCCTGGCCTTGATCTGAGCAGAGCCCTCATGAAAGACAGTGAGTGTTGTCCAAATCTCCCTAGCAGTCCTAAGGTGCTGCACCCTATCAAACTCACTCCGACTCAAACCAATGAACAATATGTTCCTTGCCTTCGAGTTGGCAATGTACTGATCTTTTTCGGTTTGAGTGGTGCGGGTATCAGGGATGGAGTATTGTGAGTCCACAATCTCCCAAATTGCATTTCCTTGGCTTAACAAATAAGCCTCCATGCGCACCTTCCAGTATGCAAAATCTGTCCCATCGAACAGAGGAATTTTACTGCCTCTATCCATGTCGCCAACAGATCACAAAACCGGTTAAGGTCAACTGGTGATCTTAACCTGCTCTGATACCAATTGTTGGACCGGAAACGGCGACCAGAGGGGGGGTGAATGGGAGCTTTTAAAATTTCTGGCTAAAAACTTAGCCTTCGGTTCGGTTCTGTCTTCTGCGGAACAGGCTTCGAACACAACCTTCGAAGGTCTGGTTCGGAGGTACTTCGACACCTTCGAACACAGGCTTCGGAGGAGCAAAAGTTCGAAGCCAAGAAGACTTCGCTCCACTAACAACCCACGAAAATCTACTCTGCTAAGTCAGTGCAGGCTCCACACACGAGGTGCTTCGAGCAGGCTTCGCACTTCACCCTTCGCAAGAGTGGACAGCCCTCTGAGGACTTCGACCAAGTACTTGGCGACAGCAACGGGTGCTGGGCTTCGTACCCGAAGGTCTACACGCACACGCAAAAGGACTATGCTAAGGGCTTCGACACAAGAAGCACTACGGGAACAGAACAGGGCTTCGCTAGTAAGCAGCGAGGTCTTGCCTCGTGTTACACAGAGCGACAGCACACTGTAAAACACACTTCGCGATAAAAACACCCTTCGCCAAGACAGGCTTCGGTGCACAAGACTAGCGAGGTATGCAATACGAGCTCAAGCAAAAGCACACAGAAGCAGGGCTTCGCCGCTTGAACAAGGAACACAAAATAAATTGAACTCAGAATGAATACAGTGAGGTCTGTCTACAGGAGCTCAACAGTAAATGCTCAAAGTGTTACACTGTGTTAAATGTTACCTACCGAGCCCCCATATTTATAGCCCACGGCTTCATCCTAAGGAAGTGACTACTTTACCCCTAGGGTTTACAACAGATTTGTCTCTACAGAACTAAGGGGTACAAAAGGTAGTCCACCTTTATTTTGGAGGCTTCTCTGTCAGCTGCAGAGGGGACAGTGTCAGCCTTTTTTCAGAACAGACAGTGTCAGCCTTTACAGAGTTGACTTCTGGAACCTCCCTTCGCACGCGAGGGGTGCGGAAGCTTCGGCGAGAAGCCTGCAGCCTGTTAGCCTTCGCTCCGCCGAAGAATTCCTTCGATACAGTGACGGTTTTGAGCCGAAGCCGTCAAAGCCCTTGGGCCTTCGCACCACCACCTCCGGAGTGGATCACCACGGCTTCGCAGCTACTCCGAGCTCGAACACCGTCCGTCCGTGTACCGAAGCCATGCATGGCCGAAGCACCTCAAGTCATCCTCACACCGAAGCCTCACCTTCGGAGTACCACCCTTCGAAGTCCCTCCTTCGTCCAAGGCCTCCGCATGAAGCATTCCATGAGCACTCCGTCGCAGTGCCTCTTCCCGAGCACACTCCTCGACGAGCCTCACCCGGACCATGCCTTCGATGCGCCTCGACTTCTGAGACCTTCGTCGGGTACCTTCGAGTGTCTCCCTCCGGAGCACACTTCGAACACCTTGCCTCCGCAGAGGACTTGTTCCACCAACTCCGAAGTCACTCCATTCGGAGTACCTTCGAAGTGCCTCACCTCCGAGGACTTTGTCTCGGAGTACCTTCAGCCGGAGCCACGCTCCGCACTCTCTGCCTTCACCTGGCGCGTCTCGACCCGAGGACCGACCCGGACCACCTTCGCAGCCACCGTGACGGAGCTCCCCGCTCCCTTGGCATCAAACCACCCGCTTGACCCAAGTTCACCTGGCTCGAACCCTGTCCGTCGCCTCCGAAGTCCCTGCGCACCACAGACAAGCAAACAAGTGTGTCCAGAACTCCGGAGACCTCTCCGGGTTAGCAACCTCCGGCACACACTCCGGTGTACCGCCCAAAGTACCGAAGCCATCGGTACGAACCCAGTCATCGTGTACTGCCGGACCCCTCCGACAGGCACACTCCGCTGCGCAGCTGCAGCAAGCAAACACCGAACACACTCCGGTGACACACCTCCGAACACCCTTCGGAGGTACCACCTCCGAAGCCCCTTCGGAGGTACCCTTCGAACAGAGGGTAAATAAACCTGTCAATCACTCATCACATACACCGAAACCACCCTTGGTTTCTCAATACCCAAGAAAAAGTTGAATAAACAAAAGGGATAAAATGTCGGGAGTTTACCTCAGGAATTGCACGAATACTAGCCATCTTACAGTAGTGGGAGCACGGGACGATGATGATCGTGAAGAACTACTAAGAGCCGATGGCAGTAAGTTCAAAGGAGGAATAGTAAACTGAAGGCGTGAAGAAAATGGAGTAAAAGAAGCTGGATATTTATGGGCCAGGGTAATTATTCGGCTACCATGCCAGACCAATCCTGGTGAAGAAAAAGAGAAGAGAGAAATTCCTCGGGGCCAAAACACAAAGAGATTTCCGAAGGTGAAGAGTTTTGGCTGATAGTAATGAATGTGAAAGGATTATGTGAAAAGGCTTGGTTGCAGGGAATAATGAGTGATTGTTTAGAAGCATGAAAAGCCCTTTGATACTCCAAAACTGGGGGGCATGTGTTGACGCCAAGATTTGGTAAAGCCCAGGCCCACTAAAGACGTTGCACGGTCAATAGAAGTCAAAGAGATCCGGTCAAAGAAAGTCAAGGAAGCCCGTCCATGCTGTTACTAGATGATCAGACATAGAAGAAGTCGATGGAGATAAGATGTAGAAAAGAAGATGAAGATTATCCGAAATCGGTTAAGATAGAGTGCTTGGACGACAAGTCTCTAGATTATAAATATGCATCCCTAGTTAGCTTCTAAGGTTTATTTCGGCAGAATTCGACACTCAGAGATGGGCTGCATCATTTCGATCTTCAGCGAAGAGGTGAGTCTCGCCACCTCTGACGTCTGTACTTAGATCAGTATCCTCACGGCTGCATCAGCTTGATCTCTTGATGTGAACATTGAAATAGTACGGTCACCGGTTGTTCTCGGTGTATTAGCTAGGTCTAAGGCTGCATCAGTTCAGTTTGATCTCTTAGATTGATGTGATCTAGGTGTGATAGTTTAAGGCTTCGTCGGTTAAGTCTGACATCTCTTGCTATTGTATCTCTTTCATGCTATATATCGTTCATTTAAATAAAGCATGTCTGATTCTTTGATATATTGTTAAGATCATCGTGATTAGCTACTATCTTAGTTTGGTCTGATCTAGTTATTATGATGATTTTCATGATATAGACATGTTATCTGGCACATTTTATTTATTTCTATCGGAGTACAAGCTAATGAGTTATCCTCGATTTCACGTTACATCTTATAAGTTATCAAAAAAGTATTCATCAGCCTACGCGGTTAATTGTTCATCTTATCGGTCGATGACATGCTTGATCGATTGCTTCATCTCATGTCATCGATCTTATGGCCGATCGGCATGATATTCCAAGAATATCCCATCTTCGTCGCGTTCATCAGCTCGATAGCCGATAGGCCATGCTACTGATGTCATATTTTTTGTTCACTTATCAGTTGCAGGGTCAAACTGATTGGCACGCCTTGAACCTTTTTTCTAAGAACGGAGGACCTGCACTGGAGTGAAGCAGATCTCCCAGGCCACGCGTGTGTCAAAGTGTGACTAAAAAATACACCAACAGGGACTCTAGCATGGTGCATGCGGGCATTCTGGAGTGGGAGAGACGGCGGTGCATAGGGGGCTCGGGTGTGGCAGCGTGTGGAGGTTGGTGTGTGCGAGTAGAAGGGTTGGCCGCAAGCAGGAGGGGAGGAGGAGGCAAGAAGAATGAGAAAGAAGGGGAAGGGAGGAGGAAGGAGAGAGAAGTGTGCCAGCTCAGCGTCTTTGTGCCAACGTGGACAGCCATGTAGGCAAAACCACCATTTAAAACCATCTTAGGGTTTTTTCTAGTTTAGAACAATTCGGTAGATTAAGAGTCTGGTTTTTTATTTTTAGTTGGAAGTAATATTTGTATGTAGGGTAATACTTTGGAAGGTAAATAAGGCAAATAATTAATGTCTAGAGTGAGTGTAGACTAATATGTGGTAGGCATGGTTTTACAGTTTGTTACCTCACAGGTCACATGCTCACAACTATGTTTTGAATTATTATTTGAAGATGCAACAAATCCACCAGATAAATTTAACTACCTTGGCTGCCTAAAACATTTGAATGTATTATGGTCTCACCTACTTTATGCAGAAATTGTATGTTGGAACAATGCCAGAAGGTCAGCCTTCATTGTCAAATTTCTTGAGCCAGTGGCACTAATGATACAACTAGGATTAGTTCGTCTGAAAAAATCGTATGAATTTTACGGTGAACTCGTTCATGGACGTTGTTGAATATCTTTTAGAGAATTCAAGCTTTGAGCACCGATTGTTTGGAATTGATGTCCGTGGAAGGGTAGTGGCAATGAGACATGAAGACGTGTTCCTAAACTTAACAGGCCTCCAGATCAGCGGAAAGCACTTCTACGTGGGCTGACCACACAGTCGTTGAAGCATGGAAGGATAAAGTCTACCAGGCCAAGAGCAAAGGCGACGAGGAAGTATGTCGAATTAAGATATGCAACATAGGAGTCAATAAGCACCAGATACTCTGGTACAAGCATTCTCAGAATATTACAAGAAGTATTACAGAGAACCACTGTATTTTTGGTACATGAAAACATGACGGACAGAAAAGGAATGTGGTATTTATGTTACAATACGAATATTACAATAAGTATTAGATGACGTTGCTGGGCAAAGATGGCAAATGCAAAACGAACGTTTGTTTGACTACATGACTGTTTGATCTGTACCCCTCTATATTTAGAAATTGTAGCGCTCTCTCTCTCTCTCTCTCTCTGCTACTCATGGACCAACGGTCTCATTCGAGCGTCCTACCGGTGGAGTTGTCAAAATTTTGCTTTTGAATATCTGTTTCACAGATTTTTCTTTTGTAAGAACAGGTGACTTTTCATCCTGTGATTGCAAAAGCACTGCGCTACATTTGGGCAAGTGTTCCTGGCAACACAATCTGGTACCGTCGGTTACTATAGGATGGCACAAATGTAAGTGAAACCCCCAAAATGCTGTTTTTGTGCACAGTGTTTCTGCAGTTTTGTCCTACCTCTGAACAGCCTAGTAACGTAGCGCTGAACTCAACCGCGCATCTCGAGTTCTTCGTATAGTGTTGTACATGTGGATGCAAATGCATTCAAGGAAAATCATGGCCTGCTATTTCTTTGTGAAAAATTGCACCACAGTGAAATAGTCCGAAGCATGGTCATCAAAGGTATGCGCTAGATTAGTGACACTAAGGTCAGGATGGCCGAGTGGTCTAAGGCGCCAGACTCAAGTTCTGGTCCTCTAACGAGGGCGTGGGTTCAAATCCCACTTCTGACATTCTACATTTTTATTTTTATTTTTGATTTATCTATTGGCATTTGCTGTTGTTACATTATTTACTCGCCCAAAATCTGACATCAGTTTTTTAAATTTATTTATCATTGTTTAATACCCCAGCTAAATGAGAGAATTGCATATGTTTCTAAAGTAGGGATGTCTTCGAAGAAATACTCTGAAGTTGAATATGTTAAAAATATATAACACTTCGCTGAAACTTTTTGTTTATCATTGGTGTTTTCTATGGGCGGATATTCGAAGTGACACGAGTTAAGTTCCATTAATGTTGCAACTAATACGAGGAGAGAATTGCATAGGTGTTCTGGAGTTGCGGGAATGTCTTCGGAGAAATGCTAAGTTGAGCGTGTTTGTAAAAATGTCTCACAGTTTGCTATAGCTTTTCATTTTTTGCCATTTTTCACGATTAAGTTTATTTATTCCCGAATAAATGATTCGATCGGTCACGATTAATTAAAGCCGGCCGGAGCAGAGCAAGAGGACGAACTCGGCAGCATCATTCCCTTTCGCGCATACGCGGGGAGCAAGCAACACGAATCCATGCCTCTGGGTGGTGTTTAGTTGCTTGATCCTAAGTCATTCAAAATAAAAATATTTCATATAGCTTCAAAAAACGAGCTTGTCTAGTTGGTTGTATCGTATAAAACCGAACGGTTCAAAATAGATTGTTTTAGATTTTTATAATATTCCTTTTGTTATGTACGGTAAAAAGAAATGAATGGTGTTGTTTAAGTTCTATTAACTATGACGACTAAATATTAATACTAATCAACATAGTTCATTGATTGTACAAATATAAAAAATATTATTATGGAAAATTAATTAGATATAATATACATATTCTAAACCATTAAACATATGTGTGTACCATCATATATAACCAACAAAACACATTTATATATTATCTTATATATCTAACCAAACAATTAACTTTACCACCTCAATCAGAATAATCTCATCTTAAATTAATCCAGAACAATCCCGTGCCATTCAGTTTTTGTACAACCAACCAAATGTAATATCGGTGCCAAGGTCGGTAGAGACGATCGGGCGTCTCCAACTCACTCTTTTTTCGAAATAATATTTTTTTAAAAACAATTTTCAAATATGGTACACGTCCATTCGGTATTTCAAGTGTTGATCTAGGGTGATCGGCTATAAATCGGCACTTCATCAATCGATTTAGGTAGTTCAGACGGTTTTAGGCTCATTAGCGTTTCAAAATGCTGACAGAGTCCTGGAGTCGACTCTAAGAGCCCTGGAGTTGGCTCCATCAGCATTTGAAACGTTGATGTAGGGTTGCCCTTAAATCAGCGTTTCAAACGCCGACAAAGCCTATAACCACTTAATATAAATTGATCGGTCTAGATCAACTGATAAAGTACCGATCTAGGGACAATCGTTTTGGATGGGCACTTGAATTACCGACCAAAGGTTAATTTCGCAAATTTTTAAAAGCATATAACATATTTGAAATTTGTTTAAGAATGTATTATTTCAAAAAAAAAACTCGAAGGATGTCCTCCAAATCTGCGATGGGCCGGCGACTTGGTTTGGCGGGAGGTCAGGGCGTCTCGAATGTGGGCACTAGTAATATGGGAGAAATGGGAAAACGAAATGAGAAATGTTAAGATTTAGCTATTTTAGATGTAGAGACTGGATTTTAATCCATTATCCAAAAAGATATACCAAGATAGATTACCTATTAAGTAAGAGTTTCTTATCTATTAGAAATCTATCCTCTAGCAAATCTTTTAAATTACTATTTTACGGATATATCATGATAACATCCATTTAGATAGTTGCTAGTATCGTACCCATGCTACGCAATGTTGAATCAAAAAACAATTATAAAACGGTATAATTATGAAACAGAGGTGGCCGACGGCGAGTGGGAGATGCGAGGACAGTTCGGGATGAAAGCGGCGATGACAATCCGATAGTCGGAGATCCGGTCGGAATGGCAACCAGGGACGGGGAAGGACGACAGACTTGACGGAATTGGCAGTTAGGACGGATGCGGCTGCCAGCGACAAGGGCGAGCGGCTGGAGCTCAATGGGTGCCGACAGAGCAAAAACACACGACGCGAGCTCGGGTTTGCGAGGGTAAGGCTGGAATTGATGGCGGGTTTCGACTCTAGATTCCAGATTTTACAAGGAGGCGACAGAGAAAAAAGTGGGCGGGTATGGAAGGGGATTCCGAGCCTTCCAAAAATAATATTGTGCCATGAATACATTTTCTATTTATTTATTATTTTTATATAAAACTAATCGGATTTTTATATATACAATCAACATTCTATATATTAATGATTTCCATATAAAATGGATCAACTTCCATATATTGATGATTTCCATATATTAATAATTTTTATATAATACAGATTAACTTACATATATTGATGATTTCTATATATTAATAATTTATATATAAAACATATCAATTTTCATATATTAATTATTTCTATATATTAATAATTATCATATAAATATAAAACAGAAGACCAGTTTCCATATAAAACAGGTGAGGCCTAGCGGCATAGAGAGGAGAGGAGACCATAATGGGCTTGACCAGCCTAAGAGAGAGAAATATCATACGGCTATGATTTATTAGATGTGAATGAAGTATTGTTATTTAACATATAAATAATCGCGTGAATACTTAAACTCGTAAATTATACAGTGTGCGGATAAATAAAATATGCTAGGTTTGTATACCGGATTTTATTGATACGACACAATCAATAATTGATATTGTACACACGCACGTTCACACGAGATCGGTGCGTAGATCTGACAACACAGCGGCTGTATGCAGGGAAGCGCGCCCGGTTAGCCGGAGGGGGTGGAGCTAGGGGTGAAAACGAATCGGATACGGACGGATATCACTAATATCATATCTTTTTTCATATATTTTTTCGGATTCGAATTCGGATTCGGATAATCCGGATACGGATACGGAGTCGGATATCATCGAATACGAATACGGAGCGGATACGAATCGAATACGAATACGGTTACGAATACTTACCGAATATCAATAATGTATTTATTTATTCACGATCACAATACACAAAAGATAAATAATAGTTAACATCATATAAATCATCACGAACGGGGAGAGAGAGGTGACAGGAGTAGGAGAGACCGGGAGAGAGAAAGAAAAATTAGGGTTGATAGAGTTTTAGTCAAAGTTGACTATTTACTTATTTTTGGAGTGAGAGATATAAAGTTTAAAATTGTAAATTTAAAATATAAATGTTCGTTTAAAGTTGAATTTTTTTCTAATATCAAAATACAACATATATAATATCATAAAAAAATTTCACATTTTTATGCATAAGTTTGCTATTTTTAATTCATTATGTATGTTTCTTTGATTTATATTGAAATTTGTCAAATTTGAACTACAAGTGCATGAAATAATGAACCAAAAATTGTAAAAAAAATCATATTCATAAATTTGAGTCTATTTTAAGTCAGTATTCACTAAATTGAAAGATATTTTTTTAAAAAATTGTTACGACACTCGATGGACAACATAGAGCTTAATGAAATTTTAATTCTAAAAAATTTAAATAAATTCTGAAAAATACGAGACGTCTCATGGTATCATCATACGATACATAGATGCTGTGATAAAAATTTAAAATTATTTTGACAAAGTTTTCATGTACGATGTTAAGAAAGATGGAGATTTGAGAGTAATGAATTAGAATGTTTAGAGAAATGTGTTAGGTTTAAAAGCAAATCAATAGTTAAATCTTCGTTTAAACTTGATTTTTTTCTATGATCAAAATATATCATATCTAATCTTATAAAAAAATTTCACATTTTTATACATAAGTTTGCTATTTTTAATTCATTATGTATGTTTCTTTGATTTATATTGAAATTTGTCAAATTTGAACTACAAGTGCATGAAATAATGAACCAAAAATTCTAAAAAAATCATATTCATGAATTTGAGTCTATTTTAAGTCAGTATCCACTAAATTGAAAGATATTGTTTTAAAAAATTGTTACGACACTCGATGGACAACGTAGAGCTTAATGATATTTTAATTCTAAAAAATCCCAATCAAGTCTGAAAAATACGATACGTCTCATGGTATCATCATACGATATAAAGATGCTGTGATAAAAATTTAAAATTATTTTGACAAAGTTTGCATCTACAATGTTAAGAAAGATGGAGATTTGAGAGTAATGAGTTAGAATGTTAAGAAGAATGTGATAGGTTTAAAAGCAAATCAATAGTTAAATCTTTGTTTAAACTTGATTTTTTTTCTATGATTAAAATACAACATATCTAGTCTTATAAAAAAATCACATTTTTATACATAAGTTTGCTATTTTTAATTCATTATGTATGTTTCTTTGATTTATATTGAAATTTATCAAATTTGAACTACAAGTGCATGAAATAATGAACTAAAAATTCTAGAAAAATCATATTCATGCATGTGAGTCTATTTTAAGTCAGTATCCACTAAATTGAAAGATATTTTTTTAAAAAAATGTTACGACACTCGATGGACAACGTAGAGCTTAATGAAATTTTAATTCTAAAAAATTCAAATTAAGTCTAAAAAATACGATACGTCTCACGGTATCATCATACGATACATAGATGTTATGATAAAAATTTAAAATTATTTTGACAAAGTTTGCATGTACGATGTTAAGAAAGATAGAGATTTGAAAGTAATGAGTTAGAATGTTAAAAGAAATATGTTAGGTTTAAAAACAAATTAATAGTTAAATATTTATTTAAACTTTTTATATAATTAAAATACAACATATATTAATTTATGGAAAATTTGGATATTGTTATATGTCAATTTGCTATTTTTCATTAATTTATTGTGTTTCTAAAATTTAAATTGAAAGAACTAAATTTTTTTATTTACTAAAAAATTTTATCTGTTTAAATTTATAGAAATTTATCCCATTTTTAAAAATATATATTTTTAAAAAATATTCTTTATTTTTTAAAAAAATGTTTTTTAAAAAAAATAAAGAAGATTTTTTATTTCAAATCCATGGGCGGTTGGGCCATCAGGCCATGGCGCCATGGTGGTGGCCTGGTGGGCCTGCCAGCCAAATCTAAACCATCGGGCCATATAAAGGCCTGCAGTGTGGCCAATGGGCCTATATTTTTAATGGACCGGATATCCGAATAAGAACTATCTGGATTATTCGAATCCGTATCCGAATCCGACGGATATCAGGCATATCGTATCCGTTTCCGTATCCGAAAAAAAATATCCGAATCCGAATCCGTATCTAAAAAATCCGTATACGGATCAAAAAAATCCGAATCCGAATTCGTTTTTTCCGGATACGGTCGGAAACTATCCGAACTACTTTCACCCCTAGGTGGAGTTAGCGAGAGGCCGGCAGAAGAATTGGATGCTGTGCCCTGCCGCGCTCTAGCTCTGCAACCCTGCACGCGGACCAGATCGATGCGTACGTACGGCGCGCGACGGTAGACATCTCTGTCGCCTCGCCTCGGGAGCCGCGCGCTTGCCACGCAGCCAGCAATTACGCGGCCATGTGCGCCGCGCGCGCCCGCCCGGCACGGTAGGTGGCGCTCCCGCCGCGCCGCACGTGCGCGTCCGCGGCGCGGACATGCGCCATGGCAGCGATGGCGCGCGCGCGCGGCGAGAGCGCGGCCGAGCATGCAGCGCCTGGCCGCGCCAACGTGCGCTGCCTCCCCGCCCCCGCGCATGCAGTATTAACGCCCGTCTCCAACCAAGGCGGAATCCTATGCTGCTACTCGAAACGCTACCCATCGACATGGATTTTCATGCCTGCTGCATGCGCTTTGTTGGATGGATCCACATCCTGATCCCGCTCCTGCCTAGCTAGCTTGTTCCTGGCCTGGTTTGGCTGTTACGATTTGTCGCCTAGATCATTGCTCGTTGGCCCACATGATTCTCCTCACCCAACTTAACAAGGATTGCCACTTATTAATTAGCACCAGTACCAGTTGATGCTTCTCAACTGCATCATATATATTGCAGACAAGCAGAGGCCACACTACTCATCATGCTCACTTGGTCACCTCCTGATTTGCTGATTTTTTTTCGGTAGCCATGTTCAGTGCTAACTGTTAAGCTGTGCATGTACAGTGTTTTGCATGCTCAAGTAACTTGCACCCTGTTTCCATGCATCAATTGCCTTATGTTGCGTCCAAACAATGCTAATTATGCACATGTATGCTTAGCATCACCAGAATGGTGACCAAGGAAGCATCATATGGAAACGAACTGCTTTCTGCACACTGTTGTACTGGAGCTAGTAGTAGAGTGACACTGTATTTTTCACGGCCAGGTTTTACTGTACGCCGTTGCAGATCTTGTACCAAGAAATTGTCCCCTCCAATTCAACCTCTCTCTTTCCTGAATTATAGCGCAAAAACAGAGCATGCATGGAGCTGCAGGGCGCATGTGAAGCGGCTGATGAGTAAAGCGAGAGCTGAAAAGGGCCAACAGAAAAGTCGATGCGCCGATCAGAGCATCCAGCTTACCTGGTTTCCTTCAAAAAGAGAGAACGAAGTCGACGGTTTAACCTCGTCGTCTTTTATTTTTACTGAACTTTTTTTTTACCAGCAGATGGTAAATTGGGACGTTTCACGTTTCGTTTCAGGTTTCAGACTTTCAGTTCACCCATGTCTACTACCAGATCGAGCACCTGGCGACTGGGCAGCGCGTAAAACGAAGCACAGCAACAGGGTACATTCACTTCAAGTCCTCAAGTGAAAGGGTGAAATTGATAGCCCGGTCACACAGCACAGCTCACTGTGTCTCCTGGAGAAGTGACTTGCCACAGTAGCTGATTGCTGCTGTTGTTTTCCTTCTCTTGTATCCAAACATTTCTTGTTTTCTCTTGGGGTACTTGAACAGACACTGTCCTTGGCTAGCGTGGTCCATAGCTATGTATGTATGAGAAGGCTAAGGTATCCTTAAACGACTTATAATTATGGAGTACAGTTATCCAAGATTTATATAGAGCTGATCAAATCTAACTCTAAAAAAATCTTGAATTTGAATATGTTGGTGGATTGATGATATTTAATTAAATCATTTGGTATTTATTTTGACTAAAAATAAAAAATTTAACAGCTTTATTTTATCATATAAATTATAGATATAGCATGAATCACGAAGATGGAGCTCTGACAAACAGATCCATGTCATTATGAGTACATTTATCCTTATTTCATGGGAAAAGAAAATGTTAATTGTGCTCTTTTGGTTTGTCAGTTTGATTCATCCATAGGTGATCATAATAAATGTGAGAGTTTAGGGTACATATTGAGTAGTTCCATCTGCACTGAATTTACATTTCCAACACACCTATCTTCTTTTAGATGGAGTGGAGGTGGTAAGAGTTTAATGTTTGATTAGATCCAGCTATTTCTAATTAACTATTTTTGATAAAAATGCATTTAATAATTGTTTCCTTTGTTGAATTTTGGTTTTTTTCTGTATATAATTTTCTAGTAGTGTAGTAAGGGACCGTTCCTCATGACTCTGTATTTTGATTCTCATGTATTCTGTAATAAATCAAATTGAACAATACAATTGTTTGGCTGAACGATTAAATTCTAATTCTTGTAAGAAATTGCAGGTATTCCGTGATAAATCAAATTGAGCTATAAAATTGTTTGGTTGAATGATTAGATTCTAATTCTTGTAGGAAAGAATAATGATGTGAAATAATCATCATATTATTGTCTTTAGGTTGTATTATATATGCGATGACTTTATTATATGATCAATGTATGAACAAAAATAAATAAATAGCATTAACTATAAATCATATTATTTATATTTTATGATATTCTACTATACTCCAATCTTTATAAATATTCTACTGAACTTCTACGAGTATTATAAATTTTTGTTAGAGTGGTTTTAGTGACAAGCAAGTTTCGCTTGATTCTCTCTCGGTACAAAAGTATAATCAACTAACCCTAAGAATCACTACCGGACAGGAAAAATTCATGTAAAAAAGTTTTAAAATATGTAGTGCTTTTAAAAAGAACAGCAAAAAGATAATTTGTACAGAGCAGCATCCACCACACAATGACTCACTAGTAAGTCTAAAACGCTATTTATTCTACACCACTGATAGGATCTTCCTCTTGTATACTAACAGTGACAATTTTGTTTTTCTCACCAGCTACCGACACATTTTGGCAAAAAAAACGCAATAGTGAACAAATAAATTAATTTTATAGTTTTGTATTTTATATTATAAAATATATTAATGTGTTAAAGTTCTGAATTACATCGAGGACTGCGATAATAACTTATCCACCTTGTAAGGCTATTCACAACGGGGATTTCATTGAGGTTTCATGGTATTAATTACCATGACACATTAGATTTTTTACTGACATATCATTCAATTAATGAAGGAAGAGAAGGAATTAGTGTCATCACCATGACATGGTGCTAACCCGTTTCCAAGACGGATAAAACGAAATGAAATATCCATTGTGAGCCAAATCATTTCATCTGAGAGAGAGTATTTCATGAGAGCTAGTTGTATTTAATTACACTGGTTAGCCTAGGAAATAGTGAAATGAAACTCTCCACTGAAAGAGAGTATTTCATTCAGTTGCAAAGCTGATATGGTCTTCTAGGAAACAGTGTTATGAAACCCACCACTGTGAATAGCCTAATTTCTAATCAGATGGAGTAGTAATTAGACTGTCCCTTCTGGTTGCCTGAACAAATACAGTTCAAGAAGTTAGATATCGTCTTAGTCATGAGGGGTCCATACCACTAGATAAATTCTTAATTGGCAGCAAAAATTGAATTGACAGAAACATCTATATATTGATTGAGTGAAGAATTTAAACGGAGGAAAAGGAGGAATTTGGGTTTGACCATAATACATGACAAAACAAACAGTTTGGAAACAGCAGCATGAGGATGATTTGGCTTCTCCAAAATTATATTACCAGGTATATTTTTACGGTCCGCGCCTTGAAAATTTGTTAAAGTGAGAGGGTTTCTTCTTGCTATTGAAGATCAATGATCATTCTTGCACTACTAAAGAAAATTAATATTATTTCTAAAATCTTGGAAATTAGTCTATTGATGTCAAGATTTTTGGAAGCCATACACCACAAAATGCACAAGAGAAAAAAAAGTTCTACAGTTCATGCAGGACTTTGTAATTTTCTAGCTATGAGATTATTTTACTGAGAAAATAATAAAATGCATGTACACATATTTTAGATATGAGAAACTCAAAATTTTGCAACAATGTGTTCCTTGTCGACCATTAAATTGCGAAACTACACGATATATATTTGCTATGTATTTAATTATCATGATTAAATACATATCATTTATTCATTTTAGCAGGGGCAGAGCCACAGTAATCGGAGGGGTTTCTAGGAATCCGGTTCAGTTTTTTTAATTATTATTGATAAATTTTTATCTTTTGTGCTTTTATGTGAATCCACTACGATATATTGCTTAAAGTGACGTACTCCCTCGGTTATTATAGGACAAATTAATTAAGCTAAATACTGAGGCTCGAAAATTTGTCGATACAAATTAAAGGTGCATGGTTGAGTTGTAGCTTTTCGATCAGATGCGATGAATTGAATTGGAACTCGATCGTATTTGGGATTTACAAGTAAGAATGCTTCGATCATATTCCTTCAATATATAGAAAATGTATAGCTATTTGTGACAACATAAATAATAAGGCGAAACTTCGTTTTCTTTGCGATGAAAAAGTCTATACGCCACAACTAACGTATATATATGGACAACCGTGTACATCATCACACATGCTTGAACGCTGACATGACATTTGCTTTCACCGTGTCACTCTTCACCGTGTATTATTATGATGGTAGAGACAGATAAATGGATACTCCATAAAATGTATTTTTAGAATTTTTATTGACACATAAACAAAAAGATGTGCGTTAATAATATATTTTTAATGATAGACTGTTTCAGACGCGTCAGTAAAACTGCATTATCAGTGACGGGTCGTAATTGGACCTGTCACTAAAGAAGGGGCACCCCCATTAGTGACGGGTCATACCCCATGACCCATCACTAAAGAGCTCTACTATAGTGACGAGTTATGCTTCCATCTGTCACTAATGACTCCCATTTATAAATAGGCAGGGCACCGAAATGAATCATCACACTTTTATTTCGTGCATGTCCTAACCCTAGACTCCCATCACACTTTGTTTTAATTTTATTTTTATAGTACTTTTCAAGGCAGTACTGTGAAAAGTATATCGCACCTCACCTACACCACCAGACCACCGAGATTCAGGTGGTAGCAGTATGGTCTGAGGCAGTCTCAATTGCGGTGCATAAAGCGACGGATGGACGGTGCTATCTAAATAAAGGTTTTGGCCAATTTCTTCGCGGCAACTCGTTAGAAGTTTGGCACAATGTGCGCTATCCATTTTAAAATCCATAATGATGCAATTGAAGTTGGAATGTATGTGGTGTAAACATAGGGTATGATCGATGTAATATTAGGTTACAAATATTTTGTGATGAATTATCTGTGTTCGGTGATAAATTGTCTATGATTCTATTTGGAATGTTGGATATGTTGGATGTCAAATCTTGGCTGGCTTTGATTCAGGATTCAATCTAAAAACTATTTTTTTCAAAATGACCATAATATTAATGACGGGTGACAATAGGCAACCGTCACTAAATGACCTTTTAATGACAGGTGACATTGCGACCCGTCACTACAAAGTAATAGTAGGTAAGCCAATAATCAACCTTTAGTGACAAGTAATAATAGTTAACCGTCACTAAAGACTCTATAATCTAGAGTTAGGGTCACATTACTGATATGTACATCATCAGTGACGGGCGGTAACTACTACCAGTCACCGATGACTCCTCCCGCTTATAAATAAGCAGGGCACCGAAGTGAATCGTCACGCTTTCATTTCGCGCAACCATAACCCTAACTCCCATCGTCTTCGTCGTGCTACTTGTCGCTCCGTTGTTACTCCTGACCACATGCACCATCGGTCGTGGCATGTGTGGCCACCCTACTCGTCGCCACCTTGGTTGCATCCTCCTCGTCCTCCTCCTAAGGTTTTCATCCTCCTCCTCTTCCCCATCCACATGCATCATCCATTGTTGCTAACTTTGTTTTAATTTTATTGTTACCGGGTAAACTGTCTACTGCTTTTAGCTATTTTTTAGATAAATACTGGTTTTAGCCAAATTCTTCGAGATAATGCACTCAAAGTTGGCATGGCCATTCACCGTGGTGCTTCTTAGACCGCCCGTGGTGGTGGTGGTGGTGCTTCTGAGGCTGCCCATGGTGGTGCACTGGTGCTCCTCCTCAAGCTAACCGTGATGCTTCTCTGAGGATACTATCCAAGCTCTCGATAGTGATAGGACACTATCCAAACTCTTGATATCGCTATAAGTTAGCTATTAGTTAGAAGCCATGAAATTATCTTGTAATGAATCTTTGTAACGATTCGAGATAACGAGTTAGAAGTTAATATATGTGATACTAATTTTGTAATAAATCTTCTATGATAAATTGTCTGCGATGTGTTTTAGATGTTGCATATGTGAGCTTCCAAATTCAAGATGCATCCTAAAAATTATTTTTTTAAAAAAATAATCATATTATTAGTGATGGGTGACAATAGTCATCCATCACTGAAGAACACATTAGTGACGGATGACAATTGTCACCCGTCACCAAAGAGCCATAACAGGTGAGTTCGTAGGAGTGAGGTTGACCCTTTAGTGACAGTGTTTACTCGTTACTATTGATGTTACATTACTGATGCAACAAAAGTGACGGAAGACATGTCTATTACCAATGTACGTTATGACTAGTCACTAATATATGTTTCTATGGTACTAAAAGTTAGAAAAATTACCTATATACTGTAGACCTAATACAATTAGGACTCTAGTCCCAGGCCTATCTCTAAAAGTTCAATAAAAATGTATTAAAATATTGTGTAAATTTTTTACTGTGTGAAACTATTTTTTCTTATATTTTTTTCGAACCAACAGACAGAAAGGGGGTACAATAGATATTACGTCTTAAGTCTCTTTATTATGTTCTATTTTACTGTGAAACTATTTTATCATACAGTTTTTTAACATTTCAAAATTCATCAATAATAAGCGTGGCATTATAATAGTTATGCCTGTATATATATTGTAATAGAAAACAATACTCCACATGAACACTTTGTAATCCAATACTGTGCAGACGGTCTCTGCATCATACTTTCAACCAAATAGAAAGAAGCAAATCTTCTACCGCTACTACTTATCTCTTTAGAGTTTACCAACTAAAATCACGTAAAAATGTGCGTGTCAACAGCTCGACCATATCCCGGACAGAAATTTTATACAAAAATTACAGAACCGCGGTATTATCGTTCTCTCGACGCAGACATGACGTGACTCCCGGAACGGATAAAAACCGATCGGTAGCGATATATTTTCCTTATCTCCTCGTTTAATTTACGGGGTTTTGTTGTTTTTGATCAAGTTTTTCCGACGTAACGGGTGTCGTCGTGTTACGTTGTGTTCAGCGGCAGTGGCAGCAGCAGCAGGAGCAAGTGGGTTCAAGGATTCAACCCCCTAGAACAGTGTACGGTTCTTAACGCGCTCAACATTTTTTTCTTAATTGTTCGGCACCAATCGCAAACACCTAGCTAGCTACTTAGTCACTACGGAAAAAAAAGGCTCACCGACTGCCAAACCTTAGCGAATGATTTGTTGAGCATTATACTTGTAGGACTCGCCACATATGATATTTGTAAAAAAAAAAAGAGATTCCATCATTCCATGATGTGTGAATGGATGTGATACGGGTTTGAATGTCAAAATGTAGCACTCGGCAGAGAAAGAAACGGAAAATAAAAAAAGGACACGACGACGTCATTTCATCGAACAATTGGTGGGCACGGCGAGGCGAGGACGACGATAGTTTTTGATACTCGGCAAATTTAGATTTTTTTATATTAAGTTGTCCGAGTTTTTTTCACAAAAGTTTTGAGAGCAGCTACGGCCTATCAACTTTTCACTCCCACACGGCCACACTGCATCCCTCCCACCTCGCAAGGTTAACTATATTGTTACGGTGTGGATATCTCTAACTAGCTGAGGCATTTCATTAACACTGTTATGGCATAAACTTTGTATATAACCACCATGTTTGATTCTTAGACTGTATTTGATTGATGGAATGAGATGTTTCCATTTGTAAGAGTATTTGGTTACAGGTGAGATGAAATAGTCTTTGGGAAAATCGGTAGTGTAGCGAGCTTAAGGTGATGGTTAGGCGAACTTGTGTCGATGGCCGAGCGAGCACAGTGACACCAGTCGGGCAAGCACAGCCATGACTAGACGAGCTCATGGCAACAGATGGACGAACGAGAAACGGTGGCTGGGTGACGACGGTAGAATATCGACAATGAAGAGACCGATAGAAATTTTGTTTAACAAAATAATTGCGTAAATAGAACTCACCCTATCTCTAATAAAAAAGATTTATCTTATTTTATCCGCAAAAATCATTCTAACCCATAAAATGAAAATAGAACGGCAGGTCCATTCCATCGCATGTGTTCTCAAACTAAACAAATCCTCAACGTGCTCACATTTTTCTTAATTATTCAATACCAAGCTTCTGCCGCATTCCTCCCACCATATAGAGTTACTATAATGCTAAATAATACGGAGTAGTAGCTGGTCTAATTATCATTATTACCGATCTAATTCAGTACTAATTAATGGTTAGCCCGACGCCCCGACGTTAACAGTGTTCTCCCTGCCACCGCTGCACACTCGCCTCAAGCGAGGCTTTTTTTACCTCGCCTCCTACCACACCGCACACACCATCTTCCCTCTTCTCCTCGACTTTACTTCTCGTCTCGTCCTTCTCAACCATCGCCTCTGCTTCTCGTGGGCTCGCCGCCGTCGACTCTTCCTCGTTGTACCTCTGCAGGGCCGCCGCCATGTCGGGGCTCTACAGCCTGGGGTTCTCCCCGGCGAGAAACCTCTCCCCTCAGATTAGGAGCAACCCGGACGTGGATGGGTACGCAAGAGACGGCGAGCGTTTCTTGGCCTCTCCGTTGCCTTCCCCTCCTTTTTCGTTTGGTTGGTTTTTTTTTTTGCTTGATGGCGTCGTCGATTGTTGTGCAATTCTCGGTTGATTGGTTGGTTTCTCTTGCAGTCAGTATCTGGCCGAGTTGGTCGCCGAGCACCAGAAGCTGGGGCCCTTCATGCAGGTGCTGCCCATATGCAGCAAGCTGCTGAGCCAAGGTGAGATCTTTTGATCTCCCCCTCTCATCTCATCGTTTCTTGCTGCGCTACGAGATTCTTCTCTGGTTTTGAGAGAGGTGTTCCCTTGCGATCAATGAATTGGGAAACTACATGGCTCCGACGCTTGGATGATTGCTCACTTCAGATGGCATTAGTGGTTTCTGGTTCTGCAGTATGATCTGTGGTTCATACTCTTTTGCACATTAAACTCATATATTTTTAATATGAGAGAAATCAGTCTACATATACACAAATAGAATATAAATAATTAAGTAGTGCATCCTCTGCTTTTCACTACCTCCACCTTTCACATCTCGCTAGCTCCGCCCCTGATTGTGCTGGTTGGATGGCGTTCTGTTTTAGATTTGTGTTGCCACGTTTCATCAATCAGCTAGGTTAGATGATCAGGCTTCTGCAATATAATGTTGTCACTTGGTGCTTGTGATGATCGATCTGTCTTTGATAAACTGTGCTGGAGCCTGGAGATGCTGTACAGCAGCAACAGTCTTTGATTAACTTGTTTGCTACCTTAGATGTCCATCTCATCATTTTGTTGACTAATGGTAAGAATCATATGCTTGGTTTAGAGTTGATATTAACAGTAGGATGTAAAAGAAATGATGAGGCTCGTGGATTATTTTAACAGTAAGTGGACAGTGGCAAAGGTCATCTATGGACGTCAAGTCGTCAACATAAACTTGTCTCAATCACCATCAAACAATCAATGTACATTGCCAGCATGACGATTTCAACATTTTATTAGGCTGCCCTTGACATAATCAGATGTACTTGATATAATGATTTTGCTCCTGTCAATGATCTTAGTCTTTTGCAAAGTGAACGTAGGAATGCTTTGCTTCATATATACGGCCTCTTCTTTGTGATGATGCTGGAAAAAATAAATTAGGACTGAAAAGAACTCATTGTCTTGTTTGATCAGGCAATACTGCTCTGTCAGGTCATATTGTCTGTGTGTGTGCAGTACATATGCTTAGACCATGATTTGTAGGATCTTGTTTACACTTTACAGTAGCTTGAAGATTTTCTATCTTTATTGAGAGCATCAATAATTTCTCTATTATAATTTATCTATAAGAGGTTGTGTTGAATCAAATCTTGCATCACAGTTGGATGCTATTTGTTCGGACTACCTTGCTGTCTTTCTCATGTAAATGTTTATCTAGTGTATGATGACCTATCGTTTTTCATATTAGTTTCTGGAAAAAAAGATTTAGTAGCAATGTCTAAAATTCTGAATCTAATCAGCAACTTATTCATTTATTTCGATCTGAATTCTCTTCTGGCCTTTATGCTACTCAGAAATCTTGCGAGTATCAAGCATTGTACACAACCATGGATTTGGTGATTTTGACAGTCATCGGTATAGAAGTCCTAGTCCGATGTCTTCACCGAACCCAAGATCTAATCTCTCTGGAAATGGGTTCAGTCCTTGGAATGGGCTACACCAAGAGGTAGGCATTTGACAAAACTTATTTACAATCCAATGGATCCCTTTACTATGAATGCTTAACAGCTTATATCTTATAGTCACCAATCTAGATAGCTTATTATCAGTTTATGTTTCTGAAAAAGTCTTACATTATTCAAAAGACAAAATTTATTGTCTACATAAGTCATACGCTCATATTGGATCCTATTGGTATAAAAACTCATATTTTGAGGCTTCTTGAACTTATTTGATCTCTGCTTCACTTAATATCAACAAATGTCATAAACAACAATATTATTAACTAAACATCAAACACAATAAATTTATGTGTAATACAATATTTTTACCATACTATATATAATAAACTCATATTTCAGAAGCCATTTAGAATATGATAGAGAGCTTTTTGAATAGTACCTTATTTGAACCGTTAAGTTTAAGCTAACTTATGAATAAGTCAAAACCGTCTAGAAGAGGCATAGTGTACTAAGCCACTATTATGATAAATTTATGTAAAATGCAAGTGCAATGCTCAAGATGATTTTAATTTTGTCAAAAGTACTGATAAAACATTTACACTTGCTTTTTGAACTATGGAAAAGAGATTAGGTTTTCCTCAAGGAGCAAGCATGGACTGGCAAGGAGCACCACCAAGCCCTAGTTCCAATGTTGTAAAGAAGATTCTGCGTTTGGAAGTCCCGGTTGATTCTTATCCAAATGTACGTGCCTCCAATTCATGCGGTTATCATTGATGCTAACGAACAATGTTTGAGTTGTTTCATAAGTTATTTGATTTTTTAATTCAAACATTTTTAAATTTGACTAAGTTTATACAAAATATACTAATAATTACACTATTAAATTAATTTTATCAAATTGATCATTAAATATATCTTAGTTGTGTATTTATTTGATATCATAAATGTTAATACATCTTTATCTAAATTTGATGAAAATTGAAGAAGTTTAATTTTTTTAAAAAAAATCAAGCGGCTTACCATATAAAAATGGATATGAATGCTCATATCCCTTTTCACTTTCTTCACAGTTCAATTTTGTGGGGCGCATTCTAGGGCCTAGAGGAAACTCTCTAAAGCGGGTGGAAGCGTCCACTGGCTGTCGTGTTTTCATTAGAGGAAAGGGTTCCATCAAAGATCCAGGGAAGGTAACAAAAATCCCCAATGTACGATTTGCATGCACTTAAATTGAAAGAATTTTTTTAAAATAATATTTAAAAAAAAATTCAATTCCGTATGTCCGTTTCAAAAAATTGCAAGTAGCATATGGTCGGCACTTGAAGTACCAACTGGATGCTGCCATCTATCAGAGTCGACACTTATGTGGTTGGCACTTGAAGTACCGACTGGATGCTGCCATCTATCAGAGTCGGCACATGAAGTGCCGACTGGAGCTGATGTAGCATCTAGTCGGCACTTCAAGTGCCGACCGCATGCTACTTTTACAATTTTTCAAACGGATATATAGATTTGAATTTTTTGTTTTTTAAAAAAAAAACTAAATTGAAATACCATTGCTTCTTGCCTCATTAGGATATTATTATGCAAATGCAAACAAGAGTAGTGCTCCCTAGTTATTTGATTTTTTTATGTCAATTTTTTTTCAACTTGGACCAATATTATAAAAATTACACTAAAAATTATAATATCAAATTAGTTTTATTAAATATATTTTAATATTGTATTTATTTTATAGTGTAAATATTAATATATTTTTATTTAAATTTCATCAATGTTGAGAAAGAAATGGTGATCTACAATGTGAAACAATATTGGAACTATCTTCCCCTGAAAGGGATCTCATCCCTCACCATCATTCTCGCTATTTGTTGACCTTTTCACAATCCAAACATTGTTGATTCTGCTTAGCTCATACCAAAATTTAAATTCATCTGCTTTTTCTTTTTGATTTGTTCTTGTTCCTCCAATCCTCCTTGCAAGGAATTAAGCATTAAATCTTTGCTTCCATGTTTCTTGAAGGAGGACAAATTGCGTGGAAAACCGGGCTATGAGCATCTGAGCGATCCCCTACACATTCTGATAGAGGCTGAGTTCCCGGCCAGTATCATTGATGCCAGATTGAGACATTCACAGGAGGTCTTAGAAGAGTTGCTAAAACCAGTGGTGAGTAACTCGCATGCCCTCTATTTGTGCACGCTAGAGTATTTTTGCTAGTCGCCAGGGCTAACTGAATGGGAAACTGATTGATTTCAGGACAATATCAAGAAAATAGTTTGGTAGGCATGCTATACTTTGGGTCATTTGTCACCGAAAAAAATGAGATTTTTTTAGAGTTGGTCAAACGTAGCAATAGGAAATTTTGGATCTGAAACATTTGTTTTTTATCGTACAAACTTTGGTCCCAATATAGATCTTGGAGCTGGAGCTATGCCAAATATGCTTTTTATCATTGTAGTTAGATAGCTCAGTTTCTTTTCTCGTATGTTCTATTCGGAACCTTGTCTATGACTGATCGTGCATGTGCATCATCACTTCTTGTTCTCTGGTACTTCAATCTACAATGAATTTCTCTGCTGCAGGATGAGTCGCAGGATGTCTACAAAAAGCAACAGCTTAGGGAGCTGGCAATGCTGAACTCAACCCTGAGGGAGGACAGCCCCCATCCTGGGAGCGTTTCTCCATTCAGTAACGGTGGTATGAAACGTGCGAAAACGGGCCAGTAGAGAAGCAACTATACCCACCCTTAGAGGTCTCAGTCAGATCTTCACCTTGAGACAAGGGAAAACTGCAGGGGCAATGACAATAGTCATGGGTCACCCTGATGATGATCCATCTTGGTTGCTGTAAGGTCCAGACCATTCGTTTTATCTGATTGATGGTTAACCCTAGTATGTGGTGCTGTGGTAGGTTATCTCCATGACAAGCTAGAGAGGCCTGAGATGTGAGCCTTTTTTCCATTTACCTCTTTAGGTGTTTAATTAGCCTTGTATTATATCCTTTCGCATTCATGGAGCTGCGGCAATAAAAAAGGCGAAGCATATGTGCTTCATCTGCGGAGAAAACAAATCAAATTTGACAATGTCATGAACTTCTGAATCATTTAGGCACGGTGGGCTCTGTCAGTGTGTCAATGAACTTCTGACTTACAGTATGGGTACCACTACCACAGTGTCATGCTGTCATTGGACCATGGTGGCTGATGAGACGCTGCCCGCTTACTGGGGCACAGGAAAGCGGCACCACCCTAATGAGATCAGAAAGTTTTTTTTTTTTTGCGAAGTCATAGAGTAGCAGTCTTGCAGAGGACAGGAAATGATCTGCACTGTAGGCTCTGTGAAAGTCTGATGGATTTAGGTCACATGGCAGTAGTTGTACCTGTCAGGCTTGGCCATCCATGATGCTAACAGATTATGCTCGCATGATGGTCGTGGAGGTGAATGTAGTAGTGTGTAATACTGCACGGCCATGGCTGGAGCTCAGCAAAGACCAACACTTGGCACTCGAGAAACCAAGAATGGAGGCAATTACCATCTGATGACTACTCTATACCCCCACGGTACGCAAGCTTGCGATGTTAGCCTGCAATGAGTTATCAGAAAGGATGTATGACACGATCTATCACGATTCACAAGTAGATTCACAAAATCACAATTCATCCTGGAGTAAATTCCAGGGCAAGGAAATTCGTTCGGAACAGAAGCTGTCTATGACAATAGATCCAGTTAGTGCTGGGCTGCTGCTGTATCAAGAAATGAACAAATTCAAATCGTTGCAACAAAAACAGCACAATACAATATATACAGCCGTTTATAATAAAAGGGCAGACCATAGACAGATGCATCAAAATTACCAGCAATGTACCGCAAATCTCTGGTGCAGAACTCATCTGAACCCCACAACATTCCAAACCATTGAATCAGATTAGAGAATGACAACAGATTATCTCAGGCACATATACCAAATCTTCTACTCTGGCTGCGCTAGCAGACCACCAACACAAGAAACATTCCACTCACCACATGTCATAAAGGAAAAAGGGGAAATATATTTCCAGATAAGAACTAAGGTTAACAAGATTCACAATGAGATCAAATTGAAGATCAACTGATAACATTAATTAATATTTACGAATAGGCAACTTGTCGATGAAATTCAAGTTAACACTATAAAACCATGGTTATGTATTTCAGCAACAAATATGTGCTCCAGCCCAAACAGTACTGATCATATTAAACAAGCAGCTCCTGCAGAGCCTATCTTGGTCATAAACCAAAGTTGGTATTTGTTAGGCTAGGGGCTGCAGTAGGCCACAGGCGGAATAATAAAGGAGTTATAGGAACTATTAATAGCACAATATCTGCTGAGAAAAAAGATTCATGCAGTGCATTGTTATGTTTGGCAAGGTTTATAATAGGAGAAAGCCCAATGCAGTGTTTAAATAAACGGCTGCCTAGGCTCCAAGCGGTAGTGATCCACGTCGCTTTTGGCCTAGACAGCAGGATTAAGCGGAAATCCACCTACACAGAGCTAGGTGGCGCTAGGCAGTCTAGGCACATCCTAGGTGGCATGTGCGTGTCATAGGCATCCTGCGTGAAGAGTGAAGACATAGCTAGTGTTAAGAGGCAGGCTCGCTGATAAAATCCCCACTCCTTTCTCACCTCCCATTGCTGCCGCCTTTCTCACCTTCCATCATCGCCGCCAGCCAATGCCAGGGAGGCAAGAAGATCTGCGAGCCGTGCTCCACCTCTCGCCACCATCACACCTGTCACCAACCTGCGCACTGCGCCTAGCAGCCCTCACCGCCGCTGACTGGGTCACCTATAGGCTACAGTCCTCTCATGCCACTGCCGTCTAGCGCCAGCTACTGCTAGGCTAGCCATTCATCCAACAAGCCTGAAGTCACCAACATCCTCTTCCTCCAACTCCAAAAAAGCCACAGCCCATAAGTCCGCTCCTCCGCAAATTCAGTGCAATAAAAGACATGAATACACTACTACAAATTTATTATTCATGTCATTGTGTCATTACTTGAAAACTGAATATATGCATGTAGTGTCTCGGTGTCTGGAATCTTCCAAACCACACCACCTAGACCTGAATGCCTAGCCACCACCTAGGCTCACCTAGGCACACACTCTCCACCTGATTACCGCCTAGAGCTTTTTGAAACGTTTGCTCAAGGTGGCATTGAATAAGAGTGGTTAGTATCCTAATTTGAATTTTATATATTAGGAAGTACTAATAAAGTGTATTATGTAATTTGGCTAGAAAAGAAAAGTTAAGAAGGTTTGGATTCTATTAGGACTAGGAATCCTACCAAAAAAGGACAGTTCAACTACACTATAATGGCATGACCAGAAAAATAAAGCAAAACTTGATCCTAGCATATCAGACAAAGCATTTAACTTCTATGACAAATAAAGAAAAGCTAAACATGGATGTTGCAAAAGAACGTGCAGAGATGGTCCTGATAACCACTTATTGCAACAATTTGCCACATATTTGTTCCACTATTCATTAGCCAAGCATACCATATTGCATCACAAATACTAGCAGCAATACCATACACAAGTTATAGCATTACTAAATCACATCACATGCAGAGTCATTTTCACATCAGCAGTTTAATACTAACCAAAATTACACAATACCAAGTTTCAATGATGCTATGCATAACAATAAAGCTGCTAATGATAGTAGTTACGGATAAATGGACCCTCAGGCTCCACCAACCTCTTCCATGCAAACGGACACAGCATGGAAGGCGCGAACACGAGTTCCACAGCCCGATCGCTTCTTACGCTTACCGGAGATCATCGCCCACACTGGCTTTGCAGCAAGCGCCTGGACCTCACAGCTACTGCCATCCTCCTTGACCTGACCGCCACAGCTCTCACCCTCCTTCTTCACCTGTGGAAGGGGGGCTGGCTTAGCTGGCCCTGTTGGCAAGGTGATTGATCTCACTGCTTCAGGCGGTAGAATAGTCGGTTTGGCTAGCTCCGGTGGAGGGGAGCCATGGGCAGAGAAGTTGGTAGTGGCGCTGGAACCGCGGAGACGGATGTTGGCAGCGTCGTAGGCGGCGGCGGCCTCCTCTGCGGTGTTGAAGGTACCGAGCCACAGGCGGCGGCGGAGGTAGGGGTCGCGGATCTCAGCTGCGAACCGCCCCCACGGCCGCTGGCGCACGCCGCGGAACCGCACAGACGGCGCCACCCCAGACGCCTCCCTCCTCGCCTCCATCACTCGGCGCTTCACGCCCGCACCTACCTCCCCCCTCCGCTGCAGACGCAGCGGCATCGCCTCGTCCTCGCTGGAAGACGAGTCGGTGGCGTCGGCGTCGCGCACGAGGATCCGCACCACGCGTCCCCGCGGCGGCGCCGGCGCCGCCAGCTCCTGCAGGCTAGGGTTTGTACCCATGCCTCTGGACCCCACTCAATCCATAACACGGCCGATTGATCGGAGGTGGATACGCTTAGCCTCCGCGCCCCTCCATGGGAGCGTGGGGGTTGAAGGCGAGGAGTAAGGCTTAGGGTTAGGGTTTCTTCGGATCGATGCGGCAGTGGGCGGCTTGTGGGGTTGCAGTGGAAGCGGGAAGACGAAGGGGAGTTGGCTGAGGGGGTAGACGCTAAAAAGGAGGCGGGTAGAGGGGTAGTACTGGAATTTCACGTGAGAATATTTCACTGGAATCTACTGGTCCGGGAGATCGGAGGGTGAGGATATTCTCATGGATTACGAAAATTATTCAAGGAACACAAATTTAAACTAAATCACGTGAAAAATTCTAATTACATTGTATTTAACATGCAAATTAAACTTGCTACGCATTATTGTGCGACAATCAATAGTTCTGTAAAAGTATTTTTTTATAGTAGTAGCATGACAGCAGTATTTTTTACATAAATTTTCCAAATATATGCAGTATATTTAAAAATTTTATGTAAAAAATATTACTGTCAAAGTAATGCAGGGGTTTAAAATATTTACACAAAAGGGTTTAGCTCCTGTGCATTTTGAATGCGGCTTGAATGAGTTTACACGTGACATGCTAACACTGCGCAGATCGATCTTATATCTAAGTGCAACATCTCTCAAAAAAATATTACTCCTAGAGCGTGCCAAAGAGTGTTTACTCTAAGATTCTTACGGATTGAGCATCACCAGCTGAGACCAGCATATTCGCTGATTGAAATTTGCGATTCGGCGACATGGAATCAATCGAAAGGAAATGACGGATGTGCCCTTGCGTCCCTTCTAAATTGTTTCCACGGCTCCATTCCAGAATTCATCATACTGGACGCCATCGACACTCATTTGACGAAACACGCAGTGGCGGAAATACAGGGGGGGCTGGGGGGGCGCGCGCCCCCCCTACAGCTCCCCTGTTCCACTTTTTTTATATATAAATAATAATAAAAATTAATTATTAATATAAATTTTTATGTTAGAATGCGGTAGAATCTTACATATCTTGTTTTATTTTTCTTAAATTTCTTTGTATTTTTATTTACCTACATGGTTTTCTCTATTTTTCATGTATACTTTTTAACTTTCTCCTAAACTGCATTGCCTGTATATATACATAACTTCCTTCTATAATAGCATATACACGTGGACAGAATTATCAAGTGATCTATAATAACCGGTTATTCATGTATTTATAATTTTATTTTAATTTTTATCTCAATTAAAATCTCAACATGTCACCCTGCTCGTTCTGAATAGTCCCCCACTTGGCCACGCCACCTGCGGCAGACGTCGGCCGTGTCCTACCGTCCTACGTTACTGTGGTCGGTGTCGCCCTGCACCGTGCATCCCTATTTATTGCATGTTTATTGCTTATTATTTTTAGAATCTTATTTCTTAGAATCAATATAAACACGAATTGAGCTAGTTCTCACAATAATAGAACTTCATGAATCAAAGAACAAATATTGAATAAAAATTAATTAATTATACTAAAAATGTATTGAACCTTTGATCCTGTAAACTTAACCCCCTACATTTTCGGTCTAGCTCCGCCACTGGAAACACGGTTTTTGAACTAACCGTCACCGTCGAATAATAACGAACCGAGTTAGAACATTAGAATCAGTCGGACTGGCAAAAGCTGTTCGGGCTCAATGGGCAAAGAAAACACATCAAATTTGATTACGCGGGAACTCAGAAGCTACTGGAGAATGTATTACTGTATGCATCATCAGGTGACGTGTAGCCTTGGCCTTCTGTTCTGGACATGACCTGTAGCAGAAGCCAATGCTGCTAAACCTGGGATTAGGAGAGCTGTCTAGCTCATCTGAATACCCAAAGCAGCAGCTGTTATTTCTCCATCTCCCTCCCAATCCGAAGGGACAGCAGCTTCAAAAGCACCAGCGTTTTGTGGCCTCTCCAGAAACAGCAAGCTTCAGATTCCCAGTTGCCCTGCCCAACTTTTCACATTTCCTTGTCTAAACGAAGTTTCGTCAAATCAGCACATATTCATGAATTACGAACATCATATTTATTGGCATAATGCGCACAAGATTCATGTTACATGGGAATGGACAAAACAGAATAGAATAAGAGATAACAACTTGCCTATATCGTCATATAGCTCATCATGACAAGCACTCCATCAGTCCATCTACATCTCAGCAATGTCGCTTTTCCACCATTATTTTCACTCTGCATGACTACCATACAAGAATCACACAACATCTTTTACACAAGGGCTACATTGCCACCCCATAAGACTTGAAAGAGGTACAAGAGGTAATGGTAATTTAGTCAACAACAACAATTTTGCAGTCAAGTAGAACAATCTGAATAAATCAGGTTCGGAAAGAGAAAAGAAGGATAAAAAGGGAAACATGCTCCTAATGTATCGAAAATTGAAGCCAACCCACCTGTCAAATTCAAACGACCTCGCTAGCTGGGAAAACATTTTAGCAGTTTTAGCAGGTTGGCGCTCAGCAGAACTTCCAGTGGTTGTTGCAATTCACACATGTGACAAACGTTGTCATGGGCTCATCAGCACTCCGAGTCTGCAGTTGATAGTAAGTCGTCTTCCGTTGGCCACACCTGCCACACTTGAACTGATCAGTTGTCGCCTTTGGGGCTCCTCCACGCTCACAGTCGAACAAAGCTTTCTCCTTGATCTGCTTATTCTCAAGCTTCCTTGCATCACTAGCCATCTCTTCTGGAGATATATCAACAAGCCTCTCAGGCCTCACTTGGCCAAGGAGAACCCTTCTTCGGAAATCAGTGTTGTTATCAGCCCTAAGATTGAACATTATCGACCGGTATTTTGTCTTGTGAGCCCCAGTTGAACGTCCCAGCCTCTCAAATAATGCAGACTCAATGGTCACAGCAACTCTGAATGGATCACATGCATCCACTTCATCTAAGATGTTCCTCACTTCCTCCCTGTCATCCTTGCTAGTCTCTCCAGAAACCCTGGAGAAGGCATCAGCAAGTAGTTCTCGGATTTTATCTCTAGTGGCATCATTGCATTTGACAAGAGATGTCAACTTTGGAGGGCCTTTTGGAACAGCAGATGGTTTCTTAGTGTCAAGAGTTCTAGTAACTTCCTTTGGAGCCCTCTCTGCCTTCACTGCTTGATTTTTGGAATCATTCTTCTCGATCTTGATGCTCTCAGGCTTATGGCCCCTGACACCCACTTCTCTTTTCTCAGACTTCACACTTCGTGACGCAGAATTATTTTCAACCTTCATAGACTGAGCCTTTTCAGCTCCGGCGACTGAGTTAGCTGATCTATTATTTTCTGGGCTATCATTTTTCTTTCCTTCTTCAATAACAACCTTTTTCCAGTGCCCCAGAAGATCTGTGGCCATGGCTTGTATATCTGAGTGAGGGTGCTTAGTAAGGTAACGAATACGCTTGCCAACCTGACAAAAAGAAAATATCACATGAGCTCTTTTTTCCCTAAACCTATGCAAAAAAGCTGCAGGAAAGTAGAAGAAAAGAAAGAAGTAACCAGTTAAGGGAGAAGGCAGAAGTTTGTAACAAAAGGTGTAAAACTACAACTAGAACAGAAAGACTAGTTTGTAAAAGTAAATACTACCTCTGTTTCAGAATGCAAGTAATTCTAGCCTTGCCTAGATTCATCTATAGATCAATGAATCTAGACAAGACCAAAATGGCTTACATTCTTAAACAGAGGGAGTACTTATGTAAGTTGATCCAAGAGAATCTATTTCTTCAAGTTTGTGTGGAAGATGTGATAACTGATAACTAAAACAATTGGGATGGAATGGTTAGTCAAACACACCAACTTATTATGCCTTGAATGGAATGGAAGTGAACAACTGTAACTCGTGCTTTATCTAAATCTATAAAGAAGATAATCACATCTTACACACTAGCCGTTTCATGTTCCATCCGATTTTGTCAAACGAGCTTCTCACATAACTACTTGAACCAGATACAGGCCATCTACAAAGTCAGTATTTACACATTTTACAGTTTTATTTTGTGAGATCATGGCATTTATTTTCACACAAGACAAATAAATCTTCACAGGTTTCGCATGGTTTCCCCACCAAATTCAGAATCCCATCCTACCACCTAAACCAAACATCTCACTCATTACACACACAATTCTACACCTTTTCTGTTTATCAGTACACATATATGATATTCAATCATCACAAATCAGAAAGGTGATGTTTAGAGATCACTGACGCAGAGTCATGCTCAACATTAAGCCAACAATGTGATTTAGTATCAACCAAGACACCAATCACTTATCCACCTAGCTAAAGCACAGGGTTCTATCTTGTCCAGACTAATCTCACCCAACCTGATGGGAGTTGCAATGAATTGCACCCATAAAAAATCGTGGAATTCCTTTCATAGATCTCATCAAACCCTTGTTCCCAGACACTCCTACCTTTAACCCTCCTCTAACAAGTGCACCAATTTGAGGCAGAAAAGCAGTAATGAGTCGTTTTTGCACTTAGATAGCAATTCGCACCCACAAGATCTAAATCCAGACAAGAGCCCCGTATGTTCGCACGTCTTTATCCCTTGCGTCAAGAATGTAAAAAAATTCCATCCGGGGCACCTAGTAAATTTCGACACAACCAAAATGAAAACCATATCGAATCCAAAATGGGTGCTATGCAAGTATAGCCCACGGTTACTATACAGGATTACCGCTGCCGCACGCATCAGCCGGAAAGGACCCAACAAGAGGTCACACATAGCTCGCAAACATAAATTAGGATCATGGAAGGTGGGGGTGGGGGCGCTCACCTGCGTGGAGACGAGGATCTCGGTGGTGACGCGGATGGCGCGTAGCCGCCGGAGCGCGTCGAGGCAGCGGTCGGCCTCCGGCGAGCCGTCCTCCCCGGCCGCCGCGTCGGCCGCCTTCTTGGCCGCGTCGAAAGTCTCCAGGAGCTCTCTCTCCATGGCGGCAGCGCGGCGCCGGCGAGATCAAAACCCTAACTGGCTCCTCGCCGCCGTCTCTCCCGCTTGGGCTTGGCTTCAATGCGAGACGAGCGCGAGAAAAGAGGTCGGATTTTTTTGGGGGGATCAAAAGAGGTCGGATTTGGGGGAAACGAGACTTTTATACCGGCCGTCAGAGGCCGACGCCTTGGCCGTTGATTCTGCGGAGGATCTTCCGAAACGAGACCGATCGGACGGCTGAGAGAAGTGCCACGTGTTGAGTGTCCGGTTGTTGTTGGGATGGTTTCCCTGTTGTTTTCTTCACAAATTCCTCTCCCTGTTCTCCAAAAAAATCGGTTTCGTCAGAAATGGCAGAGTAAACAAAGCAGTTCAAGTATTTGTATGGTACACAAAAGAAAGATGTTCCAGCTGTTCTGAATTACTACTACTAATTTCGCATTACCCTTTTTGTGCTTTAACCCTTTAGCTTCTGATTCTCTCACTGGCATTTCCTTATTTAGCTTCTGATGCTCACCACAAAATGATAGGGTCCTGAAATGGCGTTCAACAGTTTTGCAAGAACATGGACATCACAGGATACAGAGAACTCACAACATAGCAGCACAGGTGAAAACTACATGACCCATTAAAAAAGAGAGAATCTTGATGATTATGTGATGAGGACTATATGATGGATGTGACATTGGGTTCTTTAATGCTTGACATTAAGCTGGTTTCTAAACAGCCAATCTTCCTCACATTGCACCTGTCTCCTACTCTCCTAGTGACTGGAAAAGAAGAAGAAAGATAATCTGAACTCTGAAGCATCATAGGAGATCCATGACAGCTTTCTACCACAAGAGTAGTGTGTCGGATTTTGCAAAAAGGGACAGTCACTGTATGACGATTGATGACCAGCTTTGGTACCTACAACCAATTTGCACTCTGGGCATTGTTTGAGACCATAGCAGAGGTTTGGCCACCATCTGTAAACTTTGCCAAAGAACGGTATTGCAACTTCACACTCTCTGCATTGTCTAAAGTCTTCACCACATACCTGGTACAGAGGCATCGGATAAGTGCCACGTTTGATTTAAAATGATGATCATGTTAAGACTTGAGAACAAAATAGTTCTAACCATCCATTTAGGCATTGTGCTGTCACAACTGCTATGCGTCCCACAAATCGTTCTGGGGTCCTTTTGTTGCCCTGAAGAAATTATTTTTGCTTATTACAAATAGGAAGAAAACAAAAAAAAGGAAAAGGTGAGTGCTTAGCTGACTGCAGATAAAATACCTTGATTATGACTCGGTCAAATACAGCAAAAGGAAACTGGACACCTTTACCTCTAGAAAGCTCAGTTGGATTTGGTTCATCATGGCCACATTTGTCCTCATTTCAGAAAAAAAAAAGATATTTAAGAACATGCTATAACACACACAAAAAAGACCAAATCCAAATATTAACATCATAGCTTAGAAGCATGTAATACTTGCTCAAGGCGTTCTCTTCTTCTTTTTAGAGATTTAGCTGACTCTTCTTCTCGTTTAAATGCCTGAACTGCGAGGCGAAGAGCTGAAAATATGCAAAATAAAATGAGGTTAACAGTACAGAAAGGAAGCCAAAAAAAGATCAGGTCAGCAGGAATTTACCTAGTTGTTTAAATCGGTTCTAAAAACTGAAGTTCACAAAGAGCATGGATATGGAAAAAAACAAAAAGTGTGCATATGTTATAGACTCCAGTCCAGCCCGTGAACAGTACCCGCGTGGTACTGTTCACGTGAACAGTGTCGCCAAGTACCCTAGCCGATTAGGTCTCTATTAGAGTTATAGATTAGGATTTGTTAGTTATTTCAATTCAGTTTAGATTTTCTCCTAAAGGATAGTAGATTAGATTAATAGAGTCCTTAGAGTTTAAGAGTTAGTTGTAATCTTTATGAAGGAATAAATGTCTTCTCGATTAGGCTGAGATTTACCTTCTTAACCTGGCCGATATCGATTTGGTATCAGAACCGGTTGGAACATTGACAACCATGTACAGTTCCGCTCAAAATCCTGCGACCATGTCCGTGGATGAGAAGCTTGACTTCCTCATGGCAACAGTTACTCGGTTGATGGGCCAGATGACCACGATGAATGCCTGCCTCGACGACCATGAACGCAGATTGGCGCTGCTCAAAAAAGATAGAGCGTCAGATGGAGTTGTTGTCCTCACCAATGGGGGCGTCGAGGACAAAAATGGCGAGGTGCTTCCTCGCCCAAAGAGTCCCGACGATGGAGGCAACCATGGTGGCAACGACGGCCGTGGCACTATGGATGCCTTGTTCCGACGTAATGAAAGGACATTAGCCCCACAGTGGTCCGCTCGCACCAGTCCATGGCAGTATGGCACTGACAAGAGCATCGTGTGCTCGAAGCTAGATCGCCGCCGCCCATGCCCGAACGCGAGCCGACGCACCTCGAGCGCCACTCGCCGCGTCCCGCGCCTGCACGCACGTCGTAATGCCGGCCTCCCGCCCGCCCCGTCGTGTGTTGTAATTGGCGGAGGATGCACCGCTCTTTCTCCCTGGTGTGATGCGGCAGGAAGACAAAATCGCTTCGGATTTCAGTAGATGGCACTGGGGAAGTCCGACACTCAAGTTGTAGTCAGCTGCGGACCGACACAGTCGGGCGGATCTGACGATATGGGCGATGAAACCAACGGATAGACCGCACAGCAGCAGAGGCAACTTGAGAGTAGCTCGAAGAATTATGCAGTGCTTTCCAGTAGTACAACTCATGAATGAGCTATTTGTTAGGGAGGGGGGAAATGTTATAGACTCCAGTCCAGCCCATGAACAGTACACTGTTCACGTGAACAGTACCACCGGGTACTGTAGCCGATTAGGTCTCTATTAGAGTTATAGATTAGGATTTGTTAGTTATTTCAATTCAGTTTAGATTTTCTCCCAAAGGATAGTAGATTAGATTAATAGAATCCTTAGAGTTTAAGGGTCTTGGCCTTATAAAAGGCAAAGGGAATAGTTATAATCTTTATGAAGGAATAAAGGTCTCCCCGGTTAGGGCGAGATTTAATTCTCAACCTGGCCAGTATCAGCATACTACCTAGCATCGACAGAAAAAGAGGAATATGTTGAATAGTACACATGCAGTTTTTACATAATATAGTAGTAGGATGAAGTAGATTGAGGGTAGTTAGGAATAAATTACTGTTTATTACCAAATTTTACAAAATAGATTGCAGTCTATGGGAGTAGCTTACAAATCTTATGCAAATATCCTTCAAAGAGCTCCATTAGAACCAACTAAGATTAGGAAATGGTAGAAAACTGCTGGTCCCCTTGTCAGATGGAAGGTAATGCATGTGCAACACCCGTTATGGCAATTTGCCAAGTATATGAGCATGGGAAGAAGCACATACCCAAGTTTGGTCGAATGGAGTCCTCGGTAATTGGCTGACCACATTTGCCACAAGCTTTCTGCATGGCAAGTAGAAATTATTCCATATCACTTCCACATGCACTTGCAATGTCACATCACCCTCCCCACCCTTTGCCAGTAGCATTGTCATATCAGGCTTTCCAGTTTCTAGGATTTTTAGTAAAATTTTTCCTTAAAATTAAATATTAGTTTATGCATTGATGTCATTGCAACCCTCAAGAGTGACAACATTTTTGAAAATTTTGATGCCATTACAATAGAAAAGCAAGGAGTATATGTCATGCTTCTCAATGGACTTAAGCCATACCTAAGGCCATATGGGCAACATACTAGGAAAAACACTATACTTTTAAGATGAACAGTCCTTAAGAAAATATGAGTAAAATAAACTTGGGGATAAGAAAGTCTCAGCACTAACAATGGGTGTATATAGCAACAAGCAAGATACAGGGGGGGCATGCCTATAATTGAGAATCAAAAACTATCAAGTGGTAAGGATTCTTTGACAAACCATTCTGTAGATATGCTGCATTCCGCTACTTCCATAAGAGTGCCCACATGATAGAATCATTGCATCATCCATGAGAACACCTCTACAAATTCAGCCGCAAGAGGGTAAATGAATTGAGATGCTTGAGTACTTAATCCTTAAGTTTTAATTATTTTTTTGAAGTGAAGTTTTAATTATATACTGTCACAGCAAAGCATGATTTTGGAATGACGAACTAAAGTGTTACACATATTCAATAGCCATACAAGGCAAGGGGCAGAGATCATAGCAGCAAGCTCTTCGAGTATATTGTTAAGTATAATTGATGTAGATAGCATGCACTAGTCTTAATTTGTATGCTCCATTGTTTAAGTACACTACACATTAATCAAGAAGGTGAAATAGCCAACTGATCCTTACTAAGAACTAGTGTTAGAAAAATCAGTGATTGGTAGCTGATCAGCCGACCACTGAGTAAGGATTAATCGGTTAATCAAAGGATTAAGGATTAACTGAATTAATCGGTCAGTCAATTAATCAGTTGAATATTAAATATTAGAGTTATATTTAATATAATATTTTAGTCAAACCCTAGCCTTGAATATATAAACTCCCTCCAACCCTAGCTTTATCCTCCCCTCTCCTCCAACCCTGAAATCTCCCCGTCGCCAGCCCTTTCACCAAGCTCTTTAGTCTCCCCCCTCTCTCCAAGATTGAGTTCTCTCTTCCTTCTACGGTTTCTCTATCCTCCCCAACCTCGCGCATCACCTACCCTCTCTTCCTAGCACCCCATGCCGGTTGGCCCTTCACACCACTAGCACCCCACACCAGTCAGCCCTTCGCACCCCCCCATGCGCGCCACATGGCATAGCCACCCGATGCACGGCATAGATGGGAGGGTGCGTCGGCTGCATGGATCTAGTGGCGGCATGGTGCAGATCTGGTGGCGACAGCGTGGATCCGACGATGGGGCAGTAGATCCGGTGACAGGGGCACAAATCTGGTGATGGGGCAGCAGATCCGATAATCAGCGATTGGTAATTAATCACCGATTAATCAGGTTAATCATCCAATTAATCGGTCAACCAATTAATGTGCCGATTATGCTGTAAATTAACTGTTATGTTGCGGAGTACAAGTTAATCAGCTGATTTTTTCAACGGTAAAAAGAACACACTCAAACACAAATAACTTTCCAAGAGAACAGCAGAGTCATGTGAAGATACCCACGTTAGTGGATCGGAGAGGTGTGCTCTTAGTAGGTCCCAATAGCTAGATGCAGGACCTCCCTCTCTTCTTCCAATAACTCCATATCCATTCTCCACCCTCATCTCCCTGGGGATGGTGCTGGGTTCATCCCCTCTAGGCAAGCCATGCCGGTATTGCTCGTTCCCGCAGTTGTACATGTGGCTGTGCTGCCATTGCTGCTGCTCTTGAATTTGCCTCATCCCATTCCCCTCAATCGTCCCTGCCCCTGCCCGCCCGATTCCTGGCGTGTCAATCAGCGAGAAAGAATGATCACCTTCACCCGGTTACATGGATAATAATTCTAAATCCTAACTAGGAAAATTAGCGCTGCTCGAATACCACACGAACCCAGCTCAATCCTTGATTTTTTTTTTAACAAATTGAAGCAATTGTGGAAGCTTTACGAGTTATACTCACTTGGAGTGGAGGCGCATCGCTGCTGCGAGCTGCAGGACGCTCCGTCCACCAGCTCGGCCTCTTCCTCCTCCTCGTCCACCCCGTCATCGCCCTCGTCGACCTCCTCCACGGAGTCGTCGCCGTCGGAGTCGCCGGGCAGGGGTTGGTGCCGGAGGAACGGGCCAGCGGCGCGTGAGGCAAAGTGGGCCGCGGCGGGGAAGGGTGCCGTCGCGAGCGCAACCCTCGAGGAGGCCGCACGGTGGGCCCCCGGAGGAGACGCCATGGCGGTCGGGGAGACAGAGCTTGGTTGGAGTTGGAGAGCACACGGGTGCGAACTGAGAAGTGAGATGGGCGGCCGCATTCGTTGCCACTGGCGAGAGGTTAACACCGTGTTTCCTAGCGTACAGCTGTAATGCATTTGCATTTGCATTCGCATTCGCATTCGCATTCGCATTCGCATTTGAATTTGAACTTGGCAAAGCTTAAGAATTTGAATTCAACAGAAGTGGATTCGTGTAGAGTCCCTCCATTTCAAACGAGCATGCTCTAACTTGTTAGTATTAGCTCTCGGGGAGGAGGGGGGACCGAGTCCCTCTCTTCTCTGACTCGGAATTAGGCTAACTGCTCCCTAAAATCAAGCGCCCTGATCGGAGGCGCACTCAACTAACTTTGTTGAAGGGGCCCCCGTCGCGCGGCACATGAATAAGGAGGTGGAGGGAGCCACGAACAGTGCGTTCGTTCGGAAAATAGAGCTCCACCATCCTAAGTCACCCGATCTATCGAGTTATGTGCTGAAGCGACGGGAAGCCCCCCTTCACCGCCGTTCGCCGGACCTACACGCCACAGCGCCATCATCATGGCGTCCTCCTCATCCTAGAGCACACAGAGAGGTACGCCACCTTCTAAGTGTACCCTACTAGCCTATACCTAGACGATCCTAAGACACCTTAGATTATCTCACAATGGTATCAGAGCCCGACGCCACCACGCACTCAGAACCCCTCTGCATGGCCCGCTAAGAAACCCTAAGAAATCCGGCTAAGACGCCTCTGTGAATCCGTAAGAATAGTGAAGAGTGGGGCTAGGTTTTCGGCAATTACTCCCTTTGTTTAACCCCGAATGCAAAACCCTAAGACCCCCTCTGGATCGGCCGAGGAAGAAGAAAGATCAAAACAAAAAAAATGGGGCTAGGGTTCCCAAAACCCTAACCCTAAATCCCGCGGTAAGAAATCCCCAAAGGGATTAAATCTCGGCCGAAAAACACAGAAAAATAGAATAAAGGGGAGCCAAAACACCAAATTAGAGGGCTAGGGTTAGGGTTTTCACCCTAACCCTAGCCTTAACCCTAAAATGGACTAAGGAGGGAGCCGGGTCCTTACCTGCGCTCCTCGCCGCCGGCGCCGCTCGTTGGAGGCCAGAAGGACTTTGGAGTCGCTGTCGCTCTCCGGCAACCGCCGCCTTGCCTTCGGGTGAGGCGATTTTGACCGCCGCCGGCTAGCTCGATGAAGCTCCGCTCATCCTCGGGTGAGCGTGAAGCTCCGGCGAGCTAATTGGTGGCCGGCGCTCCGCCGTCGCCGCTCCGTCGCCGCCGCTCTCTCTCGTGCGCTCGCTCGGGAGCGGGAAAAATGAGTTAGGGTTTCCGGGGACGCGGCGCGGGGATTTTATTCGGGCGCGATTAACGCGCAGCTATCGGATCAGATCCGACGGCTGGCAGTGATCGGACCATTTTTGGCCCAGGCGGGGGCGAGAATGCGCAGCCCAGGCCCAGGTTGCGGCCTAGGTGCGCGCGCGCGTGGGGGAACTATGGGCCGAGGTTGTTTTCGTATGTGGGCTGGGCCTTTTTGCACAGTACAGGCTGACATTCAATTTTCTGAATTTCCAGGATTTTTAGAATTAGTTTTCCATTTATATATTATCTTGAAAATTCATAAAAATGCCCAAAATTAAGAAAAGATAAGTTATATGCGGGGAAAAATTTTGTATAAGTTTGTACAGACTCAGTAAATTTATTCTGAATTTTGCAGCATTTTTAAGTACTTTTATGATGTTTTCCTTATTGAATTTAGTCAAAGGACTATATTTAATTGAGAAATATCTGTTAAGAATTTTGTTTAAGTTTAAATTCAGAATTTTATTACCATTTTAATCAGTGTATTAATTAAGATTAATTATTCCGCTGTGCATATACTAATTAAAATAAGTATTGTGCTGTAAATTCAAAATTTTATTACTCATTAAGTAGTGTATCAATTATGATTAAGTTTTTTCGTTGTGCATACACTATTTAAAATTAGTACTATGCTGAAAATTCAGAATTTTGTTATTGATTAAGCAGTGTATCAATTAAGTCTTTCGCTGCGAATACACTGTTTTAAGATTAGTACCATGTTCATCCTATCAATTAAGTAGCATTTATTCTGTCAATTAAATTTGAACCAACGAGATAATTTAATTTGGCATTATAAATGTTGTATTTTGTTAACATAGTGGTTTTATCTCCTGACCAACGTTGGTGATGAAATTACTGTGGTTCAGTTGAATTGATTCTATTTCTGCCCAATGGTGATGTAGAATTAATTTGCCTTTTAAGTATTAAGTATGTCACATGTTAATTTTGACCAACGTTAAATTTTCATGTATCATATTATATCTGTTATAATATACTTTGACAATGTTCCTTATTAGAAATATGCCAAGTAATATCTCCGACATTGAGTCTCTCAATGGTAAGAACTACGGTTCCCGGAGATGAGGTATTAAGATAGCGATTGCGCTATAGAACATAGATCTTGCTTTAATGCTTGATTGTCTGACTAAGCGTGCGAAGCCTGTGATCTGAGAGGATGAAAGCCAAGAGGCTTTTGTCATAAGGTTACGTGACTTCACCGAAATAAGAATAAATTAAGATATAGATCGTACTAAATGAAATCAGTGGAATCACAAAATGTATTATGATTAAGAGCTCCATTATGGAGCCAATTAGGGGTTATATTTCACGTCGTGATACTGCAAAGAGTATCTAAAGAAGGTGAAGGGTCAGTACACTGACTCTTTTTAAGGCGTATGCTAGCACGCTTATTAAGAAATGCATAGTACGGTTTTGCAACATGGCTTTCAAAGCTGAAACCCATAAATAAAGAGCTCGAGGATGATATTATCGTCCATTTTATTATGATGTCACACTAAAGTTTTATGATCATTTTGTGATTACCTACAACTCACAGCGAGAGTGTTGGAGTTTGTAGATACTGATTTCAAACTATGTATAAGAATTAAGAAAGCACACAATGATTTAGGTCATAATGTGCAACATGAATAAAGGGGAAGAAGCATTATGAGACTCGTTCTAATGATGCTAAGGACTCCCATTATAAGCTAATATAAAGGAACATGATGTCCTGAAAGATATATACAGACATTGTAAGGAGGAACACCACATGAAGTAATATGTGGAGTTCCCAAAATGGATGAACAAGAATGGTAATAGATGAATTTTCGCACTTAGAAATAAAGTCTTCAGTCTTGCTTTTGAGCATGACAAACTTTATTTATTTTCTCAGGATGATTTTATCATCTGAGAATAATGATGAGAGCAAAAGAATTGATGACGTATTTTCAAAATTATGACACTATCTAATGGGCCATATTTCGAGGGGGAGGATTGAACGTTAAGTCAATTCTTCCGCTTTAGTTTCTTTAGACTAAGTTTCATGCATAGATTGCATTAAGATAAATACGTCAAATAAATTAAGAAAGACGCGAAATTAAGTTTAATGATTGTAGTAATTTTATCTCTTGACCAACGTTGGTGATAATGTTATTATATTTAAGTCAATCGATTCTAATTCTGCCCAACAGTGATTTAGAATTAATTGATTAAAATTTATCCAATCTAAGAGCGATCAGATCATAGCGATCAGATCATCAGATGCTCTAGATAAATTTGAGATGTTTTTAAGGTCGATTCTTATATCAGCATGATCTAAAGTTTAAAAGAGTAAGATCTGACCGTGCTACGGTCAATATACCCCGTATGGCCGATTTCTTGAACTCTTTTGCAAGGTTCTATAGAAAATGGCAAAATAGTCCGGTATTTTATATCGGGTGTACCTTAGCAAAATAGAGTGGCTATAAGGTGCACTCGCACTTCAGTGGACATAGTAAGTAGTATGGTAAGTTATTCCACTCTACCGATTAATTTGTGGATGGAGGCATTAAAACCACCATTCATATTTTTAATTGGATCCCTAATAAGTCTGTGCCTAAAAGCACCTTAAGAATTATGGACAGGACGATAACTATTTTCTAAATTATTTTAGAATAAGGGTATGTCGTCCTGCTAAGGCTATATTTTAACCCAAATATTAATAAGTTAAAGTCTTAAGACAGTAAGTTGTCAATTTTATTGACTGCAAAGATAAGTCTAAGTGATCTCGTTTTTAATGTCCTAACAGACATGTTAAGTTTGTAGAAACGAGACATGCATTTTTAGAAGATGCTTTAATCAGGGGGAGCACGGTACTTAGAGAATCCACTCCTATGATTCAAGAGCAATTTTCCATGTACCTGTGGTAGTGTCTTTTGTCCAACACTTGAGTTTGGACCTTCATTAGCGACATCTATTGTACATGAGGCTCCTGTTATTCAAGAATCTGCATTTCTAGATGATGCTAATGAAGAAGTAAAGGAACAACTCTCTAACTTAGTAAATAATGTGCCAACTCAGATAAGAAGCAGATTAAATGAGACATTTTTATATGTCTTATTTAAGGATTCTTTTAGAATCATTAAGGCATATTATGACTTAGAACTGCATCAAATTGATATAAAGACGATATTTTCAATAAGCTTTGAGTGAGAATGTCTATATGACACAACTAAGTGTTTTGTCACAGAAAGGAAAAGAAATTTTAGGATGCTGTTTATCTAAGTCCATTTATGGACTTAAATAAGTTTAAGTAGGGGCATCTAAAATTTAATTAGACTATTAGAAAATTTTGGGTTATTAAGGAGAATAAAGAGGACAATTGCATTGAAGTTAACGAATATGAAATTTATTTTCTATTCTTGTATGTGAATGATATTCTACTTGTAAGTAGTGATGTCAATCTACTATCAGATACTAAGAAATTATTGTTCTCTCGTTTGATATTAAGTATCTTGGAGAAATTTTCCTATGTGTTAGGATTAGAGATTCTCTAAGATATCATTAAGGGGGTATTAAGATTATCACATACGGCATACTAGAAGATATACTGAGAAACTATATAGTATGCATGCGTATAAGCTATCGCCTGATCCGATAGTCAAGGGTGATAAGTTGGGAACCTTTAGTATCCCAGGAACCAATATGAGATCGATCAAATGAGATTGGTTCCATATGCTTCTGCTGTCGGAAGCCAATGTATTTTCAATTATGTGTTCACCCTGACTTAGTTTATGCCACCGGAATGCTTGTCAGAAATCAGAAAATCCAGAAATAGATCACTGGATTAAATTAAGAAAGCCTTGAGTTTTATGTAAGACACAAAGGCCTCATGCTAACGTATGTAAGATTAGATAACCTAGTGATTGCGGGTTATTCAAATTAAGACCCTGCGAGATGAGTGAATGCTAAGTAGTCCACATTAAATTATGTATTTACACTCGCAAAGGGAGCTGTATCGTGGAAAAGCTCCAAACAACTGTGACGGCATCTTCCACGATGTATGCCGAGCAGTGTTAGAAAAATCGGTGATCGGTAGCTGATCGGCCAACCACCGAGTAAGGATTAATCGGTTAATCGGGGATTAACTGAATTAATCGGTCGATCAATTAATCGGTTAAATGTTGAATATTAAATTTATAGTTAACATATTATTCTAGTCAAACCATATCTATATAAACCCCTCAAACCCTAGAGTATATAATGCCCTCAATCCCTTCTCCACTCCTCTCCTCCAAGCCTCCCGCCGCCAGCCTTTCACCTCCTCCCCAACCACCCGTTCAGCTGCTATCTACTTCTCTTCCTCTCTTCAGTTCTGTGACTTCTCTCCCTCACGTAGCTCCTCTCCTCCAAGCACCTCCCTCCGGCCAACCTTCACACCGCTGCCCTCCATGTCGCAAGAGTCAATCCTCCAGCAAACAGGAGGGGAGCCGGCCAACCTTCACACCGTTGCCCTCCATGTCGCAAGAGTCAATCCTCCAGCAAACAGGAGGGAGCCGGCGGCGCGCGGCGGGAGGGGAGCCGGCGACGCGCGGCGGGAGGGGAGCCGGCGACGCGCGGCGGGCGGGAGGGGAGCCGGCGACGCGCGCTCGGCGTCCAGACTCCAGCCGGGGACCGCGGGAGGGGAGCCGGGCGACGACGGCGGGGCGGCGGACGGCGTCAGATCTGGCGTCGCGAAGAAGGGGAAGCTGGCTCTGGCTTCAGATCTGGCGTCGCGAAGAGGAAAGAGGGGGGAAAACCCATTTTTTTCAGCCCCCCCAGGCCGGACCGATTAATCGGTTGGCATCGATTAATCGGGTTGACCACCGATTAATCGGTTTGACCGACCGATTAATCGGTTGACCGATTAATGGCCGATTTCAGTGAAAATTAAATGGTACATGGCCGATCACCGATTAATCGGCCGATTAATCGGCTGATCGGCCGATTTTTTCAACACTGATGCCGAGTTTGTAGTATGTTATGAGGTCGCCGGACAGGCACTATGTTTTAAGGAATTATTCCGGTTTTAAGAGTGGTCAACAACATTTTTTAAAACCACTTAAGTTATACTATGACAATGAGTCAACAATATATTTCTCCTATAACAACAAGAAGTGTGTTGCTGCCAAACACATCTAAGTTAAGTGTTATATTGTTGAGGAGAGAATGCAAGATCAAACAATAAGTAGAGCATATAAGTGACAAGTGAATGCTTGCGGATTCGCTCACAAAAGGCTTACCTCCCAGTGTGTTTAGAGAACACTTAGTCGACATGGGTTTAAAGTAAGCCTATGATCTATGGATTTATAAGGGTCCAAAATAAGTTGAGAAACTATTTCAAAATAGAAATGTGCATTGTAGTTGTTGAGTCATATAGTACGTAACTGACTATTATGATGCAGCATGCTCTATGCATTGATCTATAATGGAATAGGTGTAATGTTAAGTTAAGTTAAGAACTAAGTCGAGATCTAGGGGGAGAATGTTAGTATTAGCTCTCGGGGAGGAGAGAGGGACCGAGTCGTCCCTCTCCTCCCTGGTGACTCGAAATTAGGCTAACTGCCCCCTAAAATCAAGCGCCCTGATCGGGGGCGCACTCAACTAACTTTGTTGAAGGGGCCCCCGTCGCGCGGCACATGAATAAGGAGGAGGGAGCCACGAACAGTGCATTCGTTCGGAAAATAGAGCTCCACCATCCTAAGTCACCCAATCTATCGAGTTATGTGTTGAAGCGACGGGAAGCCCCCTTCACCACCGTTCGCCGGACCTACACACCACAGCGCCATCGCCATGGCGTCCTCCTCATCCTAGAGCACACAGAGAGGTACGCCACCTTCTAAGTGTACCCTACTAGCCCATACCTAGGTGATCCTAAGACACCTTAGATTATCTCACATAACTGACATTAACGTATTATATCCAAATCTATATGTAAAATGGGTGAGCCATTGACAGGAGATGAGGTCCAGTAAGAGTAATTTCAGCTTACCCGACCTGTGCCTCCCCTGAAGCCAGTGATCAGTGATCAGCTACCAACTGGTAATCTGTTGGGTTTGTTTGGATCAAAGAAACACAAGCGAAAATCGCTCAATCAAATAAGACATTAAGTAGTGGTAAAGCAGGGCCCAGCTTTACATAGCTTGCATGAGTTGCATTTCAGCTTTCCTTTGTGTCATCAATACAACATCTATCCTACACTGAAGTACTGAACAAGATCCCTCTTGTATTACACATAACCTAGGCTAACTCTTTACAGCACCAAGGGAGACGTCTCAGGACATGCATCATGTCCTCCCATTGCCTGCCTTCTTTGAGGCGAAGAGATGGCGGACGACCGAGAGCTTGCTTGTGGCACGAGAAACAATCGAAGAGACAGAAGAACTTCTACCACTCAACGATGACGCTGATTCTTCTGACTCAACATCTTCGTTTGATTCTGGACAGGGCAGTGGAGGAATCGTCATGAGGAAAGCATCCAGCATGCGGATGATCTGGCTGAAGCTAGGTCGCATGGCAGGATCCTCGACCCAGCATGATTGAACGATGAACACAAGCTCCTGAGGAGTCTCCTCAGGAAGGGATGGGCGCACTTGCTGTCATTAGAGACAAGAGAAAATGTCAGATTAGTGCATATTGCAGTTGAAAAGAATGTCAAAAAATAGTGATCAAGTAAGTTTAAAGCTCGGGTGAAAATAATTAAAGGTGCTACAGTCATGTACTCATGTACATCAGTTGAATGGAGCTAAAAAATTCTTTTCTTAAATTACTGGTGCCAAAAGTTGTTGCATTAATCCACTCTTCAGGTAGCCAAAAATGAGTCTTTGAGCTAAATTGATAAAACTTCACAGCATAAGAAACTGCACTGACTTGTTTAGGGGTAGTAACAGTTTTGTCCACACAGGAGACATTAGTAGTAATTTATTGCTAGTGTGAACAGGAATGATTTGCAACTACATACCATAACTCATCAAGACTCACAAGATTATTATACCAGACAATTTTCTAGGAAGTGGTAGCATTTTATAGCAAATAATAGTTTAATACCAGAGTCTCGACTATTTATTCATCATACTTACCTTGAAAGCAGCAGCATATGCAGCTTGTAGATTTGACATGCCTTCAAATGGCATTTTATTGGTCAACAATTCCCACAGAACAATGCCAAAACTGTACACGTCCACTTTATTTGTGTAATGTTTCTTCTCACCACGTTGAAGGGTGACAGTACTGTACAACTACATCATCAAATAAAGAGAGATCTTAAGTCAGGCTTTGTAATCACACAGATCAGTGCTAGAGCAACAAATTTCTGGTTTTTCTATAGAGAAAGTCCAGAAATCATGATCCAAAATCACAGGCAGCAAGTAATTACATGGGCACAGAAGTTAAATCGTAATATAGTTTTAGGCGGAAGTCTCAGCCATTGTCTAGAATACTAAAGGGTGCAAGTTTTTCTAATTTTGGATTCAGGAAAAAAGTTACTGGTTTAAATTATTTATTATAGAAATTAATGGTTAACAACCTCAGGTGCCATCCAGCGGTATGTCCCTGTTTCAGCTGTCATCATTTCAGTCACAGTTTCTTCTCGTGCAAGTCCAAAATCAGTAAGCTTCAGCTTCTTCCGATTTGCAGTGAGTAACAAATTATCTGCACGCAAGAACTTTTATCAGGAAATTTGCCAAGATAACTCTGTTTCAAAACACAAGTTACCTTGGCCTAAAAGAACACTCACAATTCTGACTTTTGAATTAAAAAATGCATTAGGAATTCATGTAGTGATGTGTTAAAATAAAACCTACAGCTGAGTAGCTGGCCATAAAATATTAGGTAAATATGTAACAGTTTTAGTTATAACAAAAGAAATGTAACTTACTACACATGTCAAAGACAATATAACAAAAAAAGTACAATTGCAAAAGTAACAGCCCAAGCATAAATACCAGGTTTCAGGTCTCTGTGTATTATTCCATTTGCATGTAAACATTCCATTGCATGAGCTATATCAAGTGCATAGCTGATTGCAGTATGGATATCTAATTGGCTGGGCCGAAGGCTGTTCAGGTAGTTTTTCAGTGACATCCCCGGCAGTAACTCGCTGACAATAACCATCAATGGTTCCTTGCAAGCTCCAATGAACTACACAAGTGTGAAAAATTGTTCAGAAAATCTCCACGAGAAAGCATATGGGACTGAATTGAACTAGAGAAATTAATGAAAATCAGATTGGCCACAGCAGGGTTTCGTTCAAACAAGGATATACTACCTTCACAAGATTGCCATGTTTCACTTTACACATCATGTTTACTTCTCGAATGAAACGAGCTTCAAGGGTTGCTTTTTCTTCTGGAGTACTGCCATTGTTAAGAACCTTTATTGCTACAATTTGATCAACATACCTATTGCACAGCACACAAAGAAAATTAATTGATTGCTAACATGAAATATTGCAAGTATCATGGTTGTGTATGTGTATAACATCAACATGAAGAGTAAGATGGCAAAGTTTCCTCATGGAACAAGAATTAGCTCAATCTAGGACGACACAAACAATAACACCAAAGGGAAATTGATTTGCAATTATCCAACTACAGTTGTATACTGAGTCATGAACAAGTTGCAGGCTTGAACAAACTCTACTTGACCACGGCAGGAAATGAAGATAACTGTAGCAGACTAGCATAGCTAACTCAAGAAAGCATATTTGGGTATTTGGAGGTATATTGATTCTGACCATGTGGAGATCCCAAAAGGACAGCACAAATGGTGACTTCCCAGGAACCAAAGTGAATTGCAGCACAAACTGTGCAATCTAACTGATTTACTTGCTGAACATGCAACACCCCAGGGACTCATGAATAGAAGGCATAATTCTTGCCACCTGTTCTGTTGATCCATGACCCTAACCTTTTTACGTGTGATTGCACAACTGCTAACACCGCGACTAGATCGGAGTCGTCAAATTTGGTGCAATTGAAGAAAATACGGATAACTTTGAACACAAAATTAACAAATATTACTCACGGTTATGTGGTCCATTTACTTACTTCCCCTTGTAGACTTTCCCATGAGCTCCCTCTCCAATCTTGCATCCAATAAACAGCATCCTGGGGTCAACAAGCAGCTTCTTGTCAATCCAAGAAGCCGGTGAGGAGGCATCCGAGCACCGGGCCGGCTCCACCAAATCGCCAGCCGCGACCTTGCTCGGGCGCGGCCGCCTGAACTCCTCGCTGCCACCATCCCTGCAGCTGCCGTCGCTGCCGCAGCTCATCGTATACGGCCGCGCCGCCACGGAGGGAACGACGGCTGTCAGGGGGGGTCAGCGGACTCGCAGGACAGCCGAGGCAGGGGCGGACCTAACGCGGGACGCCTTCAATTCGATTCGGGCCGGGACGGACTCCGGTGGAAGGAGGTCCAGCCTCGTCGCCCCCACCAAACCTGCTCGCCGGCCGCGCGCGCGCGAGAGAGAGAGGGGGAGGCCAGGCCGCCGCCTCACGATGGGGGAGGATCGGGCCGGGGTTCGGGAAGGAGAGGTCGGCCACGCCGTGCGTTTCGTGCGTTCCTACGGGGCCTTCTCACCGGCCAGCCGCCGCGCGCGAGGACCTCCGGGTCAAGCTGCAGGTCGGAGACTCGGAGGGGAAACAGAGAGAGAGCGAGTACGATGGAGTAGAGTTGCGGCGATGGGAGAAACACAAGACGGAGAAGGAGATGGAGGGGAAGGGGCGCATCTTGTTCCTTCGCCATTTTCTCGTTCTTTTCTATTTTAAAAATCGATTTTTTTTGGCACCGTCGAAACCAAGTTATTTCAGATATGGCGGGAGCAGAGATGATTTTCCTCCTCATTTCTTTTTTTTTTCCGTGGACTCTAAATACAAATAATTTTACTCAACTAGCTTACAAATTTAGAGATCAACATACACTGGCGTGTAAACACAAGGACGGGATAGGAGAAATTTCTTCCACAGAGAGAGACGATAATGAAAATTTTTCTTCCGATCAAGAACGGACATAGGTATCAATTATCAATTCCTCGTGGATATTTACCGTTGACATTTCTATCCACAATTGAGATTTTTTTAAACACGTGTAAAATTACCTTTTATAACAAATTGAATTTTGTTATCTAATAATCCTGTTTTGTACAAATTTGTTTGTTAACAGAGAAATTATTAGTCTCAACTTGATGGAATACCCTAAATTGTGTATAATAATTTGGTTTAGCAATAATCCGTCGGAGTGAAATTTGTCTGGTGTATCGGCATCATGATACGTGGCATGTGCCCCTGGTTTAATTTGTCCCACAGGATGCTCCCATGGTAAAAAAAAAAAACTCTCCCATAGATCCCCACCCTACGATGATATGATATGATCTGATCACTGTTTTTTCTTGACATGTGATATGTCCTAATCTGGACTACTTCAATGTGTATTTGAGTTTTTGTATAATTTCAAATATTATGTGCATTTCTTCCATATGTTTATTAGAAACAAAAACATTGTAATGGAGCTTCCAATAATTTGTGTGATGTTATATCTGAATTAAAGTTAAATGCTCCAAGTTATATATATATATATATATATATATATATATATATGTGAGAAATGACAACAACACGGTGGCTATATTTACTCTCCAAGATAACTTACAACGTTTACATATTGATAGACAAAAACTTTTTGTTTGGTCATACTCAAGTTATGTGCCAAAAAGATATGCTTACTTCTAACCATGCATGTTACTACTAAATCAAAACCTAATAGATGTAATTAGGGTGTGTTTGGTTGAGTTGCGGCTGTGGAAAAAACTGTTGAGGTTGTGGACTGTGGAAAAGCTGTTGTGAGATGTCAGCTGTAAGAAAGCTGAAAGTTGTTTGACTGAAATGACTGTGAAAAAGTTACTTTGAGCCGTGAGCTGTGTAAAAATTTAATTTATGAAATTTCGTATGGTTGTATGAAAATTGAAATGTCAATTTATAAAATTTTGTATGGTTGTATGAAACTTAAAATGTCAATTTATGAAATTTTGTACGGTTGTATGAAATTTGAAATGTCAATTTATGGAATTTTGTATGGTTGCATGAAATTTGAAATGTCAATTTATGGAATTTTGTGTGGTCGCATGAAATTTGAAATATCAATTTATGAAATTTTGTATGGTTGCATGAAATTTGAAATGTCAATTTATGAAATTTTGTATGGTTGTATGAAAATTGAAATATCAATTTATGAAATTTTGTATGGTTGTATGAAATTTGAAATGTCAATTTATGAAATTTTGTATGGTTGCGAGGCCAGAAGCCAGAAGCCGCAGAAAGCATGTCTGGAAAAGATTTCACAATTTCACTACACCAAAAATCATTTTTACTAAAAGTTGCTGGCTTGAAATAAACTTTTTGGTTTGGCTTTTGGCTTTTATGAAGTAAAAGCTGCTCCCAAAAACCAAATCAAAAGGGGGACCCTTAATCACCTAGTCGCTTCTTATGTCCATGTCCCATTCTTGTATAAGTCATTTTAATGCTTTTATTTTCTCACAGAAAAATAATTTATGTTTTATATATTTTAAAAGTAGAATAAATGAGAGAAAAAAAATACTAAAAATCATATATAAATGATGTCGGGATTTGACTTTGGATACCCCACAATTAGGCTCATTAGTCTGAAACGAGAGTAGGTCAAATCTAATGTTGTCGTCTGATATGACCCACATAGAGAGTCTCGGTTTCGATAAGGAATGTTAGTCCTTATCGAGTGACTAGACTCTGGATATAATATGTAAAGATTTATCTGTATCAAAATCTATGTAATAAAGGAATTAGCACCTGAGTTCGGTAGACAATATTAGATCGACTTGAGGGTAAATTTTTAGGTTGTTGGGCTCACCTTTTAAGTATATAAAAGAGTCTAGGCACCCTCGGAGACATTCAATCTCAAGTTATTCATCTTGCTTTTAACAACTTAAGCATCCATAACTTAATTACATCGCATTGTAAACTCATCCACGGTATTATACATTATAACACTAAACAACTTTTGTGATGTTATATCTGAATTAAAATTAAATGCTCATATATATATATATATATATATATATATATATATATATATATATATATGAGAAACGACAACAACACGGTGGCTATATTTACTCTCCAAGATAACTTACAACGTTTACCTATTTATAGACAAACACTTTTGGTTTGGTCGTACTCAAGTTATGTGCCAAAAAGATATGCTTACTTCTAATCATGCATGTTACTACTAAACCAAAACCTAATAGATGTAATTAATCACCTCGTGGCTTCTTATGTCCATGTCCAATTCTTGTATAAGTCATTTTAATGCTCTTATTTTTTCACGAACAAATAATTTATGTTTTATATTTTTTAAAAGTAGAAAAAATGAGAGAAAAAAATCTAAAAAACATATATAAATGATGTCAGGATTTGACTTTTGGATACCCCACAATTAGGCTCATCAGTCCGAAATGAGGGTAGGTCAAATCTAGTGTTATCGTCTGATATAACCCATGGAGAGGGTCTCGGTTTCGATATGGAATGTTGGTCCTTATCGGGTGACTGACTCTGGATATAATATGTAAAGATTTATCTGTATCAGAATCTATGTAATAAGATTAGACTCTAGATATAATACTTAAAGATTTATCTGTATCAGAATCTATGTAATAAGGGAATTAGCACCTGAGTTCGGTAGACAATATTAGATCGACTTGATGGTAAATTCTTGGGTTATTGGGCTCACCTTTTGAGTATATAAAGGAGGTTAGGCGCCCTCAGAGACATTCAATCTCAAGTCATTCATCTTGCTTTCGACAACTTAAGCATCCATAGCTTAATTACGTCGTATTGTAAGCTCATCCACTATATTATATATTATAACACTAAATATAAGTTATTATCCTCCGAGAAACTCAAACCAATATAAACATTAATTCTTATGTTCTTGACCATCAGGTTCAAAGGTCATATGTTTCCTTACATATATCTAATTACCATGTTGGATGATTTTTTTAAAAATAGTATTTTAAAAAATAAATTTTCAAATTTGTATAGCACTTTCAAAAAATTTCAAAAATGGGTAGCAGTCGGCCGACCAAGTGTCGACTACCGTCACGTGGCCCCTAGTCGGCACTTGGTCGGCCGACTTCGGTCACATCAGCGCTAGTCGGCCAACCAAGTGCCGACTAGCAGCCACGCTAGTGTAGCAACGACTAGTTACCCATGCCAATAGCTCTTTCGGTTTACTGGTGGAACGTTAGTGTCAATCGGTCGTTGAATGGTTGACTCCTACTGACGTGGTCCGAAGCACCCAAGCTGCCCACTCCTAGGTAAATCTCTCCTCCCTATTTTTTTCATATTGTAGTTATTAAGTTGAAATTAATTTAGTTATAGATTATAAGTAATATAATAATAATGTGGTAGTATATTACACATAGTTCAGAGTAATGTACGTCTAGTTTAATCAAGTTTTACATATGATTTAGAGTACTATACTTTTCTTTTACGGGTGGTTTAGAGAAAATGTAGACAAATATTTAATGAACTGAATTTATGTAGATACATTGGAATATGGTGAAAAAGGATTTATCGACTCACAATTATGATCCTCGTCACCGTCTACTGGAAGGTGTCGAACCCCCACGTGTTTCTATGGAGACACATATAAATTTATGAGAAGCTGGGATGACCTAATCTACAAGATAAGGTATTGGAAGTGTGTGAACTACTCTTGGACTCCGGAAAAGCCAAAGCCAAGGCCAAAGCGTGGACCACATGCAAACAAACTAGTATTAATAACTTTTTTATGTTCATTTCTATATATTTCTCGAATAAATCACTTACAATATGTGTATTAATATTTATGTGTGTATGTAACTCCTCCACCGTTGCCACCTCCGTTGTGTGACTTTGTCGAATGGATCGATAAAGAGGTGGATCCGCACGACTGAGCTTCTCTTATGAGGCACCACACGTTCAACAGGGAGCTCAGTGAGATGATATACCAGAGAGAATGTGAGCGCGAGGAAAAATTTAAGAGAAGGGAGGAGGCGGAGCGCAAGGCAAAAGAGAAGTGCGAGGTTGAATTACGAGTAGATGTTTTTCCTCGAACATTTCAAGAAAACAATGTAGCTTTGTGCAAATAGTTCAACACACTTTGATAGAAATGTTGTGGAACTATCGTCCTACTGATTTCTCCGTTCTCTCTCTTTTCTAGTACATTTTCATTGCTCTCTGTACCTAAGCTATTTCTACCTGTTGTATTTCCTCCATTGTTTGTCCTCTTCACTCCACCTCGCAATACTCACTCGATCATCAGCTTCAATCCTTCTTGTTTCATACTCGGAGTGACTTTTTGTCTCTATGATAGAATCATTCTTGTACATTGTGTAGCCTTTTATTTTTCTCTGTTAAGTACTCCATAAATTTTGTGTGGTATAGATATCGCTCATCTCTATGCACCATCAAAGTAGCAGTATGGCGGTCGATGAAGTACCGGGTAGTTCTACGGATTATGCCCTCCATAATACCAACCAAAGGCAAGCATCACATACCCCACATCACCCAATTGTACACCCCCGCAAGGTTTGTGGTCATGATGTCATATAATAGGGATCACTGCTCTCTACTCTTAAATTTTATCCAATTTGAAAAGTTGTGAACTTTGGTCCTCATCCGTTTGCGAACTGTCTGCTGATCATCAGTGAGAAGTGCACATAGTGGCTCATGCTCTAGCTCATCATTAGTTCTAGACTGCTATCTTGCGACCCTCTCCTGCTTGTACTTTGAAGTCAACTTATATCTTGATTTTGGACACACAATATCTTAAAACAAAATTTTCAATTCTTTATTCTTCCCGATATGACGGTAGAAATTTGCACTTAAATGATGTATACACCATCGATATTGGATGTCCCTCTAAGGATAAGACTCATCCGTATCATTCTTCATATGTTGGACTATCTTTATAAGCCTGACATGTTGGTCATGTATCACACAAACATTTTCCCAGTCTTGAACAACTCCAATGTGCAATTATCGTAAGAATCACAATCAACTTTTGTAGTTCTCACTTTCCACAAAACCAAAGACAATTGACACAACCTGGTTGTTGCTATCAACGCCAATAGCCGTCAATATCTGACCTTTATACTTCCCGGTTAGAAATGTTCCATCCACACAAAGAATAAAACGACAATACTTGAACGCCCGAATGCAAGAATCGAGTGCAAAGAATACTCAATGTAGAATCTTAGCACCTTCTGGAAATATTGCATCCTTATCTTGGAAGCTATAGTATGTGGCAGGGTTGTAGGTCTGCACTATTTGTAAGCAAAAAGGCATGTTATGGTATGAGTCCTCAAATGTACCGAACCTCATCTTGAGTTCTATCTATTTTTTCCTTCCATGCCTTAGAGTAGTTCACTTTGTATTGAAATCTTCTCTCTATGGCAAGTATTAAGGTCTGAGGCTCGTAAATGAGATTCTCAACAATCTCAAAGTACATCACCCCCGCAATGTAACTGACACTTAGATTTTTCTAGCTAGTTACACTGTATCAATCACACGTGTATGTTGGATCACAATTGAGCACAACCAATGAATTCCCCACTTTGATTTATATGCGTGAACTATCCATAGACAATTATTCCTCTCGCACACAACGTCATAGTTTGTGTTGTTTGAAATTTTCACTCGAAATGATCGTCGGAGTGATAATGACCATACTTTCACGACATCTTTCACAACATCCTTCGTAGAATACATAGCATCCATGTGCACCTTATTTTGTGCATACTCTCAACGATTATCACGTCCATCATTTATAGCAAGATCATGAAAATATTCTTCTTGCCACTCATTGGGAATCACAATGTCCGGCTCTTCATTATCATTGTTGTCATCTACTGCTTTGACTTCTTTACCCGAGTTCTCATCTCCACCCTCCTCCATAGCTTCCTCAAAATCTTGATAATCTCTCTCAAGCAACTCAGCTATGTCCTCTATTTCCTCCCATTCGTTAAAATCTGAGGTAAAATCTGTTCCTAACCTTTCTCTAACGTCATTCTAACAAACCCCATCCACATGTTGTTTGAGGTAATAGGATCCATCTCCCAAAATAACCCTTCGAGCACACGACTGCATCGAGCATACAAATACAAACCCCACTGCTCCTTATCTACTCGAAAATATGATACATCCACCGCCTAATTCTATCAATGCCACGCTCCTCCACCCGACTTAAACTATTCTCAGTATATTGATAACTACTAAGATCAGCACTGTCATGACCAATAACTACTAGACCATCTCTATAGTAATTCTAAATGATGTTCTATCCATAATTCCCGAAAACATTAATGTTCATACCAATGTGGCTAAATTAAGTATCAAACAATATGACAAAAAAACAGAATACCAAAGTATATTATATGTAAAAACGGTAAAGTAAAGTAAATTAAGTCCACATTCTAGAATGGATTATATGTATAAAAGGGTAAAATAAACTATGTTTAAATTGAAAAGTGCATTAAATATATAACACACTAAAGTAAACTATGTGCGAATACCTACAACGACACTAGACAATAGTAGATACAATGACGGCTTGTTCTTGCGTCAGCAAGCTAGCAACAACAAAAGAGCTACATATAATGAAGAAAAATGTTCATAAAACTTCTAATTTTTTCGTAAAGAACGTAAATAAATTATATAAATGAAGTAAAAACAACGCCTAAATTATGTGTAAATACAAATAAAAGTACACTTAATTATTTCTAACAGACCCCTAAATTATGTGTCAAGTATTCATAAATTATTACTAATTTATGTATAAACTATTCATTACATATATCCTTACCGTATCAGTAAACAATCACTAAATTACTCCTAATTACTATTAAACTGCTGCTAAATTAATCCTAAAGTATAGCTAAATTACTCCTAAATTACCGCTAATTCACTAAATTACTCTTATATTACTCCTAAACTACTACTAAATTATACTACAAAAAGTTTATATAGGGGAGCAATCGGTCGTTGAACGGCCGACTCGCGCCACGTCAACAGGAGTCGATCGTTCAATGGCCGACTAGTGCTAACGTGACGCTGGTCGGCCAAAAGAGACGTTGGCACGAGCAACTAGTCGTTGCCGCGCCAGTGTGGACGTCAGTCAACACTTAGTCAGCCGACTGGCACCGACGTGGCCGGAGTCAGCCGACTAGGGGCCACGTGGCGACAGTCGGCATTTGGTCGGCCGCCTGTTACCTATTTTTGAATTTTTTTGAAAGTGATATACAAATTTGAAATTTTATTTTAAAAAATACCATTTAAAAAAATTCCACGTTGGATACGCTCGACTAGATTCACCAACAAATAATCAAATGGAGTATTTAAATAGCTCAAGTAAGCGCTCAAAGGCAGCTAGCCGGGGACACATGCACGGTGGACCAGTAGCAAAACTCCTGGCTACCAATTTAAATATAGTTTATTTGAGATGAATTTAATACTATAAATTTAGTTCTGTTGTCTAAAGTCGAGCGGGCGTATTTGACTTGGTAGAGGGAAACGGGGACGTGGAGTCCACAACCCGGTTTCGATGGCACGCCCCTCTCACGGCCCTGTGGGGCCCACGTTACTCCACGTGGGTTTAAGCATCTTTTTCTTTTATTTATTATTAATTTCCTTTTTCTACGCACTTGGCCTACGAAAAATAGCATACCGTTGAACCGTTCACGCGGAATCATCCACTGGCCGAGATTCTTTATTCCCATTCATCGTGTGGACCCCTGCATTTTTTTTCTAGTCCATAGTGCACTAACTTTGTGGCCGTGAGTCTCGCTAATTTGACCAAAATTGATATTAATATTGGAGATTAAGCAAGAATCAGTCGTATAATAGTAAATTATATCACCTCTTTTATTAAATATTATCGAATGTGTTTTTTAAAAATTGAAAACATACTGTATTACTAATTTATATCATTTAGAGCACGTTTTTTCAGCATCTGATAGCTACACTTATTTCTAAAATCTAAAGTTAAAACCAACGATTTAGATTCTAGATTAGACTGTGAGAAGCGATAGATACGAAATCTAAAAATGAATTAGAATTTAAAAACTAGAAAACAACAACTTATACAGATTCTCACCCACTAGATATGTATACTAACCATCTACTCAGACTAGCTAGCTAGATACTCAACTAATTACTAATTTTTTTGCTAAAATAAACATGTCCTTAAATTGTAATCATATATATTTCGAGCATGTTTGGAAAACTTTAAATTCAAGAAATAGATAATGAGTACCTAACTAGTGAGTATAACTAGTGAGTATCTAGAGAGATTGGTATTTATCAGATTCTATATTCTGATTTATTTTCAAACTTGGGCTGTACATTCGGTATCCAAAATCTAGATCATTTAGAAAAGATTCAGATTCTCGTGTCGTTTGGTTCAGAGACAGAGTGGGATGAAACGGTTTTTTCCTAGTTTTTTGGATGAGATCGTTCCATCTCGTGTTGGGTTACGAGAGATAGGGATGTTCTAGTTTTATGTTTGGTTGGTGGGTTGAGAGAAACGAGACTCTACCTCGGAACCTCCGTCTCACACCGAAATACTTTCGGTCCATTTCAAAATCTCCGGCTCATCTTAAAACCTCTAAAACCTCTATATCGGAACCTCCGGTCCGCCATGGAATCTCTAACCCGGTCTCGGAGGCTTCGAGTATGAGGTGGGACGAGTTCGTCCCTCCATTTTTTGGGGACGAGTTCGTCCTGAATATTCCAAAGAATATTTTTTGATGGGACGACTCCGTCCACCTAACTTCAAACCAAACACCTTAAAAAATAGAATCGTCATGTCTCATTCTACCTCGTTCCTCGAACCAAACGCCACCTAATAATACAAGGTCAATAGTTCAAAGGGGCATCAGTAGTCAAAATGAAAATACTAGGGTGGTAACGGTGACAAATATTCAAGGAAGGAGACAATATACGTGCAAATAATGAATAAGCGAGATTTCAACGTACGTACCGATGGGGAACACGTGCTCACCGGTGGGGGCATAGGAAAACGATGTGTGTGCGTGGAGATTGTCACCTAAATCATGCGACGCTGTCGGTTGTTGCCGCTTCGATCGTCCGTCTCCGTTCGCCGGGAGGAAAAAAAACGCGCCACAATTTGCACGGTCAACCGGACACTGTGCACGCCCGGCTTTAAACTTCGTGCAGGAGAGAATCGAAATATATATACGAGATATTCAGTTCAGGGTCGCTAGCTTCTTAGATTAATTCAGGGCTCATAGCAAAAAAAATGAGATACTAATCTAGTTTGTTTTCATAAACTGAAACAAACACAATAATTTATCAGATTATTATAATCTGAAGCACAAATTATAATAATATAGTAAACGGGTTTAACTCATTTTTTATAAACTGAATTGTTATAATTCTAAACTGAAACAAACGATCATAGTTTTAATTACTTTATCATTATAAAATTTGAAGGTAAGGTCCATCTATGCCAAAAAGAAAAAAAATCAACAGCTAGATGAGCCTTGTAAATTGCCTAAACTTGACAATAAGTTGGAGAAATATCCAGTGCAATCGTGCGATCTGGTGCATCCAATCAAGATTCAACGGTTACATATGAAAAAAGTAAAAACGTATTAGGTTTCATATGTAACTGTTGGATCTTAATTAAATGCACCAGATCGCACGATTGCACTGGATATTTCCCCCCAATAAGTCATCCATGAACGGGAACTAGTACTTATGTGTAGACGTACGTTCTGGGTCTCCGAGTCATAACGTTTCGTTCTAATTATTGTGTGATATACGTGTCTACGCATGTATGTATGCAATGTTAACGCAATATGTTAAGAAAACCAATTACTACGTATTTGATATGCAATTAACTATTTATCGTTTAATAGAAGGTAATTAATTGTTTAATAAGAACATCATGATGGTATACTAAGGGGCTTAGGATCGCTAGGGTTAGACCAGTAGGGTAGCTTAGGGTTACCTTTAGGTTGCTTGACGGAGAGGAGAACGCCATGGCGATGGCGCTGTGGCGTCGAAGTCCGGTGAACGGCAGTGAAGGGGCTTCCCGACGCTCCAGCACTCACATAGATCGGTTTAGGGTTTTGGGTGACTTAGCACATCAACATCAACTCGTTTTGTGCACTGTAGCCCTTATTTATAGTGTGCTGTACGCCAGGGGCCCTTCAACCTAATCGGTTGGGGCACCCCCGATCAGGGTGCCTAAAAATCAGGGGTCTGTTAGGCTCATTCCGAGATTCCAGGGAGGAGAGGGACTCGGTCCCCCTCTCCTCCCCGAGAGCTAATACTAACATTCTCCCCCTAGATCTCGACTTAGTTCTTAACTTAACTTAACATTACACCTATTCCATTATAGATCAATGCATAGAGCATGCTGCATCATAATAGTCAGTTACGTACTATATGACTCAACAACTACAATGCACATTTCTATTTTGAGATAGTTTCTCAACTTATTTTGGGCCCTTATAAATCCATAGATCATAGGTTTACCTTAACCCATGTCGACTAAGTGTTCTCTGAACACATTGGGAGGTAAGCCTTTTGTGAGCGGATCCGCAAGCGTTCGCTTGGTACTTATATGCTCTACTTATCATTTGATCTTGGATTCTCTCCTCAACAATATAACACTTAACTTAGATGTGTTTGGCAGCAACACACTTCTTGTTGTTATAGGAGAAATATACTGTTGACTCATTGTCACAGTATAACTTAAGTGGTTTTAAAATGCTGTCGACCACTCTTAAAAACGGAATAAATTTCTTAAAAACATAGTGCATGTCCGACGGCCTCACAACTTGCTACAAAACTTGGCATACATCGTGGTGGATGCCATCATAGTTTGTTTGGAGCTTTTCCACGACACAGCTCCCTTTGCGAGTGTGAATATATATAACTTAATGTGGACTATTTAGTATTCACAACTCTCGCAAAAACTTAATTTGAATAACCTGCAATTGCTAGGTTATCTAATCTTACATACGTTAGCATGAGGTCTTTGTGGCTTATACAAAACTCAAGGTTTTCTTAATTTAATCCAGCGATCTATTTCTGGATTTCCTGATATCTGCCAAGCATTCCGGCGGTATAAACTTAGTCAGAGCGAGTACATAATTGAGCATACATTGGCTTCCGACAGCAGAAGTATATGGAACCAATCTAATTTGATCGATCTCATATTGGTTCCTGGGATACTAAAAGTTCCCAACTTATCACCCTTGACTATCGGATCAGTCGATAGCTTATACGCATGCATACTATATAGTATGCCGTACGCGATAATCTTAATACCCCCTTAATGACATCTTAGAGAAACTCCAATCCTAACACATAGGAAAATTTCTCCAAGATACTTAATGTCAAAATGAGAGGACAATATTTCTTAGTTTCTAATAGTAGTTGGACATTACCACTTGAAAACGGAATGTCATCCACATGCTAAACTGGGAAAATAAATTCCCCATTCTTAAACTTAGACAAACACAATTGTCCTCTTCATTATTCTTAAAACCCAAAATTCTTAATAGTCTAATTAAATTTTAGATACCCTTACTTAAAACTTATTTAAGTTCATTGGACTTAGATAAAATGGTATCATAAATTTCCTTTCATTTCTATGACAAAACATTTAGTTGTGTCATATAGACATTCTCATTTAAACTTATTGAAAATGTCGTCTTTATATCAATCTGATGCAGTTCTAAGTCATAATATGCCTTAATGATTCTTAAAGAATCCTTAAATAAGACATACAAAAAATGTCTCATTTAATCTGCTTCTTATCTGAGTTGGCACATTATTTACTAAGTTAGAGAGTTGTTCCTTTACTTCTTCATTAGCATCATCTAGAAATGTAGATTCCTGAACAACAGAAGCCTCATGTACAATAGATGTCGCTAATGAAGGTCCAAACTTAAGTGTTGGACAAAAGGACACTACCACAGGTACATGGAAAAATTGCTCTTGAATCATAGGGGTGGATTCACTAACCCACTTCTCTTCAAGATTAATTTCTCTAAGTACCGTGCTCCCCCTGATTAAAGCATCTTCTATAAAATGCATATCTCGTTTCTACAAACTTACCATGTCTGTTAGGACATTATAAAACGAGATCACTTAGACTTATCTTTACAGTCAATAAAATTGACAACTTACTGTCTTAGGACTTTAACTTATTAATATTTGGGTTAAAATATAGCCTTAGCGGGACGACATATCCTTATTCTAAAATAATTTAGAAAATGGTTATCGTCCTGTCCATAATTCTTATGGTGCTTTCAGGCACAGACTTATTAAGGATCCAATTAAAATTATGAATGGTGGTTTGAATGCCTCCATTCACAAATTAATTGTTAGAGTGGAATAACTTACCATACTACTTACTATGTCCACTGAAGTGCGAGTGCACCTTATAGCCACTCTATTTTGCTTAGTACACCCGATATAAAATACCGGGCTATTTTGCCATTTTCTATAGAACCTTGCAAAAGAGTTCAAGAAATCGGCCATACGGGGTATATTGACCGTAGCACGGTCAGATCTTACCCTTTTTAAACTTTAGATCACGCTGATATAAGAATCAGCCTTAAAAACATCTTAAATTTATCCAGAGCAACTGATAATCTGATCACTATGATCTGATCGCTCTTAGATTGAATAAATGTTAATCAATTAATTTTAAATCACCATTGGGCAGAATTAGAATCAATTGAGCTTAAATATAATAACATTATCACCAACGTTGGTCAGGAGATAAAAAAATTACTACAATCATTAAACTTAATTTCGCATCTTTCTTAATTTATTTGACGTATTTATCTTAATGCAATATATGCTTGAAACTTAGTCTAAAGAAACTAAAGCGGAAGAATTGACTAAACGTTCAATCCTCCCCCTCGAAATATGGTCCATTAGATAGTGCCATAATTTCGAAAATACGTCATCAATTCTTTTGGTCTTATCATTATTCTCAGATGATAAAATCATCTTGAGAAAATAAATAAAGTTTGTCATGCTCAAAAGCAAGACTAAGGACTTTATTTCTAAGTGCGAAAATTCATTTATTACCATTCTTGTTCATCCATTTTTGGAAACTCCACATATTCCTTCATGTGATGTTCCTCCTTACAATGTCTGTAGAAGTCTTTTCACGACATCATGTTCCTTTATGTGAGCTTATAAGAGGAGTCCTTAGCATTATTAGAACGAGTCTTATAATGCTTCTTCCCCTTTATTTATGTTGCACATTGTGACCTAAATCATTACGTGCTTACTTAATTCTTATACATAGTTTGAAATCAGCATCTACAAACTCCAACACTCTCGCTGTAAGTTGTAATTGATCACAAAAGATCAGAAAAAATTTAGTGTGACGTCATAATAACAATTTGGACGATAATATCATCCTTGAGCTCTTATTCATGGGTTTCATCTTTGAAAACCATGTCGCAAAAACTTACTAAGCTTTTCTTAATAAGCGTGCTAGCATACGCCTTAGTAAAGTCACCTTCAGATACTCTTTGCAGTATCATGATGTGGGATAGAACCCCTAATTGGCTCCATAATGGAGCTCTTAATCATAATACATTTTGTGTTACCACTGATTTCATTTAGTACGATATATCTTATTTTAATCTTATTTCGGCGAAGTCATGTAACCTTATGACAAAAGCCTCTTGGCTTTCATCCCCTCAGATTACGAGCTTCGCACGCTCAGTTAGACAATCAAGCATTAAGACAAGATCTATGTCCTATAGCACAATCGCTATCTTAATATCTCATCTCCGGGAACCGTAGTTCTTACCATTGAGGGACTCAATGCCGGAGATATGACTTAGCAAATTTCTAATAAGGAACATTATCAAAGTATATTATAACAGATATAATATGATACATGAAAATTTAACGTTGGTCAAAATTAACATGTGATACACTTAATACTTAAAAGACGAATTAATTCTACATCACCGTTGGGCAGAAATAGAATCAATTCAACTGAACCATAGTAATTTCATCACCAACGTTGGTCAGGATATAAAATCACTATGTTAACAAAATACAACATTTATAATGCCAAATTAAATTATCTCGTTGGTTCAAATTTAATTGACAGAATAAATGCTACTTAATTGATAGGATGAACATGGTACTAATTTTAAAAAGGTGTATTCGCAGCGGAAGACTTAATCTTAATTAATACACTGATTAAAACAGTAATAAAATTTTGAATTTTACAGCACAATACTTATTTTAAACAGTATATGCACAATGGAATACTTAATCCTAATTAATACACTGATTAAAACAGTAATAAAATTTTAAATTTAAACTTAATCAAAATCTAAACGAATATTTCTCAATTAAATATAGTCCTTAGACTAAATTTAATAAAGAAAACATCATAAAAGTACTTAAAAAATGCTGCAAAATTCAGAATAAATTTTCTGAGTATGTAAAAACTTATACAAAATTTTCCTCGCAGATAACTTATCTTTTCTTAATTTTGGGCATTTTTCTGAATTTTCAAGACAAAATATAAATGAAAAACTAATTCTAAAAATCAGGAAATTCAGAAATTGAATTTTGGCCTATACTGTGCAAAAGGCCCAACCCATATGTGAAAACAGTCCGGCCCACAGCGCCCTTTACGCGCCCGCGCGCACCCAGGCCGCAACCTGGGCCTGGGCCGCGAATTTACGCCCCCGCCTGGGCCAAAAATGGTCCGATCACTGCCAGCTGTCGGATCTGATCCGACGGCCGTGCGTGAACCTCGCCCGCACAAAAGGGCTCTAGGGCGCCGCAAAATGAAACCCTAGTCATTTTCCCCACTCGCGCGACCGGGAGCTGAGCGGAGCGGCGGAGCGAGCGGCGCGAGCGGCGCGGCAGAGCGGTGACGGCGGAGCGCCGCCCGCCGGCCTCCTCGCTGGATCCCTCCGCTCACCCTCGGGTGAGCGAGGGTTCGCCGAGGTAGCCGGCGGCGATGCTACACGCCGACCCGAGCTTAGAGGCGGTGGCGGCGGCCCACGACGGCGACGGCGACTCGCTGAGCGAGCGCGGCGAGGGCGGTCTTCCCGGGCTCCGGCGAGGTTAGATCCGGCGGCGAGGGGCTAGGTATGGACCCGCGCCCCCTCTAAGCAAAATTAGGGTTAGGGTTAGGGTGAAAACCCTAACCCTAATCCTCTGTTCGTCTCCCCCCTTTACTTTTGATCTGTTTTTCCCTTTTGTTCCTCCCAAATCCCTAATCCTAAGATCTTCTCTCTTCCTCGGCTGATCCAGAGGGGGGGGTACTGAGTGCGGTGTTGGCGTCGGCTCAAGGAGGGGCCGACGCCACCCTAACCTTACTAGCATAGGTACAGGGGGGGTCTTAGTGCGGATGTGGGCAAACTCAAGGGCTTAGGGAGGTCTCGGCCACCGAAAACCTTAGCCCAGCTCCTCTGTTCTTAGGTAGGGGTTTCTCTGGGAAATACTTAGCGGGGTGATGGTCACCGCTTAGGATGGCCGAGATCACCCTTAACCCTAACCCTAACTAGCCTAGAGACTAGCACGGCTCTGATACCATTGATGGTATACTAAGGGGCTTAGGATCGCTAGGGTTAGACCAGTAGGGTAGCTTAGGGTTACCTTTTAGGTTGCTTGACGGAGAAGAGGACGCCATGGCGATGGCGCTGTGGCGTCGAAGTCCGGTGAACGGCAGTGAAGGGGCTTCCCGACGCTCCAGCACTCACATAGATCGGTTTAGGGTTTTGGGTGTCTTAGCACATCAACATCAACTCGTTTTGTGCACTGTAGCCCTTATTTATAGTGTGCTGTACGCCAGAGGCCCTTCAACCTAATCGGTTGGGGCACCCCCGATCAGGGTGCCTAAAAACCAGGGGTCTGTTAGGCTCATTCCGAGATTCCAGGGAGGAGAGGGACTCGGTCCCCCTCTCCTCCCCGAGAGCTAATACTAACACATCACTTTACTATTTTGTATATATTTTACCCCTGATTTGATCGATTCACTTTATTTAATTCGATTTCTTGATGATTTAACAAAACGGATAGTATTAATCTGGGAACAAGCAAAGGCAATATGAATTTAGATGATTTCAGTAATTAGGGGGATAAAATAAAATAAAAAAGCTGAAGTGATAATATCAGCTGCACCCACATGTACTTAATTTGTTTATCCGATTGGTTGCCGACGTTTGAATTCACATGTACTTAAAAAATATTTGCATGATTCCAAACCGTCCGCTAGTTCGTCCCAAGTGCATGATGAGATAAAAAGTCTTGTGAATTGAATAATACTCTCTCTCTATATATGTAATTAAATCAAAGTCTAACCTATCTTTACCTAACGCTTGAACGACAACGACCACCGCATCTAGAAACAACCCTACGCTATCTATAAGTACTTCTCTATTTAATTACTACCTAGTTATAGTACATCCAAATTGAGATTTATGTCGAATTCAAGCCACTCGGAGAAAATTTATTTTTTTTAAAAAACTTTGCTAATGTATACATATACCATGTAGGGTTTGGTAAATGTTCATGGAGCTAATAAGCTAGCTCAAGTAAACAATTAAAGGTGTGTTTGATTCTGCTTTTGAAATCTGTTTTTGCTTTGAACCAAACAGGTTTACTAAAACTGTTTCTGCTGTGAAAAAGTAATTTTTTCTAGTACAAATTTGGAAACAGCTTAGACACTACTTTTCTGCTTCTATTTTTCTGTTTTTAGTACAAATTAAATAGCATGAATTCAAGGTGTCTTGATTGATCTAACATTATTATGGTTTGTATTACATTACATAATTTCATGAGTTACTTTATAAGATGAACTATGCACTTTTTATATATTTTCCGGTTATTTGGTTGCATCAAGGTTGAGTGTTTTCTATTTATATATATGTATAGAATATTATAACGATGAAAATTATATATGTTATAAAAAACAATCAGCTCACAATAGTTTTTTCATAGCAGACAACTTAAATAAATAGCTAACAACAACTTTTTGAACCAAATGCACACTAAACAAATCTGAACTCAAGACAAAGATAGAAGAGGGGAAAATTCAACTGAGCTAGCTAACTCAGCTGTGACCAGTCCTGTCATGTGTGTATATATGCTTGGTTTTAACTACTTTTTTTAAACTACTTGCAAGACTTTTGAACACGAGAATTTTATATGAATTAGTTTAGTTCTTATAAAATTTCTATAAAAAACCGTATGTTTCAAAGGAGACAATAATCATACATAAATACACATGTTGTGTGTGTGTGTGACAAATATCCAAAAGCCTTGATGCAATTGCATGGGACCAGACATGGCCTCATCACACACCCAACAAAGTCCAATAATTGTGCTCCAAAAAGCTTGCAATGAATAAAAAAAATGTGGAGCTAGCTCTAGCAAGTGCAACTCCTTTTCCCTCTTCTTCAGAAGCCAACACTGCAAGCACAAGATGCTAGCTACCTCAGCTCTATCATGGGATCAGACAATGCATCTGCATATATGCATTCTCTCTCTCTCTCTCTCTCTCTCTCTCTCTCTCTCTCTCTCTCTCTCTCTCTGCTTGCTCAATCCCCATCATTGGCTGATGAGTCTGAGTGACTCTTGAAAATTTTAGGTCAGTAATATCACTATAAACTTGTAAATTAATGATTATGGCTTTTAGTGAAATATTGAGACCACTAGATAAATTTAAAGAGTGTACTTGAGCTGACCAATAAAGCATGGTTGTACTACAATTGCTCTCCATCTCCTACACATTGGATCATCAGCTCCTGATGGTGTTGGTGTGTAGAGCTTGTGGTTTAAACTTGGTGTTTGGTAGGGGGTCACTGTCCCTGCACCATTTATATTTCTATCTCAATCTCATGTTGATCTTGTGTGTCAATTAAGCCCCTGTTTTTTTCACGGGGTAAGGTGCAAGTGCGACGTCCACTGCTGCTCCTTTTTTCTACGAGGAGAGAGATAGAGAGAAGCTTCTTTCTTTATATCTTTTCAGTTTTTGTGTGTGAGGACTCCTTTGAAATGATGTGTTTTAAAAAGAATTTTAGAGAATTTAATTTGATTTCTATAAAATTTTTATAAAATTTCTGAAGGATTGACCTGAATGTTTTTTCTTTATTATTATGTTTGGGAGCTAGGGATAAAAATCCATAAAATTTTTTCCTAAAAGGCCATAAAAGAAACTAACTTCTCTTTCCAAATATATCAGATATGGAATATGTAATCCTATAATCAACAATCTCTAACATAATGATACACCCATCCTAAAATCCTAAAATATATAGAAAATTCAACATATGCCACAATAATTCTCATATATATTACTGAAAATTTCATATAGAGGGAGTTTCTATATATATTACTACTTCAATTTTTATGTTCATATATGATATTGTCGTTAGTTTCAACGATAGTTTTTCTAAATGTCCAAATTGCCCTCATCTCACTAAAAATCAAGGATAATTTAATCTCTGTGATTAACTAGCACTCGTTGCAGCTGACACATGTGTATTAATCACTTATTCAATAGCTAGATAGCTTCGTGAGTTGAGGACGGTTTTGACATTTATAAAAACACTAACGTTGAAATCAACGACACAGTGACATATATGGACATAAAAACTGAAGCAATAACATATATAAGAACAATAAATTTTTAGTGATATATATGAGAATCAATGAATTTTAGTGCCGTACATGAAATCCTTTAAAATATAATAATATTTATGTTTAGGAATATGTATTACATAGATATGTAAAAATGTTATAATATCCTTCTCGATTAGAGGAGTATAAACCCAAAAATAGTCTATAGAGCAATGATTAATAAAGTTTAAGGGTAATACAGGTATTTTAGAGATAAAATGATATTTTACAGGTACTAGGTTACTACATTTAGGATAAATTTTGAACTATAAAAAATGATATATTTTACAACTAGGTTGCTGCTTCTTAATTAATTGCAGATTGTTGAAAACATCTTCTCAACAGAAATTATTGTATGAAATAAAGTTAACAAAAGGAACAACGTGATCCTAACGAGATTTAGGGTGCGTTTGGTTCTGCTTTTGAAATCTATTTTTATTGTGAAAAAGCAGAAGCTGAACCAAACGGGTTTAACAAAACCACTTCTGATGTGAAAAATCAATTTTTTTCTAGTACAAATTTGGAAGCAGTCTGCACCCTGCTTATCTGTTTTTGCTTTTCTGTTTTTCTGATTTTTAATACAGATTAAATAGTATGAATTCAAGGTGTCTTAATTGATCTAATATTATTATGGTTTATATTGCATTGCACAATTTTATGAGATAATATGCGGTTGTCGGTTACTTTATAAGATGAACTATGAACTTTTTTATTTATATAATATATTTTTTAGTTATTTAGTTGCATTAATGTTGAGTGTTTTCTATTTATATATATGTACAGAATATTATAATGATGAAAATTATGTAAGTTATAAAAAACAGTCTGTTCACAACAGTTTTTTTCACAGCAGTTTCAACCAAACAACTTTTAGATTTTTCAGAGCAGGCAGCTCACAACTGCTTTTTCACAGCAGGCAGCTCACAACAGTCTTTTCACAGCTCACAGCAGAACCAAACGCACCCTTAGAGTACCCGACATGTGCTTAACATAGCAGAGATATTTTGAAGAAGAAAAAAGTAGCATAGTTCATTATTCATTATTCTGATGAAGAAAAAAGTAGCATAATTCATTGACAACAGTTGAACAAACCAATATTTTTTACTACAAAACCACGAGAAACTAAAAACTCAATTATGGAGTAATATATCACATAATCCACGCATGACTAAAGCTAAAAGAAGATGGCTCACTGAAAGTAAGACAAAAACAGAAAAAAATGTGTGATATATATGTGCTATATATTGATCGACATAGTTATGAACACTAGCCCAATATTGATTGATTACTAAATGTAAGAGGACATGATATCATCCTTAATCATAATAGGACATCACATATCATCCACAGCTTCCACGAACGGAACAAAGCAAAATTGAAATCACCGCGCAAAGCCTAGACGCGAGATCCCATCGATTCGTCGCGCCGTGTTACTTAATGTTTCCAAATTTTTCGTTTCGCCTGTTGAGAGATGCTAATGAAAATCTTTAGGAAGTGTATTTATACAGGCAAAAACAATGGCTAATATGCAGGCTGTTCGATTAATTGGTGTTGATGTCTAGGAGTTCCTGAATAAATCGAGTGCACTGCTCATGGGTGGCCTGGCCCAAACAAAGGTATTATTCAAATGGATTCCTGTTTACAGCCTGCTAAGAAATAACACCAGAGGAAAATAAATGGCCACTATTTCTGTGCACGGCCCGATCAGCAGGCACAAGTGGCCCGAATTTTTTTTCAAAATAATACATTTTTAAAACAAATTAAACTAGCTTTCTATGGGCAGTACTGATCTAAGCTAATCACCGGCCTAGGTCGGCAGCTCATTGGCTGATCGTGGTTCATCTACCTATCTAGATTGGTTTAGTCTATATCGACATATGATTTGTTGATTTAGATCAAACTAGCCTAAATCAGTGGATTGAGGGCAGTCCAATCCATAGTTTCTTAGACGGTGTCTTATTTTACTATGTCAGCAAGACACTACTACATCTTGAAACTACGTTTTCAATCCTAATTTCTTAATATGCATCTACAATAAATTTTTTATATTATTTTTTTTCTCTCTCTTCCCCCCATCCAATCACTTCCATCCATGTATTGGATATAGTAAAGACACAGTGTCTTACTTAAGACATGATTTTTCAAGTTGTATTCTCTCTCTTCTTTAACTTCATTGCCACATCATCTTATTTCCTACATGATAACCTAATAAATGACTAAGACACTATCCTATGTGGAGGGTTAGGAATGCCCTAAACTAATAGGCCAAACCCACCTAGCTTATTTAGCAAAGGGTACGTCTATTAGACCTCAGATCTTAGGTTTGAGCCCCTACATGCTGATTTGTAGTTTTTTTCATCTGATCCTGCGGTTGATGTCTCCACAAACATTTTATAAAAAAACAAAAAAATTGCCAACCATAGGGCTCAAACCAAGGACCCAAGGGCTAAGGACATCTCCAAAAGACCGACTATCTAGCCCTCTAAGCCAAATTTTGGTCATTCACTCCAAAAAAATGCACTCCAACAGGTTGGCTAACCCAATGACCAGGTATTTAGCTAGCCAAATTAGTCTCACCACTGGCCAAATTTAGAGCATCTCTAAAAGTTTCTCCATTTTTGACTCTTTATTTATCTATTTAGCCAATTTTCCAAAAAATTACTCTTCAAATCTGCTATACACTCCAACAAACTCTCTATTCTCAAATATCTAAATATTTTACTCTCCCTTTCAAGATATAAAATATTTCCAAAGATTTGATTTCTTTTTGAAAAATACCTAAATTACAAAATTTTAGATTTTTTAAAAATCCAACCCGGTTGGCCTAGATCGATGATTGAAGTGTCGATAGAAGGCTAGTTTTGCAATTTTTTAAAAGTGTATACCGGATGTGAAATTTGTTTTAAAAATGTATTGTTTTTTTAAAAAATTAGTGTGCGAGGAAGCTGGCCAACGAAGATTTTTTTAAAATAATAATACATTTTTTATTCAAAATTTCAAATTTGGTACGCATATTTCAAAATTTGTAAAAATAGGTTTCTGTCGATACTTGGTGTACTGATCTAGGTCAATCGACCCTAGATCAATAGATGCTTTACCGATCTAGGCTTATCGGGTTAGATTGGGTAGTGGCCACCCTCTATCGGCACTTGATCCGCCGATTTAGATCAGTTGTCCCTAGATTGGCAGAATCAGCAGATCATAGCCTAGATCAACATATGATCTATCGATCTAGGGTCAACCGGATTAGATCGATAGATCAAGTACCGACAAGACCTCAACAACTTACTTTTAGAATATTCGATGGAATTGGATAAAGTTGCATACTTTCTCATATCTATTTTGAAAATATCTATTTCGTGGGGAATGACACATCTACAAAAAACTCGTTAAATGTTGTATTGAAGTGTGTGCATGATATTCACATTGTGAGCAAATTGTGAAGAACATGTGGATAAAGAGGTTCCAATGCACATAACACAATATTCGAAGCTATTAAAAAAACAGAAACTAGGCTCAAGATTAGTTCGATAGATTACAAATGACATACTCCATTACGAATGTCAAGTCTTACTGATTTATCCATTGTCTCTCTTCCCTAGAGTGTTTTCATTGCTCTGTGTACTTAAGCTATTGATGCCTATTGTATTCCCTCTATTGCATGTCCTCTTCACGCCATCTTACACTTCTTGCTTGCTCATCAGCTTTCTTTCTCTTCGTTTCGTACTCCGAGTAACTTTCCACCTCTACGATCCAACCATCCTTGTATGTAGGTGATGCTATATCTACTTACCGATGAAATGCATATCTCCTTACATTTTGATGTTGTGATGAATAGAAAGATAAGTGTTATAGTAGAAAATTATCTGAAAATAAGTCGTGATTTAATTGTGATCCCTTACCATGAAGTGGTCATGTAGGTTGGGTCACACAAATTCTCTACTTCCCCTTGAATCCTCTCCGAGCGATGTTCTTACCATGTAACGACTGTCACAGACACACGTAGGTCAATGCTCCTACTCGGGGATTCCTAGAGGATTTCTTATCCAACTTGAACTATCATGTTCCACCTTTAGTCGATGCTCTTCTTTCCTCCACGTGTAATCCTCCATAGTCTTGGCTTGTCTCAAAGGCCCTTTGATGGATAGTTGCTTTGAATTGTCGATCCATTGAGTGAAACCACACTTCCTTGGACTGTATTACAAGACCAAATAAATGAAGTTACTTACACTAAATTTTACAATCAATAGATGAAGGAACAAATTTAATATTGTCATGTTCACCATGAAGTCATCCTCGATGGGAACTAATTTTATATGTTGAACTGCCTTAATTAGTCTAACATGTCAGTCATGCAATACACATACTGAGAAACCAAGGGTTGGTTTCAGTGTTTGTGATGAGTGATTGACAGACTTTTACCCTTTGGTTCGAAAGGGTACCTCCGAAGAGGGTTCGGAGGTTGGGCCTCCGAAGGGTGTTCGGACGTGGTTTCACCGAAGGGTGTTCGGTGGTTTAGTTGCTGCAGCTGTTGCAGTGGAGTGTGCGTGTTGGAGGGGTCCGACAGTACACGATGACTGGGTCTGTACCGAAGGCTTCGGTACTTTGGGCGGTACACCGGAGTGTGTGCCGGAGGTTGCTAACCCGGAGAGGTCTCCGGAGTACTGGACACACTTGTCTGTTTGTCTGTGGTGCGCAGGGACTTCGGAGGCAACGGACAGGTTCGTAGCAGGTGAACCTGGGTCAAGCGGGAGGCTTGATGCCAGGGGAGCGGGGAGCTCCGTCACGGTGGCTGCGAAGGGGTCTAGGTCGGTCCTCGGCTTGAGGTGCGTCAGGTGAAGGCAGAGAGTGCGGAGCGTGGCTCCGGGTGAAGGTGCTCCGAGACAAAGTCCTCAGAGGTGAGGCACTTCGAAGGTACTCCGGAAGGAGTGACTTCGGAGTTGGATGGATCAAGTCCTCTGCGGAGGCAAGGAGTTCGAAGTGTTCTCCGGAGGGAGACATTCGAAGGTGCCCAACGAAGGTCTCAGAAGTCGAGGTGCATCGAATGCATGGTCCGGGTGAGGCTCGTCGAGGAGTGTGCTTGGGGAGAGACACTGCGACGAAGTGCTCATGGAATGCTTCGTGCGGAGGCCTTAGACAAAGGAGGGACTTCGAAGGGTGGTACTCCGAAGGTGGGGCTTCGGAGTGTGGTTGTCTTGAGGTACTTCGGCCTGCATGGCTTCGGTACACGGACTGACGGAGTTCGAGCTGGGCGGAAGCTGCGAAGCCGTGGTGGTCCACTCCGGAGGTGTTGGTGCGAAGGCCCAAGGGCTTTGACGGCTTCGGCTCAAAACCGTCACTGTATCGAAGGCTGACTTCGGTGAAGCGAAGGCCATCTGGCTCAAGGCTTCTCACCGAAGCTACCGCACCCCTCGCGTGCGAAGGGGGGCTTCAGAAAGGTCAAAGGCTGCAAGTCTGACAGTGTCTGCTCTGCAAAAAGCTGGCGCTGTCCCCTCTGCAAAGGCTGACAGAGAAGCCTCCAATAAAGTTGACTACCTTTTGTACCCCTCAGTTCTGTAGAGACAAAACCAATGTAAACCCTAGGGGTAAAGTAGTCAATTCCTTTGGGTGAACTGTGGGCTATAAATATGGGGGCTCGGTAGGTAACATTTAACACTTTGAGCATTTACTGTTGAGCTCCTGTACCAGGCACCACCTCTCGGTATTCATCCAGAGTTCAATTTTTAGTGTTCCTTGTTCAAGTGGCGAAGCCCTGCTTCTGTGTGCTCTTCGCTTGAGCTCGTTTTACATACCTCACTTGTTGTAGTGCACCGAAGCCGGTCTAGGCGAAGGGTGTTTAGTGCGAAGTGTGTTTTTCAGTGCGAGTTCGCTCTGTGTAACAGGAGGCTAGACCTCGCTGCTTACTAGCGAAGCTCTGATCGAGGCCCGTTTTGCTTCTCGTGTCTGAACCCTTAGCGAAGTCTGTTTAGTGTGCCTTTAGACCTTCGCAGAACGAAGCCCAGCACCAGTTGCTGTCGCTAAGTTTTAGGTCGAAGTCCTCAGAGGGTAGTCCACTCTCGCGAAGGGTGAAGTGCGAAGCCTGCTCGAAGCACCCTGTGTGCGGAGCCTGCACTGACTTAGCAGAGTAGATTTTCGAGGGTTGTGAGTGGAGCGAAGTCTTCTTGGCTTCGAACTTTTGCTCCTGCGAAGCCTGTGTTCGGAGTTGTCAAAACACCTCCGAACCAGAACTTCGAAGGTAGTGTTCGAAGCCTGTTCCGCAGAAGACAGAATTAAAACAGAAGGCTAGTTTTTAGTCTGAAATTTTAAAAGCTCCCATTCACCCCCCTCTGGTCGCTGTTTTCGGTCCAACAATTGGTATCAGAGCAGGTTAAGATCACCAGTTGACCTTAACCGGTTTTGTGATCTGTTGGCAACATGGATAGAGGCAGTAAAATTCCTCTGTTCGATGGGACAGACTTTGCATACTGGAAGGTGCGCATGGAGGCTTACTTGCTAAGCCAAGGAAATGCAATTTGGGAGATTGTGGACTCACAATACTCCATCCCTGAGACTCGCACCTCTCAAACAGAGAAAGATCAGTATAATGCCAACTCCAAGGCAAGAAATATACTGTTCATTGGTTTGAGCCGGAGTGAGTTTGATAGGGTGCAACACCTTAGGACTGCTAGGGAGATTTCGACAACACTCACTGTCTTTCATGAGGGCTCTACACAGATTAAGGCCAGGCGCCAAAGCACATACAATCAACAGTATCAGCTGTTTGTGCAGGCACCTGGTGAATCTATAGATGCCATGTTTTCTCGCTTTGATGCGATAGTGAGTAACTTGCGATCCAACGGGACGCTTGCTTACAATGATCATGATAGGGCTATCAAGCTTCTCTATGCTCTTGACCGTAGCATATGGGAAGTGAACATATCCAGCATTGAGGAGTCTGCAGGTTATGACACATTGACCTGTGCTGAGCTCTTCAGCAAGCTGAAGTCCACAGAGATTGCCAAGGAATCTCTTGCAGTGCACAGAAGCTCTTTGCCACAACCATTGGCATTAGTTTCTAGCACTAGCCGTGGCACCGCTGCAGAACCAAGCACATCTGGTACTTGTGCTCTTACAGATGGTTTTGCTTTGTCCTCCCTGGTCTCCGTCACAAAGGAGCAGGTGGACACTCTGGATGATGATGAGCTTGCTCTCATTGCCAAAAGGTTCACCCGTTTTCATCATGAAAGACGGGATCAAAGGAGAAGTTGTTTTAGTGGTTGCTTTGAATGTGGCGACACCTCTCACATTAAGGCCAATTGCCCTAAGCTCAAGAAGAGAGATGAGAGTGAGCGCCCCAAACACCACAAGAAGGAGAGGAAACCCTTTGTGAAGGGTAAGCGCGACAAGGTGGCTAAGAGAGTAGCCAAAGCCGCTTCCAGAGCTTTTGTTGCTGCTCTCAGCGACATCGACACTTCCTCAACTGAGGAGTCAAGCTCTGAGAAGGAGGAGTCCCCAAGGAAGGAGGACAAGAAGGACTAGAAGGGACGAGACTTCACCGACCTTTGCTTCATGGCCGACAGCGATCACAGCGGTGATGAGCTTGACTCATCTGAGGTAACTCTATCATCTGACCAGCTATTAATTAAATTAGATGAACTAAATGAAGTAGTTCTTGGTCAGGATAGATTACTTGTGCAAGCCGCTAGAGAAAGAAAAGACCTTAGACTTAGGCTAGAATCTGTTTCTACTGAATATGCCATGCTTAAGTCTAAATTTAATGATGCTGAATGTGAGTCCTATTCTGTTGTCATGAGTGAGCTTGCTCAGTTGCGTTTTGTACATGCTCAAACTCTCTCTGAGCTTGAGACTGCACAGAAGCAGCTTTTGGTGGTGGATTCTAGTCCTCATGATAATCTTGAATGCATGAACTGTTCTTTATTGCGCGAGAGTATTAATTTACGTGATAAACATGTTCATGATTTAGAGGCTAGACTGGAGAGGGCCGGTAGTTCTGAGGATGTGCAGCCTGTTTGTGACACATGCATTACCCTTAAGAACCAGCTAGGCACTGTTAGAGAGCGAGCTGAAAATCTCATGACTGAAAAGGAATACCTTCTTTCTGTGGTTAATAAATGCACTGAGGGAAAGGGTAGGATGGATTTGCTCTTGGCCAAGACCAAGTTGTGTGCTGACAGAGCAGGGGTAGCTCTAGGTTTGGGTTTTGAGAGGATTCCTTCAGACAGTAAGACCAAAACTGTTTTTACCTCTCCCACTACCTTAGAGAAAGAGAGAGCTCTGTTAGACACTCCATCAGCTAAAAAGCCTACCCAACCACCAAAGAAAACCACACCTCCTGCCAAGAAAAATCCTCCCAAGAAAACCACTCAGCAGAAGCCCAAGGAGCCTGTGAGAGTTGCTCCTGTGACCCATGAGAGTGCCCCGAGGAGAGTGTTTCATTGTTCCTATTGTCAGCGGGCGGGTCATTTGGTTGGGTTCTGTTTTCGTCGCATCAAGGATGAGCGACGCTGTCAGGCGATGAGTTACCAGGACATGCATTACCCATCTTTAGGTATGCATGAGTCTGAGTTTTACTATCGTCGTGCTTTTGAGGCTCCTCGTGCTTCTCGGAGAGGTTTTACTCCTCGAGGTGTTCACCATGTTCCATATGGTGGTAGACCCCGGGCGAGTAGCTTTGTACCTCGTCAGAGTAGGAGACCTCGACATGTTGTTCGATCTCAGCATGTAGGTAGACCTCGCACTTTACATCATTTCAATTTTCCTGTGCGTAGACCGTCTACTTTTACTACGCCTACTACTCGTGTCAGTCAGTGCTGGATGCCTCGTCATTTTTTTCACTCACCCCAGCACTGAGCGATCGAGATATTCTTATCATGTGTAGGCGACAGATCGAGGCTTGGAGGGCACGTGGATCATGGACTCCGGTTGTTCGCGCCACATGACCGGAGATGCAGCATGGTTCTCCATCCTCACCACAACCAAGCAAAGGGAACATATCACCTTCAGAAACAATCGAAGGAGTAGAGTGAAAGGTAAAGGTGTGGTAAGAATTAACTCGAATTTCACTCGCAAAGATGTTGCTTTGGTTGAAAACCTGGGATACAATTTGCTGTCTGTATCTCAGTTGCTTGATGAGGGCTTCGAAGTGCGATTCCATCGCGATACTTCGCAAGTACTCAATTCTGATGGCGTTGTGGTGTGTAAGATCTTTAGAGTTGGGAGAGTTTTTGGAGCTGATTTTTCTAAGTCGTCTGGATCTTCTCATTGTCTTGTTGCACATTCGACTTCTGAGCTTTGGAAGTGGCATAGGAGACTAGGGCATATGAGCTTTGAGTTGCTCGCTCGTCTGAGCGCCCTAGGTCTGATCCGAGGATTGCCCAAGCTCAAGTTTGAGAAGAATTTAGTTTGCGCTCCTTGTCGACATGGTAAAATGATTGCCGCTTTGCATTCGCCAGTCACCACAGTGATGACTGAACAACCCGGAGAACTTCTCCATATGGACACTGTAGGTCCTTCTCGGGTTAGTTCTTTAGGCGGCAAGTGGTATGTACTAGTTATTGTCGACGATTTCTCTCGCTACTCTTGGGTCTTCTTTCTTGCCAACAAGGATGAAGTGTTTTCACACTTTCAGAGCTTGGCTTTGAGACTTTTTACTGAACTCCCTGGTGCATTAAAATTCATTCGAAGCGATAATGGCATTGAGTTCAAAAATAGTCTCTTTGTTGACTTTTGCATGGAGCATGGCATAGAACATCAATTCTCTGCTCCGCGGGTTCCTCAACAGAATGGTGTTGTTGAGAGGAAAAACCGCACTTTGGTTGAGATGGCTAGGACGATGCTTGATGAGCATAGGACTCCTAGAAAATTCTGGTATGAGGCCATGAACACTGCATGTTACATCTCAAACCGAATCTTCTTGCGCTCAATTTTGAATTTGACTTCTTATGAGCTGCGTTTTGGGAGACAACCCAAGGTTACTCATCTTCGAGTTTTTGGCTGTCGATGCTTTATCCTAAAACGTGGTAATTTGGATAAATTTGAGTCGCGTTCTTCTGACGGGATCTTTTTGGGTTACACTACTCATGGTCACTCTTATCGTGTTTATAACTTGGAGACTAACACTGTCATCGAGTCATGTGACGTGACTTTTGATGAATCAACCCCCTCTGTTAGCTCTGGATTTGAGCAGGCAAATGAACACGACATGGAACAGACCATCTTCGAAGAATAAGATCCCGGAGAATTCGAGGATGAACCCCTACTACCCTCGACATCAACCCCCGAAGCTGACCCCGCTTCAACTACTTCGGCACGAGGTCCCGAAGCGACTACCTCGACATCGGCCATCTTGGACCACTCCAACGCACAAGTTGAGGGGGAGACTGCATCCCGCCGCGAGGCTCCACATCATGTTCAAAGGATACACCCTCCCGAGCAGATCATTGGTGAGCTTGATCAAAGGGTAACACGTTCTCATGCTCATTTCATTGATTCCGCTTTTGTTGCTTCTTTCGAGCCCTTAGATGTTAGTCATGCACTTTCTGATTCTAGTTGGATCAATGCCATGCATGAGGAACTTGAAAATTTTGAGAGAAACCAAGTTTGGTCATTAGTTGATCCTCCACCAAATGTTCATTTCATTGGAACAAAATGGATTTTCAAAAACAAACAAGGGGAGGATGGGACTATAGTTAGAAATAAGGCTAGACTTGTAGCTCAGGGTTTTTCTCAACTAGAAGGGATTGATTTTACTGAAACTTTTGCACCTGTTGCTCGCCTTGAGGCCATTAGGATTTTGCTTGCCTTTGCGACATCCCGGGGATTCAAACTCTATCAAATGGATGTCAAAAGTGCTTTTCTTAATGGCTTCATAGGTGAAGATGTTTATGTAAAACAGCCCCCTGGTTTTGAAAACCCCAAGTACCCACATAAAGTCCTTAAACTTCATAAGGCTCTTTATGGACTCAAGCAGGCCCCTTGGGCTTGGTATGATAGACTTAAGTCTTTTCTGCTTGAGCGAGGGTATTTGATGGGCTCTGTTGATAAAACCTTGTTTACTCTCAGGCATGGCAAAGATTTCCTCCTAGTCCAGATTTATGTGGATGATATCATCTTTGGTGGTTTTTCTCATGCTTTGGTTGCCGAGTTTGCAGATACCATGAGCAGGGAATTTGAAATGTCAGTGATGGGTGAACTCACCTTTTTCCTTGGTTTGCAAATCAAACAAAGCAAACAAGGTACTTTTGTCCACCAGACAAAGTACACCAAGGACCTGCTCAAGAAATTCGACATGGCAGATGCGAAGCCCCTCGCCACTCCAATAGCTACATCTGTAGTGTTGGATCCTGACGAAGATGGAGAAGACGTAGATCAGAAGGAGTTCCGGAGCATGATCGGCTCCCTCCTCTACTTGACTGCCACGAGGCCGGACATACACTTCGCAGTGTGTCTGTGCGCTCGTTTTCAGGCTTCACCACGAGCTTCGCACCGCCAAGCGGTAAAACGCATACTCAGGTATCTCAAGCATACCCTTGAATTTGGCATATGGTATTCATCATCTTCATCTCTATGTCTTCGAGGTTATTCCGATGCGGATTTTGCTGGGTGTAGGATTGATAGGAAGAGTACCTCTGGTACTTGTCATTTTCTGGGTACATCTCTGGTTTGCTGGTCTTCCCGCAAACAGTCTAGTGTTGCACAATCGACGGCTGAGGCCGAATATGTTGCTGCAGCTAGCTGTTGCTCTCAGATTTTGTGGATGATTTCCACTTTGCGGGATTTCGGGTTAGATTATAAGAGTGTTCCACTTTTCTGTGATAACACTAGTGCTATTTGTATTGCAAACAACCCGGTTCAGCACTCCAGAACCAAACACATTGATGTGCGGTATCATTTTCTCAGAGATCACAATGAGAAGGGTGATATTGAACTTCAATATGTTGATACCCAACACCAGCTAGCCGATATTTTCACAAAACCCCTCGATGCTTCTCGATTTGCTTACTTGCGTGGGGAACTTGGTATTTGTCATCCTTACGGCATTTTGTGAGGGGGAGCTGCCTTTAACTGTATTGCATATGCTCATTATGTGTAAAATTGCATTTACATCTTTTGCACTTATATGCCTGCTTATAATCCATGACATCATGACAACTCAGCTCTTTTTAATTTATCTGAAACATTCATGTGCATGATGTTTTCTTTTCAAAATCAAATCGTGCTCACTGCTTAGTCTTGAATCTAGCATGTTTAGGCAGGACTGCTTTAGCTATCTTTTATCTGCTTGATAGCAAGACACATTTCTTTGGAGGCTAAAAATTGCAACTTGAAAAATTGTTCTACATCTTCATGGATATTCATAAAGTGCCAAACAATTGGTTCACTTAGTTAAAATGAAAAATTACATGATTTGCATGCTTCAAGTTAAAAGATCCAGGAGGGTTTGTTTGTCGCACTACCCTATTCTAGACCGCTTACCATTGCACCTTGGTCTGAACTGGAATAGTGTAGTGTATGCCAAAATCATTGCTTTAAGCTTCTAATGGCTTTCATGCCTTGGCTTGGCCTGATTGGAAAGTATAAGGTGGACAAACAAATAACCCCTGGCACTAAGAAAAGAACAACACAATTCATTGATCCTCCAGTTTGCTTTTCATGCTCCATTTGAACTGGACTTGTCTGTCTCGAGTAGAAATTGACTAGCTTTGCGCAGTCCCTACTTTTACTTGTCTAGTTTCCTTGACTAAGTGGTGATGCTTTTATCTTAAAAAAATGATCAAATCACATGCCTCATCATGTTTTTTTTAGAAAATGATAATTGGAGCTGAGCCCATGATCATTGGTGTTATTGTTGGCATATTTTTGCTTTATATGTCCTTGCAATTCTGCTCATTTCCAAGCAATGCATCTTTTTCACGCTCCTTGATGCTTGCATTGCCAAAGGGGGAGAAATTGCTACGTTCTCTGCTATAAAGGGGGAGAAATTTTTAAAGGGGGAGAAATTTTTAAAAGAGGGAGAAATTTTTGAGCTGAAAAGAAAGTTGGGTTCTCTGTTGCCAAAGGGGGAAAACTTAACTCAGGGGGATTTTTTATCTTGAAAAAGGGAAGATTTGCCAAAGGGGCTTTTACTCTTTTGAAAAAGGGGGAGGAAAATTCTTTTATCAAGTGACATGATTTGGCTCATTTCTGAGTTTTTATGGTCACTTGTGTGCTGAAAGTCTTTTAATTTTTCTTGGACTTAAAGTTGGTTGTCAATGCACTCATCAAGGGGGAGATTGAGAAACCAAGGGTTGGTTTCAGTGTTTGTGATGAGTGATTGACAGACTTTTACCCTCTGGTTCGAAGGGGTACCTCCGAAGAGGGTTCGGAGGTTGGACCTCCGAAGGGTGTTCGGAGGTGGTTTCACCGAAGGGTGTTCGGTGGTTTAGTTGCTGCAGCTGTTGCAGCGGAGTGTGCGTGTCGGAGGGGTCCGACAGTACACGATGACTGGGTCTGTACCGAAGGCTTCGGTACTTTGGGCGGTACACCGGAGTGTGTGCCGGAGGTTGCTAACCCGGAGAGGTCTCCGGAGTACTGGACACACTTGTCTGTTTGTCTGTGGTGCACCGGGACTTCGAAGGCGACGGACAGGTTCGTAGCAGGTGAACCTGGGTCAAGCGGGAGGCTTGATGCCAGGGGAGCGGGGAGCTCCGTCACGGTGGCTGCGAAGGGGTCCAGGTCGGTCCTCGGGTCGAGGTGCGTCAGGTGAAGGCAGAGAGTGCGGAGCGTGGCTCCGGGTGAAGGTGCTCCGAGACAAAGTCCTCGGAGGTGAGGCACTTCGAAGGTACTCCGGAAGGAGTGACTTCGGAGTTGGTTGGATCAAGTCCTCTGCGGAGGCAAGGAGTTCGAAGTGTTCTCTGGAGGGAGACATTCGAAGGTGCCCAACGAAGGTCTCAGAAGTCGAGGTGCATCGAAGGCATGGTCCGGGTGAGGCTCGTCGAGGAGTGTGCTCGGGGAGAGACACTGCGACGAAGTGCTCATGGAATGCTTCGTGCGGAGGCCTTGGACAAAGGAGGGACTTCGAAGGGTGGTACTCCGAAGGTGGGGCTTCGGAGTGTGGTTGTCTTGAGGTACTTTGGCCTGCATGGCTTCGGTACACGGACTGACGGAGTTCGAGCTGGGCGAAAGCTGCGAAGCCGTGGTGGTCCACTCCGGAGGTGTTGGTGCGAAGGCCCAAGGGCTTTGACGGCTTCGGCTCAAAACCGTCACTGTATCGAAGGCTGACTTCGGTGAAGCGAAGGCCATCTGGCTCAAGGCTTCTCACCGAAGCTACCGCACCCCTCGCGTGCGAAGGGGGGCTTCAGAAAGGTCAAAGGCTGCAAGTCTGACAGTGTCTGCTCTGCAAAAGCTGGCGCTGTCCCCTCTGCAAAGGCTGACAGAGAAGCCTCCAATAAAGTTGACTACCTTTTGTACCCCTCAGTTCTGTAGAGACAAAACCAATGTAAACCCTAGGAGTAAAGTAGTCAATTCCTTTGGGTGAACTGTGGGCTATAAATATGGGGGCTCGGTAGGTAACATTTAACACTTTGAGCATTTACTGTTGAGCTCCTGTACTAGGCACCACCTCTCGGTATTCATCCAGAGTTCAATTTTTAGTGTTCCTTGTTCAAGTGGCGAAGCCCTGCTTCTGTGTGCTTTTCGCTTGAGCTCGTTTTACATACCTCGCTTGTTGTAGTGCACCGAAGCCGGTCTAGGCGAAGGGTGTTTAGTGCGAAGTGTGTTTTTCAGTGCGCGTTCGCTCTGTGTAACAGGAGGCTAGACCTCACTGCTTACTAGCGAAGCCCTGATCGAGGCCCGTTTTGCTTCTCGTGTCTGAACCCTTAGCGAAGTCTGTTTAGTGTGCCTTTAGACCTTCGTAGAACGAAGCCCAGCACCAGTTGCTGTCGCTAAGTTTTAGGTCGAAGTCCTCGGAGGGTAGTCCACTCTCGCGAAGGGTGAAGTGCGAAGCCTGCTCGAAGCACCCTGTGTGCGGAGCCTGCACCGACTTAGCAGAGTAGATTTTCGAGGGTTGTGAGTGGAGCGAAGTCTTCTTGGCTTCGAACTTTTGCTCCTGCGAAGCCTGTGTTCGGAGTTGTCAAAACACCTCCGAACCATAACTTCGAAGGTAGTGTTCGAAGCCTGTTCCGCAGAAGACAGAATTAAAACAGAAGGCTAGTTTTTAGTCTGAAATTTTAAAAGCTCCCATTCACCCCCCCTCTGGTCGCCGTTTTCGGTCCAACACATACATTTTCCCTGCCTTGAAGAACTCCAATGTTTAGGTGTCGTAAGAACCATAAATAATTTTCATAGTTCTCACTTTCCATGAAGCCAAAGGCAATTGGTACAACCTGGTTGTTGTCGTCAATACCAATAGTAGTCAATAACTGACATCTATACTTCTTAGTTAGAAATGTGTCATCCACATAAAGAATGAGACGACAATACTGAAAAGCCCGAATGAAAACATCAAGTGCAAAGAAAACTCGATGTAGAATCATAGCACCCTCCAAAAATACTGCATCCTTCTCTTAAAATGATAAATATGTGACAGGGGTGTGCCTCTTCACCACGTCCAGACAGAGAGACAAATTATTATACGAGTCCACGCCGAACCTCATTTTGAGTGCCTTCTATATAGCCCTCCATGCCTTAAAATAGTTGATTGTATACTAAAACTTTTTCTCTATAACAAGTATTAAGGCCTAGGGCTCATAACTAAGATTCTCAACAATCTCAAAGTAAATCATCCTCGTAATATAGTTGGTGCTTAGATTCTTGTGCTTGGTTATAGCTGTAGCGACCACACAGGTATGGTCGATAACAATTGAGTATACCCAATGAATTCCCTAGTTCGATTGATGTGCACAGACTCTCCATAGGAAATCATCCCTCTCACACACAACATTATACATTGTGCGGTTTGATTTCTTTGACTCAAAATGACCATCAGAGTGACAATTCCAATGCTTTCACGACATATTGAACTACTTCTTTTGTAAGATACACTACATTCTTTCAGACCTCGTTTTGTCCATACTCCCAATGAGTGTCGTGGCCCTCGTTAATACAAGAATGTCAAAATCTTGTACTTGCCACTCGTTGGGAGTCATAATGTCTTCCTCTTTATTTTCATTGTTGTCATATCCTACTTTGTCTTCTTCATCCTGGTTGTCATTGGCACCATTCTTGATTGCTTCCTTGAAGTTTTGGTGATCTCTATCTAGCAAGTTCTTCACTTCATCAGCTTGTCCTTCAGTAATCCTAGCTATCGTAGACGAGGGAGCATCCCCTAAATGTGCCACTACATCCATCTCAGGGATCGCCTCTTGGACTTGGCTACTCTAGCCAACCTCAAATTGCACTCTAGACATGGCAACTTGGTCATGTGTTGGGTCTAGAGTATGAAAGGCATGAGGAGTAAAATAGATAAGCAAAATCCGTTCCCAACCTCACTCTAGCACCTTTTTGACATACCCTCTCCACATGGCGGTCGAGGTAACATGAACCATGTCCTAAAAATACCCTTCGGCCGCACGACTACATCGAGCATACAAATACAACTCCCACTGCTCTCTATTCAATCGAAAAATATGATACAACTACGACTTAACACTCTCAATGCTATGCTTCACCATCTGACTTAAACTATTTTTGGTATATTAAAAACTACTAAGGTTAGAACCATCATGACCAATAAGTACTTGTTCATCTCCGTAGTAAATCATAAAAGATGTTCTATCCGACATACATATAAACTTTAAGTTTATACCAACAAAGCTAAATGTAGGACCGAAACAGGCAACTAGAAGGGGGTGAATAGGTGCCTCAACAAATTCTTTCGAATTGATGGCCTTTTCTAAACACCCAACACTACTCTAAATAAACAAGCAGATGCAAATAAACTTTCCCATCAAAATCCCAAGTAAAGCTAGTGCTATCACTCTCTTGTCATATATGATATGATGCGACAGTCTGAGAGATCACAAACACTGAAAATAATCTAACCTTCAAAAACCAACCAATGTCCTAATTGAAAATACACCCGTACAAAGCACACAAGGTAGATTACAAAACTACTCACAGACTAGACTGGCAAACCATCAAGTGCAAGGAAAATATCCATCGATCACATGCAATTCATAAAGTACAATATAAACAACTACAGTTCACATGATTTAATCACCTACTAGTAAAGCTAGATATTCATCACAATTTGATAGCATATTTAACAAATGATTTTTGAGCGAATATTTACTTCATTAATTAAAACAGCATTTTTCTAAAAATTTGAGAAAGGGAATGGGTAAAGAAATTTACCTTCTTCCCTTTGGCCTTCTATTCATGCAGATGTGACTGCTGCTGGGGTCGTGTGCGCGTTAGATTTCAGAGACACGCTGTGCTTCTGCCGGTACCGTAGGATCAACGAGCCACGACGATGAGAACTAGAAGTCCCTAGAAAACCGGTGAGAGCAGCAAGCGCCCTGCAACAAAGAACAAAACCGGGCGGCGCACATGAGTTGAGCTCTCTAGAAAAACTGGCGACAACGGTGACTTCACTCACGCACCCACGCGCCTTGGAGCGGTCCAGCAAAAACTGGAGTCCCGCAAAAACCGACGCACATGATCCAGAACCAAGGTGTGGCAGCTATTGGTTCGGGTGGAAACACTGTGCGTGTGAAGGACAAATGGTGGCGCTGGAGTTTGGCCAGAGGCAAATCAGAGGTAGGAGAAGACAAAAATAAAGGTGAACTCAAGATTTTTCATTTGAAAGAGTTGGTGAAACCCTATGGTCTAGGTGGCCTTTTATATATAGGCAATTCAAAAAACAGGAAAAGACTCAAATACCCTTAGGGTTTTTTACAGACTCAAGTGCCCACTAAGATAAAAAGTAAAATCCTATCTAAAGGTAGTTTGTCCCGATTAGAAGCGTTCGTAGCGACTACAGATTCGCTTCATGACCCTTTGATCTCGATCCGACCATTTTGAGCCAAAACCGACAAAGCCCTCCAGATCTTCGACACATGTCACTAATCCGTGAACTCGACCACCAGCAAGTCTCTCCCGCTCTCGATCCCTCGAGCCACCTTATCACTTGCACTGGCCTACCTTTCACTGACTTGGTCAACATGTTGTCTCGATCATCCGTCCGTCCATGTCTTCTTCATCTCCACATGTACGTGTGAGATCTTTCTCAACTTCACCAGACCCCCTTAATCGTCTAGCATCAAACTCCATGTTTGACCCTGATCACCCACCATTAATAGTTGACTCACATCTCAACCCTGCACACACTGAGACAGGCAAAACATGAATCTCCACACAAACACATATATCAATGCACACCAATCCTTTCGGTGAACCCAAATAGGCAAACACATGCCCAAACCTTGAACCAAACAAACTTGTCAATCAATCATCACTAAGATAAAACCACAATGCAATTCCACTTGGTTTCTCAATCTCCCCCTTGATGAGTGCATTGACAACTCCTAAAAGAAACAATATGAATTTTGAAGTTTAGCACACAAGTCACCATAAAAACTCAGAAAAGAGCAAAAACATGTCACTTGATTTTAAAATTCGCCCATTGATAAAAGATCCTCCCTTTGGTAGAAACAAGACATCGAAATCTCCCCCTTTGGCAATGCAAGCATCAAGGTTATAAAAATGATACAAAGAGAGGTATGAGGGTGAATGTATATGCAAGATTCTAAAACATGATCAGCAGCAATTACAATATAAAACAAGCATTTGCCTGAATATTGTCTAAAAATACTGTATGATAAGCTCAGGTGAATCATATCCAAAGAAAATCAAGAGCAAGCATTTTAGAATTTTTGCAAACAAAAGCATCACCACTCAGACTAGCATACTAGACATGGTAAGGCATGGAATGCAAAAGCTAGCAAATACTACCCACATATGTATGTCCAAAAACATGAAGCTTCAGCAAACTTGTTATGCAATAGTTTGAAGCTTTTTGTTTCCTTTTTATTTTTGATTTTAGTGCCAGGTGTTATTTGCATGTCAACCTTATACTAACCGACCAAGCCAACCCTAGGTCAAGCAAAAACCATCAGGAGCTTAAAGCATTAGTCTTGGCAAACACTGTTGTTGGCGTAAAGATTACGCTAGCAGGTTTGAGTGGTTATGAGTGTAATTTGAGTCAGGAGAACCAGTATAAGTCTCAACAGAGCCTCCCAAGAGGATAATAACTCTGTTGGATTGCCCTTCAGTGATCACTTAAAGTCCGTCCTATACAATACAAGGAGGGGGGTATTTATAGGAGGGGTCCTACAAGGAAAATACCCTTTAGCCCTCATGTTACGTTCATCATTCCAAACTATGTTCACTGGACTCCATAGTGTTGACACGGAAACGTGCCCCCGCACTTGGGTCAGTTCGACGATCCAAAAGTGCACAGATACTTAGGGACAAGCCTAAGCGTGACGTAGCACCGACGCCGCGTTCTGACTACCCTTAGTCATGATAAGGGGGGTGGAGTCGCTAGGCAACCAGATTACACAAAATAACCCAATTAGCTGAAAGAGATAGTTTAAAACAGAATAAAATCAGCAAACTAGTCGGAGCCCATCTGGTTCGAAGTCTGGTGCGAAGGGGTCACCGAAGTATACCTTCGGCGTCTGGTGTGAAGTGCTCCACCGAAGGGTGCTTCAGCGTTCGGACTGATCCGGCCGAAGATGGACTCCGAACGGATCTGGGCGCGATGATCACCTCCGAACAGCGAGGTTCGGCGTGCGATCTCCGATACAGCAAACTACGAAATAGTGACGCGAGGGCCACACGCGAGTGCAACTTCGTCCGGTGCGGAGTATGGTCGTGGCGAAGCCTGTTGCGATGAAGTATGCTGGCGAAGCCTGCCTCTGAAGCCTGCGGTCCAGCCGAAGGGTGTCCTGGGGACCTCCGAAACCGATCTCTCAGCTCCGGATACCTCCGACGACATAGCTCTGAACGTGCCACCCTGCAACAAAGATGATTCGAAGTACTAATTTGGCCTGAGGACCGAATTTTGCTAAGTGTTGCACTAGTAGCGAAGGTAGCAATCTATTACGCAGATTAGCGGATACTTCATAAGCGAAGTAACAAGGCGATATCAATCTATTACGTAGATTAACGGATACTTCACAAGCGAAGTAACAAGGATTACCACTGTTCTGAAGTGGCCAGCGGAGGGCTTCCAAGCAAACCCACGAAGAGGTACAGAAAAGTAAAGGTAAATAAATGCGATCAAAGCTAGGGCTTTGTGTTTGATTTGTGTTGGGGGGCCCTCTACGCCAACCTTGCTTCTCTATTTATAGGGGCTTAACTCCTAATCTAATCTGCTATTAATCCGACCAGATAGAGATAAAGATTGAGCTGGGAATGCATACAACTCTATCTCTGCCGTGGTGGGCTTCGGCCAGGCCCGTCGAGGCCTGCTCCTCGGGACGAAGCTTCGGTAGCGTGGGCCTCCGAAGGCTTCCGAAGCTTCGGTAGCATGGGCCTCTGAAGGCTTCCTGGCCGAAGCCCATGGGCTGGCTAGAGGCTTTCAGAGCCCATAGCTCAATGGACTTCGACCCTCTAGGGCTTCGGACAGACCCTGGACATGTGCACTTTCGGCCCAAATCACCAAAAATTGATATTTTGACAATCTAGCCATTGATGCCATTTTTGCTATCAACACATGCCCCCTGCCTTTTAGTGAACTAGTGAACTAAAAGCACAACGAGCTGAAGACGATACCATTCGTATCGGCTTTTCGACACTTTTATGATGTTTGCCACACACTTTGGAAATACCTTTTCAAGTACCTACCATTCAAAGCTCTTCGAAACCACTCTCCCTGCAGGGATTCCAACACGTATGCATTGCCGGGAGCGATTTCGGCTATCTTAAAAGGACCTTCCCAACTAGGTGACCATTTACCAAATTTGGGACTCTTCATGCCTAAGGGTAAAATCGTTTTCCACACCAAGTCTCCTATTTGAAACGATTTTGGTTTAACCTTCTTATTGTAGGCTTTAGCTACTCTCTTCTTGTCTACTTCTATGGCTTCTAAAGCCCTTAGTCTCTTATCGGTCACTTCCTCTAGATTATCTTTTAGAAGAGTTTCATATTCGTCGACCGATAAGCCGTCTTGCTTTAACACCCGTCGGCGGATCTCCCTTAGTCGATTAGCACATGGTGGACTTCAACGCAAGTGATGTCGGTGGCGATGATGAGGGGGTCATCGTGCGGAAACTTAATGCTGACAGTGTCATCGGCGGTGAGGGAGATGGGCACATGTGACCATTCGGGCATTGTTGGGGCGGATGATGAGGTCCCTATGTGGCGCACTTCGCGGACATACTCTCGGCGCTGTCGTTTTGACATGCTACCCATGGCAGCACCACCGGTGATCGGCAGCACTATGCGCTTCCCTCGGTCTGAGCCTTCCTTGGCCTTGGGGGTTGGCAGCCTATTCGGTGTCGGGAGGTACCTAGGAGCCTCGCGCTCCTCAATCCGCCTGACCACTTGGACCGACTCGAAGAGGGCGACTGGCGGTGTCCTATTGGTATATCCTCGGCTAGAGCTCCACTCGAGTTAGTCGTTTAGAAGGGCGAGGATGGTCCTGTAGGAATCATTGTCGTGGCTCCGATTCTCTCCCTGGACGCTGCAATGGAAGATTTGGCCCCTACCCGAGGCCTTTGCCGGTGGCTTCGAGCTGTTGTCCCGACCTTTGCCCTGAGTGTGCTAGAACTTAGGTGGCCTCCAGGTGGGGGGCCGATGTTGAGCACTTCTCCTCAGTAGTGCTTCCTCCCCCTCTAGGAGTCATGCTACTAATTCTCCACCGGTGTGGCCTGGGGAGGGCTGTGGCTTCTTGATTCAAGAATTTTAACTTTTGGGGTGCACATCGGAGCGACAACCGCATGCCTGCGAAGCTGCCCATCTTTGGACCTGGCATACTCTTCAAAATACGTCCTCAACTAAGCTACTGAAGAGATGGTTTTTCGGTGGATCTTGTCGAGGAGGCCGGGGTTGGTTATGCCTTCACGAGCCACGTCTATGACAGAGGAAGCCGATAGTCCCTTGATCTAGGCTTTAGTGTGGGCGAAGCACTGGGAGTACTAGCGGAGCGTCTCTTCGGGCTGCTGCTTCACTTGAAAAAGGCTCCCTATGGACATGGGCGATACGAAGGTTCCTTAGAAGTTATTGACGAATTTCTTCTTTAGCTGCTCCCATGACCTTGTGGATCTTGGTTTTAGCGACCAATACCACCGGAGGGCAATCCCTTTGAGCGCAAGGGGGAAGCACTTCAGCATCGTGTCCCGTTCTCCTCCGCAGGCCTCTATTGCCAAGGCGTACGACCGGGAGAATTCACCAGACTCTACATATCTGGAGTACTTTGGGATCTTGGCCGCTCAGAACTTGGGGTCGAATCGTACTTTTTGCAAGTCTAGATGGAGTGGGGATTCTTCGTCGAAGGAAGTGTTCCGCTCGCTCCTTCGGGCTTCTTGGTCTTCTGCGTCGCTTATCGCGATGGTTTCAGCCACTGACACCTTCGCTGGCCTACTCTGGCCCGAGAGCTAGTTCACGGCTGCCTGCAGCCACCTCATGAGCTCGACCCTGATCTGGGTGTTTTTGGTGGCCAAAGCACCGACTGGGCTCCCGCTTCCTCCGGAGTGGGTCTCCGGGTCTTATGATCGATTGAAATCTGTTTGGAGTGCCATGGCTAGGAGGTCCCTGGATGAGCGGAGGCCAACTGTGAGGACTTGGAAGTCCGTAGATGGGTTTGCAGAGTCGTATGGGTCTCTACCTCCTGGTGCTGTGTTTGGGTTTTGGATCACGACAACTTCAACCGTGGGTGTAGTATCTGCTTGTGGGGGTTCCTGTTGTGAGGTTCGAGCGGACCTCTGGAAGGGAACCTTGCTTGCGCTCTTCTTGGGAGGCATGTTTTGGAAGGTGTCAAGTGGAAGAGACGCTAGATTTTGGTACTACGTTCCCCAGGGACGGTGCCGACTGTTGGCATAAAGATTACGCCACCAGGTTTGAGTGGTTCTGAGTGTAATTTGAGTCAGGAGAACTGGTCTAAGTCTCAATAGAGCCTCCCATAAGGATAATAACTTTGCCGAACTGCCCTTTAGTGATCACTTAAAGTCCATCCCGTACAATACAAGGAGGGGGTATTTATAGGAGGGGTCCTACAAGGAAAATACCCTTTAACCCTTGCGTTACGTTCGTCATTATAGACTCTATTCACCAGACCCCATAAGGATACGACAGTACTAGCTTATTCACCTACCCAAGTAGGGAAATGTCTGGTCGGGGTGACATCGCATGACTTGACCTAAACGTGCTCCCCGTCATGATTGGATGACTACAGTACGCACATGTCGTGTCCAATAGACAACTCCTAGCACTGTAGCCATCATTCTCGGCTTTAGTCATTGCCTCTAGAGGGGGGCGAAGACCCGAAGGGCTCTGTGTGGAGCCTCCCCCGTGGCTGGATTTGGGTCACCTACGTATGCTTTAGATCCTCGTGAGGGCCTCTGTCTAGAGGTTTGCTTCATACTCTGGAGCATCCGCCTCAGAGTATCTAGACGGCACCGAGAGGCTTCATGTATACGTGCTCCGAAGTCATCTTCGGGGTCTGCGCTCTATCCACTTATGTCGATGGGATTATTTCCCCCAACTACTGCATTGTTCCAGTTCATACCAAAGTGCTATGGTAAGTAGTGTAGAACAAGTCAGTGTGACAAAGTAAACCCACCTGGATCTTTTCAATCTTAGCATAAAAGGCATGGATATCAATTTCATGATTTTTATCAATTTTCAGTACAATATTTCCATGAAAAGCATATAAATGTTCAAGTTGCATGTTTGCATCCAAGTGAAAAAGGACTTAGGTACCAAGAATGTAAAAGATATCAAAAGCACTCAGCCTACTCATGCTAGTTAAAAGACTAAGCAATGATCATGTTTTACACTTTTAAAATGAAAAGCCATGGTCATGACAAATATCAAACATAATCAATAGAGAAAAATCAACATGATTAAAGACAATAATTCAAAGGCATATACATGCAAGTGCATGTAAAAGTAGTTAATCATATGACAGAAGCTTACACAATGACAAACAACTCCCCCTCACAAGCTGTCATAAGGATGACAAACACCAAGCTCTCCTCACAAAAATGCAAAACGAGAAGCTTCAAGAAGCTTGGTAAAAATGTCAGAAAGCTGGTTCTGGGTATTAATGTATCTCATTTCAATATCACGCTTCTCATTATGGTCTCTGGAAAAGTTATAACACACGTCAATGTGTTTGGTTCTAGAATATTGAACTGAGTTGTTGGCTAAACTAATCGCATTTGTGTTATCACAAAGAAGTGGAACACCCTTAAAATCCAACCCAAAATCCTGCAAAGTAGAAACCATCCATAAAATCTAAGAACAATAGCTAGTAGTAGCTACATATTCAGCCTTAGCTATAGACTGCGCAACGCTAGAATGTTTGCAAGAAGACTAACAAACAAGAGAAGAACCAAGAAAATGACAAGTAATAGAGCTAATGTTCCTATCAATTCTACATCCAGTAAAATCGGCATCAGAAAAACCTCTAAGGCATAAATATGATGATGTAGAATACCAAATGTTGAATTCAAGAGTGTGTTTGAGGTATCTTAGTATGCGCTTAACTACTTGATGATGTGAAGCCCTTGGAGAAGCCTGAAAATGAGCACACAGACATATTGTGAAGTGTATGTCCGACCTCGTAGACGTCAAGTAGAGGATGGAGTCGATCATGCTTCGGAACTCCTTCTGATCTATTTCTTCTCCGTCTTCGTCTAGGTCAAGTGCTACTGAGGTATCCATCGAAGTGGCAAGTGGCTTCGCATCGCTCATATCAAAGTGCTTCAATAGGTCCTTGGTGTACTTTGTCTGATGCACGAAAGTACCTTGTTTGCATTGCTTGATTTGCAAACCAAGGAAGAATGTCAGCTCACCCATCATCGACATATCAAACTCCCTGCTCATAGAATCAGCAAACTCGGCCACAAGTGTATGAGAAGAGCCACCAAAAATGATATTATCGACATAAATCTGAACAAGAAGGAAGTCTCTACCATGCTTTAGAGTAAACAGAGTTTGTCAACAGAGCCCATTTTGTACCCATGCTCAAGCAAAAAGGTCCTAAATCGGTCATACCAAGCCCTAGGAGCTTGCTTGAGATCTTACAAATCTTTGTGAAGTTTAAAGACTCTATGGGAGTACTTGGGATGTTCAAAGCCTAGGTGTTATTTAACATAAACATCCTCTCCTATAAAACCATTAAGAAAAGTACTTTTAACATCCATTTGATAAAGCTTGAAACCACGAGTAGATGCAAAAGCAAGCAAAATCCTAATGGCATCAAGTCGAGCTACTGGAGCAAAGGTCTCTCCAAAATCAACCCCCTCGACTTGAGAGTAACCCTGAGTAACAAGCCTAGACTTGTTTCTCACAATAGATCCATCCCCTGTTTGTTTTTGAAAATCCATTTTGTGCCAATGATATGAATATTAGGAGGTGGATCTACAAGAACCCAGACTTGATTTCTATCAAAATTTTCTAAATCTTCATGCATGACATTAATCCAACTTGAATCAAATAAATCATGACTAACATCAAGAGGCTGAAAAGAAGTGACAAATGCAGAATCAACAAAATAAGCATGAGGTATAGTTACTCTTTCATGTAGCTAACCGATGATCTGCTCAGGAGGAGGATGTCGCTGAATCTGAAGAGGAGATTCTCGTCAAAAGAGAATCTCCCCCTCAACACTTGTCAGAGTTAGCTCGATGCTTGTTGAAGTTGATGCTTTAGGCCCTTTTGCTGAAGTAGAGGATGCAAGATATGTTTCAAGGGTTGCTGAAGTAGGAGGTAGGAGATCATCCTCAAGCTCTTCAAAGTCTGATGGATCTTATTCTTTAAAAATGATTCCATCCATATCCTGCTTACTAGCAAGCTCAAAAGAAGTACTAACGCAAGGGGAAGTCTCATCAAAATTCACATCACATGACTTGATTACAATGTTAGTATCAATGTTAAAAACACGATATGAATGACCATGAAGATAATATCCCAAAAAGACACCATCAAAAGAGCGTGACTCAAATTTATCAAGATTACCACATTTTAGAATGTAGCACCGACATCCAAACACTCTCAAATAAGTAACTTTGGGATTCCTTCCAAAACGTAGCTCATAAGATGTCAAATTCAAAAGTGAGTGCAGAAAGATACGGTTGGAGATGTAACATGCAGTGCTCATGGCCTCAGCCCAAAATCTTCTAGGAGTCCTATGCTCATCGAGCATCGTCCTATCCATCTCTACCAAAGTATGGTTCTTTCTCTCAACAATTCCATTTTGTTGAGGAACCATTGGAGCAGAAAATTGATGTTCAATGTCGTGCTCAAGGCAAAAGTCAACAAATAAACTATTCTTGAACTCGGTGCCATTATCACTTCTGATTGCTTTCAACGCACCAGGGAGTTCAGTGAATAGTCTCAAAGTTAAGCTTTGAAAGTGTGAAAACACTTCATCCTTACTTGCAAGAAAGAAGACCTAAGAATACCAGGAGTAGTCATCCACCACGACAAGGAACTAACCCAAGATGGACCTATAGTGTCCATATGAAGTTCTCTGGATTGTTCTAGCATCACCACATTGATTGGTGAATGAGAGGTGGTCACCATCTGTTCATGTCTACAAGGAGCACAAACAAGATTCTTCTCAATCTTGAGCTTGGGCAATCCTCGGTTCAAACCTAGGGCACTCCGACGAGCGAGCAAGTCAAAGCTCATATGCCCTAGTATCATATGCCACACCCAAGGTTTAGCAATCAAGCAATGAGAAGAATCAAAATACTCAGAAAAATTAGCTCCAAAGACCCTCCCAATTCTTGAAATCTTACAAACCAAAGCGCTAGAAGAATCTAGAACTTGTGAAGTATCGCATCTGAAACACACTTCCAAGCCCTCATCAAGTAACTGAGATATAGACAACAAATTGTATCCCAAATCCTCAACCAAAGCGACATCTTTGAGAATGAAATTTTCATTAATTTTCACCATATCTTTGCCTTTCACTCTACTCATTTGATTGTTGCCGAAGGTGATGTAATCATGTCACTGGGTCAAGGTGAAGCTAGAGAACCATGATGTCTTCCTGGTCATGTGGCACGAACAACCAGAATCCATGATGCACTTGTTCTCCAGGCCCCCGTCTACCATCTACACATGAAGAAAACATATCGAGTGCTCAGTGCTAGGGTAAGTGAAAAACTTTCTAGGAATCCAACACTTAGAAACTCGAGGGGTAGAAGTAAAAGAAGTAGACTGCACACCAGTGTAATGCAAATCACAATAAAAAGCACGTGGTCTACCACCGTGATGAAAACTAGAATCACGACGAGGTATTCCAACTTGTCGAGGATCAAAACCTCTTACATGTGGACTAGCACCATATGAACCCTGGTGAAAACCACGTTGGGAAAATCCTCTAGAGAAAAAATGTGGAGCCTCATGAAAACGAGAAGGATAATGAGTGGCAATCTCATGTATACCAACATGTGGTTGATACATTTCTCGTGCACTCATCTCCCAAGAACTTTGCTCATCCTTCATGTGACAAAAGCAAAAGCCAATCAAATGACCCACCCTCTGACAATAAGAACAATGAAAAATACTCTTGGGGGCTGGGGCATTGAAAACTTGGGCTTTTCTCACAGGCTACCTTAGTTTTGGCTCAACAGCTCTCTTGGGTGGAGGAGGTACTTTCTTGGAAGGCTAGATGGGGTTCTTGGATTTTTGTGGAGTGTATATCTTGGTTCTCTCTTCCTCAAGCGTAGTAGGTGGAGTGAACGCAGTTTGGCCCTTACTGTCTAAAGTGGTTCTCTCAAAACCCAACCGTAGAGCTAACCCAGCCTTGTCAACACACATCTTGGTCTTAGCCAAGAGCAAATTCATCCTACCCTTTCCCTCAGTACAATTGTTCATTATAGAAAGAAGATATTCATTTCCAGTCATGAGTTTCTCTACTTGCACTCTAGCAAAGCTAAGTTTGTTCTTGAGGATAGTGCAGGTGGAACATTCAGGCTGCACATCCTTAGAACTCTCAACACTCTCCAATCTAGAATCCAGTTCCTTAACATGCTTGTCCCTTAACTCAATACTCTCAGTAAGCAAAGGATAATTTGAATAAGCATCTAAAGACAGGGGTCTAGACTCCACCACAGCGAGCTCTTTCTATGCAATCTCAAGCATATCGATAGTTTGAGCGTGCACAGAACGTAGCTCGGCAAGCTCACTCATGACAACACAACATGACTCACATTCAACATCATTTAACTTAGACTTAAGCATGACATATTCAGTAGAGACTGATTCATTACTAAGTCTAAGTTCTTTCAATTCACGAGCAGCCTTCACAAGGAACCTATTGTTGACATGGAAACGTGCCCCCACACTTGGGTCAGTTCGACGATCCAAAAGTGCACGGATACTTAGGGACGGGCCTAAGCGTGACGTGACACCGACGTCGCGTTCCAACTACCCTTAATAGTGATAAGGGGGGTGGATTCGCCAGGCAACCAGATTACACAAAATAATCCAATTAGCCGAAAGAGATAGTTTAAACAGAATAAAATCAACAAACCAGTCGAAGCCCGTCTGGTTCGAAGTCTGATGCGAAGGGTGCACCGAAGGGTACCTTCGGCGTCTGGTGCGAAGTGCTCCGCAAAAGGGTGCTTCGGCGTTCGGACTGATCTGGCCGAAGATGGACTCTGAACGGATCTGGAGCAGTGATCACCTCCGAACAGCGGGGTTCGGAGTACGATCTCCGACACAACGACGTGAGGGCCACGCGCAAGTGCAACTTCGTCCGGTGCGGAATATGGTCATGGTGAAGCCTGTTGCGACGAAGTATGCTGGCGAAGCCTGTTGCTGAAGCCTGTAGCACCGCCGAAGGGTGTCCTGGGGGACCTCCGAAACCGATCTCTCAGCTCCGGACACCTTCGACGAAGGGGCTCCGAACGTGCGAAGCCTGCAACAGAAGAGTGTGAAGCACCAATTCGGCCTGAGGACCGAATTTTGCTAAGTGTTGCACGGGTAGCGAAGGTAGCAATCTGTTACGCAGATTAGCAGATACTTCACAGGCGAAGTAATAAGGCGATAGCAATCTGTTACGTAGATTAACAGGGACTTCACAGGCGAAGTACAAAGGCTTACCACTGTTCCGTAGCGGCAGACGGAGGGCTTCCAGGCAAACCCACGAAGAGGTACAGAAAAGTAAACGTAAAAGTAAAGGTACGATCAAAGCATGACTTTGGTTTGGTTTGAGTTGGGGGGTCTCTCCACGCTGGCCAGGCCTCTCTATTTATAGGGGGTTAACTCCTAATCTAATCTGCTATTAATCCAGTCGGATAGAGATAGAGATTGAGCTGGAGACGCGTCCATCTCTATCTCCGCCGAGGTGGGCTTCAGCCAAGCCCGTCGAGGCTTGCTCCTCGGGCCAAAGCTTTGGTAGTGTGGGCTTCGGCCAGGCCCATCGAGGCTTGCTCCTCGGGCCGAAGCTTCGGTAGTGTGGGCCTCCGAAGGCTTCCGAAGCTTCGGCAGCGTGGGCCTCCGAAGGCTTCCTAGCCGAATCCCATGGGCTAGCTAGAGGCTTTCGAAGCCCATAGCTTGGTGGACTTCGGTCCTGTAGGGCTTCGAACAGACCCTAGACATGTGTATTTTTGGCCCAAATTACCAAAAATTGATATTTTGACAATCTAGCCATTAATGCCATTTTTTCTATCAACACATGCCCCCCTGCCTTTTAGTGAACTAGTGAACTAAAAGAACAATCAGCTTGAAAACGATATCATCCATATCGGCTTTCCAACACCTTCATGATGTTTGCCACATGCTTGGGAAATACATTTTCAAGTATCTACCATTCAAAGCTCTTCGAAACCGCTCTCCCTGCAGGGATTCGAACACATATGCATTGCCGGGAGCGATTTCAGCTATCTTAAAAGGACCTTCCCAACTAGGTGACCATTTGCCAAATTTGGGACTCTTCATGCCTAAAGGCAAAATCGTCTTCCATACCAAGTCTCCTATTTGAAATGATTTTGGTTTGACCTTCTTATTGTAGGCTTTAGCTACTCTCTTCTTGTCTACTTCTATGGCTTCTAAAGCCCTTAGTCTCTTATCGGTCACTTCCTCTAGATTATCTTTCAGAAGAGCCTCGTATTCATCAACCGATAAGCCGTCTTGTTTTAACACTTTTAAGGAGCCGAGATCTACCTCTACAGGCAGAACGGCCTCTTGTCCATATACCAACTCATATGGACAGACCTTGGTGGCACCGTGCTTTGCAATCCTACAAGCCCATAACGCCTCGGAAAGCACTTCATGCCACCTTTTAGGAAACTCTTCAATTTTCTTCTTAATAAGCTTAATCATGGTTTTATTACTAGACTCGGCCTGACCATTGGCCTGAGCATAGTAAGGTGAAGAGTTTATCAACTTAATGCCGTAGTATTCAGCAAAGTCCCTTACCTCTTTAGAAACAAATGAACTACCTTGATCCGTAGTAAGAGTTTGAGGGATGCTGAATCTATGTACGATGTGCTTTAAAATAAAATCGCGTACCTAATTATGGGTCATGTTCTTGAGAGGTACGACCTCGGTCCATTTGGTGAAGTAGTCGGTTGCCATCAACACGAACCGATGCCCCTTTGAGGAAGGAGGGTAGATCTGACCGATGAAGTCTAAACCCCAACCTTGAAACAGCCATGGCTTGACAATAAGATTGAGCAACGAGGCAAGAGCCAACTGATGTTGCCAAACCTCTGACATGCCTCACATCCTCTTTAGTACTTGAAACAATCTTCAGTCCTAGTCGGCCAATAAAAAACCGCTCTTTTGAGCATCCAACTCATCTTTTGGGCCGACTGATGAGTGCCACAGAGCCCCTCATGAACTTCTCCTGTAGCCACCTAGGAGTGCTCATGGTTTAAACACTTCAATAGCACTCCGTCAATGGTTCGGCGATACAATGTGTCGTCTACCAACACAAATTTGAACGCTTGTCGCCGAACCTTCCGATCAACCCTTTGGCTAGGGTCTCTCAAATACTGGACGATTGGGACTCTCCAATCGCCCTCACAGGTTTCAGAGGGCTTCGCTGGTCCACCTCCTGAAACAACTTCTACAACACTGACTTCGGGGCGCCCCCGAGCCATTCCAGCTCATGCCGAAGGCCGGCCGAAGTGGCCATTCGGAGTGTGCTGGGCTGAAGCCCTTTGGAGGGTTCGGACTCCGGGGAGCCTTCTCCGTCCGAGAGGCTTCGGACTATAGGCTCCGGCATGCTGGACCCCTCGATGGGCGGAGCACTCCGATCCAGGGGCTTTGGCGTGCGGTGGCCTTCAGCAACTCGAGGGGTTCGATCCGGAGGGTGCGCCCGCCCAGCATCACTGGCTTCGGCAGTTGAACTAAACACCGGCTTCTCCAATACAGAAAATTTTCCTCTCCTGATTTGGTAGCCAGATGCTTGCTGAGCCAAATCATTGGCGATTGAATTGGCTTCTCTTGACACGTGAGATATTTTGAAATCATCAAAAGTAGCAACTATGTCTAGACATTTGTCCAAGTAGCTATTCAGCAAGCCATTAAAACATTGAGAATTCTTAGCTACTTGTTGTACTACTAATAATGAATCACCATACGCGTGAACATGTTTAGCTTCTATAGACTTTAACAGTTCAAGGCCTAGCAACAAAGCTTCGTATTCGGCTTGGTCATTAGTGGAAGAAAACTCTAGTCTGGCCGAGGTTTCAAAGTGCATACCATTAGGTGATATGAGAACCACTCCAATACCTTGGCCGTTTTTGCAAGCCGAACCATCAAAATAGATTTTCCATGGCACTACCTCAACTAGAGCAATCGCATCACTCCAACTAGCATCTATGTGATGATCAACCATAAAGTTGGCTACGACTTGGCCTTTCATTGCTCTTAGGGGCTCGTAGGCCAAATCATACTCAATCAACGCGTAAGCCCATTTTCCGATTCTTCCACTTAGGATCAGCTTTTGTAACATGTGCTTTATAACATCGGTTTGGCAAACAACAACACATGTGGTGGGGATAATATAATGGCGTAACTTGGTGCACGCGTAATAAAGTGATAAACATAATCGCTCCACAAATGCATACCTGGTTTCGGCATCCAGCAGGCGGCGGCTCAAGAATGTGATGATGTACTCCTTCCCTTCCACCTCCTGGGTTAGCGCGGCTCCAATCACGCTATCTTCTGCTGCGATGTATAGACGAAACGGGATCCCGGCCTTGGGTGCTCTCACCACGGGCGACGATGACAAACACTCCTTGATCTTCTCAAAAGTGTTTTGCTGGCTTGCCCTCCAAGCGAACTCGACTTTGTTTTTTAGCCGGAGTATGGGGATAAAGGCATCAATCTTGCCGGACAAGTTGGATATAAAGCGACGCAAATAGTTCAACTTGCCTAGCAATTTTTGCACATCCTTCTTGCATGTTGGCGCCACAACGTTTCTAATCTTTTCAAGTCTCTTAGGATCAATTTCTATGCCTCTCTCATGAATCATGAAACCTAAGAACTTACCCGCCGACACGTGAGGAGCCATGCTGAATAGTGTGGGCCTCATGGCTCCAGAAGTGATGAGTCATTGTCAACGATAGTCAAAGAGGACTGTAGAAGAGAAGAGATCTGCTGTTTCATGGGCCGCGTGTGACTCAGGTACACGGGCAGCGAGCGACTGTCGGGCAGAGGAGGCTGCGAAGTCGGGCTGGCCCAATCCGGGTGCATGGACCAGAAGCAGTAGAAGACCCACTGGGCTGTTGACCAGGACTGACTCAGGTACACGGGCGGTGAGCGATTGCCGGGCTGAGAGAGTTGCGGAGTCGGGCCGGCCCAATCCGGGTACCTGGTGCAAAGCTGGTGGAGGCTTTGTCAGTTTCGGCGTAAAACTGACAACCGTTGATTCTGTATCCGACTGTCCAGAAGAGTAGCTTCCGGATATGTCATCTGTTACTCTAGGCCCACAGTCAGTCAGTTGTGTCTGTAAAAATTCCTAAGGGCAGTAGAGTCTTTTTCTTTATTTTTGAGTCTGTAAAAACCCTAAGGGGCTGGTAGAATATTCCTAGTGTTGGGCTGCCTATAAATAGCACCCCAATCCCTAGGGTTTGGACTACCCCTTTGTGTTGAAATCAAATCCACTCTATTGGGTCACTTTTTGTCTCTTGCTTTGTCTCTCTCCTCTTTACTCCTTGCTTGCGCCGCCAGGGAGTGTTTGCCCCTGTGTTTAATGCCTTGCGTTTAATGTTGCAGTAAATGCTCCACTTCTTTGTGTGCTGCATCTGCTAAGTTTTAATGGCTCGTTTTCATCTTCAAGGCAAGTTTTTCCTGTGATTTTTGAGGCTTTGGAGGCTTCGGCTGGGTGTGTTCTTCACGGTGGTAGTACTAGTTCTTGCTGTTGCAAGTAGTACTGCTTTGCTGTAGCTACAGTGTTCTGTAGCAGCTTTTCACCTTCTATTGCCCAGCTTTTTGATCGAAGCTGACAGTCTCTTTTACCTTTTTCTGGGTGTGTCTGGCGAAGCTCGTTTCAGTGCGAAGCCCCTCAACTCCGTGAGGCAGGCTTCAATCGAACATCTTTAAAGGCTTCGCTCAGACTTCGAACCTCGGTCTTTCGTGTCGTGTGTTGCTTGCTTCGAAGTATTTTCTGAACGGACAGCATCGCCTACTTCGAATGACAGTGCGAAGGTTCTCCGGCCCCAGCTGTTCGAAGTTCACACTTCGTTAAGTTTCGGAGTTGATTTCGAAGCTTGCTTTTTCACTTAGCTTCGCATTGTTTTCTTAGTAGCGTGTCACCCTTCACTTCTTTGTTTGTAGCTTATCCTTTTCGAAGGTAGGGTTTAGGCTTCGAATTTGTCTTTCTGTCGTGTGACAGGCTTCGCTTCTTTGTTCGAAGGTTGTCCGTCTGCTTTGTGTGTTCGAAGCTTTTCTGTTCGAAGGTTGTGCTTCGAAGCTCTCGGTTCAAGGTGTGTTCGAAGTTTTGTCTTCGAAGTCCTCACTTCGAAGCAGGCTCCGACTTTATCACTTTGCTCCGAAGCTCTTGGTTCGAAGCTGTGTTCGAAGTCCTGTCTTTGAAGTACACACTTCGAACCAGGCTCCGGCACTGTTTTACTTCGCTCCGAAGTACACTTCGCTTCTTACCACTTCGAACTAGGCTAGACAGTGACACCTTCGGCATTTCGGATAGACTCCGTCACCAACCTCTGAAGCAGACCTCGACGTGCGAAGGGGGCTTCGCCAAGTTCCGAACAGGAGACAAATTTGGACAGTAACTTCTCTTTTCAGATTATACATACTTAGATCATTTCTTTGAGAAGTTTAGGCCTGTTACAAATTGTACATCTGCCTAGTTGCATCACTTTAGTTTTACACTGCTTATCATCAGTTGCTTCTAGGTTAGAAACCTTTAGACTTAGGCCTTCTGTTTTATTTTCTGCTGCATAGTATTTTGAGGTGTGTTGGGTATTGGGAACAGGCCATTGATTCGAAAGAATTTTTAAGGCGCCCATTCACCCCCCCTCTGGTCGCTACTTTCGGTCCTACAAGTGGTATCAGAGCGAGGTTAGGGTTTTTCCATACCTTAACCAGTTCTAAACCCCAGTAGTGACTATGACGTCTCCTGGCAAGGTCCCGTCCTTGGAAGCCTATGGCTATAATTATAGGAAGGGGAAGGACAAGGACGATCCGGCGGGCCTCTGTGTCATGGCCTTCGGAGACAAGCCGAAGAGCCGCTCACACCAGCGCCGAAGATCCCGCAAGAGCTTCTGCTCAATGGCTCTTGGGGATAGAAAAGAAAAGAGCTCCTCCGACGACTCCGACGATGACGACAGCAAGGTAACATCTTATGAACGCGAAATTGTTGATTTACTTGAGAGCAATCGTCAGGAGTTGAAGTATCGGGAGAAATTGCTTAGGGGGGCTAAGAAAAGGATAGACGAGTTAGAAAGTGAGCTTGCCGTAGCCAACGGTAGAATAGAAAGTCTATCTTCTTCCCCTTGCTTGGGTGATAGCAGTGAGTGCCCGAAGTGTGAGGTGCTTCTGTGTGACCTGTCGACTCTGAAGTCCAGGTACACAGAAAGGGTTGATGAGAGGGACGCTTTGGCCACTGAGCTTGAAAGCGCTCAGCTGGAGCTGAAAAATGCTCAAGCCGCTGTCGTCGCACCCTGTGTTGATTGCCCATCTCATCTAGCTGCCTTAGCTGAGCTGAAATCCAAGGGCAATGAGCATTTGGGTGATTTAGAGAGGTTGAGAGCTGAGCTTGCGCAGACTAGGCTAGAGCTTGAGACATTGTCAGTTCCACCCACTGTCTGTGAGAACTGCCTGTCTCTTAGAATGGAGTTGATTAAGCTAAAAGCCGGGAAGTCTGTCCAAGTAGAGATTGAGTGTGAGACCTGCTTGTCTCAGGTGGAGGTTCTAGCTTCCTTGAGAGAGGAGCTAGCTGATTCTCAGAATGAGAACTTTTACCTCCGGTCTATCCTGAGTTGGATCAGTGCCAGAGAGCCACAGCTTGGCATGATGATCCAGCAGTTCAAGAGGCAGGATGGGTTTGGAGTAGGTTACACCTACACCAAGGCTGACTTTGAGAGCGCCATTAGCCGGGCAGTGGAGTGGAGTAAGATGACTCCAGAGCAGAGGTATCCCAAGACTCACTCCACTGAGTCTTCCCAGGCTTGTCAGCCCAAGGATGGAGTGATCCATGAACCACCTAAAGCTCCACCCAAGAAACCTATCTGGGTTCCTAAGCCCAAAAATCTCCACACTTCTCTTGACTCTCTTCCTGGACCCTCTCAGCCCAAGAAGACCACACCTAACACTACCAAGCCCAAGAATCCCAAGCCTCAACCACATCCCAAGAAACCTACCTATCATTGTGAGTATTGTGAGAGAGACGGGCATCTTGCGGAGTTTTGCTTCAGGAGGAAGCGGGTTGAGAGAGCAGAGAGGGCTCGTAGTGATCAGGAGCAGTTCTACCAGCAGGGTGGTAGACTGCGTGTTCCTCGGCGTGGGGATAGGCTGGAGGCCAGGCCGCGTCGTGTAGGTGGTGGTAGAGGAGACGGATTTCTTGCCCGTGCTCCAGTTGGTGGTGTTCGTTCCGGCAGAGTTCCAGACCGAGTTGGTTACGGTTTTGGACCTCGTGGCCGCAGGGTTAGGAAGAACCAAGGACCGCGCTTTGAGCCGCGTTTTGGTCCAAACTCTTTTGATGGTTTTCGCTTTCCATCTTTTGAGCAGATGGCTCGACACTGGTTTAGCTCTTTTGCTAAACCTGGTGCCGGACCATTTGCTCCCACTTACAGACATTGATTGTGCAGGACCGGGGACTGGAGGATGTTTGGATCATGGACTCAGGATGCTCTCGCCACATGACGGGACATCGCAGATGGTTCTCCAGTCTCACTCCCCCGAGCTCCAAAGAATATATCACGTTCGGGAACAGCGGTCAAGGGAAAGTAAGTGGCATAGGCTCAATTAGCATTTCAGATCATTTCTCTTTAAAGAATGTTGCTTTAGTTAAAAATCTGAACTTTAATTTAATCTCTGTTTCGCAACTTCTTGAGGATGGTTTGGAAGTGCGTTTTAAGAAGGGCAATTCTTCTGTGGTTGATTCTAGAGGGTCTTTGGTTTGTCAGATTTTACCCTTCGGTAAAGTTTTTCGAATTGACTTCTCTAGTTCTTTTGGCCCTTCTCGCTGTTTGATTGCTGGATCTTCTTCTGAGCTCTGGAAGTGGCATAGGAGGTTAGGTCACTTGAGTTTTGATCTGCTAGTCAGGTTAAGCTCTATGGACCTCATCCGAGGATTGCCCAAGCTTAAGATGGAGAAGGATCTGGTTTGTCATCCCTGTCGTCATGGGAAAATGGTTGCCGCTTCTCACTCACCTGTGACTCAGGTGATGACTTCGTACCCAGGCGAGCTTTTACATTTGGACACTGTAGGTCCAGCTCGGGTACGCTCAGTCGGTGGGAAGTGGTATGCACTTGTGATTGTTGACGACTTTTCTCGTTTCTCATGGGTTTTCTTTTTGGAGTCTAAGGATGAAACTTTTCAATTTGTCCATGACCTGATTTTGAAGCTGAAGAATGAGAACAATGGTCGGATGCGAGCAATTCGCTCCGACAATGGCTCTGAGTTCAAGAACTCTCAGTTCGTCAGCTTCTGTGGTGATCAGGGTCTGGACCATCAGTTTTCTTCTCCTTACACTCCCCCACAGAACGGCGTTGTGGAACGAAAGAACCGCACGCTAGTTGAGATGGCCAGGACGATGCTCGATGAGCACAGGACTCCTAGGCGTTTTTGGGCTGAAGCCATGAACACGGCTTGCTATCTGGCCAACCGCATTTTTCTTCGAGCTTACATTGGTAAGACATCATATGAGTTGCGGTTTGGCAGACAGCCCAAGGTGAGCCACTTGCGAGCGTTTGGCTGCAAGTGCTTTGTGCTCAAGAAGGGAGGGCATTTGGACAAGTTTGAGTCTCGTTGCTGGGATGGTGTCTTTCTTGGTTATGCATTGCATTCTCGAGGCTTCCGTGTTTGGAACCTCGAATCTCAGCTGCTTGTCGAGACGTGTGAGGTTTCATTTGATGAGTCCTTGCCTTCTTTGACTCCTTCTTTTGAGCTTTCTGGTGATGATGAGCTCGGAGAGTCCATCTTCGAGGAAGATGAGGATACTCCAGCTGCTGTTGAGGATGGGCCTTCTGCATCCCCCGCAGAGCCCACACCTTCTGTGACTTCGACTGATGATGAGGGCGGTCCTCTGATCACTTCTTCCACTTCGATCGAACCCCCTCAGTCGAGTCCAGAGGTGCCAGCTGCTGACTCCGGTGAGGTGACTTCAGATCACCGGGGAACCCAAGCAGTTCAGCGTGATCACCCCTCAGAGCTCATCATTGGTGATTTGACTGAGAGGACTTTGCGTTCTTCTGCCTCTCTCGCTGTGTTTGCTGAATCTGCGTTTGTTGCATCTTTTGAGCCCAGAGACATTTCTCATGCTCTTTCTGATTCTGATTGGATTAATGCTATGCAAGAAGAGCTTGAGAATTTTGTCCGCAATCGGGTTTGGACACTAGTTGAGCCGCCACCAGGATGCAACCCCATAGGCACCAAGTGGGTATTCAAGAACAAACAAGGTGAAGATGGGGTTGTGGTGCGCAACAAGGCTCGACTAGTTGCCCAGGGTTATTGCCAGAAGGAAGGTATTGACTTTGAAGAAACCTTCGCTCCTGTGGCCCGTCTTGAGTCCATTCGTATTCTTCTAGCTTTTGCCGTTTCAAAGGGGTTTAAGCTGTTTCAAATGGACGTTAAGAGTGCTTTTCTGAACGGGTACATAGAGGAGGAGGTTTATGTTAGGCAGCCCCCCGGTTTTGAGAACCCCAAGTTTCCTCGACATGTTTTTAAGCTGCAGAAAGCTTTATACGGGTTAAAGCAAGCCCCCAGGGCTTGGTATGACCGGTTAAAGCAGTTTTTGTTGGGGAAGGGCTTTGTGATGGGTTCTGTGGATAAGACTCTTTTCTTGCTCAGAGATGCTTCAGATTTTTTAGTTGCTCAGATTTACGTGGACGATATTATCTTTGGCGGTACTACTGATTCTCTTGTGTCCAAGTTTTCTGAGCAGATGCACAGTGAGTTTGAGATGAGCCTCATGGGTGAGCTCAAGTATTTCTTAGGGCTCCAGATCAAGCAGACCAAGGACGGCACCTTCATCCACCAAGGTAAGTATACTCGTGACATGCTTAAGAAATTTGACTTTGGTGGTGAATTGAAGCCGCAGATGACCCCGATGGGCACTTCTGGGGGTCTGGACAAGGACGAGAGCGGTGTCAAGGTCAATGAGAGAGAGTTTCGAGGGATGATAGGTTCACTGTTGTATTTAACGGCAACAAGACCGGACATACAGTTCGCCGTGGGACTTTGCGCGCGTTTTCAGTCTTCACCACGCGCGTCTCACCGGCAGGCTGTCAAGCGCATTTTCAGGTATCTCACCTATGCGCCTGATCTTGGTCTTTATTATTCAGCATCATCATCACTTGATTTATCTGGCTTTTCGGACGCTGACTTTGGTGGGTGCCGGTTGGATCGCAAGTCGACTTCCGGTACTTGCCAGTTTCTTGGTTCTTCCCTTGTATCTTGGTCTTCTCGAAAGCAATCTGGAGTTGCTCTTTCGACCACAGAGGCTGAGTATGTAGCTGTTGCTAGCTGCTGCTCACAGATGGTTTGGATGATTTCCACTCTACGAGACTTTGGGTTGTTCTTTCCTACCAGGGTTCCATTGTTTTGCGACAGCACGAGTGCTATTAGTGTAGGGAAAAACCCGTGTCTCCATTCAAAAACCAAACATATTGATGTGCGCTTTCACTTCTTGCGGGATCAATATGAGAAAGGTGTCATTGACCTTGTTCATGTTGATACCCATCATCAGTTGGCTGACATTTTCACCAAACCCCTAGATCAGTCTACATTTGAGCGTTTACGCGGGGATTTGGGTGTTGTGTATCCTTTCTAGGATATTTTGCGTCAGTTTTCCTTTCTTCTTTACTCTTTTCTTGAGTCTTTTTGTGTGTGTTCATATCTTGCATATTCACGTATCACACTTTAGAGATGCTTCTGTTATATGATTGAACTGCTTTACTTATTCTAGCGGGTACATGCTTTTGATTACATGTCGATGATCATGCTTTGATTCAGTTCACTTGATATACCTGATATCTGTCATGTGCATGGCTTTTACGCTTTCAACTTGAAAAATGATCACCTTTGCTTCTGGTAACTAGCATGTGTAGGCTGAGTGCTTTTGCTATCTGTTTCATGCCTTGTAGCCAGTTCATCACACAGATGCAGATATGCAACTTGGACATTGTTATGCTTTAACATGGAAAATGTGCTATAAAAATGATAAAAATCAAAAATGAATGAAAATTCCATGCCTTTTTATGCTTAAGTTGAAAAGATCCAAGTGGGTTTGCTTTGTCGCATTATATTGTTCTGGACTGCTTACCATAGCACTTTGGTATGAACTAGGACAGTATAGTGTATGCCAAGACCAATGTCTTAAGCTTCTGATGGTCTAGTTTTGGCCTAGGCTTGACTTGGTCGGTTAGCATAAGGTTTGACATGCAAATAACCCTTGGCAAAAATGACAAAGGAAAATGAAAAAGCCTGAACTTTAAAAAGATAACAAGTTTGCTGAAGCACTTTGTTTTTGAACAATGCTTATCTTGGTAGATATCAGTTAGCTTCTGCATCTCATGCTTTACCTTGCTTGTTTACTAGAAACTGTGGTGATGCTTTTATTTGCAAAAACTGAAAAATGTGTGCTAAATGACTTTCTTTAGATATCATCTGTTGCACTGATCATGCCATGTGTCTTAGACAGTATCTCTTTTGCTATACTTGTTAGATACTGTATTTGCAGTCAATCATATTTGAGAAGCATGCTTTCTTCACTCCACCTGCACCCCAATTGCATTCACTGCATATTTTGAGGGGGAGTTGCATTTCAGGGGGAGTCTGTGTCTCTTTTTGAGTGCTTGATGAGTTCACTTGTCAACAAGGGGGAGAAATTTTGGGATCAGAGTTTAAGGGGGAGTTCTTACTCTGTTGATATCCTTGTTGTTCTGAAATCGCACTCATTTTTGAGCTTTTACGTTTTGGTTAACCATAATGACCGATTCTTGCTTTTGTTTGGCTTTTGGTCATTAGGGTTAAACTTTTACCTTATTTTTCTTCTTCTTTGTTTCCTTGTGTTTTGTTTTCGTGTTTCCACATTTGTTCACAGGTGTTGAAGAGCTGAGAATTGAGGAGTGTTGACAATGCACTCATCAAGGGGGAGATTGAGGAGCCATGCTGAATAGTGTGGGCCTCATGGCTCCAGAAGTGATGAGTCATTGTCAACGATAGTCAAAGAGGACTGTAGAAGAGAAGAGATCTGCTGTTTCATGGGCCGCGTGTGACTCAGGTACACGGGCAGCGAGCGACTGTCGGGCAGAGGAGGCTGCGAAGTCGGGCTGGCCCAATCCGGGTGCATGGACCAGAAGCAGTAGAAGACCCACTGGGCTGTTGACCAGGACTGACTCAGGTACACGGGTGGTGAGCGATTGCCGGGCTGAGAGAGTTGCGGAGTCGGGCCGGCCCAATCCGGGTACCTGGTGCAAAGCTGGTGGAGGCTTTGTCAGTTTCGGCGTAAAACTGACAACCGTTGATTCTGTATCCGACTGTCCAGAAGAGTAGCTTCCGGATATGTCATCTGTTACTCTAGGCCCACAGTCAGTCAGTTGTGTCTGTAAAAATTCCTAAGGGCAGTAGAGTCTTTTTCTTTATTTTTGAGTCTGTAAAAACCCTAAGGGGCTGGTAGAATATTCCTAGTGTTGGGCTGCCTATAAATAGCACCCCAATCCCTAGGGTTTGGACTACCCCTTTGTGCTGAAATCAAATCCACTCTATTGGGTCACTTTTTGTCTCTTGCTTTGTCTCTCTCCTCTTTACTCCTTGCTTGCGCCGCCAGGGAGTGTTTGCCCCTGTGTTTAATGCCTTGCGTTTAATGTTGCAGTAAATGCTCCACTTCTTTGTGTGCTGCATCTGCTAAGTTTTAATGGCTCGTTTTCATCTTCAAGGCAAGTTTTTCCTGTGATTTTTGAGGCTTTGGAGGCTTCGGCTGGGTGTGTTCTTCACGGTGGTAGTACTAGTTCTTGCTGTTGCAAGTAGTACTGCTTTGCTGTAGCTACAGTGTTCTGTAGCAGCTTTTCACCTTCTATTGCCCAGCTTTTTGATCGAAGCTGACAGTCTCTTTTACCTTTTTCTGGGTGTGTCTGGCGAAGCTCGTTTCAGTGCGAAGCCCCTCAACTCCGTGAGGCAGGCTTCGATCGAACATCTTTAAAGGCTTCGCTCAGACTTCGAACCTCGGTCTTTCGTGTCGTGTGTTGTTTGCTTCGAAGTATTTTCTGAACGGACAACATCGCCTACTTCGAATGACAGTGCGAAGGTTCTCCGGCCCCAGCTGTTCGAAGTTCACACTTCGTTAAGTTTCGGAGTTGATTTCGAAGCTTGCTTTTTCACTTAGCTTCGCATTGTTTTCTTAGTAGCGTGTCACCCTTCACTTCTTTGTTTGTAGCTTATCCTTTTCGAAGGTAGGGTTTAGGCTTCGAATTTGTCTTTCTGTCGTGTGACAGGCTTCGCTTCTTTGTTCGAAGGTTGTCCGTCTGCTTTGTGTGTTCGAAGCTTTTCTGTTCGAAGGTTGTGCTTCGAAGCTCTCGGTTCAAGGTGTGTTCGAAGTTTTGTCTTCGAAGTCCTCACTTCGAAGCAGGCTCCGACTTTATCACTTTGCTCCGAAGCTCTTGGTTCGAAGCTGTGTTCAAAGTCCTGTCTTTGAAGTACACACTTCGAACCAGGCTCCGGCACTGTTTTACTTCGCTCCGAAGTACACTTCGCTTCTTACCACTTCGAACTAGGCTAGACAGTGACACCTTCGGCATTTCGGATAGACTCCGTCACCAACCTCTGAAGCAGACCTCGACGTGCGAAGGGGGCTTCGCCAAGTTCCGAACAGGAGACAAATTTGGACAGTAACTTCTCTTTTCAGATTATACATACTTAGATCATTTCTTTGAGAAGTTTAGGCCTGTTACAAATTGTACATCTGCCTAGTTGCATCACTTTAGTTTTACACTGCTTATCATCAGTTGCTTCTAGGTTAGAAACCTTTAGACTTAGGCCTTCTGTTTTATTTTCTGCTGCATAGTATTTTGAGGTGTGTTGGGTATTGGGAACAGGCCATTGATTCGAAAGAATTTTTAAGGCGCCCATTCACCCCCCCCTCTGGTCGCTACTTTCGGTCCTACAACACGCTAAAAGCACACTTGAGTGGGTTCATTTTCAACCCGTACTGTCGCATCCTGTCGAAAGCGACCTTCAAATCGGCTAAATGGTTTCCCATAGCGTCCGATTTGACCACGACATCATCGATGTAAACTTCTAACATGATTCCTAACAAGTCATGAAAGATCAAGTTCATAGCGCGCTGATATGTGGCGCCAGCATTTTTCAAGCCAAAAGTCATGACGACCCACTCAAACAAACCGAAAAAACCAGGGCATCGAAAGGCAGTCTTATAGACGTCCTCTTCGGCCATAAAGATTTGATTATAACCGGCATTGCCATCAAGAAAACTTAGTACCTTATGTCCTGAAGCATCGTTGATCAGCATGTCGGCTATTGGCATTGGATACTCGTCCTTCGGAGTGGCTCTGTTTAGATCCCAGAAATCAATGCATACTCGTATCTTGCCGCTCCCTTTCTTCTCTACAGGCACAATGTTAGCAACCCATTCTGCGTACCTACATGGCCTAATAAATTCAGCCTTGAGTAGTCGCTCCACTTCTTCTTTAACTCGGTCATAGACGGCCGAATTAAAGCGACAGGGAAGTTGTTTATAGGTCCTAAATCCGGACTTGATGGGCAGCCGATGCTCCACGAGCTCGCGGCTTAGCCCTGGCATTTCGCTATATTCCCATGCGAAACAATCGGCATACGACCGAAGTAACTTTATTACTTCAGCCTTTTCATCGGGCTGCAAATGTTGGTTTACAAAAGTCGGCCTTAGGATGCTACCATTGCCTATATCAACTTCCTCTAAGGGATCGGCCGACGCAAAACCTTGCCCTAATTTTTCTACTTCGCTAAAGTCCTTAATGGCTTCGGCAATACCGTCTTTATTAGACCGATACTGCTCCACTCGAGACTTTAGCCAATCTAGATTGTTCTTGCTAGACATGACTACTAATACAAAAATAGTTGTGCTACTCCAGCCGTCTTTACAGACACTGGTACAAACCGTCCTCCAGATACACTAACAAAGTCATAATCCGAAAGATCTCTACCTGATAGACACTCTACTTTGTTATGGACGGCGTCAACCGACACATCGGCCAAAGCTACTTGGGCTGAAGTATCTGCGGGGATGACCTCCACCTCATCACCGTCCCACTATACCAAGCACTAGTGTAGGGTAGAGGGAATGCAACAGTTTGCATGAATCCAATCGCGTCCAAGTAACACGCTATAGTTACCTTGTACGTCGACGACGAAGAATGCTGTCGGTAGCAGCGTTTTGTTGCCCACCGTCAACTCCATGGAGAGTACTCCCTTTGCCTTGGAGCTCTCACCATTGAAGCCATTGAGCATCAGATTGGTCTTCTTTAGGTCATCTTCGTCCCTGCCAAGTTTCTTCAACAACGAATAAGGCATTAGGTTAATAGTGGCGCCGCCGTCGACGAGCATCCGGGAAATCGGCTTCCCATCGATGTGACCCCTGACATAGAGGGGATTCAGATGGCGAGCCGAGTCCTCGGGCTTCTCAAAGATGGCGTTGCGTGGACCGAGGTTTAGTTGAGCGACTTCGGCCTCATCCCGTGGTAGGGCGAACTCAGCAGGTAATGTGATGATGTTGATGTCCATCGGCTGGGGTGCGGGTCCCTCAGAGATGGGCGAGTAGTCGTCGTCGAGCATGTCGTCCTCGTCGTCGCTTGGACTAGGGGGCGGGTTGGTTATCTCAACTGGCTTCTCTCTCCATACCTGCTTCGTGGCTGGCCGAGGGCGGATTTCTTCGAAGATAGCATCACGTTTGGCCTCAGCTACCTTCTCACGCATCTCCTGTGCCCGCAGGCTTTGTAGGCGTCACTTCTGTGATTTGGACATGCCCGGAGGATCCCAAGATGGCCGCGGCTTGGTGCTTGGAGCCACTGTTCGACTCCTGTTAATTCTGGCCGAATTCGGAAATAGGTTTAGAACTAACTGATTACATTACAACATGTGTAGCAACTAGCCCAGCAAAATGGTGCATTTGACATGTCCATGTTCCAACCACTACCTCCCCCGCCACCACCACTATCTCCTACATCACCTGAGGTACCTCCTAGATACTTAAGTTAGCGTTTAGAAGTGTACTTGAGTTCGTTCTCTAATTTTGTCTATTTCTTCAGAGTTTCCGTACGCCTAGCCAGGCTGGAGCCTCCCGGGCAAATGTGGATGAATCGGGAGGCAGCGGTGGCGCCCACGACCCAAATGTGGGCGATCAGTGAGTATGGATGTGTATTGTGAACTTGGATTGAATCACGATGTGTTATGTGACTTTGTATGTGAATTTGGATGGTATATGTGAATGCGGATGTGTACTGTGACTTTGGATGTGAATTAAGTTGTGTTATGTGATTTTGCATGTGATGTGTGAAGTTTTGGATGTGAGATGTGATTTTGGATGTTATATGTGAAGTTTGGATGTGAATTTGGATGTGAGATTGATTTTGGATGTTATATGTGAAGTTTGAATGTGTTTTGGATGATATATGTGAATGTGATTGAAATTGTGGTTGGATGTGGTGTGAGTAGGGGAACCAAGAAAAAACAAAAAAAATACCAGCTAACTTCCGTCGACTTTGACCATAGCCGACGGAAGTTAGCTGCTTTCGGCCACGTGGGCAGAAAGGCTAACTTCCGCCGGCTAGGGACAAAACCGACGGAAGTTAGGGGCCCCTAACTTCCATTGGCCAGGCTGGCCGACGGAAGTTAGCGCCCCTCTGCTGACGTGGCAGAGTTCAGCGCTAACTTCTGTTGGCCACGTGAAGCCGACGGAAGTTAGCTTCTTCCATCGGGAAAGGGCTAACTTTCGTCGGCTTTGGCCGATGGAAGTTGCTTGTTTTGTTGTAGTAGAAGTGTGCCCTTCGGCCTCGGGCACCCTGTGTTCGAAGGGGGCTTCGCTGCGAACCCCGTCGAATGGGTCAGCCTCGTTTGACCGATCAAACCAAGCTTCGGCGCGGAGCTTGGCCGAAGCGTGCGGCTTACCTCCGATAGGCCTCGGCGGCGAAGTCTTCGGGATCGGGACTTCCTGAGACCCAACTCTGATAGTTATGGCTTCAGACTCCCTGACTTTGACCTCCACGTGCTCGCACCCTTCAACTTCGCTCTGCAGGGTCCAATTCGGAGGTACCACAGACAGTCTATTAACGATGCTCCTCTCCGCTGTGTCTGTTTGCCCCTGCCATCCATAATACTCCGAAGGAAAACAAGGCATAGGGTTAATCTGCGGAGGGTACCCCGGCCCGGATACGTACGGGGCCCACGGGGTCCCTGCCCAGTCATACGGCGGAGGCATCGGATGTTCTAGTGGCCTTGGCCATCGCGAGCCGAACCCGTCACCCGGAGGGGGGTTCGGCCAAATCGAAGGTGTCTCCGACCACACCAGCAAAGGATCCCGCCGGGCTGGAGGTATGTTCGGCCAGCGCGAGCCGAAGCCTCCCATCGGAGAAGTCCACCATGGTGTGGGGTTCAGCCATTGGGGGCCGAAGCTGTCGCATCAGGGACCCGACCACTGGGGTGCGAAGTTGTCGTGCGGAGAACCCAACCATTGGGGTCCGAAGTTGTTGCATGGGGGGTTCGGCCATTGTGGCTTAGAACCATCGTGCGGAGCACCAAGATACCTCGGCCCGAAGCCTTCGTGCAGAGGGTTCGCAACCTTCGGTCCGAAGGTACCCTTCGAAGGTTTTGGCCCCTTCGGCTGCTTTAGCTGAGCACGCGGGCCTACTTCTTTGGCCCTCTTCTGATGTTTGTTCAACAGCATGTTATATGTCACCTTCAGCCTCTTGCGAGCCTTAGCCGAAGGGGTATTGATGTTCTGTTTCCACACTCCTACCTCGGGGTTCTTTGGCACGAGTGTGCGAGTACGCGGTTCTCCAACAATCACATATTTCCCTTTAGCAGACTCGGCCTGTTCTGGCCGAATCAACACCTTTTCTCGCCGAGGTCGATGGCGTTGACTGGAAAAGGATCTTTATCCAGCTTCATGTTTGGATCATGATCTATCTTCAATCGTCCTTCTTCTATGGCCGATTGTATCTGCCGTCGAAAAACATTGCAATCATTAGTATTATGAGAATGTGAATCATGCCACTTACAGTATGGATGCTTCTTTAATTCATCGGCAGGTGGGATAACTTGACCCTTGGGTAACCTGAGAAGCTGACTCTTTAAAAGGAAATCAAATATTTTATCATATTTAGTCACATCGAACGAATACTTGACCTCATTAAGTCTATTCTTTGTGGGGGATGGTCGTAGTTCGGAGCAAGTGACAGGTTTGTTTTTAGTGTTTGTAACCCATTCGGCCGCGTACATGTCGGCCGAATCCTCCTCCTCTGACTCCTCCTCATCAGAGCGTTCCATGATGTGGATTTCGGCCCTAGGCTTGCTAAACGCCTTAATAAATTTCTTATCTTTGGCTCGGCCTTCTTGGACCAGAGCCTGCTGTAGAACCTGGCTAACTTCTAAAAAGTTTTGGTTATCTAACCTTTCTTTAAGTTCGGAACGCAACCCATTAAAAGCTAATTCCGCCAAGTCCCTTTATGAAATATTAAGACTAAAACATTGGTTTCTAGTATCCCTGAAATGCTTGATATACTCAGAGGCGCTCTCACTAGATTTTTGCTTAACCGAGGTCAAATGTGAAAGCCTAAGTTCTGTTTCACCTGTATAGAAATAATCATGGAATTTCTGCTCTAAATCGTCCCACGTGTGGATGGAGTTCGGCGGGAGTGCCGAAAACCAAGTGAAAGCTGTGCCGGATAGCGAGAGAGAAAACAGTCTAACCTTCAGAGCATCTATCCCGCTAACCTCTCCACACTGCGCCAAAAATTGACTAATGTGTTCTAGTGTGGTCCTGCTACCCTCGCCATCAAATTTAGTGAACTCAGGGATTCTATAGTCGTGGGGGTAGGGTACTGTATCAAGGTGATCGGGGTATGGTTTACGGTAAACCCTAACTCGTCCCTTGGGCACAAAGCTGGCACACTCTCTAAATAGTGCACGGACCCGCTCATCTAAATCATCTTGGTATGTTGCCTGTGCGCGCCTCTCATGTGGGGGCGTGACACGCGGTGGGATATCGGTGTGTCGGCCATGTGCTTCTTCCCTACGCGCTATTTGTACAACGTGTTCATGTCCGGGCGCCTGCGCGTGTGGTGCGGGTAGCTCGGGTATCGGCGTAGACGGTGGTGCGTGGTATGTAGTATTAGTTTGACCGTAGGTATAATGATTGGTCTCGGCCGTAAGTGGTGAGGCCAGAGACATGATTGTGCTATCGTTAGTCCTACAGTACATGTGTGTTGTCGGAGGTGCGCTAGCAATAGGAACCAGAGGTACGGCCTCAGCAAAGCCGAACCTTCTAAGAGTCGCCTCTACTTGGGAGCTGACTGCCGAATCTAAACGGTTGGCTAGCGAGGCGCTAACGGCTTGATCTACTGATGCGGCTATTTTTTGCTCAATTTCTAAAGAAGATAAACGAGGCGATACAGGTGTTACCTGGACCTGAGCGAGGTCGGGGGTGACGATGTCACGCTTGACGTACTCATCATGTTGGCGTAGCTCTTCCCCAGCGGAGTCGCCAAAAAGTGTGTTGACATAGAAACGTGCCCCCGCACTTGGGTCAGTTCGACGATCCAAAAGTGCACAGATACTTAGGGACGGTCCTAAGCATGACGTGACACCAACGTCGCGTTCCGACTACCCTTAATAGTGATAAGGGGGGTGGAGTCGCCAGGCAACCAGATTACACAAAATAATCCAATTAGCCGAAAGAGATTGTTTAAACAGAATAAAATCAACAAACCAGTCGAAGCCCGTCTGGTTCGAAGTCTGATGCGAAGGGTGCGCCGAAGGGTACCTTCGGCGTCTGGTGCGAAGTGCTCCGCCGAAGGGTGCTTCGGCGTTCAGACTGATCCGGCCGAAGATGGACTCCGAACAGATCTGGACGCAGTGATCACCTCCAAACAGCGGGGTTCGGAGTACGATCTCTGACACAACAATCTACAGAACAACGACGCGAGGGCCACGCGCGAGTGCAACTTCGTCCGGTGCGGAATATTGTCCTCGCGAAGCCTGTTGCGATGAAGTATGCTGGCGAAGCCTGTTGCCGAAGCCTGTAGCACACGCCGAAGGGTGTCCTGGGGGACCTCCGAAACTGAGCTCTCAGCTCTGAACACCTTCGACGAAGGGGCTCCGAACATGCGAAGCCTGCAACAGAAGAGTGTGAAGCACCAATTCGCCCTGAGGACCGAATTTTGCTAAGTGTTGCACGGGTAGCAAAGGTAGCAATCTGTTACGCAGATTAGCGGATACTTCATAGGCGAAGTAACAAGGCGATAGCAATCTGTTACGTAGATTAACGGGGACTTCACAAGTACCAAGGCTTACCACTGTTCTGTAGCGGCGAACGGAGGGCTTCCAGGCAAACCCACGAAGAGGTACAGAAAAGTAAAGGTAAAAGTAAAGGTACGATCAAAGCATGGCTTTGGTTTGGTTTGAGTTGGGGGGGTCTCTCCACGCCGGCCAGGCCTCTCTATTTATAGGGGGTTAACTCCTAATGTAATCTGCTATTAATCCGGTCAGATAGAGATAGAGATTGAGCTGGAGATGCGTCCATCTCTATCTCTGCTGAGGTGGGCTTCGGCCAGGCCCGTCGAGGCTTGCTCCTCGGGCCGCAGCTTCGGCAGTGTGGGCCTCCGAAGGCTTCCGAAGCTTCGGCAGTGTGGGCCTCCGAAGGCTTCCTGGCCGAAGCCCATGGGCTAGCTAGAGGCTTTCAGAGCCCATAGCTTGGTGGACTTCGGCCCTATAGGGCTTCGGACAGACCCTGAACATGTGTAATTTTGGCCCAAATTACCAAAAATTGATATTTTGACAATCTAGCCATTAATGCCATTTTTTGCTATCAACACCTATCTTGACCGATTAAAGCATCACTATGTTCATCAACTTTAACTAAAAGCTTGTCATAGGATAGCGTTACCTTAGTTGTGTCTGGTATGCTGTCGGCCATGAAGCAGAGGCCAGTGAAGTACTTCATTTTCTTCTTCTCCTTCTATGGTTCATCCTTGTTAGAGCTTGTCTCTTCACTTAAAGAAGTGCTGATGTCACTCAATGCAGCCATGAATGCTCTAGATGCTGCCTTCGCTGCTTTCTTAGCCAGCTTGTCATGATTCTTCTTGAAGAAGAGTTTCTTGTACCTCTTCTGGTGCATGTGGTCATTCTCATATTTCTTTTTGAGTTTAGGGAAGTTAGCTTTAATATACGATGTATCCACATACTCAAAACACCCACGAGAGCCTCCTCTCTTCTAATCCCATCTATCATTATAGAACCGGGTGAACTTCTTGACAATGAGAGAATATCCTCATTATCTAAGGTGTCCACCTTCTCTTTTGTGATAGAGACTAGAGAGGACAAGGAAAAATCACTAGTAAAGACACAAGATCCAGAAGAACTAGATGCAATACCTTCAGATGAGGTGCCACTGCTAGAACCGGAAACTAGTGCCATGGATGGTAGAAAAGAGTTTCCAAGTCCTTGTCGGGATGCCTTAGCAATCTCAGTGGACTTCAACTTGCTAAAGAGTTCATCACAAGTTAATGTGTCATAACTTGTGGATTTCTCAATGCTAGATATCTTCACCTCCCATAAGCCACGGTCAAGGGCATAGAGAAGCTTGATAGCACGATCATGATCAGAATAACGCAAAGTTCTAGTGGAACGCAAATTGCTCACAATGCTATCAAATCTAGCAAACACGGCATCAATAGATTCACTGGGCCCTTGCAACAACAATTGATATTCTTGGTTATATGTGCTTCGGCGCTTAGCCTTAATCTGAGTTGAGCCCTCATGAAACACGACAAGAGTAGTCCAAGTATACCTAGCAGTATGAAGGTGTCGGACCATATAAAACTTGTTCTGACTCAGACTTGTGAACAATATGTTCCTAGCTTTGTAGTTAGAATCATACTACTGCTTCTCAGCCTTAGTGGTACGAGTATCAGGAATTGTATATCGGGACTCGATAATTTCCCATATTGCACTTACTTGGCTTTGAAGAAAATCCTCCATGCACACCTTCCAGTATGCAAAATCCTTTTCATCAAACAACATAATCTTACTGTGTCTATCCATGTCGCCTACGGATCACAAAACGATTAAGGTCAACTAGTGATCTAACAAACTCTGGTACCAATTGTAGGACCGAAATAAGGGACTAGAGGGGGTGAATAGGCGCCTCAACAAATTCTTTCAAATTGGTGGACTTTTCTAAACACCCAATGCTCCTCTAAATGAACAAGCGGATGCAAATAAACTTTCAAAGCAAAATCCCAGTAAAATCTAGTGCTATCACTCTCCTGTCATATATGATATGATGCGACAGTCTGAGAGATCACAAACACTGAAAATAATCTAACCTTAAAAAACCAACCGTTGTCCTGATTAAAAAGACACCCATACAAAGCACACAAGGGAGATTACAAAACTACTCATGGACTAGACATGCAAACCATCAAATGAAAGGAAAATATCCATCGATCACAGGAAATTCATAAAGTACAAGATAAACAACTGCAGTTCACAGGATTTAATCACCTACTAGTAAAGTTAGATATTGATCACAATTTGATAGCATATTTAACAAATGATTTCTAATCAAAGATTTACTTCATGAATTAAAACAACATTTTTCTGAAAATATGAGAAAGGGAATGGGTAAAGAAATTTACCTTCTTACCTTTGGCCTTCTATTTCTATTCCTAAAGATGTGATTGCTGCTAGGGTCACGTGTGCATCAGATTTTAGAGACGCGTTGTGCTTCTACTGCTACCGTAGGATCAACGGCCATGGTGACATGAACCAGAAGTCCCAAAAAAATTGGCGGGAGTAGCAAGCACCCCGTAGTAGAGGACAAAACCAGGGCAGCGCGCATAGGAGCTCCCCAAAAAAACCAATGGAAGCAGCGACTTCGCACACGCACCCACGCGCCCATGTGCCTTTTGGGGTCTAGCAAAAACTGGAGTCCCGCAAAAACCAGCGCACGAGATCCAGAACAAAACTAGGGTGCGGCGGCTACTAGTTCGGGTGGAAACAATATGCGCACAAAGTACAAATGGTGGTGCTAGAATTCGGCTAAAGGAAAATCAGAGGTAGGAGAAGACAAAAGTAAAGGTAAACTCAGGATTTTTCATTTGAAAGAGTTGGTGAAACCCTAGGGTCTAGGTGGCCTTTTATAGGCAATTCAAATAGGAAAAGACTCAAATACCCTTAGGGTTTTTTACAGGCTCAAGTGCCCACTAGGCTAAAAAGTAAAATCCTATCTAAAGGTAGTTTGTCTCGGTTCAAAGCTTTCGTAGCGACTACGGATTCGCTTAAGAACCGTTTGATCTCAATCCGACGGTTTTGAGCCGAAACTGACAAAGCCCTCTAAATCTTCGACGTGTGTCACCAATCCATGAATTCGAGCACCAGCAAGTCTCTCCTGCTCTCAATCCCTCAAGCCACCTTGTCACTTGCATTGGCCTCCCTTTCGCTGACTTGGTCAACACACTGTCTCGATCATCCATTCCTCCATGTCTTGCTTCATCTCCACGTGTACGCCTAAGAGCTTCCTCAACTTCACCCGACCTCCTTGATCGTCTGGCATCAAACTCCTCGCTTGACCCTGATCACCCGTCGTTGATAGTTGATTCACATCTTAACCCTTCACACACTAATACCAGAAAACACGAATCTCCACACAAACACATATCTCAATTCACACTGATCCCTTCAGTGAACCCAAATAGGCAAACACATCCCCAAACCCTAAACCAGACAAACTTTTCAATCACTCATCACTAAGATAAAACCACAGTGCAACTCCACTTGTTTTCTCACTAAATTAAGCAGTAAACAATATCACAACCATAACTATGTATCTAGCGCGACAATACCATTCAACTTATTTAACAATAGGCGAATTACGTTCAAAGTATCGCTACATTAAGTCTCAACTATGAAAAACATCCAACATAGTAAGGTATGTTGAAATACCTAAAATAGCAGTGGATGTAGTCACGGTCGGGTCTTACATCAACAAGCTAGCACACACAAGAAAACTACACATGATAAGGTAAAGTACCTATAAATTATCCCTAAAGTACCCCTAAATCATCTCTAAACTATGTATAAAGAACTTCTAAATTTCACTAAAGTATGTTTAAAGTACCTCTAAATTATATTTAAAGTACCCCTTAATTATCTGTAAACTATGGGTAAAGTACCTTTAAATTATGTTTAAAGTACCCCTTAATTATCTCTAAACTACGTGTAAAGTACCTCTAAATTCTCTCTAAACTATGTTTAAAATTATCTCTAAATTATCTCAAAACTATGTTTAAAGTACCCATAAATTGTCCCTAAGGTATCCCTAAAATATCTCTAAACTATGTTTAAAGAACCTCTAAATTATCTCTAAAGTACTCCTAAATTATCTCTAAACCTTTTTAAAGTACCTCTAAATTATCCCTAAAGTACCCCTAAAATATCTCTAAACTATATTTAAAGAACCCCTAAATTATTACTAAAGTATGTTTAAAGTACCCCTAAAATGCTACTAAACTTTTCTTAAGTTACCCCTGATCTACTCATAAATTACCCCTAATCTACTACTAAACTACCCTAAACTACATACCATATACCTTGATGAGGACATCCCTACTACATATACAACCGTTGTATCAACAACTACTCATTAGCATGGGCCACATATTTTATAGGGTGTTGCATCACTTTTAATTGGGACAGGACCATATAATTTTTGTCCAACAGATTTTTATTATAATCCCTAGTCAGGGAGGAAACCTAATTAGAGTCAAATTTGACCATATTTTGTTAGAGATTTTGTTAGAGTCCTTATTCAGTAAGAAAATCTAATTAGAGTCCAATTTGTCCTTGGGTGCTTCTTCTATAAGTCTGTGTGATGGAGGTATTTCTAGCAGCACTAGTAGCAGAAACCCGAGGCAAATTAAGACCTCTCGTATGTTGAGTTACACCAACATTTTCATCAACTAGAGCCCAAGTTAAATCGATGTCATCTATATGAATTACATCACAATTGGGATCAACCCACTCATTCTTCCACTGAAATTCTTCAAGGATCAATGAGTTGCTTTTCTTTCCTTTGGAACCAACCTCTTGCAAGTGTTGAAACATATTTGTCATCTTTCTATTGTAGCTAACAAAATCTAACGTATTCAACCTTTTATGCTCTAGCTCATTCCTCTTTTTGGTATGGATCAACAAGTCCAAAGAAAACATTGCAAAATCACATGTTTAAACTTTAGATGGGTTATGGCTACAACTTTTCCTAAGACCCAAACATTAGAATTGAGAAAATGTACTCTAATTGTGCTCACATCTAAAGGTCAAACAACAAATACTTACATTTTTTGCTAAACTATGTAGCTCAAATGCAAGACCACCATGTGTACCCCACCAAAAAAACTACAATACAAAAATGTTCATCACATAAAGAATATGAAAAACAAAGTGTTAAATGAAAGAGGTCAGGGGTTACAAATCATCATTAATGTGCCTCACGACCTAGCCAATTATGAGAATAATGATTAGTTTGTGGGTAATAACTCTAGATGATAATAGTCATATTAATTATACAATTATGTATTGTGGAGTTTAATGGGTGGTCTAACTCTTAATGATGACTGTTCGAGTGCTTATGGTCGGGAAGGCCTCCCGAGTACTGGACTTGAGGAGACTTTAAATTGTTGACTGCTGGTAGGCTGAATGATGTTGACCATTAACTGGTCGTCTTTAATGCTACATCTATTGACCCCTTCTCCACTCTATCTTCATAAATCCACTCGGGAGATACTGTGGGATCATATTCCCGATAGCGACCCTCAATCTTTTTGTGGCATGCAGATGAAGTCGAGTAGTTGAAAAATGCTTCAGAGCTTTATTTTTGTGAGTTTTTCTTGGCAAGTGAAGTAGCCCCCGAGCCAGGAGTTTCTTAGATAAAATATGCTCTAGGATCATAGATTTAGGCCGATAAAAAATATGGGAATTTTCCTAATGCATCCTCTAGCGGATGTTTGAATCCCTAAGCAGTTGGCGTCCAACAGGAGTGGGAGATTTAAATCCCACGCATCTGGTGTTTAGAGTTCGGCAGAGAATACAATATTTAAATCTCAAATATTTGGCGATTGAAGTTCGGTGAAACCCACTTGATTAGCAGGACGAATAGGCCTCTCAAAGGTGTCAGTTGGAGTAGACCAATGCAATGGAGTACTTATGGGCCCCTTTTGGTGAAAATACTTCTACTAGTGTAGACTGTTGGCACAGACAGATGTCTATTAGACTAGACAGCTTCGAAAGGATGGGCATGAAGTAGTGTTGACTGGATAGGCGAAGATGGAAATGTTGACTAGATAGGCGAAGATGAAAATGTTGACTAGCGGGATCAATGCCAAAAATATTCATCAAATCTAGCATTAGAACAATCATAGTTCTTCCATGATATCTTGTGTGCTATATTTAAGATTAATGCTTGAAATTTTGAGATTTGTTTTCATGTAATCGTTGTATTTTAGGGGCTTGATTCATCGTGCGGTTGTCTTATAAATAACCACTTCAACGCAAGCTTATCCCTTACGCTTTAAGCCTTTGCATTTAGTATTCATCTGCTTTCTTGTAATTGATCCCTATTTCATTTCTTCTTAAGGTGCCTCTTCCAACCTTCAAGAAGGGCTGACATACCCAATGATTCCATATTGGAAATCATGAGCCAACCTTTCCTCTAGAGATTGAACTGATGCTAATGTCGATCCTGACTTAGTCCAACCATCGCAAGTCGAAGGACCAAGGCCAGGTGGATGAACTCATCTAGCTCATCACGTGGCTCCAAATACAGGTAAAGGATCTCCTTGCCGAAAATGCAATACCTCCCCAAGATGATGGCACATGTTCCTTCAAGTTGTTGTTCTCCCGACCATTAGTAGGCTCTTAAACTTTGGTTGTTTTTGGATTTCTTATAATATCACCTGTCGAGAGTTAACTCTTGTAAAGAAAATTTTTCACGACCAAGGGATGTTTTGCTTTCTGGTACTATCACCCTCGCAGCTACGGACTATTGGGCAGAAGGATATCAATCCATATGCCAAGCCCAACGGTGTTGCAATGGCTTCATTGCCTCAATGGTTTCCAGTATCCTTGTCCCTTCTCCATCTTAGAGGTCTTGGACATCATCACTGCCTCTGCCTTCATCCGTACTAACTAGAGTGCTTAGTTAAAATGAAATTTTAACTTAATTTTTTATTGGACAACACTAATGCACCACTGCTCAGGGATGAAAAGGAGGTAGCGATCTTGGTGTCCAATGACGTTGGTTGGGTTTGTGTTGCAGACGTAGTAATGGTACTCTGTCCTTCAACTGTAGTGGCAACGATGATGAACATCTGCATGATGGTGTTTGTCTTTGTGAGTTCTCTAGTTATGGAGACACCGCCTATGGGTACGCCGACCCAATATGTGTGGAGTACCTCACCATAGGTGCCTATGGGTGAGTGCATCATTGTCCACATTGGTGACATCGAAAGAGGTCAAGGATGTGTTATCACCTAGGGCAGATGACACATCTAACTAGTAGTTGGGCGAGGTCGAGCAAAGAGATGGTAGAGTGTTGTGAAGCACTTTAGCCAACTTATCGTGTCTTTGAGACTTCCAGCAGGCGACAATGACTCTTACACTTGGGATTGTCTAAATGTTATGTTTGACAGTGTGTGTAGACTACATCTGAGAACGTTGGTCGGTGAACGTAGAAGAATCTACTGAGTAGATAAGAAAAAATGTAAAAGAGCATTGTACATTTACATTTTGATTAATGAAGTAAAATTTCTCCTTTGTGAATGTGTATAATACTCGATGTAGTGAAATTCTGACTATTTTGATGCAGCTTAGGTCTATTAGTGTAGGGAAACTTAGGCCACATGCACTTTGTTTAGAATAATCAGTGTCACAAGTAGTCAAGAATGACACTTAGACTCAATTGGGGCTAACAGTAAAACAAAAGTCCAAGCCCCCGAGTGGGCAAAATGATCAACAATAACTAAGCTAGAGAAGATTGTGATCTATACATTTGAGTGATAAGAATGTAGTCACTCGGGTTCAAGGAGAAAGATGAAGCCAAACCAAATTGAAAAAATGAGCATCTTTATTAATCCAAAAATAAGAACTTAGATTATCGTGTTATGGATAGAAGCGACGAATATGCTCAATATTCTGAGAATTTGTAAACCACAGACCGTCTTCATGCATTAGGTGATATGAACCTGGTCGGGTAACTTCCACGATGATATATGGTCCCTCCCATGGAGCTGATAGCTTGTGTGCATCGAGTGTTGATTGCACACAGCGAAGAAACAAATCTCTGACTTGCATGACCAACCACACACATCACGGTTGTTGGCGTAAAGGATTACTCCGATAGGTTTGAGTGGTTTAGACTAAGTGAGTGGATTTGCCTTTAGCAGAGCCTCTAGGATGGATAATAACTCTACCGTATGGTTGTATTTCTTGCTTTCGGGGGAATCTATCTGTATAATACGAGGGGAAGGTATTTATAGGAAGGGACCCCATGGGAGAAAATACCCTTTAACCCCCGAGATACATTCGTCATTACAGACCCTATATCCTAGCCCTTGTAGGTATACGATAGTACTAGTTTTATACACCTGCCCCGGGCAAGGCTAACGTCTAATTGGAGTGACGATGCATGTATAGGCCTGACTTGAGCTTATTCACAACTTGATTGCTATAGGGCCCTCCTGTCCCATTCAACAAGAGTCGCACAACACTGTAGATGTCACATCTTTACTTTAGTGGTTGTCTTCTAGAGGCTGTTGCGGTAGGAGGAGCTCCACCCGGGCCTTCCGAACGGGGCTGCCTTCGGAGGACCCCTCCAGAGACTTTGGGTTCTCGATGAGGTCTCCACTCGGTCCCCAACGGGGATTCTAGCGCAGCTACCTTTGGCACGCCTTTGGAGGCTTATGTCTAGGGGACGCTTTCAGTAGTCCGGGGCGACCGTCCTGTGGTTCGACACCTGGTCCCGGTGGGTTCTGCATGTACGGGCTTCGTGGCTGCCTTTGGGGTTCGTGATCCCGCTTCTACTGCTGACGGGATTATTTCCCCCCAACAGTAGCTCCTCGCATGTGCCCATTCGATTGTCTTGCAAATGAGAAAGGGGGCATGCGCTAGAAATAATGTCGTAACAGAATTTCTAAGGATGAGCAAACCTCTCATCTAGCTTTGGGGTGACTTTGACGGTAAAGGGACTCGATCCGATAGGATCTAGTGTCAAGGCACCTCATCGCTTGGGTTCCCGCTCGTCACCTCCGGTCTTCAGAACGCCCTCTCGTATGCGTCTCGCCGTGACCCCACTTGTTGTCCCTGGGGGAATGTGAACTGGCACGACAGGGACTTGTTGTGCAAGCCTTAAGCCTCTATGCAAGGCAGTGGTCCCCCGTTGTCGCAAAATCCTCTATCCATCTTTGGCTTCTTCTTCTCTTGGTCGCTTGTCTCCTTCTAGCCCTCGCCCCCGACTGTCAGTCTTTTTCTCCGCTCAGACTTACATTCTGAGAAAGATGATGAAGAAAAAGAGCATCATTCCTGCTGCAGATTCTCCCTTCATCCAACAGTAGATGGCGGTGGCGGTGGTGGCTGCTACCGCTGGGGCACCGAGTTCCACAAAGGTTAGCGGACCTCGAGACCTTCGACCGCCTTCTAAGAAGTTCATCGAGCAAACCTTGGTTTTAGAGAGGTCCATCTGCAAAGGAGGGGTCGGTGAAGAACGCGGTCCAAGTACGCCTCGAACCCAGCGTCGAGGCAAGGCTTCCCGAAAGGGAGCCCATCCTCAAGCCGCGTGAAGGAGAGGTCTTCATGTTCCTTCTTGAGATGTAGAGTTGATCGAAGGTCTGTACAAAGATGATGTCCACAGAACTTCCTCCGTCGATCAGCACCCGATGAACCTCGACGCCGGCGATGTCGGTGGTGATGATGACGGGGTCGGCGTGCAGGAACTTAATGTCGATGGCATCATCGGTGGTGAAGAAGATGGGCATGTGCGACCATTCGGGCATTGCTAGAGTCGATGCTGAGGTCCCGATGTGTTCTACTTCACGGATGTACTCCTGCATTTCCGCTTCGACATGCCGCCCATTGAACCTCCGCTAGTGATGGGCAGCACTATGCGTTTCCCCCCATCCGAGTTTTCCTCAGTCTTGGTGGTCGGTAGCTTGCTTGGGTCTGGGAAGTGCCTGGGAGCTTTGTGCTCCTCGATCCGCCTGACTACTTGGACCAGCTCGGAGCGGGCGGCGCCGTGTTGGTAGACCTTTGGCTGGAGCTTCGCTCGAGGAAGTCATCCTGAAGGGCGAGGATGGTCCTGCAGGAATCAGTGTCATGGCTCCGATTCACTCCATGGACGCTGTAGTGGAAGACCGTGCCCCCTCCTGAGGCCATTGCTTGCGGCTTCGAGCTGGTGGCTCACCCCCGCCTTGAGTGTGCTGGAATTTTAGAGGCTTTAAGGTGGGGGCGATGCTGAGCACCTCTCCTCGGTAATTCTTCTGCCCCCTATGGGAGTCGTGGTAATGGGGCTCTACCGACGTGGTGCGAGGGGGCTACGGCTTCTTGATTCGTGGACTTTGGCCTCTGGGGCCCGTACTGGGGCAATCATTGCCTGCCTTCAGAGCTGCCCCTCCTCAGACCTAGCGTACTCTTCTAAGTACATCATCAGCTGGGCCACCGAGGAGATTGGCTTCTAATGGAGCTTGTCGAGCAGGCTCGGGTTGGTGACGCCCTTGCGAGCCACGTCGATGATCGAGGAGGCTGATAGCCCCTTAATCTGGGCCTTAGTGTGGGCGAAGTGTAGAGAGTATTGGCAGAGCATCTCTCTGGGTTGTTGCTTCACCTAGAAAAGGCTCCCAATGGACATGGGGGCCATGAATGTCCCCTGAAAGTTGTTGACAAACTTCTTCTTCAACTGTTCCCAAGACCTGATGGATCCTAGCTTCAGCGACCAAAACCACCGGAGGGTAATCCATTCGAGGGAGAGGGGAAAACATTTCGCCATGGTATCTCGCTCCCCTCCACAGGCTTCTATCACTAGGTCGTATGATCAGGAGAATTCCCCTAGGTCGGATTCCCCAGTGTACTTCGGGAGCTTAGCCGCATGGAACTTGGAATCGAACCGCACCCTTTGCAAGTCCGGGTGCAGCGGGGATTCTTCGTCGAAGGAGGCGTTCTGCTCCCCCTCCGGGCTTCTTGGTCTTCTGCGTCACTTATCATGACAACTTCAATTCTAGTGTTCTCGCACGACCTGGGCTGGTCAGGGAGCTGGTTCGCGACTGCCTGCCACCACCGCATGAGCTTGGCCCTAAGCTGGGTGTTTTCAACGGCCAATGCATTGGCCTTGCCGCCGCACCCTCCGGAGTGGGTCTCCGGGTCTTGCAACCAGATGAAGTCCGTTCGGAGGGCCGTGGCAGGGAGGTCTTTGGATGAGCGAATGCCAATGAGCCCCTGACCCGCGGGGACTTGGAAGTCTGTAGATGGATTCGCATAGTCAAACGGGTCTCCGGCTCTCACTGCCACGCTTGGGTTCCTAACCAAGGCGGCTTCGGCCATCATGGCGGTATTCGCTTCTAGGGGTTCCTGACGCGAAGTCTGAGCGGACCTTCGAAGAGGAACCACACACACGCTCTTCTTGGGAGGCGTGTTTTTCCCTAGGGGTGTACAGTGGAAGGGACGCTGGCTTTTAGAACTAGGATCCCCACCGACGGCGCCAACTGTTGGCGTAAATGATTACACCGACAGGTTTGAGTGGTTTAGACTAGGTGAGTGGATTTGCCTTTAGCAGAACCTCCGGGATAGATAATAACTATGTCGTATGGTTGTATTTATTCCTTTCGGGGGAAGCTATCTGTACAATACGAGGGGAAGGTATTTATAGGAAGGGACCCTATGGGGAAAATACCCTTTAACCCCCAAGATACATTCATCATTACAGACCCTGTATCCCAGCCCCCGTAGCGATACGACGGTACTAGTTTTATACACCTGCCCAGGCAGGGCTAACGTCTAATTGGAGTGACGGCGCACGTATGGGCCTTATGTGAGCTTAGTCACAACCCGATTGCTATAGGGCCCTCCTGTCCCATTCAGCAGGAGTCGCTCAGCATTGTAGTTGTCACATCTTTACTTTAGTGGTTGTCTTCCGGAGGCCGTTGTGGTAGGAGGAGCTCCACCCGGGCCTTTTGAACGGGGCTGCCTTCGAAGGACCCTTCCGGAGACTTTGGGTTCTCGAGGAGGTCTCCGCTCGGTCCCCGACGAGGCTTCTAGCGCAGCTACCTTTGGCACAACTTTGGAAGCTATAGACCTTCACGGAGGCTTACGTCCATGGGATGCTTTCAGTAGTCTAGGGCGACCGTCCTGTGGTTCGGCACCTGGTCTCGGTGGGCTCCACATGTATAGGCTTCATGGCTGCCTTTGGAGTTTGTGATACCGCTTCTACTACTGACGGGATTATTTCCCCACCCCAACAACAGTCATGATATCTGCACAGACCTTACTGGTACCGATCAGATTGAATTGTAATAGCTAGACGAGCTTCTTCAAGATTGTCGATATCCTCCTATCTTGTTTGATCGGTAGTGCCTTCTTCATAGTGATGAATCTTGGGGGACTCGTGCGATATGCCCACTCGAAAGATGGCTTTGATCCATACACAAGGAAGAAAGGATTCCGATCAGTGGCGTGACTTGGCTGAGTGTGAAGACCCCAAAGAACAATAGACAATTCTTTCATCCACCAACCACCATATTTGTTGAGGTGATCAAAAAATCTAGCTTTTAAACCTTAGAGTATCACGCCATTGGCACATTTAACTTGTCCATTTGCTCTTGGATGTGCGACAGAAGCATACTTGACCTCAATACACCAATCTTCATAGAATTTCCAAAAACCATTACCGATAAATTGGGTGCTAAGATCTATAATAATCTGATTAGGGACACTGTATTAGTAAATTATGCTTTGGATGAACTCTGCGACTTTCTTGGCTATGCTTGTTCTCAACGGCATGACTTCTATCCACTTGATAAACTTGTCAATGGTGACAAATATATGATCATAACCCTAGGGGCATTTGGAAATGATTCAACCATATGGTTTGGAGTGCTTGAGCTAGGAGATGATGTTGTTGGTGAAAAATTGGCAACCATGGCAATAACAGACTAATATCTTACAATCTTCATTGGCGTTTGGTGAGTAAAAACCTGACATGAAGGCTTTGGCAACTAGTGTTTGAGTGTATTTATTTCAAGATATCCGACCCTTCTGATCTGCTGATACACTTCATGAGCACTCAGGTTGAAGCAACTTTCTCGTACAACTCTGGTCCCACTAGAACATACTGTTTTCTCCTTCTAGAAAGGCAAATTTCTACATCTTTGTCTTCTAGAGTTTTGGCGGTTTGGAGGAGATCAATAATATGTTAGCGCCAGTCTTCTTCATTGTCGGTGATGACCAAAAAAGATGGAGCTTGTTCAGCCTTTGAAGGTTGAATTTCTTTAATATGAATTGATGGCTTCGAGAGTTCTTAGAGAAAAACACAACTTGACATGGGTGCTTGGGATGAACCGAGTTTAGCCAAGAAGTTGACGGCCAAGTTATCGTCCCTTAGGACGTGATGGAACTTGAGGCCACCAAACTTGCTTTCTAGCTTGTGGATCTCCTTGCAATAAGCGTCCATCTTCTCACTGGTGTAGGACCAATCTTTGTTGGCTGATAACCAACTTGGAATCTCTATATGCCATTAATCTTTGCACCCCAAGGGAAATGGTGATTCGCATACCATTGAGGAGTGCTTCATACTCAGCTATGTTGTTGGACACCATGAATAATAGCTTCAGAGCATATTTTATCTTTTCACTTTGAGGGGATGTGAGAATAATTCCTACTCCTGCTCCATCAATACTAAGTAAGCCATCAAAATACATGACCCAATGCTCTTAAAATTCGGTGGTCAGCGGGAGTTGAATCTTGGTCCACTCGGCAATGAAGTCAATGAGAGCTTGGGACTTGATGTTCGTATAGTGCTTGAAACCGATGATATATTCTCCCAATTCGATAGCCCACTTCATGATCCGACCAGTCGCATCCTGCTTTCAAATAATGTCACTGAGTGGTAATTTTGTGATAACCACCACCAATTGTGCCTGGAAATAATGCTTGAGCTTTCGGGTAGTAATGAGGATGGCGTACATGAGCTTCTAGACTTGAGGGTACTAGACTTTCGATGGCCTGAGTATCTCATATATGAAATATATTGGCCTTTGAACCAGATATGCATGCCTTTCCTCTAGACGCTCGATGACCATAGCGATATTGACCACTTGAGTCATGGCGACTATGTAGAGAAGTAGCGTTTAACTAGAGGTTGGTGCAACCAGGACTGGCGGTGAAGAAAGAAACTTCTTGAGGTTGGCGAAAACCTGATCGGCTTTTGGCATCCATGTAAAATCTCCCTCTTTTTTAAACAACTTGAAGAAAGGCATCCCATGCTCACCAAGTCGGGAAATGAATTGCCTTAGTGATGTCATACAGCTGGTGAGGCACTAAATATGCTTCACGCTGTTGGGTTTGGCCATGTTCAATATTGCAAAAATCTTCTTTGGATTGGCTTCAATTCCTCGGCTACTTACAATAAATCCGAGTAGCTTCTAGTTCGCACCCCGAATACATATTTGTTTGGGTTAAGCCACCATCGAAAATTGCGAAAATTGTTTAAAGTCTCTTGGAGGTCAGGAATCAAATCTCCTGGCCTTCTGGACTTGATGATGATATCATACACATAAGCTTCAACATTGTAGCAATGATCAATAAGGCAACACTAAATAGCATGCTGATATATAGCCCTCGCATTCTTTAGCCCAAGAGGCATTGAATTATAGCAATATGCACTGAATGAGGTGATGAATGATGTATTCTCTTGATCTTCTTCCTTCAGGCTGATCTAATGATAACCCGAATAACAATCCATTAAGTAGAGAAGGGAGTTGCTAGTTGTGGAATAAACAACTTGATCGATGCGTGGCAGCGGGAAAGGATCTTTATGGCATCTTTTGTTGAGATTAGTTTAGTCAATGCACATTCTCCATTTCCTATTCTTCTTTTTATAAGGACTGGTTGGCTACCCAGTAAGGATGGTACATCTCTTTTATAAACTCTGCCACTAATAGACGAGTAACTTCCTCCTTGATGACTTCCTTGTGCTCCTGGGAAAATTGACACATATTCTATTTGACTGGCTTAGCGGTCAGGTAGACATGGAGTGCATGTTCAATCATCTCCTGAGGTATGACTGACATGTCAGCTGGCTGCAAGGCGAATATTTCGTTGTTGGTTCGGAGGAAGTTGACGAGCAAGCTTTCCTATTTAGGATCCAATGATGTCTTGATCAGTGCCATCTTGGAGTGGTTGGCGTCCGAGAGCTAAATACTTTGTTATTCAGCTGGCGAGGGCACCAAGCTTGATGAAGATGGTGCGGTGGTCGGGATCTCCATACCCGTGGTCAGTGTCATCTTCACCGCCTGGACAACTTCCTCATTTCAGACATAGACATCCATGGCCTCACCTAGTGTAAGACTATCTCGCTCACATGCATGTGAGGTGGCAACATCACCTTTTATTGAAAAGGCCCCACCCAGTTCTAGAATCTTAAGAACTAGGTGTGCATATTGGATTATCACCATGAATTTGGCAAGGGACGACCATCCTAGCACAACATGGTAAGCGGTCTCAAAGTCGGTGACATAGAACTTGACGTGCTTGGTCTTGTAGTTGTCCCAAGTGTCGCACGTCACTAATAGGGTGAGAGTGCCGAGTGGAATGGAGCCCTTCCCGAGACAATCCCATAAAAGGGTGTGTCCATCTTCTAGATCGCGGATTCACCAATGTCGAGTGCGGCCGACGTCTCTTTGAATAGGACATCGATACTGCTGCCACCGTCGATTAACACCGTCTTGAGGCATATCTTGAGGATGACTGGATCTATGACTAGTGGGAATCGTCTCGGCTTGGGGACGTTCATCCACTAATCGTCCCTACCAAAGGTGATTGGGACCTTCGACAATCGTAGACATTTGGTCACCACGGTACTGATGGTGTTGATACGATGGACCAAAAACTTTTGTTGGCGCTTGGACTCAGTGGCGATCGCAGCACCGAAGATCATGGAGACCATCCGAACGGACTCCTGGAGGTCATTTTCCACTAGAGACGCTTCAATGTCTTTATTGTCCTCTTTGGACTTCTTCTTCTTGTCATCCCGGTGACATTTGTCTTGATGGGGATTTTCTTATGCCTCCTTCACCATTTGGTTCTACAATTGGTAATACCGGTGGGTGGTGTGGTTGCTGTTAGGATGAATTATATAGGGTTTATCTAATACCTCCTGCAATGTCGAGTTCTTCTGACCCTAAGGCCGAGAATTTTTGTCGACAACCATGACCTCCTTGCCCTCCCTCTTCTTTCTCTTGGGCTAGGATGAGGACTGAGATTTGTCATGGTCATCATGCCCAGGCAACGAGTGACAATCCTTCTTCTTGTTCTTGTCCTTACCGGACTTTCGAGTGTTCAGGTGCATCTGCTCCCGCTCTGCATCTTTGGTGTTTGGCAAACTATTCAATCACGATGATCATCTCACCGGGATCGGCCAATTCGTTCATCACTATATGGAAAAATAATTCTGAAGGCTTCTGTAAGCCATCTTGGAAGATGGACATTACATCGGAGTCGGAGAAGCGAAAGGATGTAGTCCCGAAGGGACTCATCACTCTTTTGGTGTATCTATCGTAGGTCATGTCGTGAGGCCAGCGTTTGCTAGGTTCCTTGATAGTTGGCGATGAAGACAACACACAACTCACTGTAGGAGTCGATAGTGTTATCTAGGAGTCCAGCCAGCCAACTAATGTCAGCTAAGGATAACACGATGGAGAGGTAGTTAGACATGATAGTACAGTCGCAACCACTAGGAGGGATCGGTCTTACAATCTTATGGCATCACTCCTGTAGGATGGAAGTTATGATGCCATACAATCTGACAAAGGTGCTCGGAGAAGGCTAGGAAGCCATCGTGGCGTGATATGTCGAAGTCAGGGGTCAGCTAACCCCCGGAGTGCCATGACTCCGATCGTATTGCTCATGATGACAAAGATCTTTGCACTCATGTTCACCACAATCGCGAGAAATGGTGTTTTGTGTATCACCCGCATCATTGATGATGGTTCGGGCATCACCCATGTAGGAACTACCACGATGCTCACATGGACATGAGCATGTTCACCACCTAGATGTTTGTGAAGACGAACTATGGCCCTAAGATCGTGACCTCGTAGTTGGCACAATGTCTGCAATTTATGCGGTGGCCACCTCGATCATCGCTTGAGCCATTTTGAGCTCATGTGTATTAGAAGAGTGGCTAGCGCTCTCTCGTTGGCCATCAGATTCACAGTAAGCATGCGAAACATGACCTAACCTTCAAAATCCATTGTGAAGGCATCATGTGCACCCTGTCACGAGGTCCCAGCGGATGCATGGGCTAATGAGTGGTGAGTTGCTCTAGTGATGTTGCACGCTTGGAAGTCATGCTGATGAGTGCTAGACTCAGATGTGTTTGTGGGCTCATCGTCTAAGACAATCCTCATCGTCATGACAACATTTGGATTGGGTACCGACTTGATCGGTATGACCCGTTGTTGAGTTCTCTTAGACGCAACTTACTGAATTGACATCGTTGAACGACACATCCATTCGAGTTGGTAAAGACGACAAAGTTGGCAGACATGTGGGTGATGGCTTTTTGATGGACCCTGGGTAGAGTTAGGTGCTCAGACACCTAGGGAGCCAATGAAAGAGACCTAGGTGGAGTGAAACGCTCGGACGCTTGGGAAACCATTGAGCGCATAATTAGAGTGTGCTAAACCTTCACCCTCAGCTGGGCAGAAGTGGTCTGAACTAGTTGGTGCATAGAATTGCCAACGAAGGTCAGGATCCCAAAGGCTGTCATGGTGCCAATGGAGTTAGTTAGAAAAACACATAAGTTTTCCCCTACCTAGCGCACCAACTATCATTGTGTATGAACTACAGTGTATTATGGGGGTACCTGAAGTACGAATTTGGTTAGTCTAAGGGGAATTCTGTGGATGAGTCTTGATGGTTATCTCACAAAGAGATACAAGAGATTTTAGATAGGTTCAGGCCTTCCGGAGGATAATAGCCTAATCATGTGCGTTGGAGTATGATTTTGTGCATATGACAGCGTATGAGCGCGTGTCAAAGCGTGAGTCTTCAAAAACACACCTAAAAGAATCCTCTGATCCCTTTATATATGAGAGAGATCAGGGGTTACAAATCATCATTAATGTGCCCCACGATTTGGCAAATTATGGGAATAACAATCAGTTTGTGGGTAATAACTCCAGACGATAATAGTCATATTAATTATATAATTATGTATCGTGGAGTTTAATGGGTGGTCTAAGTCTTGATGGTGAACGTTCGGGTGCTTTTGTTTGGGAAGGCCTCTCAAGTGCTGGACTTAGGGAACCTTCAAATTGCCGATTGCAAGTAGGTTGGATGATGTTGACTGTTAACTGGTCATCTTTAATGTTGCGTCTGTTGACACCTCCACTCGGTCTTCATAAATCCACTCAGGAGATACCCCAGGATCCTATTCCCGACACAAGTTAGTATCTCATCACCATATACTATCCTCAATAATGCAATGAGGATTGGCTATGAAGCTCTCATGTAATTTTTTATTGACTTCTAAAATTCATGGAATGGACAATCTTCTCGATATACTGTCCTTCCTTGCCATGAGACAACCTTGTTTGATGCCACTCATCAACCCCTACTTATGCTAATCCATACTTGCCAATGTGAGAAATAAAGTGGCAAAGTGAGTTACAGCTGGTCTCACAAGATCTCTACCTATGTTAGGATTTTTTAAAAAATATATTTTTAATCAAACTTGCATTTCTGGTATGTGGTTTGAGAAAATTGTAAAAACAACCCTCTGTTAGTAGATAAAATTTCTACAGTGACTCTGTCAGCAATTCATATACTTATAGAGTCTCTATCGGTAGATGAAGTAATGATAGAGATGCACGTGCACACGCCTTCATGCCAGCTCTAGCGTCATTGAACCGTCGTGCCAGCGCTTGTGCCCATGTTGCCACACCAGTGCATGCACATCCTCACCATGTCATCGCCTCGCATCACATGCATGCACACCACCTCGTTCCCAGCCCAATTGGTACTAGCACGCTGCCACGTGGTTGTGCCCTTCCTGCACACCTGTCAGTCCCTGCTAGCTCGCCGCCTTGTTCCCTACCTAGTCGGTCCTTGCATGTTGCCACCTTAGTCCCCACTGCATACGCACGCCACCACATGGCTATGCCCTACCTAGCCAGTCCTTACCCATCCACCGGCTTAGTCCCTACCCTGCCTGCACACTGCCATGTGGATGTGCCCCGCCCACACATTTCCTTCGTCCCCGCCCATATAGCCACCGCATGTCGTCGCCTCGATCCATGCCCTTCCACATTCCACATTTCCATGGCATGTCCTATCGATCCCTGCTCGCTAGCGGGCATAGGTGTGTAGAGCGTGGCACGATGTGGGTGTGATGGCACAGAGCAGGCCTCGAGCGTGTCTCTATCGACACTTCTGTTGATAGAAAAAAATGGCATCAATGGCCGAAGGTCCACTGGGATATGGGCTCCGAAAGCCTCTGGCCACACCATAGCCTTCGTCCAGGAAGCCTTCGGAGGCCCACGCTGTCGAAGCTTCGGCCCGAGGAGCAGGCTTCGACGGGCTTGGCCGAAGCCCACTTCGGCAGAGATAGAGTTGGATACAATTCCGGTTAAGTCTTTATCTCTATCCAAGCAGAATTATAGCAGATCAGATCAGAAGTTTAGCCCCTATAAATAGAGAGGCGAGGCAGCCTAGAAGCCCCCCAACACAAATCAAACACAAAGCCCTATCTTTGATCGCATTTACTTTACCTTTATTTTCCAGTACCTCTTCGTGGGTTTGCCTGGAAGCCCTCCGCCGGCCACTTCGAAACAGTGGTAATCCTTGTTACTTCGCTTGTGAAGTATCCTCTAATCTACGTAATAGATTGCTATCACCTTGTTACTTCTCCTGGGAAGTATCCGCTAATCTGCGTAACAAATTGCTACCTTCGCTACTAGTGCAACACTTAGCAGAATTCGGTCATCAGGCCGAATTAGTACTTCGCACCTTCTCTATTGCAGGTTTCCACGTTCGAAGCTACTTCGTCGGAGGTGTCCGGAGCTGAGAGATCGGTTTCGGAGGTCGTCAGGACATCCTTCGGTGAGACTACAGGCTTCGACGACAGGCTTCGCCAGCACACTTCGTCACGATAGGCTTCTCCACGATCGTACTCCGCTCTGGATGAAGTTACGCCCGCGCGCGGCCCTCGCGTCATTATTCTCTAATTTGTCGTGTCGGAGACCTCACGCCGAACCCTGCTGTTCGGAGTTAACCATCACGTCCAGATCCGTTCGGAGCCCACCTTCGACCAGATCAGTCCGGACGCCGAAGGCACCCTTCGGCGGGATACTTTGCACTAGACGCCGAAGGTATACTTCGGCGACCCCTTCGCACCATACTTCGGAATAGACAGGCTTCGACCGGTTTGCTGGTTTTATTCTGTCTAATATATTTCTTTCGGCTAATTGGATTATTTTTGTGATCTGATTGCCTGGCGACTCCACCCCTTATCACGACTAAGGGTAGTCGGAATGCGGCGTCGGTGCTGTGTCACGCTTAGGCTTGTTCCTAAGTATCCACATACTTTTGGATCGTCGAACTAACCTAAGTGCGGGGGCACGTTTCCGTGTCAACACACTTTTTGGTGACTCCACTGGGGATGATCTACACCAACATGATGGGTACGTCTATATCGGCAACCGGTACATCTACATCAACTACTACGTCTACACCGCCGATGGACACCATAGGAGGCGCGGATATCGACAACCACAACATCATGAAACCTACACTTGAAGATATCCCCGCATAAGACCAAGCAGAGATCGAGGTGAAGTTGAAGGCACTCCAAGACATGATGCTTGGGGGCTACGTTAAGACACGCGCCGGCTTCATCAAGCGCGACATTTTCACCCCTGACCTCGCTCAGGCCTAGGTAACACCTGTATCACCTCGTTTATCTTCTTTAGAAATTGAGCAAAAGATAGCCGCGTCAGTAGATCAAGCCGTTAGCGCTTCGCTAGCTAACCGTTTGGATTCGGTAGTCAGCTCCCAAGTAGAGGCAACTCATAGGAGGTTCGTCCTTACTGAGGCCGTACCCCCGGTTCCTATTGCTAGTGCGCCTCCGACAAATCACGTGTACAGCAGAACTAACAACAGCACTAGCGCAACCATGTTTTCGGCCTCAACACTTATGGTCGAGACTAATCACTACACTTACGGCCAAACTAACCATGCACCACCAACAGCACCGGTACTTGCGCTACCCGCACCACAGGCGTAGGCGCCCAGACACGAGCATGTCATGCAAATAATGCGCAGGGAAGACACCCATGGCCGACACGCCGATATCCCACCGCGTGTCGTGCCCCCACATGAGAGGCGCGCACAAGCAGCATGCCAAGATGACATAGAGGAGTGGGTCCGTGCACTATTTAGGGAGTATGCCGGCTTCGTGCCCAAGGGATGGGTTAGGGTTTACCGTAAGCCGTACCCCGACCATCTTGATACAGTACCCTACCCCCGCGGCTATAGAATCCCTGAATTCACTAAGTTCGATGGTGAGGGTAGCAAAACTACGCTAGAGCACGTTAGTCAGTTTTTGGCACAGTGTGGAGAAGTTAGCGGGATAGATGCCCTAAAAGTTAGACTATTTTCTCTCTCGCTATCCGGCATTGCTTTTACTTGGTTTTCGGCGCTCTCGCCGAACTCCATTCACACGTGGGATGATTTAGAGCAGAAATTCCATGATTACTTTTACACGGGTGAGACAGAACTTAGGCTTTCACACTTGACTCCGGTTAAACAAAAATCTAACGAGAGCACCTCTAAATACATCAAGCGTTTTAGGGATACTAGAAACCGATGTTTTAGCCTTAATATTTCGGAAAGGGACTTGGCGGAGCTATCTTTTAATGGGTTGCGTTCCGAGATTAAAGAGAGGCTAGATAACCAAAACTTTTTAGAATTTAGCCAAGTTTTACAGCAGGCTCTGGTCCAAGAAGGCCGGGCCAAAGATAAAGAGTTTATTAAGACATTTAACAAGCCTAGGGCTGAAATTCACATCATAGAACGCTCTGACGAGGAGGAGTCAGAAGAGGAGGATTCGGCCGACATGTACGCGGCCGAATGGGTTTGGAACGCTAAAAATAAACCTGTCACATGCTCCGAGTTACGGCCATCTCCCACAAAGAATCGACCTAGTGAGGTCAAGTACTCGTTTGATATAACTAAATGTGATAAAATATTTGATTCTCTTAAAAAGTCAGCTTTTCAGGTTACCTAAGGGTCAAGTCATTTCGTATGCCGATGAGTTGAAGAAGCATCCATATTGTAAGTGGCATGATTCACATTCACATAATACTAACGACTGCAATGTTTTTCGACGGCAGATCCAATCGGCCATAGAAGAAGGACGATTGAAGATAGACCATAATCCAAATATGAAGCTGGATAAAGATCCTTTTCCCATCAACGCCGTCGACCTCGGCAAGAAGAAGGTGTTGATTCGGCCAGAACAGGCCGAGTCGGCTAAGGGGAAGGATGTAATCGTTGAAGAGCCGCGCACTCGCACGCTCATACCGAAGAACCATGAGGTAGGAGTGTGGAAACAGAACGTTAACACCCCTTCGGCTAATGCGCACAAGAGGCCGAAGGTAACTTACAATATGTTGTTAAACAAGCATCGGAGAAAAGCCAAGGAAACAGGTCCTCATACTAAGGATCTAAAACAGCCGAAGGGTCCAAGACTCTCGGAGGGTGGCTTCGGACCGAGGCAACCGAGCCCTCCGCACAACGGCTTCGGGCCACAGTGGCCTGACAACCCGTTCAACGGCTTCGAGCCTCGATGGCCGAACCCCCCGTGCGGTGGCTTCGAGCCTCAGTGGCCGAGTCCCTTATACAGCAACTTCGGCCCCCAATGGCCGAACCCTGCACCGTTTTGGACGAACTCTCTGACGGGGGGCTTCGGCCCGCACTGGCCGAACGTACCTCCGGCATGGAGGGACCCTTCGCTGGTATGGTTTGAGACACCGTCGACTCTCCCGAACCCCCCGTCGGGCAACGATTTCGGCTCATAGTGGACGAGGCCACTAGATCCGCCAATGCCTTCGCCATACGACTGGACGGGAACCCCGTGGGCTCCGTACGTATCCGGGTCGGGGTACCCTCCGCAACCTAACACTATGCCTTGTTTTCCTTCAGAGTATTATGGATGGTAGGGACAAACAGACACAGTGGAGGGGGCATCGTCCACAGACTGTCCGTGGTGCCTCCGAATCGGACCATGCAGAGCGAAGACGAAGGGTGCGAGCATCACGAGGAAGCCTAGGTTAGGGAGTCTGAAGCCATCACCATCAGAGTGGGGTCTCAGTAAGTCCCAATCCCGAAGGCTTCGTCGCCGAAGTCCGATAGAGGTGAGTCCCATACTTCGGTCGGAGCCCGCGCCGAGGTTGGGTTCGATCGGCCGAACAAGGTCGGTCTGTTCACCGGGGTTCGCAGCAAAGGCCCCTCTGAGCGCAGTGTGCACAAGGCCGAAGGGCGCAATACCACTTCGGCCAGGGGTAACAGAAGCCAGGCAGTAGCACCTGGCACCAAGCCGCAGCCATCTTGGGCACCTCCGGGCATGTCCAAATCACAGAAGAGACGCCTACAACGACTACGGGCACAAGAGATGCGCGAGAAGGAAGCCGAGGACGAGCGCGCCACCATCTTCGAAGAGATCCGCCCTCGGCTGGCTACAAAACAGGTATGGAGGGAGATGCAGGTTGAGAAAACCAACCCGACCCCTAGTCCGAGCGACGACGATGATGACATGCTCGACGATGACTACTTGCCCGTCTCCAAGGGGCCCGCACCCCAGGCGATGGACATCAACATCGTCGCGCTGCTCGCCGAGTTCACCCCGCCACAGGGCGAGGCCGAGGTTGCTCAATTGAACCTCGGCCCGCGCAACACCATCTTTGAGAAGCCCAAGGATTCGGCCCGCCATCTGAAGCCTCTCTACGTTAGAGGGCACATCGACGAAAAGCCAATTTCCCGGATGCTCGTCGATGGCGGTGCCACTGTTAACTTAATGCCCTACTCGTTGTTGAAGAAACTTGGCAGAGACGAAGATGATCTGAAGAAAACCAACTTGATGCTCAACGGCTTAGCAGCGAGAGCTCCGAGGCCAAGGGTGTACTCTTCATGGAGTTGACAGTGGGCAACAAGACATTGCCAACATCATTCTTCATCGTCGACGTACAAGGTAACTACAGCGTACTACTCGGGCACGACTGGATTCACACGAATTGTTGCATTCCTTTTACCCTACATCAGTGCCTGATACAGTGGGACGGTGATGAGGTGGAGGTCATTCCCGCGGATACTTTGGCCCAAGTAGCATTGGCTGATGTATCGATTGACGCCGTCCATAACAAAATAGAGTGTCTGTCAGGTAGAGATCTTTTGGATTACGATTTTGTTAGCGTATCCGGAGGACGTTTTGTACTAGTGTTTGTAAAGCCGGCTGGAGTAGCACGGCTGTTTTTGTATTAGTAGTCATGACCAGCAAGAGTAATCTAGATTGGCTAAAGTCTCGTGTGGAGCAATATCGGTCTAGTAAAGACGGTATTGCCGAGGCCATCGGGGACTTTAGCGAAGTAGAGAAATTAGGTCAAGGTTTTGCGTCGGCCGATCCCTTGGAGGAAGTTGACGTAGGTAATGGTAGCATCCAAAGGCCGACTTTTGTAAACCAACATTTACAGCCTAATGAAAAGGCTGAAGTAATAAAGTTACTTCGGTCATATGTTGATTGTTTCGCATGGGAGTATAGCGAAATGCCAGGATTAACCCGCGAGCTCATGGAGCATCGGCTACCTATAAATTCTGGATTTAGGCCTTATAAGCAGCCTCCTTGCCGCTTTAACTCGGCCGTCTATGACCGAGTTAAAGAAGAAGTAGGGCGACTACTCAAGGCTGAATTTATTAGGCCATGCAAGTACACGGAATGGGTCGCTAACATTGTGCCTATAGAGAAGAAAGGGAGCGGCAAGATACGGGTATGCATTGATTTTAGAGATCTGAACAGAGCCACTCCGAAGGACGAATATCCAATGCCGATAGCCGACATGCTAATCAACGATGCTTCAGGACACAAGGTACTGAGTTTTCTTGATGGCAATGCTGGTTATAATCAAATATTTATGGCCGAAGAGGACGTCTACAAGACCGCCTTTCGATGCCCTGGTTTTGTCGGTTTATTCGAGTGGGTCGTCATGACTTTTGGTTTGAAAAATGCTGGCGCCACCTATTAGCGCGCTATGAATTTAATCTTTAATGACTTGCTAGGGGTTATGTTAGAAGTTTACATCGACGATGTTGTAGTCAAATAGGATGCTATGGGAAACCATTTAGCCAATTTGAAGGTTGCTTTTGATAGAATGCGATAGTATGGTTTGAAGATGAACCCACTCAAGTGTGCTTTTGGTGTGTCGGCGGGTAAGTTCTTAGGTTTCATGATTCATGAAAGAGGCATAGAAATTGATCCTAAGAGGCTTGAGAAGATTAGAAATATTGCAGCGCCGACATGCAAAAAGGATGTACATAAGTTGCTAGGCAAGGTGAACTATTTGCATCGCTTTATATCCAACTTGTCCGGTAAGATTGATGCCTTTGTCCCCATACTCCGGCTAAAAAATGAAACCGAGTTCACTTGGGGGGCAAGCCAGCAAAAGGCCTTTGAGAAAATCAAGGAGTGCTTGTCATCGCCACCTGCGGTGAGAGCACCTAAAGCCGGGATTCTGTTTTGGCTATACATCGCTACCGAAGACAGCGTGATTGGGGCTGTGCTAACCCAGGAGGTAGAGGGAAAAGAGTACATCATCACGTTCTTGAGTCGCCGCCTGCTGGACGCCGAAACCAGGTACGTATTCATGGAACGTTTGTGTTTATCACTTTACTACGCGTGCACCAAATTACGCCATTATCTCCTCCCTACTACATGTGTTGTCATTTGCCAAACCGATGTTATAAAGCACATGTTACAGAAGCCGATTCTAAGTGGAAGAATCGGAAAGTGGGCTTACGCGTTGATTGAGTATGATTTGGCCTACGAACCCCTAAGATCAATGAAACGCCAAATCGTGGCCAACTTTATAGTTGATCACCACATAGATGTCAGCTGGAGTGATAATATTGCTCTAGTTGAGGTAGTGCCATGGAAACTTTATTTTGATGGTTCGGCTTGCAAGAGTGGCCAAGGTATTGGAGTGGTTCTCATATCACCTAATGGGATGTACTTTGAAACTTCGGGCCGCCTAGAATTTCCTACCACTAATAACCAAGCTGAATACGAAGCTTTATTACTAGGGCTTGAATTACTAGAATCTGTAGGCTAGACATGTTCATGCATACGGTGATTCTTTGTTAGTAGTGCAACAAGTGGCTAAAGACGCTCAATGCTTTAACGGCTTGCTGAATGGTTACTTGGATAAATGTTTGGACATAGTTGCTGTTTTTGATGACTTCGAAATCTCGCACGTGCCAAGGGAAGCCAATTCGATTGCAAATGATTTGGCTCATCAAGCATCTGGCTACCAACTCAGGAGAGGAAAATTTTCTGTATTGGAGAAGTCGGTGTTTAGTCTCACTACCGAAGCTAGTGATAGGGGGCAAGCGCACCCTCCGGGTCGGACCCCTCTGGCCACCGAAGGTCACTGCGTGCCGAGGTCCCCAGACCGGAGTACTTTGCCAACCAAGGGACCTGGCACACCGGAGGCCGTAGGCCTAAGCCTCCCGCACTGTGAAGGTTTTCGGGAGTCCGGGCCCTCCAGAGGGCTTCGGCCCAGCATACTCCGAACGACCGACTCGGCCAGGCTTCGGTAGGAGCAGGAATGGCTCGGGGGGCACCCCGAAATCAGTAATTTAGAAATTTTTTCGGAAGATGGGCCAGCGAAACCCTCTGAAACATATAAGGGCGATTGGAGAATCCCGATCGTCCAGTATTTAAGAAACCCTAGCCAAAGGGTTGACCGGAAGGTTCGGCGACAAGCGTTCAAATTCGTGTTGATGGACGATACATTATACCGTCGAACCATCGATGGAGTACTGTTAAGGTGTTTAGATCATGAACAATCCTAGGTAGCTACGGGAGAGGTCCATGAAGGACTTTGTGGCACTCATCAGTCGTCTCAGAAAATGAGTTGGATGCTCAAAAGAGCAGGGTTTTATTGGCCGACTATGACTGAGGATTGCTTTAAGTATTATAGAGGGTGTGAAGCATGTCAGAAGTTTGGCAATATCCAGCTAGCTCCTGCCTTATTACTCAACCCTATTGTCAAGCCATGGCCGTTTCGAGGATGGGGTTTAGACTTCATCGGCCAGATTTACCCTCCTTCCTCAAAAGGGCATCGGTTCGTGTTGATGGCGATAGATTACTTCACTAAGTGGACCGAGGCCGTACCTCTCAAGAACATGACTCACAATGAGGTACGTGATTTTATTTTGAAGCACATCATACATAGGTTTGGCATCCCTCAAACTCTTACTACGGATCAAGGTAGTTCATTTGTTTATGGAGAAGTAAGGGACTTCGCCGAATACTATGGTATTAAGTTGATAAACTCTTCACCTTACTATGCTCAGGCCAATGGTCAGGCCGAGTCTAGTAATAAAACCGTGATTAAGCTCATTAAGAAGAAAATTGAAGAGTTTCCTGAGAGGTGGCATGAAGTGCTTTCCGAGGCGCTATGGGCTTGTAGAATTGTGAGGCACGGTGCCACTAAAGTCAGTCCATATGAGTTGGTATATGGACAAGAGGTCGTTCTGCCGGTAGAGGTAGATCTTGACTCCTTAAGATTGTTAAAGCAAGATGGCTTATCGGTCAACGAGTATGAAACTCTTCTAAAAGATAATTTAGAAGAAGTGACCGATAAAAGGCTAAAGGCTTTAGAAGCCATAGAAGTAGATAAGAGGAGAGTAGCTAAAGCCTACAATAAGAAGGTTAAACCAAAATCGTTTTAGGTAGGAGACTTGGTTTGGAAGATGATTTTACCCCTAGGCATGAAGAGTCCCAAGTTTGGTAAATGGTCACCTAGTTGGGAAGGTCCTTTCAAAATAGGGTTAATTTTTTCTGTGCCATTACGATTTTTACGGTTTGCCAAAATGCCATCGTTGTGTCACTGCCAGATGGGGGCCGCCACAGTCACTGACAGTGGCATGTAGGCAATTTCTGAAAATTATAATGGCATGTGAGTAATTTTCCCTTCAAAATAGCCGAAATCGCTCCTGGCAATGCATACGTGTTGGAATCTCTGCAAGGAGAGCAGTTTCAAAGAGCTTTGAATGGTAGGTACTTGAAAAGGTATTTCCCAAGCATGTGGCAGAGAGCGTGAAAGGTGTCGAAAAGCCGATATGGATGGTATCGTCTTTAGCTCGTTATGCTTTTAGTTCACTTAGTTCACTAAAAGGCAGGGGGCATGTGTTGATAGCAAAAAATGGCATCAATGGCCGAGGTTGTCGAAATATCAGTTTTGGTAATTTGGGCCAAAAATACACATGTCCGGAGTCAGGCCGAAGCCCTACAGGGCCGAAGGTCCACTGGGCTATGGGCTCCGAAAGCCTCTAGCCTGCCCACGGCCTTCATCCAGGAAGCCTTCGGAGACCCACGCTGCCGAAGCTTCGGCCCGAGGAGTAGGCTTCGACGGGCCTGGCCGAAGCCCACTTCGGCAGAGATAGAGTTGGATACAATTCCAGCTAAGTCTTTATCTCTATCCAAGCCGAATTATAGCAGATCAGATCAGAAGTTTAGCCCCTATAAATAGAGAGGCGAGGCCAGCCTAGAAGCCCCCCAACACAAATCAAACACAAAGCCCTAGCTTTGATCTCATTTACTTTACCTTTATTTTCCTGTACCTCTTCGTGGGTTTGCCTGGAAGCCCTCCGTCGGCCACTTCGGAACAGTGGTAATCCTTGTTACTTCACTTGTGAAGTATCTGCTAATCTACATAATAGATTGCTATCACCTTGTTACTTCGCCTAGGAAGTATCCTCTAATCTGCGTAACAGATTGCTACCTTCGCTACTAGTGCAACACGTAGCAGAATTCGGTCATCAGGCCGAATTAGTACTTCGCACCTTCTTTATTGCAGGTTTCCACGTTCGAAGCTACTTCGTCAGAGGTGTCCAGAGCTGAGAGATCGATTTCGGAGGTCATCAGGACATCCTTCGGTGAGACTACAGGCTTCGACGACAGGCTTCGCCAGCACACTTCGTCACGATAGGCTTCGCCACGATCGTACTCCGCTCTGGACGAAGTTACGCCCGTGCGCGGCCCTCGCATCATTATTCTGTAATTTGTCATGCCAGAGACCTCACGCCGAACCCTGCTGTTCGGAGTTGACCATCACGTCCAGATCCGTTCGGAGCCCACCTTCGACCAGATCAGCCTGAACGCCGTAGGCACCCTTCGGCGGGATACTTCGCACCAGACGCCGAAGGTATACTTCGGTGACCCCTTCGCACCATACTTCGGAATAGACAGGCTTCGACCGGTTTGCTAGTTTTATTCTGTCTAATATATTTCTTTCGGCTAATTGGATTATTTTTGTGATCTGATTGCCTGGCGACTCCACCCCCCTTATCACGACTAAGGGTAGTCAGAACGCGGCGTCGGTGTTGTGTCACGCTTAGGATTGTTCCTAAGTATCCACACACTTTGGGATCGTCGAACTAACCCAAGTGCGGGGGCACGTTTCCGTGTCAACAACTTGATCTACCAATAGAGACTTTGTTGATAGATGAAGTGCCGACAAAGTCTTGTCGGCTATGACAGAGGCTTTGGCAGTAGTTGAATTGTTGACGGAGGCTCTATTGGAAATTCAACTACCGATTGAGGGATATTTTTGCAATTTTCTCAAAATGTATACTAGGAATGCAATTTCAAATAAGAAATATATTATTGAAAAAATCCCTATCTTATCTATTATAAGGTCAAGAAGCCTCCAACGTCAAATCCAAGCAATAGGCAGCACAATGCACCCAAAACAAAGTAAGGATCCTCTCCATTCGATTTCTTCCTATAGCCTTGAAGTTGGATCCATTGTCTATGACAATTTTCACCACATATTCTTTCTCAATCTTTCAATTTGTGCTTCTAACAACATACTTGCATCAACTATCTCACTTGAAACATCCACCGATCCTAAGAAGAAGATCCTTGCTAGACTATTGGCAAAAAATGATAAGATGGCAATGACTCGTGTTAGCCCATGCATCATATGTGAGTGTGTGTCTATTGGGGGAGTTATCTTCATCCATACTTAGAAGCTATCAATGATTAATTAAGGGGTCTGAAACCCTTTTGATGATCTAGAGGTTTTGGTTCCCTGAAGCCCTCATAGGCATTCAAAGCCTAAGCAACTCCCCGAAGCCCTCGAAGGCGGTTGAAGTCAAGATTCCCAAAGCCTTTTGTAATAGAGCCTTCAAAAATACCGGCTTGAAGACTGAAACAACTTCGAGGTCCTAGAATAATATCGGGGTTATGTGTCCCTTTTGATGGGACATATACTTTACAACATTACATACAAATTTTTACCACACTACCCCCTACGTGTATTTATACCACATATTAAAGGCATAGTCGTTTGTAAGTAGAGGGTAATAATGTATTACCCTGTACAAATTATGCCTATAAATATCCTCTCTTTACTACTGAAGAGGGGACCATATATTGTTTCACCTAACACAAATACACATACTTCCAAATGTACAATATTACTCCATTTAGAGACCTACTCTTGGATCAAAATACTTAGACTGAGTCTTAAGCCCATCGAGGCTTATCAAACATGTTGTATAATAATTCATTACACCAATAGTATCCATATTCCTCCCAAACTTCATCATGCTTCTTTCTCAGTTTCATTGTCTTGTTCACTACCCTATCAAGTGGAAGATTCCTCATTACATAATATTTAGGTGATATATAGCTAGAACCATATTTCCTTATGGACTCAACCAAAATCTCCTAACTACTTGAGTTTACAACACTAAGTGTTATGCAATTCTCATAGAAAAATCAACAACATGATCATCAACAATTTGTTTGACCTCACGTCTCTTCTTTGTGCAGTACCCAATAGAAGATTGAAAGGTCTTGGAATTGTCTTTTTGCAACCACTTCTTATGTGTTCTTGCTATGCATGGAACTCCCTAGCTTGGAGTACCTCTGTCATGGAGCCTCAATCTTTAAGGAACTAATCTTTGTTTGATTTTTCTTTACTTGCTTTAACGTTGTCATAGAACTTGCAATTGGTTCAACAAATTGACTAATACCATCACTTCCATCTTGTTCATCCTCAAGATCTCAACTACTACACGAGGCCTTGTATTTTGAATCAAATATTGTCGCATTTCTTTTCTAATTATTCCATCGACTTTTAGATTTCTCTCTACACCATAAAAACCCTAGTAAGGTACTGCTTAAACCTTTTCATTCTTATAGGAACCACCTTTTGCAAAATATGCACTGCATACAACTTTAAAATGCAAGGGTCAAGACTAAAGAGTAGGGATGAAAACAGAGTATGAAGTTTTCGTTTGTTCTGGAAAAAGGTAACAAAGAGGGTTATATGGAAATAGAAACAGAATATCCGGAATGGGAATAAAAACCTATTTTTATCTAAAAACACAATAATGATTTCTAGCAGAAACAAATACGAAAATAGAATATCCCACATAACAAAAATGGCAAATTTCTGTTTTCACTACTTTTTACTACACTATATAAAATAAGAAAAAGTCTAGATGGCACCCCAAGTATTAAGCTATAGATGAATGTTCATTGTTCCGAATGAAAAAACCAGATTTTTAACTCCTCGAACTAATCTATATGAGACAAATAACCCTCTGAGGTAGTTTACTACGACAGTTTTGCTGAAGTGGCAGTCCTCGTGGCAAGAGACACTTAGGTGGTTGTTCACGTGGCTTGCGCGCTGGCATCTAAATAGTGGAACTCGCTTGTCAGTGAGACGGAAAAATTTATCTTCTTTTTTCTTTCTTCTTTCCTCCTCCATCCTCCTCCCCCTCCTACCTGCCAGCCAGCTCCCTCCTCCCCCTACAACGCCCTCATGTCGTGTCACACCACCATGCCGCCACGCCTCACCACTGCTCCTCTATCTCTCTCATCATGCCACCGTCGTTCCGCTACCACTACTGTCGCCTTGGTGCAAGCGTTGCGCTGGACCTAGGCCAACATCCTCGACCGGCGCCACCCCACACCTCGGCCAACATTGCCCTCCATGTTCGTGCCTAGGATGATGCACCCTAGCTGACACATGTGCCCCAACTTCTTGTTGAAAAAGGAATCTAAAAAGAAAAAAGAAGGAAAGAAGAAAAAGAAAAAGAAAAGAAATAAAGGAGAAAATAAAGAAAAAAAATAAAAAAGGAAATAGAAAAGGGAGAAATTTTCTATGTCACCGATGAGCGGGTCCCACTGTTTAGCTGCTAGAGTGCATCCATGTGGACAACTACCTCAGTAAAACCACCAACGTAGACTGACACATTAGAAAAATCACCAAAGTAAGCTGCCTCGAGGGTTATTTCTTTGGTATGGATTAGTTCATAGGGCAATATTCGTACATAGCCTAATACTTGGGGTCATCTAGACTTTTTCATATAAAATATTAGATTTTGCTTTTTTACAATATGTAAAATTGTAAACTATCTTCTATTCATAAAATATTAAACGATTTAAAATAAATTAATATATAACTATTTGCTAAAACTAAACAATATATGTTCATTAGAACCGAAACTTAATTTCTATAAAATCTATTTTTACTTTATATATATTTATAACTTATTAATATGTGTGCAAATCAAACCTATTTATTTTTTATCATAATTTTTCACATATGAATGTTTTTTATCCCGATAGATATTCGGTTCCGTATTTATATCCGATACTTATTCGATCTGTATTTATTTTTGATAATATCTACTTTCGTATCCATTTTCGAGATATCCTATTTGTTTCTGTTTATATTAAAAAAATGTGGAAACATATATGTTAACACTTATTTCCGTCTATTTCAAGTCTATTTTCATCCCTACTCAAGAGCACAGACCTACCTTTTAGAATGCTCAATGTACAAAGCATACATCAGAGTGGTCGAGAAGAAATAGGGAGACCAGATCTATCGTCATCTAGAAAATCATCGATTCACCACTCGCCAGACTACGACATGGTAGTGAAGCCATATGACCGAAAGGAAGGACTGGAGGAGGGCACTAGGGCCAGATTCGATGTTAGAAGGATGGATCTAGAGGCATGCTAGCATGGTGAAGCGCTATAGAGGGTTCCTAGGTGTCGGGCATACATGTGGCTGCAAGGTCTAGAAGGGGTGGATGTGCGGCTAGGTCTATTTTGCTACTAGGAATTGTTTAGGCTCTGTTGATTTTTTTATGAACTAAACTAAACTTTAGTCTATATTTATTTACTTGACTAAACTTTAGTCACTAGCTGTTTAGTTCTAGTGACTAAAAGTTATTAAATGAGTTGAATAAAGGACAAACTGCCCCTAATAAAATGATTGGAAATGACTTTTATCTCATTCCGAGAGCATTAATGAGTATTCCTTGTCATTAGTACTCTTTAGTCCCTTTTAGCAACCTCATGGTGACTAAAAGGCTAAAGTTAAGGACTAAAATTCAGTTCCTTTTAGTCACCATGTTTGATATTTTAGGGACTAAAAGTGACTAAAGTTTGGTCCCTAAAGATTAGCATGCTGGAACCAAATGGGGATTAGACGACTGGGCCAAACTTTCTATCAGGTCAGTGGATAGAACAAGTCAGCCACCATTTAGTTAGTCAACTAATCATGACGAGTCACAATTAGTCGACCGATCTGATCAGTCTATTAGCGTTGAAGTACATGGTCGCTCGAAAAAACACCGATTAGGCTAACTAATTATGATTAGTCGTCTGACTTATAATCAGTTGAGATTGTTTCTAAATTCTACTAACTATTGAACATGAGTGTCTCGATGAATATATTAGTGGCATGATATTTAGAAAATTAAACTGAATTTTTAACAACCTTTGCGACACGTTCTTGAACAAAGCGGTAATCCACTTCAATATGTTTGGTCCTTGTATGAAATACTAGATTTGCATACAAAATGGTTGTTCTAATATTATCGCACCACAACTATGGATCTATCGGATGAGTTATTTTAAGTTCATCAAGAAGTTTTCTGATCAACACAATCTCAATCATACCATTTTGCCAAAGCCTTATACTCTATCTTCGTACTCAACTTTGACATAGTTACTTGTTTTCGTGCACTCTAAGAAATGAGATTAGAACCTAAAAATAATACAAACCACTAGCTGAATTTAGATGTTTTTGCTTATTTTCAGACCAAGACCTAGAGTTCCTTTCAAGTGTCTTAATATTCTTTTAACAACTAATCAATACACTAAAGTTGGACTATATATATAAGTATTGACAAACTTTATTCACTAAAAATGAAATGTCTAGACATGTCAAGGTTAAATATTGTAAAGCTCTAACTATTCTTTTGGAGTTTGTTGAGTCACTTAGCTTTATGCTAGAGCATCTGTGAAGGTAAATTTTCAAAAATAGTAAGAGGTGTAACCTCTCTTTTTAGGATATCTATAGCATATTGCTCCTAATTCAATAACATGTCGTCTCGGCCTTCTTCTTTGTCTCAATTCCTAGAGAACAGTGGAGCTCTACAAGATCTTTTAGTACAAAAATCAATAAAAAAAGAAAAGATAAAAATCAATCAATGAAAGGCATGTGCCGAACTGTTCTTGGTGGTACGCAACCCAACTAACCAGTGGGCCTAAATAGGCTTTTGGAGGTATACATCATGTCGGCCCATTTGAGCCCAGCATCGAGCACTACAAAACGCTCGCTGCCCTCGCCTTGCGCTCTCCCCTTATCCCCTCCCGCCGCCGCCGCGCAGCGCAGCCCGCAACCCTAGCTCGTGGCTCCGGCCACCCACAACCATGGTGAGCTCCCCGGAAGCCTAGCCCCGCACCTCCTCTCTTCTTCTCTCCCAGCTGTCACAGATCTGGTTTCGCGCAGACGTTCAAGCGGAGGAATGGCGGGCGCAACAAGCACGGCCGCGGCCACGTCAAGTACATCCGGTGTTCCAACTGCGCCAAATGCTGTCCCAAGGTATAAAAAGGCCTGAGTCCATTCGTTGTCCACAGATCTATTGATAATGGATTAGTGCGTTGTTTCACTTGTAGCTAAGCTGCGTGTGGGAATTGAAGCTAGCTTTTTTGTTCACCTGGGTAGTACCGTTCCAATGGCTAGGGCCTAGGGTGGCATAATGGTGTACGAAATTTTGGGGTATTTATTAACACTGTAATGCTGGGATACTGACGCTTTATTTAGCTGAAATGCAGTGTAGTTGAAATGCTGTGTCTGAGATTCTGTTGTTGGTTCATGTGGTAAAACTTTGTGTCTGTTCTAGATGTTTAGTTTGACACTTGAACTTATGTGCGGCTTAAATATTTTGTAGTTTGGAAAGCTGTATAATACTTCTTTAAGAGACACCATGAAACTAACAATTGCCACACTATCATTGAAAATAGACAATTGCCACTGTTATCAAAAATACCTTCTGTTGAGGTCCCTTATATTTTACAGGACAAGGCTATCAAACGTTTCTTGGTGAGGAACATTGTTGAGCAGGCTGCAGTCAGAGACGTGCAGGAGGCTTGTGTACATGATGGTAATACAGATGTGGCTATCTTTTTGCTTGCCGATGAAATACTGGTGGATAGTTAAACATGTAATCATCACGCTTATTTGTCCAGGTTACATTCTTCCTAAGCTGTATGCGAAGGTACATCACTGTGTTTCATGTGCAATCCATGCTCACATTGTCCGTGTTCGATCTCGTGAGAACAGGAGGAACCGTGAGCCGCCGCAGCGTTTCAGGCGCAGGGTATACAATTGCTAACCCTCTTTTCTAAATATGCATGATAGTTTTTAAAGTTTTTGTTGATTAGGTATGTGATAGTGATGATGTTTTTAATAAATGATGACTGTCATCACGATGAAGTCAACCAAGTGCTCTCAGTGCTATTTTCTGTTGCTTTTATAGGCGTTGCATTCACTGTGTACATGTTGCAATGGATGCGTCAACGAAAGCATAAATGAAAATGTTTTGGTGCATTGTGGGCTTATGTGTGATGGCTGATGATTACTTCAGTCAATCATGAGTTCTTGTTTGCACACACATGCCAAAAAAACCTGATGCACTTTTACAACTGATAGTAGAATTGACAATGTTGAGCCTATCTCATGTTTGGGTCGCAGCCTACATTAATCAATAGCATTTTTTTGCTAGTAACTTTTAAGTTTTTGTTCAATAGGATATTAAATAACAAGTTAAGTTTTAGACAGTGGCAAGGATTGTACACTGTTACTGTCGCTTTTATAGGCGTTGCATTCACTGTGTATATGTTGCAATGGATGCGTCAACGAAAGCGCAAATGAACATTTGTTGGTGCATTGCAGGCTTATCTGTGACTACTGATGCTTACTTCAGTTGGTTATGAGTTCCTGTTTGCACAAATTTGTCAAATAAATCCCTGATGCACTTCTACAATTGATAGTAGAATTGGCAGTTTTGAGCCCAAGTTGTGTTTGCAATGCAGGATATAAATCATTAGCATTTTTTTCACATGTTAGTTTTGTTGGTTTTGATTCAATAGATATTTCCTAGCTCGTGGGAGTTCAAACACCTGGCAATTATAGTATGCTGTTACTGCTGCTTTTATAGGCGTTGCATTCACTGTGTATGTTGCAGTGGATGCGTCAAAGAAAGCAGAAATAAACATGTGTTGGTGCATTGAAGGATTATGTGTGGTTACTGATGTTACTTCAGTTATTCACGAGTTCCTGACTGCACTCATTTGTTAGAGAGTCCTCCTTCTCAATGTATACCTGAATTAGTAGTTTTGAGGTCAGATATGAACAGTGTTATTCCCGCAACCATATGTTTGCAAGCTGTTTCGGTGCTGCCTGATTGTTGAAGTGTTCATCTGATCTTGTAGAATAACTAGATATGTCTTTGGGATGAGATCAGACGTCAGCTAGCTACTACCAAGAAATCTTGTTCATTAAACTCTTGAACATCTCTGCAGGATGATGCCCCGAGACCAGGACAAGGCCCACCACGGCCAGGTGGTGGTGCGCCTCCTGCTCAAGCTGCTGCCCGTACCTGAGTTTGGGCGTTCTTTACGTTGTGCTGCTGCTCGTGTTGCTGTTCGTGCCTGAGTTTGGGATTGCTTTTGCAATCCTACTGTAGTTTTTTTGTGAATCGATCGATATTGGAGTATTCGATTTTTGCTGTAATCATTTGCACTTCCCTGAAGCACACAATTGTTTTTAGAAGTGCATTATTCATATTGGAATAGGAATTTCTTGGTTGTTCGACATGTCTGTTGTTGTTACGAATCCATTTAAGGGGGGTGTTTGGATACTTGGACTAAATTTTAGTCTCTGTCACATTGAATCCCCAGTTGAACTGGTTCCCCTTTTGGCTTTTGATCAAAGTCGGGCGTAATAAAATAGTTATGCTTGATTTAAAAAAAAAGAAGAAAAGAACTAGGTGTCTTTTATTAATTATCAGTATTGTAAAGTGATATGCAAGAGATATGTAGGAATTTTTGTAAACATGTTATTACAATTTTTTGTAATTTAAAAAATGCCACTATTAGTGATTGTGGTAGGTTCCATCTGTTAGTGATAGGATGGCATATTTTAAAACCATGAAAATTGTAATGGCATGAAAAAATTTGGCCTATGTATGTAAGAGTTATTGAGGGAAAACGTTTTTTTGTAAGGGGTATAAATGAAGTCTTTATTTTGACAAATTTAAAAGTATGTTAGATTTCTGCCTTGTACGTTCGTTCCATACTTGGCTCTGAGCCATGTTAGACTTCTATCTAGGGATGGTAATGAGGACCTCGGTGGGTAAAAACTCCATTAAGGATTGAAAATGTGAGAAATTTACTCCCCGCAGAATTGAAATTGAACTAAATATAGTTCTCACTGGATCTGTTGGTCTCTCGTCCCTATTTTCCCGTAGGTTATATTTCCCCACCACAATAACATGCAGAACCCAAGCCCAAGTGCATAGTTAGAGTAGAAAATTTAGCTCTGAGTCGCTGAGAATCGAGCAACATCATGCATCTCTACACCCCATAAATTGCCCTACTGCCAAAGACCCGACAGGTTCCCATCCCCACGTTGGGACAAGGACGGGAAAAATCCCCCGTGGGGACAAGGACGGAAAAATCCCCCACCCGAGCAGACAGTGGGGATGGGGACTGACGCTTTTTCTTGCGACAGGGATAGAGTAGCAAAACCTGACGGGGCAAACCCGTGGCCAACCCTACTATATCAATCTCAAATTTCTTTCGAAAAAATGTTTCATTTGATCCCTTGATGCACAACTGTCTCCATTATTTTATATGATTGTTCATTGCTAAAAACTTGGAAATAGCAGAGTTTTCTTAACCCTATATTTTATTCCGAAGAAAATTGTTTCATTTGATATGGTAATTCCTTTGTAACGCTAAAAACTTAACACCATGGCCATGAAGTGGAGGTGCCAGCTATCGCATGAATCTCTCGAGCTTAATTCTCATCTTCCCTAACGGTTACATGCAGGTAAACAAAGAATGTGATCTCTGGGTGACATAAACCGCTCAGAGAGGAAAATGGTTTCCAAAATCTTGGCTCATGAGGCAACATGGCCTCAAATCTTAAACCGATTGGAAACTCAACTGCTTACGAGATAGATGCTTCAGACATCCCAAACGCGTGTTCTCCAAACTAAGTTAGACCTTGCTATGGTTTGATGAAGCGAGCTAGCTTTCCAAGCACCCCTCTCAGGTTGCGTATGCCAGCTCCCGTTTTAGAGCTCGCCATCATCTACGAAACGTATCGTTATATCAGAAAGAAAATATAATGCACTTCACCACATATAACGCAAGAGATGTGAACAAAAATTGATTCAAAAGCTCACCACCGGGTTGATCACGCACTTGTTCTTCTTCAGGCTCTGTAAATGAGTATATGTGATTCTGTTACACACTCTTATATATTATAAGCCATTTGACTTTTTGATAAGTAAAACTTCTCTAGCTTTGATATATCTTATAAAAATATATCAATAACTATAACATCAAATTAGTTTCATTAAATCGACCATAAAATGTCTTAATAGTATATTTATCTCATATTGTAAATGACTAAATGTTAATATATTTTTATTTAAACTTAGTTGATGGTTTGAAGAAGTTTGATTTTAAAAAAGGTCGAAAACCTTATAATATGAAACAGAGATAATAGTGAACAACTCAAGAGTGGATGAGAGAGTAAGGGATGGAGGGACCAGGGCAAAAGAAGAACCTCTTGGATTTCCATGGCACGGCGAGCGACGTCTATAGGGAACACCAAATCAGTCTTGGTCAATACAATCTGGTATCGCGTCTTGGATCTACATTTGTGTATTTACAACACGTTAAGTGCAGAATTTTTCAAAGTAGCATCACTATTCACTATATGTGTGTGTGATGTGAAGCCTACGAAATGCTTTGAGAAAATAAAACCACACATCACGTTAATGGTTTTTCATTGCACAGACAGATGTACTTACATCAATATCACAAAATGTAAACTACTCAGACTTGAAAGAAACGTGAAACTAGAAAGTAGATGGAGTTATTTGAACTCATGCTTGTCAGCTTGTGTAAAGATGCAAGAAAAGCTCAGTGAAAGCAAACCTTTCCATTAGATCTACAAGCTCGTAGTCCAACGGTTTCATTCCACGTTTAGTGTGCACAAGAAGACACACTCTTTCTAGACCAACCCTGGTTGAAACATACTCCTTCACCTGCAAATAACAAGACATTTGTAAGAGCTAAGAATGCTTATTATTATCAAGCACAAACACCTTTTAAAAGCTGTGTTCTAACTTCTAAGGAGCCTCGAGAAGTCAGAATAACAAATTAACAATTCGTTCTCTTGTAGCAGATAGTAGCTAGCTCCTTGATTTTGAAATTGTGATCAACTGAATACCCAAACATGAAGTGTAGTAGAGGAAGAGAGAGATCAGCAAGTAACTCTCAGATCTCAGAACTCAGAAGAGTTATGAAATCATGAGTTCAAACAATTTCAGCAGCTCTTAGTCTTAGCAAGTAAACTGTTAAAAAGATAATGAGCATGTGATATACAAGCTTATTCTTCAGCTCTTAGAATGTGATTTACCATGAATATAAAATTTCAATAGTTTCTTTTTAAAAGAAAATGGAGACTAGAGGTTAGAAAACATAGTTTCTCTGAATTGAATGACGCAAAGTGACATTACAAGCTTATTCTTCAGATCTTAGGGTACTTACAAGCTCTTGCCATGACTCTTTAACCTCATCTTTTGCATAGGCAAAACCATATCCAGGCAGATCAACAAGGCACATCTTTGATGCAAGCCGGAAGAAGTTTATAGTCTGTGATTAAGAAATAATACAATAACCAGATAGAATTGTTTGCATTCACAAACTAATTATAATAGAATAAAAAAGCTTCATTCGACATACCTGAGTAAGTCCTGGTTTATCTGATGTTCTCACAACACCCCATTGTCTCGTAAGTGCATTAAGTAGTGATGATTTTCCAACATTTGATACACCTAGAATTTTAAATAGTTAAGTTGTTAGGGCAGACTTGAGAATCTTTAAACACTTTAAGAAGCGGCAAGTTCCACAAATGAGGTGGGTGATACAAATACAAGAGGCTTTAAATACCTTTGTGGAAACACGGCCATAGTTGAGCAAAAGATTATGCATAGCACTCAAACTATTGTCAACCTTATTTTTTTCAGGGGAAAAATAAATCTCAACAAAGTTACATACTCGCATAAATGGTATGTTTCTTTATTTGTCAAAATGCATCTAGGTGTCAAACCAACATGAAGAAAAGGAGAATTATCTAATGTCATATAAGAAAGAATGTTCAAGTATGTCCCATAATTTGGTATTAATCAAGTCAAAGAATATTCAACTAGCTAAATGGGTGTGCTTTGCTATGGATAAAATAAAATATAACATAATTTTGCCTAAAACAAATAAAATATATTTGTTTGCACAAAATACATTAACCACATTTTTTCTATTGGGTATATTCATCTTAATTTAATTATATATGTGACAATCCATCATATTTGATTGTTCTACAATATCAATAAATTGATGAGGTAATCTATAAAGCATGCATTAGGAGTAGGTGGAGTGGCAGATTCATTGCCGCCGCCACCACTCCATCCTTTTAAGAGTATAGGTAAGGTCATCTATCAATGTTGCTTGAGTGGGTAACAAACAACCAAACATTTGTAAGTCCTATGATAAAGATCAGAAGCACCAAAAACAGAAGATGGTGGATACAACAACAAAGTCCTAGGTGCGCTACAAAATGTACCTATGTACATGTGCACTTTCATCATCCTGTCTTAAAATGTTTCTACGTAGCCATACCATGGAAATAAGACAATAATATATATTATTTTTTGTGTAAAACAACTGTCTCACTATCTGCAATCCATATTATTCAGTGTAAGTATGCGGAATCTAACAAAAAATCGGAACGAAACGAAATGCACATCAAAACAATGTGATTAAGCTACATTTCAAGTCCAAAGATTCACCGTAGAAAAGGACGGAAACAATACCCTTAGCTCCTTTTTCTGAATTTACCTGCAAATGCTATCTCTGGAATTGTAGGAGGGGGGAATGATGATGAGATTTTTGCCGCAGCAAAGAATTCCAATTTATTTCTGAACACCTGTTAATAGTTTTCTGTGAGTAATAATAGCTACAAGCGGAACTTGTGCAAAGAGATAATCAAGTACTAGACAACAACTCATTATATAGAAACCAGGCATGACCAGCTAAAACAAAAGCAGAAGAATATTTTCTGGTACTGATATTGTATTTTTCTTACACTTTCTTCTATGCGTTCACGTTCTGTGTAGGTTGAGAAAGGGACATTATCCAAAGGAACAGAGAGCTTAACATTGTAGCCTGCATTTTTTATCTCAATTAGGCGCCTACGACCTAGTAGCTGCAGAAAGACAGTAACATGTCACATACATGCATCCACAATTCCAGATGGAGAAACAAGAGTGCAAGGAGGTAGTGGATACATTGTCTTCCACATATGAAATGACCGAGGGACTTGGCTGTACAGAACGAAATTTAGCATTTATAGACATCTCAGTCTCTTCAGATGAACTTTTCTCTGGAATCTTCACTGTACTGCGAACTAAAACAACAGAAAGGAAGATACAACACAGGAGCATCAGATTGATGATCAGATCTTTCCTCATAGAATTGTATGCAGGTGAACTGGTTCAGAAGTTCATGAACATGTTTAATCACTAAGGAAAAAACTGACAGACATAAGAATTTTGTGAATCTATCCATTCATCCATTGAAAGAGGAGGGTGTTCACTTCAACAATCTTTACTTCACAAAGCACACACATATACTTCCATGTACCAACAGGGATAAATGATCTAGTTAAATAAAAATATAAAATAGACCTCACAAGTCACAAGAGAATAAAACATGTATACAGATTGCTTCAAAATCCCGGATTCACTTTTCAGGAGAAAAGGTTTTTCTCATATCATATGCTCATATGTTTTCAATCTTAAAGGGATATCAAATATCCATCAGTGTATGAATATCTAGTGATATAGACAGGACACACTACATTTCCTTGATTCATTACTTCTACGACCATAATTACATATTACCGAACATTTCAGCCCTTTGCTAAATGCAATCAATGATAGGAACTATTATGCTGTTTTCGTGGGTAATTCAAAAAATATACATGAGGGCGAACTCTCCCACCATCACACAGTTCAATGGGTTGTGGACGCAAGGCATATAATGAAAAAGATATACAGATACACAATGAATTCTCTGAACCATTTTTCTTTAACAAAAGTAAGATATTATTCTCACCATCCTGGCTGGTGGTAGAATCCTCAAGTCTTTTGTTTGATGTGTCATAAGGATCCAGTTTCATTCGCTTTCTCTTCTTAGGAGGAATGGCTTCCTCAGAGTCAGAAACTAAATCCTTCTTCATAACCCTAATTTTTTTCCCTGTCTTGTCCAGCACTCGAGTACGATGAGGGCGGGGCTTCTCTTCAGCTATTTGGCCAGAATCATCTGATTTCTTGCTTTCTGCAACATGATCATCTAAATTGGCATTTCTGGCAGCCTCTTTTTGGCGACTGACTCTGGTAGGTGTATCAAACTTCTTTCCTTTGGATGCTTCTCCGTTCTTACTGAGCACTGATCGACCCTTACGCTCTCTATTTATACCAGAAACCATGCTCTTATACCTTCCACCTCTACTTACACCAGAAACCATACTGTCACTCCTTTTCCCTGAGCGCAAATCATCCTCATTTAAACTTTGGGACCTAAATCTACCACCATTTCTATCAGAAAATTTTCCACGGGTTATGGGAGAAGAGCTCTTTCTGGTCAGCTTTGATTTAGAATATGATGCATCACTTTGATCGCCATACCATGAGTCTTGATCGCCCTTCCTTTTCCTCCTCAGGACCTCCGATGCATTCTTCTTCGCATCTTCTTGACCCACTGCATCGGTCCGCCTCCTCCTCTGCCCTGCATTTCCTCGTGACCCCTGGTATTCTTCTCTCCTATCACTCTTGTTCCCAGCAGCTGTCCTAGTTCCTTTTCCTTTAGCATCTTCTCTCCTGCCGCACTTCTTTCCAGTGGCAATCCCACCACTGCTCCAGTTCCTCTTGGCACTCAACCAGCTCGTTACTGGGGATCGCAATCGGGTGGGGCATACACATACCCGTATCCGTGAGCCTGACAGGTAAAAATCCGTGCCCATACCCGTTACCCGTGAGCCCAGCCACGAGGAGAGGAAGAAGGGGCCGCCGGGGCCAGCTCCAGGGATCCGGGGCCGGCAAGAGGGCTAGCGCGAAGGCAGGCCGGAGGGCGTAGCGGGGGCGGGCTGCAGCGGAAGGGCGGCGCGCGGCGGTGAAGGCGCAGGCCGGTGCAAGGGGCGGCGCTTGGGGCGGCGCGCGGGCTGCTCTCGGAGCCGCGCTATAGTTGGCGCTCGGGGCCACGCGTGACACTGCACGCGGGCGGCGAAAGGGGCGGCGCTAGGGGCCACAGGAGGCGGCGAAAGGAGCAGCGCGCGGGGCAGCGGCGCGGGACGTCGGCCGGCGAGGGAGCACTGCCGCACTGTATTTGTATTTGTGAAGAAGAGGGAGAGGTGGCGGCTGAGAATGGAGGTGAAGGGAGGAGAGAAATCAAGAAACGAGTTAGGTTTGGTTTGTTTTTATAGTCAATATATTTATAATACGAAGGTGAAGGGAGAGAGAGGTTAGTTATTCACGTACTCCCTCCAGTGTACAAATATTAGTCGTTCAGACAAAATCACACATACCAAGGTGATATTAATTAAAGTTACAAGGGTTGTCTCAATTGGTTATGGAGCCTAGATTTTAGTGGTGCTACTCAAGTTCAACTCCCGATGGTCACATCCCATTTGGCAGCAATGCTTCGATTGACGGGATGACTAATATTTGTACACTCTCAATAAGAACCAAAACGACTATTATTTGTACACCGGAGGGAGTAACTGTTATTTTCTAAATAATAAGAAATGTCATTATTATTTTGCTATTGATCTACATGCTATTATAATTCTTTGATACACTTCCACGTGCCATTTTGTACACCCATAGTTGCTATGGGCTCATTTTGATACACTGCAGGCTCCTAATATTTGTATTGCCCATAATACCCCTCGTGTTATCTTCTCTGCGTCAACACCCTCCTCTTCTTCTGAGTGATTCCACCGATCAACTCCCCCACCGGTCATTGCCTCGTGCACACCTAGCTCTGTCATCGTCGCGCACACCTAGTCCTACCGTCGTCGCAAGAACGCCCACCTAGTGCGATACCGCTACACTGCAAGGTCACGCTGGACTATGCCTGCAGCTACGACGCGGACTTCTCACCGATCCAGCCTGGTGGAAGCTACTTCAACCTGGCAAAAGTAGGCAAAATCATCGGCGAGCCTCACTTGTGCTTCTTCAACCATGGCATGCGCTTGGAATTAAATCTGATTAGATTTTGTAAGCAGATCTTTTTGTAACATTTATGCCCAAGAATTCAGCTCATATGGAATTATATGGAATGTGATAGGGGCTTTCAGGAGAAGCTTGAGAAGCCTAGTGAGGGCCATCTCCTCCGACGGCGATGGCATTACGGAGGAGTAGGCGGCCACCATGGAGCTGTTGGGCGACCTGCCTGATGGGGACACTAGCATGCCCCGACAGTTGTTCGATCTGGGGGCGTTGAGGATGCTTGCTCCCAAATTGTCGGAGCTCCGGTGAGGCACCATCCGCTCTGGCGTGGGCAGGCGGTGGCATCGGCGTCGCTACTGTGGCTGATGGAAGAAGATAGGGGAGACAAGTTGTTGAGGGTAGAAGGGGCAATTCACAAATTTGGGAGTCTCCAAGTGGGCTCATAGCTGCTGCGGATGTATAAAATGGTATGTGCGAGTGTATCAGAGAATAATAATGACATGTAGAATAATAACAAAATAGTAATGATATTTCTTGTGATTTGGAAAATAATGATGATATGGGTGTAATTAACTCTATTATCACCAGGTCTACAAGTACAATTACAATTCCTACTCGCTACCCTTGTATGCTCCCTCAAGCGAACATGATTCATGAAGTAGCATTTCCCACCCGATTAAATCAAATCACCTACACAACAAACGATAATAAGTTAAGGACTAACTTACTATAACAAGCTAGCAGTGGTGTTTCTACAAGCTGATAGACTATAGAACCATGCACATACAGTTAGGATCAACAACAGGAACTCATCAAGTTCATCTAAGCAGCAACCACTTTCGATGGCGCGCGCGTATTGCAGAGCAGTAGAAATACTCAACACAATCGCACGCAAACGAGGTGATGCACTTGTCAATTAGACAATCTTCTACTCCTTAAAAGGAACACTTCACAATGAACATGAATTCTACACCTCCCTCTTTCACCTATCGGCGCAGTAGCGGTAGAAAGGGGCACGTGTCCAGCCACCATGTCCACCCATGGAGTCCCGCACTCCCGCCTCATCACCCTGCTCCCTCCCACCTTCTACCCGACTCTGCCTCATGATGCTTCATCTCGCGCCGCTACACCTCTTCCTCTTCCTCCAATATTCCACCTCCGTGGGATGGCGGGAATGAGGCCACCGGAGTTGGAGGCATGATGAGACCATGATGGTTGATGCCCCTCGCCGACCAAACACTTGCGGCAGCAGGGTGGGAGAGGGAGCGAAGAGGGAGGAGACGATCTCTTGATAGGAGGCCCTCAACCTGTGGCGGATCTAGGATTTTCATTACGGGGTATGAAAAAACATGCTACAAACATAAAAAGTAACACACCATCAAAAATAAAATCGATCAATAATAAGCTAAAGACGGTAGCGGATTCAATGAGTATGCCATGTCAAAATCTCCATATACAATTTGATAAAAACATTTTTCTAATTGAGTACATAATTATTAAAATTACAACATAATTCAATATATACGCACTAAATAATATAACAAGTTTTAAATCAAAATATTAAGTCATAAACTTATTTAAATATAAAAAAATTCAAACATCATACTAACAAAGTTATACTTTCATCATTATATATAGTTACAAACAACAAAGTGTTTGATTTAATGTAGTCATTAAATGTAATATAGTATGCATGTAAATAATAAGTTGTATTTCTCAGGCAAGAACATGAATAGAAAAAGTTAAATTATGTAGCAATCTTTTTCTATTGCCTATTGCTGGGGGAAATAATCCCATCAGTCCTGCTATTAGGGGGAAAACTCCGAAGGATAGTTTCGGAGCATACAAGGTGTGAAGTTTTCTGTCATCACTACGGTACTCCGAAGGAGGAAGCCTAAAGCCCTTGGCACTAGCCCCAGCAACGATGCACGAGGAGGAATCTGGAGCCTTCAAGCATCCTGGTGGCCCCCATCACCTCGCTTCACCCGGAGGCCCCACCTCCAAAGGGGTGCCACAAAATGGGACAAGACATTTGCATTACCAGGGTATCCACACGTGTGCTTACTATTTTACCCCAATGGGGCTTTATGAATAGAGTCCACTATGATGATTGTAACTAGAGGGTAGAGCAGTATTTCCCTGTTAGATCCATGCCTAGAAATACCCTCCCTTCTACTGTTGTTGACATGAAAACGTGTCCCCGCACTTGGGCTGGTTCGACGATCCAAAAATGTCGCTAGACGTTGACGTCGCATTCCGACAATCCTTAAACCGTGGTAAGGGGATAATGGAGTCTCCATGCAATCAAATAATATTAATCTAAAATTATTCAATTAACCAAAGTGTTGGAAAATAACTATAAACTATAAAAAACCTAATTAAACCCAACCGGCTAGAACAGGGCCGATTGGACCGAAGCTTAACAGGCGATCAGACTAGCTAGGGGATTCCAGTCAGACTGAAGGCACACAACCGGTCTAACCAGAAGTGCAAGGCCTTTGCCAAAGGGACCTTCGGTGTACGGGTGCGAAGTGACCCAAAGGTATCCCGAAGGGGGCCTTCAGCCTATTAGTCGGTCGGACCGAGGGTTTAAACCCCGGTCGGACCGAAGGGTCTTCGGAGGTACCGAAGCCTGTGTGAAGATGGGGTCCGACGTTGACAATACCTTCGGTGCGAGGGGTGCCCGAGGCCTCCTACGAAGCTTCCTGCGAAGCCCGGTTAGACCGGCCTTAGGCTGCCGGTCGGACCGCGGTGTGCCGGCACGTCAAGTGACGGCGTGGCACAGGCCAGTCGGATCGGGTCAATACGGCCGGTCGGACCGACAGTCCCTAGGAAGTGATATCTGGGGCTCCGGTGATGTATTCTCGTGGATGGATGGTGACCAAAATTCTTGAAGAAGATAGGATAGATGAAACACTGCAAAAAATACCGAGAGATCAAAGTAATTCGGTCAGGAGACCGAATTACCAATAGAAACCGATAAAACTGATAGAAATCCATTATGTGGATGAAATAGATGATTCACGAGCTAATCGACAAAGACTTACTGTGATTACGTTGTGGCAGACAGGTGGTTTCCAATGCAAACCAGTAAAGATGTATGTGCTAAGCTAAAACTAGGGCAAAGAAAGTAAATGTGATTCAAGGTAGATAATAGATTGGATCTATTAGGGTTTTGGGGGTCTCCTTGAATCGGCCTTGCCTCTATTTATAAAGGTTGGGCATGACGTCCTGGGCTTATAATTGAAGTTGTGCACGCGTCCAAGTCATCCAAAATCAATTAGGGATAAAAATCCCCCGAAATCATCTAATTGGACTCAGACACAGATGTAGCCGGTCTGACCGAGCCCACATGGCTGGTCTGACCGGGCCTACATGGCCGGTAGGACCAGCCTGTGCCAGGTCTCGACATATTTTCGGTAAAACTACTAAAAGTGATATTTTGGTAACTTTGACCATTAATGCCATTATTTGATATCAACATCGTCGTCGCGCTTGATGAAGCCCCTATGGGTCTTGGTAAAGCGACCAAGAAAAAAGGTGTGTAGCTCCCATGTCTTGGCCTCGAGTTCTGCCATATCCTTCTCAGAGAGGTCATCGATGGTGGGTATGATGATGTTGCCATCGTCAATCTCTGGGCTCCCCACCGGATCCATCGGCGTCGAGGTCCCATTTATGTAGAAGTAGTAGGTGTACCCGTCGCCGATGTAGAGGTGCTTGGCATGTCTTTCCCCAGCGGAGTCACCAAAAAGTGTGTTGACATGAAAACGTGCCCCCACACTTAGGCCGGTTTGACGATCCAAAAACGTCGTGAGACATTGACGTTGCGTTCTAACAATCCTTAAACCGTGGTAAGGGGATAACAGAGTCGCCAAGCAGTCAAATAATATTAATCTAAAATTATTCAATTAACCGAAGTGTTGGAAAATAACTAAAAATGGTAAAAAACCTAATTAAACCCAACCGACCAGAACAAGGGATAGGGAGTACTCCGGTGCAAATGGTTCCTCCGATGCGAAGGTGGGCTCCATCATGAGTATACCTCCGGCGCAAAAAATACCTTCGGTGCAGAGGGTTTTGGGGTCCTCTGCGAAGCCCAGTCAGACTGGCCTTAGGCTGTTGGTCAGACCACGGTGTGTCGGCGCATCAGATGATGGCATGGCATAGGCCAGTCGGATCGGGGCAATACAGTCGATCGGATCGACAGTCCCTGGGAAGTGATCTCCGGGGCTCCGGCGACGTCTTCCCGTGGATGGATGGCAACCAAAGTTCTTGGAGAAGATGAGATAGATGACACACTGCAAAAAAATACCAAAAGATCAAAGTAATTCTCTAGGAGACCGAATTACCAATAGAAACTAATAAAACCAATAGAAATCCGTTACGTGGATGAAATGGACGATTCACGAGCGAACCGACAAGGACTTACCGTGATTACGACGCGGCGAACAGATGGTTTACAGCACAAACCAGCAAAGATGTACGTGCTATGCTAAAACTAGGGAAAAGAAAGTAAATGTGATTCAAGGCAAATAATAGATTGAATCTATTAGGGTTTTGAGGGGAGACACCTTGAATCGGCCTTGCCTCTATTTACAGAGGTTGGTCATGAGTTCCTGGGCTCTAAATGGACTTAGACACGGGTTCCAAGTCGCTAGTAATTAATTAGAGATAAAAGAGATAAAGGGTTGGCCGGTCTGACCAGACCTATGGCCGGTCTGATCGAAGTGGTGCCGGTTAGACCGGCGGTGCATGGCCGGTCAGATTGGCCTGTGCTAGGAATTTGACATATTTTGGCTAAGTTACCAAAATTTGATATTTTGACAATTTTAACCATTAATACCATTTTTTGCTATCAACAACTATAATAGGGACATCAATTCACGTAATAAGACACACTTCAAATTGTTCTAAGGCTATTATCCTATTCGGAGGCCTGGTTCATTCCGTGGTCAATCTTCTCTTTCAATTAGCCCTTCGAGGCTATTCAAACCTGTTAGCGTAAGCTTTTACGCCAATAGTTAGTGGAGTCCGTGGGGAACCTTAGTACAAAAACTAACGTCTCTACCATCCTACTTTCTGAAGCCATGCCTCCTAAGAGAAGCAAGAGCATTGTTCCTCCCTAGAGGTCCACCTAGACCTCCCAACAGGAACCCCTAGACACAACCACAGGGGCTATGGAGCCCTCCGTAGTCCTCCCCTAGTCAGACCCCGTGGACCCATCCGAGTCCACCACCTTCGTGGCACCAAGCACTTTGCCCAATGCCGGTGACCCCTCGAGGTCCACCGACCCATCAACAGGCTAACAGGCTCCTGCGCTGCAAGGGGCCAACGGTCCTCGCTGGCCCAAAGGGCATCTCCTGGCTTCAACAGTACTCCAGACCGACTTCATTCAGTCATAAGACCTGGAAACTCATTTTGGAGGAAGCGAGAGCCTGCCCAATGCCATGGCCGCTGAGATGGCTTAGCTCAATGTGGAGTTGCATAGGTGGTGGCAAGTAGCCGCAGATCAGCCCCGCGCCCAAGACGGGCCCAATAGGCCATCAACGCTCCACGAAGTCGTCGCGTTAAGTGACATCAAAGACCATGAGGCTTGGAGGGGTGGTTAGAATGCTTCCTTCGATGAAGATTCTCCGATGCACCCTAGCTTGCAGATGGTGCGTTTTGACCCTAGGTTCCTGGTGGCCAAGCTCCCAAAGTACTCGAGAGATATGGACCCTAGAGAGTGTTGATAGCAGAAAATGACGTTAATGGCTAGACTATCAAAATATCAATTTTTGGTGATTTGGGCCGAAAAAACACATGTCCAGGGTCTGTCCGAAGCCCTACAGGGCCGAAGCCCATCAGGATATGGGCTCCGAAAGCCTCCAGCCAGTCCATGGGCTTCGACCAGGAAGCCTTCGGAGGCCCACGTTGCCGAAGCTTCGGAAACCTTCGGAGGCCCACACTGCCGAAGCTTCGGAAGCCCACGCCGTCGAAGCTTTGGCCCGAGAACAGCCTCGACGGGCCTGGCCGAAGCCCGCGCTGTCGAAGCTTCGGCCCGAGGAGCAAGCTTCAACGGGCTTGGCCGAAGGCCACGCTACCGAAGCTTCGGCCCGAGGAGCTAGCCTCGACGGGCCTGGCCGAAGCCCACGCTACCGAAGGTTCGGCCCAAGGAGCAGGCCTCGGTGGGCCTGGCCGAAGCCCACCTCGGCAAAGATAGAGTTGGACGCGTTTCCAGCTCAATCTTTATCTCTATCCGGTCGGATTAATAGTAGATTAGATTAGAGTTAACCCTCTATAAATAGAGAGGCCTGGCCGGCATGGAGAGCCCCCCAACACAAACCAAACCAAAGCCATGCTTTGATCGTACCTTTACTTTCCTGTACCTCTTCGTGGGTTTGCCTGGAAGCCCTCCGTCCGCCGCTACAGAACAGTGGTAAGCCTTGGTACTTCGCTCGTGAAGTCCCCATTAATCTACGTAACAGATTGCTATCTCCTTGTTACTTCGCCTGTGAAGTATCCACTAATCTGCGTAACAGATTGCTACCTTCGCTACCTGTGCAACACTTAGCAAAATTCGGTCCTCAGGCCGAATTGGTACTTCACACTCTTCTGTTGCAGGCTTCGCGCTTTCGGAGTCCCCTTCTCCGAAGGTATCCGGAGCTGAGAGATCGGTCCCGGAGGTCCCCAGGACACCCTTCGACAAGACCGCAGGCTTCGACAACAGGCTTCACCAGTAGACTTCGTCGCCCCAGGCTTCGAGACCATATTCCGCACTGGATGAAGTTGCATTTGCGCGTGGCCTTCACGTCACTACTCTGTAACTCGCTGCATCAGAGATATCACACCGAACCTCGCTGTTCGGAGGTGATCACTGCGTCCAGATCCGTTCGGAGTCCATCTTCGAACGGGTCAGTCCGAACGCCGAAGCACCCTTCGGTGGAGTACTTCACACCAGACGCTGAAGTTCGCTATATCGGAGATATCACGCCAAACCCCACTGTTCGAAGGTGATCACCGCGTCTAGATCTGTTCGGAGTCCATCTTCGACTAGATCAGTCCGAACGCTGAAGCACCCTTCGGCTGAGCACTTCGCACCAGACGCCGAAGGTACCCTTCGGCGCACCCTTCGCATCAGACTTCAAACCAAACGGGCTTCGACTGGTTTGTTGATTTTATTCTATTTAATCTATCTTTTTCGGCTAATTGGATTATTTTGTGTAATATGGTTGCTTGGCGACTCCACCCCCTTATCACTATTAAGGGTAGTCGGAATGCGACGTCGGTGCCACGTCACGCTTAGGCCTGTCCCTAAGTATCCGTGCACTTTTGGATCGTCGAACTGACCCAAGTACGGGGCACGTTTCCGTGTCAACACACTTTTTGGCGACTCCGTTGGGGAAAATCTACGCCAACATAATGAGTACGTCTACATCGGCCGCCGGTATATCTACTTCGACTACTATGTCTACACCGCCGATGGACACAATAGGAGGCACGGATATCGACAACCGCAACGTAATTTCACCTACTCTTGAAGATATCCCCACAGGAGACCGAACAGAGATCGAGGCAAGGCTAAAGGCACTCCAAGACATGATGCTTGGAGGCTACATCAAGACACGCGTAGGCTTCGTCAAGCATGACATCGTCACCCCCGACCCCACTCAGGTCCAGGTAACACCGGTATCGCCTCATTTATCTTCTTTAGAAATTGAGCAAAAAATAGCCGCATCAGTAGATTAGGCCGTTAATGCTTCACTAGCTAATCGTTTAGATTCGGTAGTCAGCTCCCAAGTAGAGGCGACTCTTAGAAGGTTCGGCTTCACTGAGGCCGCACCCCCGGTTCCCATAGCTAGTGCACCTCCGACGAACATGTCTCCGGCCTCACCACTTATGGCCGAGACCAATAATCATACCTATGGATAAACTAACACTACATTTCACGCAACACCTGTGCCGACACCCGCGCTACCCGCACCACACACGCAGGCGCCCGGACACGAGCACGTTATACAAATAGCGCGTAGGGAAGAAGCACATGGCCGACACGCCGATATCCCACCGCGTGTCGCGCCCCCACATGAGAGGCGCATGCAAACAAACTACCAAGATGATTTAGACGAGCGGATCCGTGCACTATTTAGAGAGTGTGCCGGCTTTGTGCCCAAGGGACGGGTTAGGGTTTACCGTAAGCCCTACCCCGACCATCTTGATATGGTACCCTACCCCCGCGGCTATAGGATCCCTGAATTCACTAAGTTCGATGGCGAGGGTAGCAAGACCACACTAGAACACGTTAGTCAATTTTTGGCACAGTGTGGAGAGGTTAGTGGGATAGATGCCCTAAAGGTTAGACTATTTTCTCTCTCGCTATCCGGCACAACTTTCACTTGGTTTTCGGCGCTACCACTGAACTCCATTCACACGTGGGACAATTTAGAGCAGAAATTCCATGATTATTTCTACACGGGTGAAATAGAACTGATACTTTCGCATTTGACATCGGTTAGGCAAAAATCTAGTGAGAGCGCCTCTGAGTATATCAAGCGTTTCAGGGATACTAGAAACCGATGTTTTAGTCTTAATATTTCAAAAAGGGACTTGGCGGAATTAGCTTTTAATGGGTTGCGTTCTGAGCTTAAAGAAAGGTTGGATAACCAAAACTTTTTAGAAGTTAGCCAAGTTCTGCAGCAGGCTCTGGTCCAAGAAGGTCAGGCCAAAGATAAGAAATTTATCAAGACGTTTAGCAAGCCTAGGGCCGAAATCCACATCATGGAACGCTCCGATGAGGAGGAGTGAGAGGAGGAGGATTTGGCCGACATGTACGCAGCCGAATGGGTCTGGAACACTAAGAATAAACCCGTCACCTGCTCTGAGTTACGACCATCCCCGACAAAGAATTGACTCAATGAGGTCAAGTACTCGTTTGATGTAACTAAATGTGATAAAATATTTGACTTTCTCTTAAAAAGCTAGCTTCTCAGGTTACCTAAGGGTCAAGTTATCCCACCTGCCGACGAGTTAAAAAAGCATCCATACTGTAGGTGGCATGACTCGCATTCTCATAATACTAATGATTGCAATGTCTTTCGACGGCAGATACAATCGGCCATAGAAGAAGGACGATTAAAGATAGACCATGATCCAAAAATAAAGCTGGATAAAGATCCTTTTCTAGTCAACGCCGTCGACCTCGGCGAGAAGAAGGTGTTGATTCGGCCAGAATAGGCCGAGTCTACTAAAGGAAAAGATGTAATTATTGGAGAATCGAGTACTCGCACACTCGTGCCAAAGAACCCCGAGGTAGGAGTGTGGAAACAGAACATCAATACCCCTTCGGCTAAGGCTCGCAAGAAGCCGAAGGTGACATATAACATGCTGTTGAACAAACATCAGAGGAGGGCCAAAGAAGTAGGCCCGCGCGCTCAGCCAAAGCAGCCGAAGGGGCCAAAACCTTCGAAGGGTACCTTCGGACCGAAGGTTGCGAACCCTTCGCACGAAGGCTTCGGGTCGAGGTATCCTGGTGCTCCGCACGGTGGTTCTGAGCCACAATGGACGAACCCCCCGTGCAACAACTTCGAACCCCAATGGTCGGGTTCTCCGCACGACAACTTCGAACCCCAGTGGTCGGGTCCCCCATGCGATAGCTTCGGCTCCCAATGGCCGAACCCCGCACCATGGTGGATTTCTCCGATGGGAGGCTTCGTCCCACACTGGCCGAACATACCTCCGGCCTGGCAAGATCCTTTGTTGGTGTGGTCGGAGACACCTTCGACTTGTCCAAACCCCCCTCCGGGTGACGGGTTCGGCTCGCAATGGCCAAGGCCACTAGAGCCACCGATGCCTCCACCGTATGACTGGGCAAGGGCCCCGTGGGCCCCGTACGTATCCGGGTCAAGGTACCCTCCGCAAACTAACCCTATGCCTTGTTTTCCTTCGGAGTATTGTAGATGGTAGGGGCAAACAGACGCAGTGGAGGGGGGCATCGTCCACAAACTGTCTGTGGTACCTCTGAATCAGACCCTGCAGAGCGAAGCTGAAGGGAGCGAGCACATGGAGGCCGAAGTCTGGGAGTCCGAAGCCATAACTATCAGAGTTGGGTCTCAGGAAGTCCCAATCCCGAATACTTTGTCGCCGAAGGCTAATGGAGGTAAGCCGCATGCTTCGGCTGGACTCCGCGCCGAAGCCTAGTTCGATCGTCCGGACGAGGCCGATCCATTCGACGGGGTTCGCGGCGAAGCCCCCTTCGAACACAGGGTGCTCGAGGCCGAAGGGCACACTTCGGCCAGAATTAACAGGGGTCAAACAGTAGCTCCAAGCACCAAGTCGAAGCCATCTTGGGCCCCTCCGGGCATGTCCAAATCACAGAAGAGACACCTACAAAGGCTGCGGGCACAGGAAATGTGCGAGAAGGTAGCTGAGGTCGAGCGCGATGCTATCTTTGAAGAGATACGCCCTCGGCCAGCCACAAAGCAGGTATGGAGAGAGAAGCCGGTTGAGATAACCAACCCGGCTCCCAGTCCAAGCGACGACGAGGCCAACATGCTTGACGATGATTACTCACCCGTCTCTGAGGGGCCCGCACCTCAAGCAATGGACATCAACATCGTCACATTACCCGCCGAGTTTGCACCACCACGGGACGAGGCCGAGGTCACTCAATTAAACCTCGGCCCACGCAGCGCCATCTTCGAGAAGCCCAAGGACTCAGCTCGCCATCTAAAGTCTCTCTATGTCAGGGGTCACATCGATGGGAAGCCGATTTCCCGGATGCTCGTCGACGGCAGTGCCACAGTTAATCTAATGCCTTATTCATTGTTGAAGAAACTTGGCAGGGACGAAGATGACCTGAAGAAGACCAACTTGATGCTCAACGGCTTCAACGGCGAGAGCTCCAAAGCCAAGGGAGTACTCTCTATGGAGTTGACGGTGGGCAACAAGACGTTGCCAACAGCGTTCTTCGTCGTCGACGTACAAGGTAACTATAGTGTGTTACTCGGACGCGACTGGATCCATGCGAACTGTTGCATACCCTCTACCCTACACCAGTGCTTGGTACAGTGGGACGGTGATGAGGTGGAGGTCATCCCCGCGGATACTTCGGCCCAAGTAGCTTTGACCGATGTGTCGGTTGACGCCGTCCATAACAAAGTAGAGTGTCTATTAGGTAGAGATCTTTCGGATTATGACTTTGTTAGTGTATCCGGAGGATGGTTTGTACCAGTGTCTGTAAAGCCGGTTGGAGTAGCATGGCTATTTTTGTACTAGTAGTCATGTCTAGCAAGAATAATCTAGATTGGCTAAAGTCTCGAGTGGAGCAGTATCGGTCTAATAAAGACGGTATTGCCGAAGCCATCGAGGACTTTAGCGAAGTAGAAAAATTAGGACAAGGTTTTGCGTCGGCCGATCCCTTGGAGGAAGTTGATATAGGCAATGGTAGCATTCCAAGGCTGACTTTTGTAAACCAACATTTATAGCCCGATGAAAAGGCTAAAGTAATAAAGTTACTTCGGTCGTATGTCGATTGTTTCACATGGGAATATAGCGAGATGCTAGGACTAAGCCACGAGCTTGTGGAGCATCGGCTGCCCATCAAGTCCGGGTTTAGGCCTTATAAACAGCCTCCCTGCCGCTTTAATTCGGTCGTCTATGACCGAGTTAAGGAGGAAGTGGAACGGCTACTTAAAGCTGAATTTATTAGGCCATGCAGGTACGCAGAATGGGTTGCTAACATTGTGCTTGTAGAGAAAAAAGGGAGCGGCAAGATACGAGTATGCATTGATTTCAGGGATCTGAACAGAGCCACTCCAAAATATGAGTATCTGATGCCAATAGCCGACATGCTGATCAACGATGCCTCGGGACATAAGGTACTAAGTTTTCTTGATGGCAATGCCGGTTATAATCAAATCTTTATGGCCAAAGAGGACGTCTATAAGACTGCCTTTCGATGCCCTGGTTTTGTCGGTTTGTTCGAATGGGTCGTCATGACTTTCGGTTTGAAAAATGCCGGTGCCACGTATCAACGCGCTATGAACTTGATCTTTCATGACTTGTTAGGAGTCATGTTAGAAGTTTACATCGATGACGTCGTGGTCAAATCGGACGCTATGGGAAACCATTTAGCCGATTTGAAAGTTGTTTTCGATAGGATGCAACAGTATGGGTTGAAAAATGAACCCACTTAAGTGTGCTTTTGGTGTGTCGACAAGAAAGTTCTTAGGTTTCACGATTCATGAAAGAGGTATAGAAATCGATCCTAAGAAACTTGAAAAGATTAGAAACGTTGCATCACCGACATGCAAAAAGGATGTGCAAAAGTTGCTAGGTAAGTTGAACTATTTGCACCGTTTTATATCCAACTTGTCCGGCAAGATTGATGCCTTTGCCCCCATACTCGGGCTAAAAAATGAAGCCGAGTTCGCTTGGGGGCAAGCCAACAAAGTGCTTTTGAGAAGATCAAGGAGTGCTTGTCATCACCACCCGTGGTGAGAGCACCCAAGGCTGGGATTCCATTTCGGCTGTACATCACCTCCGAAGACAGCGTGATTGGAGCCGTGCTAACCCAGGAGGTGGAGGGGAAGGAGTACATCATCACATTCTTGAGCCGCCGCCTACTGGACTCCGAAACTAGGTACGCGTTTGTGGAGCGATTATATTTATCACTTTATTACGCGTGCACCAAGTTACGCCATTATCTCCTTCCCACCACATGTGTTGTCGTTTGCCAAACCGATGTTATAAAGCACATGTTACAGAAGCCGATTCTAAGTGGAAGAATCAGAAAATGGGCTTACGCGTTAATTGAGTACGATTTGGCCTACGAGCCCCTAAGAGCGATGAAAGGCCAAGTCGTAGCAAACTTTATAGTTGATCATCACATAGATGCTAGCTAGAGTAATGCTATTATTCTAGTTGAAGTAGTGCCATGGAAAATCTATTTTGATGGTTCGGCTTGCAAGAATGGCCAGGGTATTGGAGTGGTTCTCATATCACCTAATGGTATGTGCTTTGAAACCTCGGCCCGACTAGAGTTTTCTTCCACTAATAACCAAGCCGAATACGAAGCTTTGTTGCTAGGTCTTGAACTACTAGAGTCTGTAGGCGCTAAGCATGTTCACGCGTACGGTGATTCATCATTAGTAGTACAACAAGTGGCCAAGAATGCTCAATGTTTTAATGGCCTGCTGAATAGCTACTTGGACAAATGCCTAGACATAGTTGCTACTTTTGATGATTTCAAAATATCTCACGTGTCAAGAGAAGCCAATTCAATCACTAATGATTTGGCTCAGCAAGCATCTGGCTACCAAGTCAGGAGAGGTAAATTTTTTGTGTTGAAAAAGCCGGTGTTTGGTCTCATTGCCGAAGCCAGTAATGTTGGACAGGCACACCCTTCGGGTCAAAGCCCTCGGGTCGCCGAAGGCCACCGCATGCCGAAGCCCCTGGATCGAAGTGCTCCACCCACCGAGGGGTCCGGCATGCCGAAGCCTATAGTCCGAAGCCTCTCGGACGAGGAAGGCTCCCTAGGGCCCGAACCCTCCGAAGGGCTTCGACCCAGCACACTCCGAGCAGCCACTTCAACCAGGCTTCGGCAGGAGCTGGAATGGCTCGGGGGGCACCCCAAAGTCAGTATTTTGGAAGTCCTTTCAGAAGGTGGACCAGCGAAGCCCTCTGAAATATGTGAGGGCGATTGGTGAATCCCAATTGTCTAGTATTTGAAAGACCCTAGCCGAAGGGCTGATCAGAAGGTTCGGCGACAAGCGTTCAAATTTGTGTTGGTAGACGACACATTGTATCGCCGAACCATTGACGGAGTGCTATTGAAGTGTTTAGACCATGAGCAGTCCCAGGTGGCTACAGGGGAAGTCCATGAGGGGCTTTGCGGCACTCATCAGTTGGCCCAAAAGATGAGTTGGATGCTCAAAAGAGCGGGTTTTTATTGGCCGACTATGACTGAAGATTGCTTCAGGTACTACAGAGGGTGTGAGGCATGTTAGAAGTTTGGCAACATCCAGTTAGCTCCTGCCTCATTACTCAATCCTATTGTCAAGCCATGGCCGTTTCGAGGTTGGGGTTTAGACTTCATCGGCCAGATCTACCCTCCTTCCTCAAAAGGGCATCGGTTCGTGTTAATGGCGACAGATTACTTCACCAAATGGACCGAGGCCGTACCTCTCAAGAACATGACCCATAATGAGGTACGCGATTTTATTTTAAAACACATCATACATAGATTCGGCATCCCTCAAACTCTTACTACGGATCAAGGTAGTTCATTTGTTTCTAAAGAAGTGAGGGACTTCGCCGAATACTATGGCATTAAATTGATAAACTCTTCGCCTTACTATGCTCAGGCCAATGGTCAGGCCGAGTCTAGTAATAAAACCATGATTAATCTTGTTAAGAAGAAAATTGAATAATTTCCTAAAAGGTGGCATGAGGTGATTTCCGAGGCGTTATGGGCTTGTAGGATCGCAAAGCACGGTGCCACCAAAGTCAGTCCGTATGAGTTGGTATATGGACAAGAAGCCATTCTGCCTGTGGAGGTACATCTTGGCTCCTTAAGAGTGTTAAAGCAAGACGACTTATCGGTCGATGAATACGAAACTCTTCTAAAAGATAATTTATAGGAAGTGACCGATAAGAGACTACGGGCTTTAGAAGCCATAGAGGTAGACAAGAAGAGAGTAGCTAGAGCCTACAATAAGAAGGTTAAACCAAAATCGTTTCAAATAGGAGACTTGGTATGGAAGACGATTTTGCCTTTAGGCATGAAAAGTACCAATTTCGGCAAATGGTCACCTAGTTGGGAAGGTCCTTTTAAGATAGCCGAAATCGCTCCCAGCAACGCATACATATTGGAATCCCTGTAGGTGGAGCGATTTCGAAGGGCTTTGAATGGTAGGTACTTGAAAGGGTATTTACCGAGTGTGTGGCAAACATCATAAAAGTGTCAAAAAGCCGATATGAACAATATCGTCTCAAGCTCGTTGTGCTTTTAGTTCACTAGTTCACTAAAAGGCAGGGGGTATGTGTTGATAGCAGAAAATGGCGTTAATGGCTAGACTATCAAAATATCAATTTTTGGTGATTTGGGCCGAAAATACACATGTCCAGGGTTTGTCCAAAGCCCTACAGCGCCGAAGCCCATCAGGCTATGGGCTCCGAAAGCCTCCAGTCAGTCCATGGGCTTCGGCCAGGAAGCCTTCGGAGGCCCACGCTGCCAAAGCTTCGGAAGCCTTCGGAGGCCCATGCTGCAGAAGCTTCGGAAGCCCACGCCATCGAAGCTTTGGCCCTAGAACAGCCTCGACGGGCCTGGCCGAAGCCCGCGCTGTCGAAGCTTCGGCCCGAGGAGCAAGCTTCAACGGGCCTGGCCGAAGCCCACGCTACCGAAGCTTCGGCCCGAGGAGCTAGCCTCGACGGGCCTAGCCGAAGCCCACGCTGCCAAAGCTTCGGCCCAAGGAGCAGGCCTCGGCGGGCTTGGCCGAAGCCCACCTCGACAGAGATAGAGTTGGACGCATTTCCAGCTCAATCTTTATCTCTATCCGGCCGGATTAATAGTAGATTAGATTAGAGTTAACCCTCTATAAATAGAGAGGCCTGGCCGGCGTGGAGAACTCCACCCAACACAAACCAAACCAAAGCCATGCTTTGATCGTACCTTTACTTTTACCTTTACTTTCGTGTACCTCTTCATGGGTTTGCCTGGAAGCCCTCCGTCCGCCGCTACGGAACAGTGGTAAGACTTGGTACTTCGCCCGTGAAGTCCCCATTAATCTACGTAACAGATTGCTATCGCCTTGTTACTTCGCCTGTGAAGTATCTGCTAATCTGCGTAACAGATTCTACCTTCGCTACCCGTGCAACACTTAGCAAAATTCGGTCCTCAGGCCGAATTGGTACTTCGCACTCTTCTGTTGCAGGCTTCGCGCTTTCAGAGCCCCCTTCGCTGAAGGTATCCAGAGCTGAGAGATCAGTCCTAGAGGTCCCCAGGACACCCTTCGACAAGACCGCAGGCTTCGATAACAGGCTTCGCCAGCAGACTTCGTCGCCCCAGGCTTCGCCAAGACCATATTCCGCAACGGACGAAGTTGCTTTCGCGCGTGGCCTTCGCGTCACTACTCTGTAACTCGCTGCATCGGAGATATCACACCGAACCCTGCTGTTCGGAGGTGATCACTGCGTCCAGATCTGTTCGGAGTCCATCTTCGAACGGGTCAGTCCGAATGCCGAAGCACCCTTCGGTGGAGTACTTCGCACCAGACACTGAAGTTCGCTATATCGGAGATATCACGCCAAACCCCGTTGTTCGGAGGTGATCACCGCGTCCAGATCCGTTCGGAGTCCATCTTCGACTAGATTAGTCCGAACGCCGAAGCACCCTTCGGCTGAGCACTTCGCACCAGACGCCGAAGGTACCCTTTGGTGCACCCTTCGCATCAGACTTCGAACCAGACGGGCTTCGACTGGTTTGTTGATTTTATTCTATTTAATCTATCTCTTTCGGCTAATTGGATTATTTTGTGTAATCTGGTTGCCTGGCGACTCCACCTCCTTATCACTATTAAGGGTAGTCAGAACACGACGTCGGTGCCATGTCACGCTTAGGCCTGTCCCTAAGTATCCGTGCACTTTTGGATCCTCGAACTGACCCAAGTGCGGGGGCACGTTTCCGTGTCAACAGAGAGTTCTCTCATTCGTATGCCTTGGCGATAGAAGCCAGCGGAGGGGTCCGCGACACGATGTCCAAGTGTTTCCCCTCGCGCTCGAAGGGATAGCCCTTCGGTGGTTCTGGTGCTTGAATCTAGGATCAGTGAAGTCATGGGAGCAACTGAAGAATAAGTTTATAAATAACTTCCAAGGGACCTTCGTGGCCCCAATGTCCATGGGAAGCCTATTTCAAATCAAGCAACAACCCAGGGAGACACTGCGCTAGTACTCCCAATGCTTCACCCACACAAAGTCCCAGATCAAGGGGTTGTCCACTTCCTCTGTCATCGATGTCACGCGTGAAGGCGTCACCAACCCAAGCCTCCTCGACAAACTCCATCGAAAACCTATTTCCTCGATGGCCCAGTTGATGACGTACTTCGAGGAGTACGCCTAGTCTTAGGAAGGACAGCTCTGAAGGAATGCCACGATGCCTCCAACCCTTTCCCCAGAAGTAAAAATCTCTGAAGCAAGGGCCCTAAGCCCTCCACGCGCCACACCATTGGAGGATTGACCGCACGACTCCCGATGGGGGCAAAAGAATTATCGGTCGGAGGTGCTTAATATTGCCTCCCCTGCCTCGAAGCAATAGCAGAAATACCAGCAGAACTAGGGTAGAGGACGGATCAACAACTCGAGGCCTGCGGCAAGGACCTCTGGTACAAGCCAATTTTTTTTGTAATATTCACATATAGAATCAGAGCGAAAAAAATGATTCATGTAAATCCATATTGGCCCTACAGAGTGAGGACCTCGAGCAGAGTGTTGGCCGAGGCACCATCAACCGGGCACCTCCAGCCGTCCGCCTCGAACCAGTACAAAATGTCAAGCATGTTGCCACCCCCGAAAGCTGAAGACACCCCGGACCGCCAAAAGTGCATCGTGTTGCCCATCACCGGAGGTGGTTCCATGGGCAGCATGTCCAAGCGACAGTGGAGGGAATATGTCCGTGAAGTAGGGCACATTGGGACCTTGGCATCTGCGGTGGCTATGCCCAAGTGGTCGCATGTGCCCATATCCTTCACGTCCGACGATGTGATCAACATCAAGTTTCCCCATGTTGACCCCCTCATCATCACCACCGACATCATCGACATTGAAGTCCGTCGGGTGCTGGTCGATAGAGGGAGCTCCGCCGACATAATCTTCATCCATGCCTTCGACCAGCTCTGCGTATCACGGAAGCACCTACTCCTGGCGGCTTACCCACTGCAAGGCTTCGCTAGTCCCCCCCTCGATGCACTCAACCAAATAGGTCTCGAAGTCACCTTCAGAGAAGGACACCTCACAAAGTCTGAAGAGGTCATATTCGATGTCATCGATGCCCCATACGCCTATAATGCTATATTCGGGAGGGGCATGTTGAACCAATTTGGGGCCATAGCACACCATAACTATTTGTGCTTAAAAATGCCCACTCAAGGAGGGGTGTTCACCTTCCTTGGAAATCAATCTACCACACGAAGGGTGGAGTATGGCCACACCTCCCCACTTGAGGTCTGGCAAGTCAACAATGTGCAAGAGCACCTGGAAGGTGTGCAATTGACCTCAGACCCCGTAAGGGGACCGACCCTCAAGCCTCGCCCTGAAGGAGAAATCATTACGAAGATCATCACCAAAGGGGACAAGGAGTACCCCGTCCAATTTGGCGAAGGGCTGGCTCCCAAAGTCCTGGCTTCGTTGGAGGAAGTGGTTCGAGACAATTTGGACGTCTTCGCCTGGTCAGACAAAGACATCCCAAGGGTGGACCGAAGCATCATCGAGCACTCCCTGCTCGTGAACCTGAAGGCCAGACCCGTGCGCTATGGGCTCTAGAAGCTGTCCACCGAAAGGGCCGACAAGCCAAAATCGAGGTGGAGAAGCTACTTCGGGTAGGAGTCATTAGAGAAATAGGCCATATGGAGTGGCTATCAAACCATGTCTTCGTCAAGAAGAACTCCGGTAACTGGCACATGTGTATTGACTTCACTTCCTTAAATAAAACATGCCCCCGTGACCCCTACCCCATGCCTCACATTGATCAATTGGTTGACTCCACGACTGAGTCCGAGCTCTTAAGCTTCCTCGACACATACTCTTACTACCATCAAATATGGTTGAAACGTGAAGACGAAGCAAAAACTAGCTTTGTCACTCCGTCCAGAGTCTTTTGTTATGTAAGAATGCCCTTTGGCTTAATAAATGTCGAGGCAACGTTCTCTAAGTTAATTGCTAGAGCTCTAGGCCATCAAATGGGTAGGAATGTCGAAGCCTAAATGGATGACATTGTAATAAAAAGTGAAAAAAGCACCACCATAGCCTAGACATAGCAGAGACCTTTGAGAGTCTCCGCGTGTGTGGAATCTGCCTTAATCCCGAAAAGTGTGTTTTTAGAGCACAAGCAGGAAAGCTATACGGGTACTTAGTTTCAAGTCGAGGCATCGAAGCTAGCCCCATGCAAATCAGTGCATTGCAGAAGATGGCTCATTTGGAAAATGTAAAATAGGTCCAAAAGCTAACAAGCCACCTCGCCACCTTAAGCTGATTCCTCACAAGATTAGTAGAGCAAAGCCTCCATATTTTTAAAGAATTAAGAGGCTCAGAGGACTTCTCCTAGACCCCAGAAAGCCAAAAAAGCTTCGAAGATATCAAAGACTACATCATCAATTTGTCAATACTCATGACTCCCCTCGCCGATGAGACCCTACTGATGTACCTTGCAACCACCGGTTTTTCCATGAGCGCCATGCTCATACGAGAGGTGGAGCTCGAAGGGAAGATGGTTCAATGACCGATGTACTTTGTATCCGAAGCATTTTCGGGAGCAAAGACAAGGTATTCGTAACTCAAAAAAATTATGTATGCCCTCGTGATGGCTTCGAGGAAGCTGCAACATTATTTCCTGGCTCACAATGTAACTATCCCAACGTCCTACCCCCTTGAAGACATGCTCAGAAGCAACGAATCCACCGGGAGAATAGGGAAATGGGTCGTTGAGCTCGCCCCCTTTGGCATAATATTCATCGCACGCACAACAATAAAATCACAAGTGATTGCTGACTTCATGGCGGAGTGGACTCCGCCAGCCATATGGGCACCGGAGGGCCCAACGAAGGAGTATGTATCATCTACTCCGACGACACATATCAGGCATCTAGAGCAAGCGCCAGAGAAGTAATAATCATGCCTTCAGGCCAAAAGGCATTGTACTCTGTAAGGCTCAACTTAAAAGCCACCAATAATGTAGCGGAGTATGAAGGCATATTGTTGGGTCTTCGAAAAGTGCACGCACTTGGCGCCGCTCGGGTTTTTGTAAAAATAGGCTCCAGGGTTTTCGTAGGGCACATGGACAAGAGCTTTAAAGCTCGACACCCAGACCTCATTGCGTACCTAGTCGAGATCTACAAGATCGAAGTAGCATTCAGGGGGATTTCAGTCCAAAGCATCCCAAGAGTGGACAACCGATAAGCGGACACCCTCGCCAAGGCGACAACCAGAGGCCAAGAGATTCCACCAGGGGCTTTTTTCGAAGATGAGGAGCCATGTTGAAGAACATGGGCCTCATGGCTCTAGATGTGATGAGTGATTGTCAACGGAAGTCAAAGAGAAGACGAAGAGAAGACAAGACCTGTCGTGTCTGGGCCACGTGTGACTCAGGTACACGGGCGGCGAGTGACTACCGGGCAGAGGGGCTGCGGAGTCGGGCTGGCCCAATCCGAGTACATGGGCTAGGAGCAGCAAAGGATCCACTAGTTTGTTGACTGGGATTGACTTAGGTACACGGGCGGCGAGCGATTGCCAGGTTGAGAGAGCCATGGAATCGGGCCGGCCCAATCTAGGTACCCGGTGCGAAGACGGTGGATGCTTTGTCAGTTTTGGCGCAAAAATGATGACCACTGATCTTGGATCCGACCGTTTTGAGGCGAAGCCATAGCTGCTACAAAAGCTCCACATCAAGACAAGTTATCTTTATTTAGGAGTTTACTATTTTGCCTTTTAGGCCCACATTCTGTGTTAGTCGAGTCTATAAAATCCTAAGGGCATGTTTGTCTTTTCAGTTTATTTTTGCGTCTATGTAATTTACCCTGGGGGTAAATATGTCTTTTCCCTTCTTGTTGGGCTGCCTATAAATAGGCCCCAATCCCCTAGGGTTAGGGTGAACTCACTTTAATCTGAATATCAGAGTTCATCCTCATTTTTCTCCTGGTTGTGCGCCACCACATCTTTGCTTGGCCTGTTCATCACGCAACTTCCTAGACCTGCGTCGATGATTGTTCAAGGGAGTCCCTAATCAGGTTTTATTACTCCATCTCGAGGTTTTACTCCAGGGCATAGAGCATCACACCATAGTTTCACTTTTGGTTTCTATGCCTAGTGTTGCGCGCCATTGATTGCTTCAGTTAGATTGATCCTAACGCTTGAAATCACATCACACAAAGTATTTTCCTCTGGTTTTTCTCTCTCAACCGGGTTTGTTCTTGTTCTTCACGAAAATTTGTTGTTGTTTCCTTCCTGGTTGCGTGTGATCACACGGTGCCAGTGGCGCGTGGATCCAAGTGGGGCGCTAGCTGAGCTTTGCAGCAGACGAAGCATTCGGCGCATTGGCGGGTGGTGAGCACGAGCTACAACACACGTGGCGCAGTCATTTCCAAGGTGTGGAAGACGAGTTTGCGCTGATCTCCTGACGCATTCATTGAGACATGCGCACAGTGCTTAGGGCTAGGAGGTAGGATTCAATAGAAGGAGTACTAGAGCACTGCAACTCTAGTCTTAGGGAGCTATGAGTGTGACTTCTTTTTTCGGTGTCAGTTGATTTGGATGGAGGAAGCTGCTGGTTGACGCAGTGCTGACACTCGGAGCTTCTCGGTGCGTGGACGCCGGAATCGGCGAAGACAAAGCGTCACGCGAGGCCCTGCTTGGCTTCGGTCGAATTTTGTGCGAAGGCATGCCTTCGAATGTTGGCACATGGCGCAATGCAATGTGCCTGAAGGCTTCGGCATCCTGGTCGTGCGAAGCCCCTTGCGGAGGTAGGCTTCGCTAGCACATGTTCGAAGTAGGCTTCAGCTTGCCGAAGTCGTGACTTCGTTGTGGCTTCGGTGAAGCAAGTCTTGGAGACCAGGCATACAGACTCCGGCTTAGGCTTCGTCAAGTACCGAACAGGAGACAAAATTGTGAACAGTAAACTTTCTTATCATTTTACGTGCACTTGAATTAAATGCCTGTAATGATTAATTTTTATGATGCTTGAAATGCCTGTGAATTGAATGCACTGTTGATCTGCCTTTGAACACTTTGTTGGTGTCTTTTCAATTAGGACACCAGTCGTTTTTAGGCTAGATTATTTTAGTACCCGTGATCTGTTTTGCTTCTGTTGATTGTTTGTTGAGGTGCGTTGGGTGTTGGGAGAAGACCATTGATTCAAAAGAATTTTTTAGGCGCCCATTCACCCCCCTCTGGTCGCTACTTTTGGTCCTATAGAAGAGTTGTCGACCCCTTCGGTGTGCCACCCCTGATCCCTGCCGAAGTACTTTGCATACTCGACAATGATTGGTTGAGCCCAATCATGAGTATGCTCCAAGATGAAGCCGCACTCCCAAAAGGCCCCGAGCTCTCAAGACTACAGTGTAGGGTCTGACATTATCACATTATCAACGACGTGCTATAAAAGTTCGAAGTATGCTCACCACTACTCCAATGCATCACTCAGCAAGAAGGCAGACAAATACTCCAAGATATTCACAAAGGCCTATGCGACAGCCACCTAGCACCCCGAGCCCTAGCCGGGAAGATGCTTCTCCAAGGGCTCTACTGGCCGACGGTAATGACCGACACTGAAGCCTTGGTACGTACTTGCTAAGGGTGCCAATGGATGGGAAGGTGAAGCCACCGACCGCCGGTGCCACTACAAGTTATAGCCCTGGTATGGCCCCTGGCTAGGTGAGGCATCGATTTAATCGGACCTTTCCCGAAGGCAAAAGGGAGCCTGAAGTTTGCGGTGGTAGTAATAGAATATTTTTCAAAATGGGTCGAAGCCGAGCCCTTGGCAGTCATTACCTCGAAGAATGTCTAGAAATTCTTCTAGCAAAATATCATTTGCAGATTCAGAGTACCTAGGCAACTAACAATCGACAATGGCACGTAGTTTGATGCAAAACACTTCAGAGAATTTTGCGAAGGCCTAGGCATTCATCTATGCTTCACCACTGCCAGGCACCCATAGTCCAATGGAACTATCAAAATGGCCAATGGAAACATCATTTCCGGCCTCAATCACCCCATTGTAGGCCTCGCCAAGGGGCTCTGGACCGAAGAGCTGCCAAAGATTCGGTGTTCCATATGGACCACCTAGGCCCAGTCAACAGGATTCACTCCATTCAGACTACTGTTCGGAGATGAAGCCATGACGCCCATAAAGTTGAAAGGGGGCTCCTTGCGAGAAACGGATCCCGAAGATGAAGATGAAAGGCATGCTTCACTGGATCTATCCGAAGAAACGTGGCTCCGTACCGTAGCTAATCTGACAAAGTATTAAGACCAAATGAAGGCCTGGCACGACCCCAAGGTAAAGCTAAAAGAACTAAGGCCGGGGACATCGTTCTCTGGAGCGTAGTTGCCCGGGAAAGCTAAGAAACAAATAGGAAGGTCCCTATATCATTCTTCGGTCTGGTCGACCAGGGTCATTCAAGCTAGCTAATTTAGAAGGGGAATAGTTGAAGCATGCATGGCATGCGAAGCATCTCAAGCGCTACTTCGCGTAGAAACTTTGTTAGAAAAAATAGCGCTCAATGTTTCGAATAAAGGCTTCGATTCAAACCATTCACACCCCAAAATAAACCCATACCGCGGTGGACGCACTATGGTATATGCATCGTTTTTCTGAGGTATGACATCATTTCCATAAACCACACCACTACCTGGAGCCATCGACCCGACGCGTAAAAAAACAAACACAGAAACAAAAACTAACGTGCATGGTAGTAAACGGTACTCAACATAAAGTCCTATTGTTCGGGGTTGCTCCCCTAGTAGTATACACTAAAGGATTTTGGGCCACTGTCCCGAAGCATCCAAAAAAGAGTCCAAAGCGACCACTAACCGATTCCGGGCCACCGGCCCGAAGCATCCAAAAAAGAGTCCAAAGCGACCACTAAAGGATTCCAGGCCACCGGCTTGAAGCATCCAAAAAAGAGTCCAAAGCGATCACTAAAGGATTCCGGGCTACCGACCCAAAGCATCCAAAGAAGAGTCCAAAGCGACCACTAAAGGATTTCGGTCCACCGGCTCGAAGCGTCCAAAGAAGAGTCCAAAGCAACCACTAAAACATAAAAAAAGAGACGAAGAGTGGCCGAGCAGTAAGCAACATACAAAATGTACTTCGAACCATACTAAGCCTTGCACGTGACCGACACTTATCGAGAAAAAGATACTGCCCCCCGCAAAGAGGGGCGAAGGGTAAAAGCACGATTGAAATAGATCTCGTATGTTTTATTACTTTAAAAAAGTTGAATGTATACCAAGTACAGACATCATACATATGCAAGAACAGGCAAATAGTTGAAGTATGTTTACACTACAAAAAATTAGTATTCAACCCAAGAAGGAACCGAAAACCCCTCCGGTCCCAAAGGTTAGACTGGTCCCAAGAGCTCGCTCTTAGGCCCGGATCCCTTGATGTAGTGGAAGTCCACATAGCCTTCTTCTTAGCCTTGGTCTTGGAACGCTTCCTCTTCTTCGAAGCCCTCTAGACCCTCCGCTCCTCCTGAAGCTCCACCGAAGTACAAAGCCCTTGAGGGTTAGACTCCACCACAGCAGGCTCCGGCTCCATGTCACACTAGTCTAGAAATTCTGATGATGAAGGTGAGACGTCAGAAGGCCCTTCATCTCTGCCGGACCAATCTATGTACTCCAACAATGAAGACAAAACCCCTAATCTCTTTTCTTCCTCTTTTACAGAAGTGAGTACTTCGTTAACCATTTCAGACAAAATTCTTCATATTCTATCACGAGGAATAGAAAAGCGAGGACGCTTGTTAGGTTTCAAGGCTTCGAAAATCACCCACTAGTGACGAAGGTCTTCGGTAGCTTCGAGTACTTTGATTTCGGGAGATGGGACATAGGGCAAGTTCTAAGTGCAAAAAACCCCAAAAGAAGTTCTTTTTCATTCTTAAATTAAGAAGCATTATAGAAGGACTTTACATCGAGGCCCTAAGGAGACTACACCTTCGGGTCCACTGGAGGAGGGTTCGGAGAAGGTGTCGGAGGGGGTTTGTAGCGCCCAGAATTTAATAATTCCAGACTTTATTGTAATTCTAAAGAAAAACAATAATAACAAGATGTTCATCACACGACATCATACATATGCCAATCAAAGGTGGTTCGCAGACCACATTATTACACAAGTGGTAAAAGTAAAAGACATATAAAAAGGAAATATTCTAGATGAATGCCTCCTCTAGTCTCGCGCCTTGGGTGGGCAGGTACTCTAGACCATCCTTGTTGACACTCGAATTTTGCATTAATGGTCGAAATTGTCGAAATATCAATTTTGGTAATTTGGGCCGAAAATATGCCATCTCCAGCATAGACCGAAGCCCTGAAGTGCCGAAGGCCCGTCCTGTGTTGGGCTTTGGTAGCACCTTCGGAGTCCTGCTTCGTAGGTAGGCTTCGGCCTAGTGGGCCCCTTCGGTGGCCTGTAGGCTTCGGCATAGCAGGCTGGCTTTGGTGAGGCCCGTGGAGGCCCACTCCAGCTAGCAGAGTTCTATTCAGATTAGTATGGTTCGGTTGATCTCTTATCCAGATCTTAACCACTTGGCTGAATCCTACTCAGATTAGGTAAAATCTCTTATCCAAATCTTAATCACCTGGCCGAATCATACTCATATTAGGTGAAACTAACCCCTATAAATATAGGGGTGTGGCCGATTGAAGAGGACCCCCACTTTCATACCAACACAAAGCCCTCGCTTTGAATCGTTCTTTTACCTTTCAATCTACTTTCCTTGCCCTAGGATTAGCACAGTAATGTCTATCTTCGTGGGTTTAGGCTAAAAGCCCTCCGTCCGCCGCGTCGAAATCACGGTAACCCTTGTTGATTCACTCGTGAATCTCCCATTTAATCCACGAAATGGATTTTTATCATTTTATCGGTTTTCTTCTGCTACTCTTGGGAGTTCGGCCTCTAGGCCAGATTGCACTTGATCTTTTACTGTTTTGCAGAGGAAACATCTTCAAAATCATTGCCAAGAAGTTTCGGGGTGATTACTATTCATCTACAAAGTCACCGGAGCACTCTTCGCCATCACGCCGAAGCCCTATTCGGCGAGAACCTCTCCATAGTGAACAACTCTCTACCGAAGCACTCTTCGCCGTCACGACGAAGCCCTCTTCGACGAGAACCCTCCATAGTAAACTACTCCGCACCAGACTCCGTGGCGCCGAAGCCCCCGGTCTGACCGAAGCTTCATTGTCGGTCTGATGGGGTACCCTCCATTGGTCTGACCGCCCAGAGCCCGCTTTGCACCAGAATGCCAAAGCCCTCTTCGGTGACCCCTTCGTAGGTGTCGGTCCCACCGAGAGATCCACTCTAGTTCGACCGGCCAACAGGCCCAAGCCTTCCCCCTTCGGGGTACTTCGGATCTATCATGCGCCGAGTGCTGAAGGGTACCCCTTCGGCGATACTTCGCATCACTGGTCCGACCGGGAGTATACCTCTGGTCTGACCGCCGCTTTATTTGCAGATCAGAATCGTCCTTGTTCTGGCCGGTTTGATTAGGTTTTATTATTTTTGGTTATTTTCTCACACAATGGCTAATCTAACTTTATTTCTTAATATTTGTTTGATTACCTGGCGACTCTGTTACCCTTACAACCGTTAAGGATATGTCGGAACGCGACGTCGGCACCACGCCATGCTTAGGTTTATCCCTAAGTATCCTCGCGTTTTTGGATCATCGAACTGACCCAAGTGTGTGGGCGCGTTTTCGTGTCAACACACTTTTTGGCGACTCCGCTGGGGAAGACATCGACATGACAAGCACATCTACATCGACTGCGGGTACATCGACCATGACTACTACGACTATGACAATAGTACCCCTATCGTCAATGGACCCGGGGGGCATGAGCATGGAAATCGACAACCACAACATCATCCTCCCCACTCCCACGAACATCCCCGAAGAGGATCAGACCGAGATCGAAGCCAAGACGAATGAATTCCATGCCCTCATGCTCGAGCACTACATGAAAACTCGCATAGGCTTCGTCAAGCGCGACATCGACATCCCAGACCCCTTCAAAAACAAGGTACCACCACCATCCCTCCGGTCTTTACCCCCTTAGAGATTAGACCAGAGATAGCCGCTACAGTGGATCAGGCCGTTAGTGCTACATTTTCAAATCGACTAGGGCCTAAAATGGAAGCAATGTTTAGGAGATTTGGCTTTTCCGAGGCCATTTCTCACACCCTGATTGCTAGCCTACCCCCCGTGCACCACGTACACAATAGAATCGACGAGATCATTGGAAATGCCATTACATATACATCTCCAATTTCCGGGTCCAAGGCTGTGCACACCACTGTCGGTTAGGTCGACCCTTGGGCCGACCAAACTAGCACGTACCAGGCACCATCATCGATGACAGTCGGTCTGGCCGGCTACCAGGTCGGCCCGGCCAACTCGTATACCTACAGTCCGACCGGCCAGTGTGCCTACGGTCAAACCGGCCCTATGGCCGGTCAGACCGCCCCATTTTATTAGACGCCGCCTATTCCCGCGCTGCCCTTTCACACACTGCTTCCGCATACCCGCGTAGGCCTGAGCATCCCATTTATCATGAGCTGGCACGAGACGAGGGAACCCATGGCCGACATCCCGACATAGCACCACATGTCGCGCCCCCGCACGAGAGACGCGCGCAGGCCGGAAGCATAGAGGATATTGATGAGTGAATTCGCGCGCTTGTTAGGGAATGCACTGTTACATGCCTTGGGACAGGATTAGGGTTTATCATGTACGCAGACCATTTTGATGCCATCCCATATCCTCACGACTTTAGGGTTCCTGAGTTCACCAAGTTTAATGGCGAGAGTAGCAAGACCACCCTAGAGCATATAGGCCAATTTCTAGCACCGTGTGGTGAAGCAAGCAGGTCGAATGCGCTTAAGCTCAGATTATTTTCCTTATAGCTATCCAGCACTGTTTTCACTTGGTTTTCGGTGCTACCGCCGAACTCCGTCCAGACTTGGGCCCAGTTAGAACAAAAATTCCACGATTATTTTTACACTGGGGAAACTGAACTTAGGCTCTCACATTTGACATCAGTTAAACAGAAGACCAATGAGAGTGTCGCCGACTATATTAGGCGCTTCTGGGACACTAGGAACTGATGTTTTAGTTTAAACATCTCCGAGAGGGATGTCACGCCCCGATTTATACAAAATCGAGACATTATTGAATTTCCATAGAAAAGCAATAATACAAGAGGTTCATCATGCGACAACGTACATACGGTAAAATTCATGGTACGCAGACCATATTTATTACAACATTGTTTTAATAAAACAGTAGAGTAAAATAATTAGAAAACGGCATGACGAACTTCTTCTTCAGGATTTTTCTTCTTGACTGGGTCGCTACTCCAGACCGTCTTCGAGATAAGCATCCTCTGTGGGGTCCAACGGGTATGAGTACAAAGAGTACTCAACAAGCCACCGCAAATGCAAATAATAATGCAGGATAATAAACAAGGAAGGATAAAGGCTAACAATGCGGAATAAAGCAGTTGCAGTTATGGCATTTAGTGTAATCATATTTTAATCATGCGGAAAGTAAACATGAGCATCATCAACATCAACTAACTCGAGGAGTACGTTTTACCTCCTCGCACAACGGTCCTTACATGACAAACAACATGCACATCCATATTCAAGTAAACTAACTGGGGGATGTCACGCAACCCGCCCTTGACCGTGGGCTCGGCTTTTCGAAAAGATTTAAGACTCTGATCAGAGATGTACTACTGTACCCACAAGGCACGCACTCATCTCAACGAGATGACCCATTACACGGGAACTCGTGCCAAAACCTCAATATGAGATGTTCCAAGCGATAACCACCCGCTCTAGGTTTCGCCGGCGCGCCGGGCCGCATCCCGGCTAACGTCGCACCCCCTTTTGCGCCACATTGGTACAAGTCACCCGCAGGTGCAACTTGACCCATCTCCAAGTGGTGGCCTCGGTTTGGAACAACCCATACCTTAGTTAGGACTTACCCACTAGACTTGTGGTTAGTACGTAAGTGTATTGCAACGGATCCCTCAGACCGGTCCTTATAGTGCCCCGGGTGCGACTGACCAATGCCCTAGCTTGCACCCGGAACCCACCATGCATACACTCACAACCATGACTCATCACCAACAGAATTTCCAAGGATAAGAAGTAACAGGGATCATATAATGGAATCATTTTGCTACGACTCATTTTTATCCTATAGCGGCCGTGCCAATACATTGGACACTAGCTAATATCATTGATCACATGGTGACAAGGAGGTTAGGCGAGATAGCATGGCTTGGGTTGCACCTCAAGGTCGGGGGATCCTAAATAAATATAATGTAAGGGTTCATTTGACTAATGCATATCCATAACCTATGTGTTTTAGCGATAGTCAATTCAGACATGGGTTCAATATGCTCAAAAGAATTGTTTGGTGACTTGCCTTGTTCAGCAAAGGGAGAGGGAGGGACTTCGGGGAAGTACTCCGGCTCCTCGGCGACGTCGTAGTCTTTTTAATATAAGGTAAAATAAAAGAACATAACATCTAATCAAACAATATAACATTACATTATAAACACATGAGTTAAAGTTAGTTTGATTATAAATAAAATAACTTCAATGGTTAAAGTTCTGAAATTTATTTCTCCATTAATTTAAAATGAATCTAAATGAATTATTGTCTTTCATGAAGGGTTTTTAAGTGTGTATAATACTACATTAAGCTTTCTAATCAATTTAATATAAATGATTCATAGAAAACTCAGTGGTTCTAGTGTTTAAACAGAAAGGAATAATTATATAAATTTTCTGAAGTTTAAATATTTAAATCCATATTTTAATCCTAAAGGCTTTTGAATAATTATTTGAATAAACATGAAAATGTCCAAATAAACCTACTGTTTTTATTGCCTAAACATGTAGAGAATAATTTTATGATTTTTCTAAAATTGGAATGGCAATTTTTAGAGTCCAAATGCAATAGATATGAATTTTACAAGTTTAAAAGCATTTCTGGAATTTATTTTCAAATTTTAAACCCCTCGGGTCCACGGTGAGCCAGGCCCACGGCGAACCCGCGCACTGTGCGCGTGCGCCGGCTCGATCTGGACCGTCGGATCTAGATCCGGTGGCCAGGCGCGAGGCGGGAGGGTTAAGTGACAACGGACGGCCAGGATTAAAACGCGCGAAGGGGTACCACGTGGACGCACGAGATCGCACGCCGGGTTAAATGAAAATCAACGCGTGAGATTAAAACGTAACGCTTTGACCAGATCCGACGGTGCGGATTAGATCGCGTACGTGGGCTCACGCGCGTCGTCCGATTGCGATCGTGCGGCCAGGATTGAATCCGGCACGACACGCGCTAAGGGGGCTATACCCCCCTTCGTCTCCGGCGACGGCGGGGCTCGGGTGCGGTGGCGATGGCGCCTACGAGGGGGCTAGGCCCTAGCTCTATGCGAAAACGGAAAGAGGAGGCCAAGGCGGTCACGACGGTACCTTAGGCGAGGCGAGGGGTCGACGGAGCGAGGCCGGCGACGAGGGTAGACGGCGGAGTGGTTCGGGTTCCTCGTCGGCGATGGTGTTCCGGCGGGGTTCGACGTCGGCGGAGGGGTGGCCGAGGTCGGGGTCGTTCTCGCGGTCACGTTGGTGGCGGAGGCACGGGCGGAGGTGGTCCGGTGCGACGGCGAGCGGTGGCCGGAGGTGAATCAGAGGGTGTGCGCTAAAAAGCGAAATGCGAGTGCTCTGTTCGTTCTCGAGGCGATTAAGCGTGGGGGTCGGACGCGGCTCAGGCTGGGGGCTTAAATAGGACGCCGGGGAGGGCTCGCATGCAAGGAAACCGGCCGAGGGCCTTTACTCGCCGGCGATGGCTCGGCCATGCACGCGGAGCGGCGATCCCGTGGCGTAAACGCGAGGGTTAAAGCGGAGAAACGGTCGGCTGAGCGCGGGGGGGCTGTTAATGGCGCCAATTTAATGCGGGAGGGGCCAGCGAGGCGGATCCGAGGCGGGGGTCGTCGGCCGGCGGAATTTGGGGGCGACGGCGGGAGGTAGACGACGGGTCTGACAGGCGGGGGCCACTGGCCAGCGGGCGCGAGCGGGCGAGGGTGGCGACTGACGGGTGGGGCCGGGTTGTCGGGTGCGCGCGCGAGGGGAGGGGATCGGCGCCGACAGGTGGGGTCCATGCGTCGGTCTAAGGCGGGCGCGGTAACGGGCTGGGCCGGCCGGGAGAGAGAGAAGGGAGGGAGAGAAGCCCATTACTGTTCTAATACTTTTCTGAATAAAAATAATTCCAGAAAATGGGTTAAAATATTAGGGCTACTTCCAAGGCTGGTAAAAATTTATAAAAATTCTCAAAATTATATTTTGGTCTTAGGATCATATACAAAAAGTTTCACCTCCTGATTTGGTCATCTACTCCATGTTGTAGTTCACAAGGGTATAAAAAGGATTTAAAGGTATTTTCTGAAATAAAAATCCCAATAAATTGAATTTAATAATATTTTTATTGCTTTGAAAATTTGGGGTGTTACAAACCTATCCCCCTTACAAGAATCTCGTCCTCGAGATTGGAACGCTACTCGAATAGCTCGGGGTATTGGGCTTTCAGCTCGTCTTCTTTTTCCCAAGTGGCTTCTTCTGCGGGATGGTTGTTCCATTGGACTTTGCAGAAGCGGACGACGCGACTTCTGGTTACTCTTTCCTTGGTTTCCAAGATCTTGACGGGTCTCTCTATGTAGGTCAAGTCTTCTTGGACATTGAGCTGCTGAAGGTCGGCTTGCTCGGTGGGTACACGGAGACACTTCTTCAGCTGCGAGACATGGAACACATCATGAACGCCTGCCAAGGATGGAGGCAGTTCAAGTTGATATGCCACTTCTCCTTGTCGATGGAGGATCTGGAAAGGTCCGACGTAGCGGGGTGCTAGTTTGCCTTTCATGTTGAACCTTTGAGTGCCACGGAGGGGAGTGACTCGGAGGTAGACATAATCGCCCTCCTCAAAGGCTAGATCTCTTCGACGGTTATCGGCGTAGCTCTTTTGCCTGGATTGGGCTGCCTTCAGTCGGTCTCTTATGATCTTAACTTTCTCTTCGGCTTCTCTCAATAAATCTGTCCCAAACAGTTGTGATTCTCCGGTTTGATCCCAGAGCAACGGCGTTCTGCACTTACGCCCATAGAGTGCTTCGAACGGGGACATTTGCAGGCTGGCTTGATAGCTGTTGTTGTAGGAGAACTCCGCATAAGGTAAGTTCTTGTCCCACGTTCCGCCAAAGTCTAGAGCACAAGCTCTAAGCATATCCTCCAATATCTGGTTGACCCTTTCGGTTTGACCGTCGGTCTGTGGATGATAGGCGGTGCTAAAGTTCAGCCGGGTGCCGAGTTCCTCTTGAAGGTTTTTCCAAAACTTGGAGGTAAACTGACTCCCGCGGTCAGATACAATCTTCTTGGGAACTCCGTGGAGGCACACGATCCAGGTCATATACAACTCAGCCAACTTGGCGACGGTGTAAGTTGTCTTGACCGGAACGAAGTGGGCTACCTTGGTGAGTCGATCAACGATCACCCAGATAGAATCATGACCAGCTTGGGTCCTGGGCAGTCCCGTGATGAAGTCCATTCCTATCTCTTCCCACTTCCATTCAGGGACTTTGAGGGGTTGAAGCAGTCCGGCAGGTCTCTGATGCTCTGCCTTGACTCGCCGGCATGTGTCGCACTTGGCCACATACTCAGCTATTTCTCTTTTCATGCTGACCCACCAATACTTTTCCTTCAGGTCTTGGTACATCTTTGTACTCCCGGGATGGATGGAGTACAGAGTATCGTGGGCTTCTTGAAGGATGAGAGTCTTCAACTCAGGTAGGTTGGGTACGCATACTCGATTTCCGAACCAAATGGTACCATGTTCGTCCTCGGAGAATCCGGGGGCTTTACCCTTCCTCATGTTTTGCTGGATCTCCAGGATGTCTGGGTCTTCCTTCTGCTTCTCTCGGATCTGGTCTATTAAGACAGGCCGAGACTCCAAGGCAGCGAGGTACTCTCGAGTGGTGATCCCTAGGTTTAGCCTTTCCATCTCTTTATAAAGTAGAGGAGCCTGGTCTTGAATCATGATGGCATTGCAGTACCCTTTTCGACTAAGAGCGTCTGCCACCACGTTTGCTTTGCCCGGATGATAATGGATGCCCAAGTCGTAATCCTTGATCAGTTCCAACCATCTCCTTTGCCTGAGGTTCAGATCTGGTTGGGTGAATATATACTTGAGGCTCTTGTGGTCGGTGAAGACCTCACACCGATTTCCCACAAGGTAATGTCTCCATATCTTCAAGGCATGAACCACGGCCGCTAGTTCCAGGTCGTGGGTTGGGTAGTTCAGCTCATGCGGTCTCAGTTGCCGGGAGGCGTAGGATATCACCTTCCCTTCTTGCATCAAGACGCATCCCAATCCTTGGCGAGAGGCATCACAGTAGACGTGGAAGTCTTTCCGGATGTCTGGCAGAGTCAGAATGGGGGCTGACACAAGCTTCTTCTTGAGAGTCTGGAAGCTCTCTTCGCAGTCGGGGGTCCAGTCAAACCTCACCTCTTTCTGCAGAAGTCTGGTCATAGGCTTGGCGATCTTGGAAAAATTCTCGATGAACCGGCGGTAGTATCCGGCCAATCCGAGAAAACTCCGGATCTCGGTCACGGTCGTTGGCTGTAGCCAGTTGGTTACCGCTTCGACGGTGGTTGGGTCCACTGCTATTCCTCCGGCAGATATCACATGACCGAGGAACTTCACCTCAGACGACCAAAATTCGCACTTGCTGTATTTGGCGTACAGTTGCTGCTCTCTTAGCTTTCCGAGGGTCAGACGGAGGTGAGTCTCGTGTTCTTCCTTGGTCTTGGAGTAAACGAGGATATCGTCGATGAATACCACGATGAACTTGTCCAAGAACTCCATGAATACATTGTTCATCATGTTCATGAAAAAGGCCGGGGCATTCGTGAGTCCGAACGACATCACAGTGTACTCGTAGAGTCCATAGCGGGAGGTGAAAGCAGTCTTGGGTATATCTTCCTCCCTGATCCTTAACTGGTGATAACCTGACCTGAGGTCAATCTTGGAGAACACCGAGGATCCTTTTAGCTGATCGAACAGGTCGTCGATCCGAGGCAATGGGTATTTGTTCTTGATGGTTACGTCGTTCAAGGCTCTATAGTCCACGCACATCCTCTTGGTCTTGTCCTTCTTCATAGCAAATATAACCGGTGCACCCCAAGGTGAGGTACTCGGTCGGATGTAACCTTTCTGCTCTAGGTCTTCGATGTTGCTCTTGACTTCGGCTAGTTCGTTGGCGGCCATGCGGTATGGGCGCTTGGAGATTGGAGTGGTCCCCGGGACAAGCTCGATTCTGAATTCGATGTCCCGCTTGGGAGGCATTCCGGGCAGATCTTCGGGGAAAACATCTGCAAACTCCTTGACTATTGGCACCTCTTCAAGAGCTATAGAGCGAAGGGATGCTCCGAGTGGTTTGCGACTGGTCATCCGGAAGGTGACGGTTACGCCTTCAGGACTGGTCACCGTGACGGACTTGTTGGCACAGTCGATCACTCCCTTGTGCTTCATCAACCAATCCATACCTAATATAAGGTCGAGTCCGGTGCATTGGATGAGGACAGGCTCGGCCCGAAACAGCACTCCTTGGATGTCAAGTTGAACCTTAGGGCTGTAGAAGCGAGCTGAGGTCCTATTGCCGGGGGTGGCAATCACCATGGGAATTGGTAGAGGGAGCATGTCCAGATTGTTTGTTTTTGCAAAACCTTCCGAGACAAAGGAGTGGGTTGCTCCAGAGTCAAATAATATGACGGCCGGTACGGAATTCATAGTAAACGTACCGAGTACGACTTCAGGAGCCTCCTGAGCTTCCTCCGCGCTGATGTGGTTGACGCGGGCGCGAACGGCCTGGTGGGGTGCTGCGCCTTGGTTCTGCTTGGGGTGAGGACACTGGTGCGAGTAGTGCCCTTCCTTGCGGCAGTTGAAGCAGACAACCGGCCTTCCTTGACGATCCCTCAAGATCGGGGCTTTGGCGGCCGGTGCGGGCTGAGCGGCCGGAGCTGGTGGAGCGGGGCGAGGATGCCCGGCGTTGGATCCACCGGCTGCATGAGGTGGCCTGTAGGCGGGCCGAGGATGGTAGGCGGGTGCTGGTGGCGGAGGGACGAAGCGGGGCCTCTGAGTGTTCGCCTGCTGGTGCTTGAAGACGATCATCTTCCTCTTTTTGAGGTCCAGCTTGTTCTGCTCAGTCTCTTGGATGAGCGCTTTATTGACCAGCCGCTGGAAGTCGGCGAAGTCGGCGGCGACGAGCTGGATGGACAGCTCATCCTTAAGTCCCCTGAGGAACTTGGCTTGGCGGAGGGCGTCGGTGCGCACTTCCTCCGGTGCGTAGCGTGCGAGGCGGTTGAACTCATGGAGGTACTCCATGACAGTCCTGTTGCCCTGCTGCAGGTCGCGGAATTCCTGCTGTTTGACCGCGATGACACCGGCGGGGACGTGGGCGGCACGAAAGGCGATGGTGAACTCCGCCCAAGTCACCATGTGGCCCTCTGGCTGGGACGCGCGATAGTTGTCCCACCACTCGGCGGCGGGACCCTGGAGCTGATGAGTGGCGAAGGCCACTCGCTCCCGGTCTGTGCAGGGGAGGAGGTCGAGCTTCTTCTCGATAGTGCGGAGCCAATCTCCGGCCTCCATCGGGTTGGTCGTGCTCGAGAAGATGGGCGGGCGCACGCGCAAGAACTCGGAGAGTTGCGGAGCGGCCGCGGGTGCTGGTGCGCGAGGGGCGGGCTCACCGTTCTGCAGACGGTCCAACTGAGCCTGTTGGTGCTGCATCTGGGTGAGGAGGGCAGTAATCAGATGATTCTGATTCGCCATCATTTCCGCCAAGGTGGGATGGTTGGCGGAAGGCGACCCGGATTGGCGCGGGCCTGTCGCACCCCAGTTGGGCACAACGCCCTCAGGCGCATCTCGGCTTCCTCCTGCTCCGTTGTTGGAGCCGGTGTTCTGGTGGTCGGCCATCTTCTGAATATACAAAGCGATAAAGCAAAGAATGACGAAACGATAATACAATCATATAAGATTCAAGCACATAATTATATATAGTGGCATAAATTGTTTGTTACAATCAAGTTTTTATTCTACCCATGACACACTCGTCGTGGGCAGCACCACATACAAAATTTTGATCCTTATTTAGATAGCGTCTCCTAACGCCTACTCGCCACCGGAGGCGGTCTCCGTGCTCTCGGAACCACGAGTGCGCGGTTCCAGAGAGATGGTGGGCTCGAGAAAATTCTCGATGATGGAGTCGGAGACGAGGCCGGGGCGCGGTGTAGGGGTGCTGGTGGAAGGCCTGGCGGGGGAGGGTCGTGGCGGGATCCTCTTGGGGCGAGGGAGGGGCTCACGGATAGGCTTCTTCTTCCTAGGAAGAAGAGGAACCATCTCCGCTATGTCCTTCTGCAGCTGTATGATCTTGCGCTGCAGCTCGCCGTTCTGTTGGATCAGGTTCTTCGTCTCCTCACGAAGAAACGCAACCGCCTCATGGTGCTCGTCGGCGTCGAGCACCGCCTCGGTGTGGAGATCATCCATGGCCTGTAAAAGACGCGACTGCCGGGCCATGACCGGATCACGCACGGAGTGAACTCCGAGGTAGATGCTACGGTGGGCCCCGGGAGTACGCTTCGGCACAAGCCGGAAGGATGAGTTCTGAAGACGATCGTCGTAGATCATCCTCAGCTCCATGAGGGCCTGGAGGGCGACTCGTTGGCACGCGACGTCGAAAGTCGGGCCTCCAAGTGCGGTGGTGTAGGGCGGCAGATGTTCTCCGGAGCCATGGACGGTGAGGGAGACGTCGCAAGGCCCGGCGAACTCGTCGGGGTAGACTCCTTGAAATTCGGGTTCGAAGAGGAACCCGAGGAAGGTGAGCATCATGCGGAGCTCCCGGACGAAGCCCTCATAGTGGCGGCAGTAACTGTGAACTTGGTAGACTGGCATCTACAAAACAGCAAGTTGAATAAAAGTGAGGAGAGGAACAAAGTTTATGAAGTAGATTTTCAAGAAATAATTTCCTATGGCTTAATGGCTAGGCGGGTCTGTTTGGCTTCCTACAGTCAAGTCGGCTCTGATACCATCTTGTCACGCCCCGATTTATACAAAATCGAGACATTATTGAATTTCCATAGAAAAGCAATAATACAAGAGGTTCATCATGCGACAACGTACATACGGTAAAATTCATGGTACGCAGACCATATTTATTACAACATTGTTTTAATAAAACAGTAGAGTAAAATAATTAGAAAACGGCATGACGAACTTCTTCTTCAGGATTTTTCTTCTTGACTGGGTCGCTACTCCAGACCGTCTTCGAGATAAGCATCCTCTGTGGGGTCCAACGGGTATGAGTACAAAGAGTACTCAACAAGCCACCGCAAATGCAAATAATAATGCAGGATAATAAACAAGGAAGGATAAAGGCTAACAATGCGGAATAAAGCAGTTGCAGTTATGGCATTTAGTGTAATCATATTTTAATCATGCGGAAAGTAAACATGAGCATCATCAACATCAACTAACTCGAGGAGTACGTTTTACCTCCTCGCACAACGATCCTTACATGACAAACAACATGCACATCCATATTCAAGTAAACTAACTGGGGGATGTCACGCAACCCGCCCTTGACCGTGGGCTCGGCTTTTCGAAAAGATTTAAGACTCTGATCAGAGATGTACTACTGTACCCACAAGGCACGCACTCATCTCAACGAGATGACCCATTACACGGGAACTCGTGCCAAAACCTCAATATGAGATGTTCCAAGCGATAACCACCCGCTCTAGGTTTCGCCGGCGCGCCGGGCCGCATCCCGGCTAACGTCGCACCCCCTTTTGCGCCACATTGGTACAAGTCACCCGCAGGTGCAACTTGACCCATCTCCAAGTGGTGGCCTCGGTTTGGAACAACCCATACCTTAGTTAGGACTTACCCACTAGACTTGTGGTTAGTACGTAAGTGTATTGCAACGGATCCCTCAGACCGGTCCTTATAGTGCCCCGGGTGCGACTGACCAATGCCCTAGCTTGCACCCGGAACCCACCATGCATACACTCACAACCATGACTCATCACCAACAGAATTTCCAAGGATAAGAAGTAACAGGGATCATATAATGGAATCATTTTGCTACGACTCATTTTTATCCTATAGCGGCCGTGCCAATACATTGGACACTAGCTAATATCATTGATCACATGGTGACAAGGAGGTTAGGCGAGATAGCATGGCTTGGGTTGCACCTCAAGGTCGGGGGATCCTAAATAAATATAATGTAAGGGTTCATTTGACTAATGCATATCCATAACCTATGTGTTTTAGCGATAGTCAATTCAGACATGGGTTCAATATGCTCAAAAGAATTGTTTGGTGACTTGCCTTGTTCAGCAAAGGGAGAGGGAGGGACTTCGGGGAAGTACTCCGGCTCCTCGGCGACGTCGTAGTCTTTTTAATATAAGGTAAAATAAAAGAACATAACATCTAATCAAACAATATAACATTACATTATAAACACATGAGTTAAAGTTAGTTTGATTATAAATAAAATAACTTCAATGGTTAAAGTTCTGAAATTTATTTCTCCATTAATTTAAAATGAATCTAAATGAATTATTGTCTTTCATGAAGGGTTTTTAAGTGTGTATAATACTACATTAAGCTTTCTAATCAATTTAATATAAATGATTCATAGAAAACTCAGTGGTTCTAGTGTTTAAACAGAAAGGAATAATTATATAAATTTTCTGAAGTTTAAATATTTAAATCCATATTTTAATCCTAAAGGCTTTTGAATAATTATTTGAATAAACATGAAAATGTCCAAATAAACCTACTGTTTTTATTGCCTAAACATGTAGAGAATAATTTTATGAATTTTCTAAAATTGGAATGGCAATTTTTAGAGTCCAAATGCAATAGATATGAATTTTACAAGTTTAAAAGCATTTCTGGAATTTATTTTCAAATTTTAAACCCCTCGGGTCCACGGTGAGCCAGGCCCACGGCGAACCCGCGCACTGTGCGCGTGCGCCGGCTCGATCTGGACCGTCGGATCTAGATCCGGTGGCCAGGCGCGAGGCGGGAGGGTTAAGTGACAACGGACGGCCAGGATTAAAACGCGCGAAGGGGTACCACGTGGACGCACGAGATCGCACGCCGGGTTAAATGAAAATCAACGCGTGAGATTAAAACGTAACGCTTTGACCAGATCCGACGGTGCGGATTAGATCACGTACGTGGGCTCACGCGCGTCGTCCGATTGCGATCGTGCGGCCAGGATTGAATCCGGCACGACACGCGCTAAGGGGGCTATACCCCCCTTCGTCTCCGGCGACGGCGGGGCTCGGGTGCGGTGGCGATGGCGCCTACGAGGGGGCTAGGCCCTAGCTCTATGCGAAAACGGAAAGAGGAGGCCAAGGCGGTCACGACGGTACCTTAGGCGAGGCGAGGGGTCGACGGAGCGAGGCCGGCGACGAGGGTAGACGGCGGAGTGGTTCGGGTTCCTCGTCGGCGATGGTGTTCCGGCGGGGTTCGACGTCGGCGGAGGGGTGGCCGAGGTCGGGGTCGTTCTCGCGGTCACGTTGGTGGCGGAGGCACGGGCGGAGGTGGTCCGGTGCGACGGCGAGCGGTGGCCGGAGGTGAATCAGAGGGTGTGCGCTAAAAAGCGAAATGCGAGTGCTCTGTTCGTTCTCGAGGCGATTAAGCGTGGGGGTCGGACGCGGCTCAGGCTGGGGGCTTAAATAGGACGCCGGGGAGGGCTCGCATGCAAGGAAACCGGCCGAGGGCCTTTACTCGCCGGCGATGGCTCGGCCATGCACGCGGAGCGGCGATCCCGTGGCGTAAACGCGAGGGTTAAAGCGGGGAAACGGTCGGCTGAGCGCGGGGGGGCTGTTAATGGCGCCAATTTAATGCGGGAGGGGCCAGCGAGGCGGATCCGAGGCGGGGTCGTCGGCCGGCGGAATTTGGGGGCGACGGCGGGAGGTAGACGACGGGTCTGACAGGCGGGGGCCACTGGCCAGCGGGCGCGAGCGGGCGAGGGTGGCGACTGACGGGTGGGGCCGGGTTGTCGGGTGCGCGCGCGAGGGGAGGGGATCGGCGCCGACAGGTGGGGTCCATGCGTCGGTCTAAGGCGGGCGCGGTAACGGGCTGGGCCGGCCGGGAGAGAGAGAAGGGAGGGAGAGAAGCCCATTACTGTTCTAATACTTTTCTGAATAAAAATAATTCCAGAAAATGGGTTAAAATATTAGGGCTACTTCCAAGGCTGGTAAAAATTTATAAAAATTCTCAAAATTATATTTTGGTCTTAGGATCATATACAAAAAGTTTCACCTCCTGATTTGGTCATCTACTCCATGTTGTAGTTCACAAGGGTATAAAAAGGATTTAAAGGTATTTTCTGAAATAAAAATCCCAATAAATTGAATTTAATAATATTTTTATTGCTTTGAAAATTTGGGGTGTTACAAGGGATCTGGCCGACTTAGCTTTCAACGGTTTGCATTCTGAAATTAAGGACAAGCTAGACGACTGAAACTTCCTTAAGGTTAGTCAGGTTTTACAACAGGCTCTAGACTAGGAAGGCCGAGCCAGGGGCAAAAGGTCTGTCAAAATTTTTAGTGAGCCTAAGGTCGAGATACACATTGTGGAGCACTCTGAAGAAGAGTCGTTAGGAGAAGAAGATTCGGCTGACATGTACGCAGCCGAATGGACCTGGCCCAGTGGATCTAAAATAATCGCGTGCTCCGAATTACAGCTGTCTCCCGCTAATAGTCGGCCCAATGAAGCTAAGTACTCATTTGATGTGACCAAGTACGATAAAATATTTGATTTCTTGTTAAAAAGCAAGCTCCTCAGGTTGCCCCAAAGGTCACGTCATTCCATCTGCCGACAACTTGAAGAAAAGTGCATTCTGTAAGTGGCATGATTCACTTTCCCATTCTACTATATAATGCAATGTTTTTCGTCGGCAAGTTCAATCGGATATAGATGAAGGACGATTGAAGATAGATTCTAGCCCTAGAATGCAGCTAGATCATGATCCCTTTCTCGTAAACAACATTGATCTTGACGGGAAGAAGGTACTGATTCGGCCCGAACGAGCCAAGTCATCTAAAGGAAAGGAAATTGTCATTGGGAAACCTCACACACGCGTGCTCATATCGAAGAACCGTGAGGTCGGAGTATAGAAAGTAAATGTCGACAAGCCATCTTCGGCTGAATACCGCAAAAAGCCAAAGGTAACTTTTGGGATGCTTCTCCAGAGGCATAGGAGAAGGGCTGAGGACAAACGCCCTCGGCCACCCCCGCCAAAGAGGTCGAACCCTCAACAGGAGCTTGAGTTTGGCCCGCAGGTAGCTAAGGCCGTTCCAGGTACACCCTGTTAGGCCGAAGGTTCTGGGAGCAAATTTGTGATGCCCGGAACCAAGCCACAAGATTCATGGGCATCTCCTGGGATGACTAAGTCCCAAAAGAGGTGATTGCAACGTCTTCGTGCCGAGTATCTTAGAGAAAAAGAGGCCGAAGAATGCAAAGGTAGCCCACCCGGCGAATCCACAACTGTAGCTAGGACACATCAGGTGTGGAGACCGAAGTTGGCTGGCAAGCCAGCTTAGGAACCACATCCTCACGAGGGACTCGGGGGGTAGAACTAGTAAAATAACTAAAGGTCGATTTGATGAAAAATTCAGCGCTTAAGTCCCCTAGTCATATTAGTGAGTCGTACAAATCATCCTCATCAAATTCAAATGTCTTGGGTTATGAAATGGACAATTTGGTAGGTAAACAAACAGAGAGTACCGCCCATGGCTCACTGTGCTTTTAGCTCACTAAGTTTGCTAAAAGGCAGGGGCATGTGTTGACACTCGAATTTGGCATTAATGGTCGAAATTGTCGAAATATCAATTTTGGTAATTTGGGCCAAAAATATGCCATCTCCGGCATAGGCCGAAGCCCTGAAGTGCTGAAGGCCCATCCTGCGTTTGGATTCGGTAGCACCTTCAGAGGCCTGCTTCACAAGTAGGCTTCGGCCTAGTGGGCCCCTTCGGTGGCCTGTAGGCTTCGGCCTGACAGGCTGGCTTCGGCGAGGCCCACTCCGGCTGGCAGAGTTCTATTCAGGTTAGTATGGTCCGACTAATCTCTTATCCAGATCTTAACCACTTGGCTGAATCCTACTCAGATTAGGTGAGATCTCTTATCCAAATCTTAACCACATGGCCGAATCCTACTTAGATTAGGTGAGACCAGCCCCTATAAATATAGGGGTGAGACCAGACTCCGTGGCGCCGAAGCCCCCGGTCTGACCAAAGCTTCATTGTCGGTCTGACCGGGTACCCCCTGTCGATCTGACCGCTCGGAGTCTGCTTCACACCAGAACACCGAAGCCCTCTTCGGCGACCCCTTCGGAGGCGTCGGTCCGACCGGGAGATCCACTCTGGTTCGATCGGCCAACAGGCCAAAGCCTCCCCCCTTCGAGGTACTTCACATCTATCCTGCGCCGAGCGCCGAAGGGTACCCCTTCAGCGATACTTTGCATCACCAGTCCGACCGGGAGTATACCTCCGGTCCGACCGCCGCTTTATTTGTAGATCAGAATCGGCCCTGTTCTAGCCGGTTTGATTAGGTTTTATTATTTTTAGTTATTTTCTCACACATTGGCTAATCGAACTTTATTTCTTAATATTTGTTTGATTACCTAGTGACTCTGTTACCCTTACAACCATTAAGGATCCATCGGAACGCGATTTCGGCGCTGCGTCACGCTTAGGTTTATCCCTAAGTATCCTCGCGTTTTTGTATCGTCGAACTGACCCAAGTGTGTGGGCGTGTTTTTGTGTCAATAATCCTCCTCGTAATAAGCTACCTCTGAAGTGGTTTTGAATGGGGATGAGTACAAACGTACTCAACAAGCCACTGAAAATACAATGTAGTGTAGGGGTAATAACAAAGGAAGGTAGTGGCTTAAAGTGCGGAAAACTACATTTTTAATGTTAAGCATTTAACGTGATCATGTTAATTGTGCGGAAAGTAAATCATGAATTATGAAACAACTCCTAACTCGAGTAGTACAAACGGTACTCACTCGCTCTACAATCCTTACATGCCATTTCATTCATGCACCAATCATAATAGTAAGCTAACTGCGGAACATTGCTAAACCCACCCTTGACCGTGGGCTCGACTTTTCGAAAAGATTGTATTGTAATCAGAGGTGTACTACTGTACCGACAAGGCAAGAACCCGACGTCGACCAAGATATCACCACGATACCCTGACCAAGTCCCTGCCAAAACCTTTAGCATGAAACACACCAACTCGAGGACAACCCAACTAGGTTTCACCGGCGCGGCAACGCATTGGACCAACATCGTGCCCCTTTTGTGCCTCATCGGTACAAGTCACCCGTAGGTGCCACTTGCCCCCTTTGCTTGGTACATCAAGTTGGAATGCTCCATACTTCCAGTTAGACCTTAACCATTAGACTTGTGGTTAGTATGTAAATGCTTTGCAACAGATCCCGTAGACCGGTCCTTATAGTTCCCTGGGGGCGACTAACCAATGCCCTCGCTTGCATCCGGAACCCACCATGCTAGCATACTTAACCTATACTCCATGTCTATCAGAATACCAAGGGATAAGAGAATTATCGGGGAAACATATAATAGAATCCAAGTGACTACTCTACGACTCATTTTTAGCCTATAGCAGTTGTGTCGATACTTTGGACAATATCTAACATTGATAATGATAGTGACAAGGAGTTGAGGCTCAATAGCATGGCTTGGGTTTGCACAACAGGGTCAGGGGATCTAATAATTATAATGTAAGGCATTTAATTAGACTAATGCATTTATAGCCTATGGGTAATAGCGATATTTAAATAAAACTTGGGTTCAAAATGTTCAAAAATGAGGTGGTGACTTACCTTGATCTGCAAATGGTGAAGGAGAGACCTCTAGAAAATATTCATGCTCCTCAACGATGTCGTAGTCTTCTCGGCACGAAAAACGAGAATAACAAATAATTAAAATAAATAAAATGCATAGTACAAACATATAAATTTTATTGGCTAAACTTTTAGAGAATAAAAAGATAAATTTTCTGAAATTTGAACGGTAAAATTTGGAGTTAAATTGAAGAAGTTATGAATTTTTAAAGTTTAAATCAATTTTTGGAATTTAATTTAAATTTAAAATAGCCTCTGGTCCACGGTAAACCAGGTTCACCGTGAACCAGCACACTATGCACGTGGATGGGGATGTGGATCATTGTCGGATTGGGATCTGGCGGCCACAGTACGCGTAGAGGTTTTAAATGGAAATCAAAAACTAAGATTAAAACGTTTTGAACCGGTATAGATCAACGGCTGGCAAGCGCACGAGGGTTTAAGTGGCGAAGGATGGTCGTGGTTAAAGGATACTGGTTCGATCATAAAGGACGAACCAGATTAAGCCAACACGTGATTTAATCCTGACCGTCCAGATCTGATCGTGCGACCCCGGTTTGATGCGGCATGCGCGATATAGAATGGCGCGTGTCGTTCGTCTCCATCGACGATAGGGGGTGGCGGTGATTATAGTGGCGATGGTCTATGACCAGATCTAAGGGTATAAATGGAATCAGAATAGAGTGGAGAGTACAGGGGTACCGGAGATGGGGCTCGAGGTTGACAGATCATGGCTAGCGTCGAGTGAGGCGGTGGAGGAGTCTCGGTTTGTAGACGGGGAGGGCACTCCGATGGTCGCCGATGACAATGGGGGTGTGGCTAGGGTCGGGGAGGTGACGAGAGTCATGGCGGGATCATCGACGAGGGAGACGGGGGCCTCCGGTGATTGCGAGCGGTGGTTAGAGCTCCAACAGAGGGGTGGTGCAAAAACTTCAGTGCATGTGTTCTTAATGTGCGAGGTCTACGCGATTCGGGTGGCCTGGGCGCAGTGGAGGTTGTGGGGTTAAATAGAGCCACCGGTAGGGTTTAAGGCAGGTGTAAACATGGAAAGGAGTTTCTATATTTTATGCTAATACCTTCCATGCACTGAAACCCTATGATTCCGGACGCGATCGGGCTAGGGAAAGAAAGGAAAGGGGTCACATGATCAAGGGGAATAAATATCCGATGTTAATTGGAAGGAAAGCGGCCGGTGGCGGCGAGAATGGGAGCTAGGGTTTCAGTCGGCGGAATTTGGGGGCGGTGGCACGGGAAGACGAAGATACTGACAGGGCGGGGCCTTGGGTCAGAGAGTGTGGGTACGAGCGGGGTTCGGCAGGCGGCACCGATAGGTGGGACCAAAGCGACAGCGAGGGAGGCGTGGCGCGGAGCATGTGGGAGTTAGGCGCAGGAGGCTGATAGGTGGGTTCCACCTGTTAGTGAAGGCGTGGGTGAAAGGTGAGCTGGGCCGACATGGCGGGGAAGAAAGGAGGGATGCGGCGAAAGTTTAATTTAAATTCATTTCTCAATAAAAATAATTTCATAAAATCATTTATAATTTATGAGCTATCCGCAAAGGTTCTAAAAATTTGTAAAAATTATCAAAAATATATCTTGGCCTTAAGAACCTAACAAAATTTTCTCAACTTATGATTTGAATTATTTCTCAAGATTTTTATTTATTTGGACATTTTTAGCTTATTCAAAAATCAAAAATAATTCTTTTATGGAAAAGTTTTATTTCTCAATTTATTTTTACCTTTGAAAAATAGGGTTGTTACCATCCTATCCCTCTTACAGAGAATCTCGTCCTCGAGATTCGGAAAGCTTCTCGAATAACTCAGGGTATTGGGCTTTTAACTCATCCTCTTTTTCCCAAGTAGCTTCCTCGACGGGGTGGTTACTCTACTGAACCTTGCAGAAGCGGACCACACGGCTCCTGGTTACCCTTTCCTTGACATCTAGGATTTGTACCGACTTCTCGACATAAGTTAGATCTTCTTGAATGTTAAGCTACTAGAGATCTGCCTGCTCGGTGGGTACTCGAAGACACTTCTTCAACTGAGAGACGTGAAACACATCATGCACTCTTGCCAATGATGTTGGTAGCTCCAATTGATATGCCACTTCTCCTAGCCGACAGATGATCTGAAAGGGTCCAACGTAGCGGGGAGCTAATTTTCCTTTCATGTTGAACCTTTGAGTACCACGGAGGGGAGTGACTCAAAGATAAACATAATCTCCTTCTACAAAGGCAAGATCTCTGCGTCGGTTATCGACATAGCTCTCCTGTCGAGACTGGGATGTCTTCATCCTTTCTCGGATGACCTTAACCTTCTCTTTAGCTTCTCATAGAATATCAGTCCCGAACAGCCGTTACTCACTAGTCTAATCCCAAAGCAATGGCGTCCTGCATTTACATCCATATAATGCTTCAAAGGGTGACATCTGCAAGCTGGCTTAATAGCTATTGCTGTAGGAGAACTTTGCATAAGGTAAACTATTGTCCCACATTCCACGAAAATCTATGGCACATGCTCTAAGCATATCCTCCAATACCTGATTCACTCTTTCAGTTTGACCATTAGTTTGCGGATGATAAGCTGTGTTGAAGTTCTACCTAGTGCCAAGCTCTTCTTGAAGGTTCTTCCAAAACTTGGAGGTGAACTGACTCCCTCGGTCGAATACAAACTTCTTTGGGACCCCGTGTAAACACACGATCTGGGTCATGTACAACTCAGCTAGTCTCGGACCATTGTTTGTTGTCTTGACGAAAATGAAGTGAGCTACCTTCGTGAGTCGATCAATGATCACCCAAATAGAGTCATATCTGGCTTGAGTCCTAGGCAGTCCAGTGATAAAGTCCATTCCTGCCTCTTCCCACTTCCACTCGAGAACCTTAAGGGGCTGTAATAATCTAGTAGGTCTCTGGTGCTCTGCCTTAACTCACTGACAAGTATCACATATTGCCACATATTCGGCGATCTATCTCTTCATGCTGACCCACAAATATCTCCCTTTCAAATCCTGATACATCTTAGTACTCTTAGGATGTATGGAGTATAAAGTCTCATGGGCTTCCTTGAGAATGAGAGTCTTCAACTCTGGCTTGTTGGGTAGACATAACCAGTTTCCGAACCATACGGTACCAACCTCATCGTGTAAGAATCCTAGGGTTGTTCCCCTCCTCACGTTCTTCTTGATTTCTGCAATATCGAGGTCTTCCTTTTGAGCTTCTCGGATATGGTCCATTAATATGGGTCGGGCCTCAAGTGAAGCGAGGTACGCCCTGGTGGTGATCCCTAAGTTCAACCTTTCCATTTCTTTGTATAACAAAGGAGCTTGATCCTGTACCATAATGGCATTGTAGTACCCTTTTCGACTCAAAGCATCTGCCACTACATTTGCCTTGCCTAGATGGTAGTGAATGCCTAAGTCATAATCCTTGATCAACTCTAACCACCTTCTTTTCCTGAGGTTCAAGTTCGGTTGTGTGAATATATACTTGAGACTCTTATGTTCGGTGAAGACTTCACACCTATTACCAACAAGGTAATGCCTCCATATCTTCAATGCATGCACTACTGCTGCTAACTACAAATCATGGGTAAGGTAGTTTAACTCATGCGGTCTCAATGGCCGAGAGGCGTATGAGATTACTTTCCCATCTTACATCAGAACAAACCCTAGTCCTTGACAAGAGGCATCACAGTAAACATGAAAGTCCTTCCGTATATAAGACAAGGTCAAAACTGGAGCTGATAGTAGCTTCTTCTTGAGGGTCTGGAAACTCTCTTCACAGTCTGGAGTCCATTTGAACTTCACTTCCTTCTGCAGTAACCTAGTCATGGGCTTCGCTATCTTGGAAAATTTTTCTACGAATCTGCGATAATATCCAGCTAGTCCCAAAAATCTCCGGATCTCAGACACGTTGGTAGGCTGCAACCAATTTGTTACTACTTCCACGGTAGTAGGATCTACTACCATTCCTTTAGCAGATATGACATGCCCTAGAAACTTCACCTCAGGTGACCAAAATTTACATTTGTTATACTTGGCATATAACTACTGCTCCCTTAACGTTCCCAAGGTCAGACGAATATGGGTCTCATGTTCTTCATGGGTCTTGGAGTATATGAGAATATCATCGATGAACACCACAATGAACTTGTCCAAAAATTCCATAAAGACATTTTTCATCATGTTCATAAAAAATGCTGGGGCATTTGTGAGTCCAAATGACATCACAGTATACTCGTATAATCCATATCGAGACGTGAATGCAGTCTTTAGGATATCTTCTTCTCTAATACTTAATTGATGGTAACTCATTCAGAGATCGATCTTGGAGAAAACTGATGATCCTTTTAGCTGTTCAAACAGATCGTCAATCCGAGGTAGTGGATACTTGTTCTTGATGGTCACCTCATTTAAAGCTCTATAATCCGCACACATTCTTTTCATCTTGTCCTTCTTCATGGAAAATATGACCAGTGCTCCCCAAGGCGAGGTACTAGGTATGATGTACCCCTTCTGTTCAAGCTCTTTGATATTACGCTTCACTTCAGCTAACTCATTAGCGGCCATCCTGTACAATCACTTGGAGATGGGTGTGGTTCCGGTAACAAGCTCACTCTTGAACTCATTGTCTCTATTGTGTGGCATCCTTGGCAGATCTTCTTGAAAGATGTCTGGGTATTCTTGGGCCACGAGTACTTCCTCTAATGCCATCTGAAGGAGTAGTGTTCCTTTCGGTCCTCGGGTGGCCATCTTGAAAGTGACAAAGGTTCCTTCATTGCTAGTTACAGTGACAGACTTGCTGGAGCAGTCTATCATTCCCTTGTGTTTCATCAACCAATCCATCCCTAGGATGATGTCTAGGCCTTTACAATCTATGATGATTGGGTTGGCCCAAAATAATATCCCTTGGATCTCTATTCTTATCCTTGGGATGTAAAGGTTGGCTAGAGATTGTTTACCGGGGGTGGTATTAGCATAGGCTTGGGTAAGCTAAGTACTTCCAACCCATTGATTTTCACAAAATTCTCGGATATGAAAGAATGCGTTGCTCAAGAGTCAAATAATATTCCTACAGGTATGAAGTTGGCAATAAACATACCGAGAACAACTTCTAGGTCCTCCTGAGCTTCTTCAGCGGTGATGTGGTTGACGCGAGTATGAACCATTGGATTTGGTGCAACTCCTTGGGGATGCTTGGGATGAGGGCACTGATGAACATAGTGTCATTCTTCACGACAGTTATAGCATACCACCGGTTTGCCATTCTTGTCCCTTAAGATCTCGGTCTTCATAGCATGTGCTAGTGGAGCGGATGGAGCTGGAGGAGCTGGGCGAGGATTCCTAGTGTTGGAGCCACCGGCAGTGTATTGCGGCCTGTAGACGGGACGAGGATGATAGCTGGGCGCTTGGGGTAGAGGTGCGAAGCAGGGTCTCTGAGCATTCCCTTGATGTTTCTTAAAAGCTATCATCTTCCTCTTCTTGAGATTCAACTTGTTCTGTTCGGTCTCTTGAAGTATAGCCTTGTTTACCAACCTCTGGAAGTCGGCGTAATCTGAGGCGATGAGCTGGATGGAGAGTTCATCCTTTAGTCCCCTCAGGAACTTGGCTTGACGATCTACGTCGGTGTGGACTTCTACTGGTGCATACCGTGCCAGTCTGTTGAACTCATGAAGGTATTCCGTGATAGTCTTGCTCCCCTGCTATAAGTCACGAAATTCTTGCTGCTTCAGTTCCATGATCCCTGCGGGGACATGGGTGACCTGGAAGGTGATGGAGAACTCCGCGCAAGTAACCTCGTGACCCTCTGGTTGAGAATCACGGTAATTATCCCACCACTTTGCGGCAGGTCCCTGAAGCTAATGAGTGGCGAACACCACTCACTCCCTATCTGAGCAAGGTAGAAGATCAAACTTCTTACCTATGGTCCTCAACCAATCACCCGCCTAAATCGAGTTGGTCATGCTTGAGAACGTAGGAGGCCTCATGCGCAGGAACTCAGATAGCTGAGGCGCGGGGTCAGGTGCAGGGGCGTGCTGGCGAGGGAGTTGTTCCATGTTTTGCTACTGTAGATGGTTTAGCTGATTCTATTGCTCGTGCATCTGTGCCTGTTGTTGCAGCATCTACGCTAGTAGCGCTGTGATCAACTAATTTTGGTTGGCCATCATTTCTACTAGGTGGGGTGATTGGCGGTAGGTGGTCCAAACTAACGCTGTCTTGTTGCACCCTAGTTGGGTACAACACCTCCTGGTAGTTTGTTGGCAGCACCTTCTTCATTATTGTTTGATCTCAGGTTCTAGTTATTGGCCATTCTGAAGGTAGTAACATCCTAGGTATAAAAAGGACTTAGAATAGTTAACAAAAATAGTTCTCAACTCTTTTATTATTTGTGGTATAAAATGGTTTAACACATTACAACTCTTATTTTCATGCTATCTATAGCACAAGTTGCTCTAGATAGTACCACAATCATAAAAAGAAAACATGCAACGAAAACTAGCGTCTAAGGCAGTCTACTCGTCATTCTCATCATTGGAGGCAATCTCAGTGCTCTCAAATCCACGAATGGCTCGGGGAAGGCTAGGGTCAATGAAATTCTCGATCATCAGCTCCGAGGCGTCGACTGGTTCAGGAGCAGCGGCACCAGAGCTGGAGGGGCCCACGAGTACTCTCGGCAGAGTGGTCCTCTTTGGCCGAGGAGCGGGCTCCCTAATGGGCTTCTTCTATCAGGGAACGAGGGGCAGCATCTTGACAATCTCCTTCTAGAGCTCTATAATCTTGCGCTGCAGCTGGCCGTTCTGCTGGATCAAGCTCTTCGTCGCATGACGAAGGAACTCGATGACGTCGCAGATAGCCTCGGTATGGAGGAAGTCCATAGCCTGTAGAAGCCGAGTGTGTCGGGCCATGACAGGGTCGTGGTCGGAGACAAAGTCGACGAACATGCTGCGGTGGCCTCCCGGTGTGCGCATGGGTAGGTGACGGTAGGAGGTGTCCTGTAGACGATCGTCGTAGATCAGTCTCAACTCTGCGAGAGCCTGAAGAGCGACGCGCTGGTTGGCGATGACAAAAGTCGGACCCCCAACTGCTGCTCGCCGGTGGCGTGGATCGTGACTGAGACATCACAGGGGCCTCCTGCCTCCTCCGTATAAACCCATGAAACTCGGTTTCGAAGGCGAACCCAAGAAAATCAATCAACATCCGAAGCTCTCAGATGAATCGATCATACTCACGACAGTAGCTATGAATATGATGAACTGACATCTACAAAAAATATTTTCAAGAGTCAGGGAGAGGAAAAAAATTTATGAAGTAGGTTTTCATGAAATAAGTTTTGCAAAACTAAGTGCTAGGCAGGTCTATTTGGCTTCCTACAGTCAAGTCGGCTCTGATACCATCTTGTAGCACCCAAAATTTAATAATTCCAGACTTTATTGTAATTACAAAGAAAAACAATAATAACAAGACATTTATCACATGACAACGTACATACGAAAATCAAAGGTGCTTCGCAGACCACATTATTACACAAGTGGTAAAAGTAAAAGAAATATAAAAAGGAAATCTTCTAGATGAATGCCTCCTCCAGTCTCGCACCTTGACTAGACAACTACTTTAGACCATTCTCCTCGTAATAAGCTACCTCTAAAGTGGTTTTCAATGGGGATGAGTACAAATGTACTCAACAAGCCACCAAAAATGTAGTATAATGCAGGGGTAATAACAAAGGAACGTAGTGGCTTAAAGTGTGGAAAGTATATTTTTAATGTTAAGCATTTAATGTGATCAGGTTAATTGTGCGGAAAGTAAATCATGAATTATGAAACAACTCCGAACATGAGTAGTACAAACGGTACTCACTCGCTCAATAGTCCTTACATGCCATTTCATTCATACACCAATCATAAAAGTAAGCTAACTTCAGAACATTGCTAAACCCGCCCTTGACCGTGGGCTCGGCCTTTCGAAAAGATTGTAGTCTGATTAGAGGTGTAATATTGTACCCGCAAGGCAAGAAACCGACGTCGACCAAGATATCACCACAATAACTTGACCAAGTGGTGAGGACATCACTTCTCCGCTGGACATTCAAGGTCCGATCACTAGAGCTCATGCACGACACTTGAATTTATAGGTGAGCTCGTTCCTAAGCATTTCAAATTATGAATTTGAGAATAGATTGCTACCTAATGATTATATTGTGATTAGGAACCAAGGAGAGGACTAGGAGATTCATTAAGAAGGACTTGGAGGCGGGGAGGTACAGCAAGGGAGTGCAAGCCAAGTTGGATATCCGATCCAAGTCGACTTCGAGTCCAATTCGGACTCCAGGACCACCTAACAGTAAAATAGACGCCCAGGATGCATACGACCTCCGATTTGGACGTTCCACATATGGTTGGAAATATGAGAAGATAAACTTTCCAATGGGACCAACCTCACATCCATATAAAATGGGAGTCGTTAGCAATTGTCAAAACAGTACCAATTTCTAGAACCGTTTTGGTGCTGCGTCACTAGTTTGGGCCTTTGGCCCATGTACCGAGTTGGAGTCCCTTAAAGACGCATTTTAGGGTTAAACCACGTTCATTAGCCTATATAAACAGCAGCCACCACTGTCTCTCATGGGTTTTGCTTAGAGTATTCTGTCTAGAACAGTTTCGCCGTCATATCAGTTTGTAGAACCCCAATTTGTGAGTTTAATCATACATCTGCAATTCGGTTGCATTCTTCTTGGTTCTTGCTTGTGTTCTTCGATTCGCAGGCAAGTATTAGCCATCTTGGCGAGGTCGACTGAGCACCGTTCGGTCGATAACAAGAGGAGACGTTGTGCTGCGATTGCGGGCTCAAGACGTGCCGTCCAGAAGCCGGGTCGATTTGTGTAGCGACTCCACCAAATCGAGAGATATCAGAACCTTTCGGAAGATTGGGAAACCTAATTTACATCAAGTGGTATCCAGAGATAGGTTTACCGTCAGGTTCGCCTTCCCTTTGTTGAGTTAATTTCGCCTTTGTCCTAGAGTCCACAGAAAAGCCAAAAAAAAATTTTCCCCGTCCTAGACATTGTTAGCCTTGTGCACAATTCTATTTCAGAGTCCGTAGTGTTGAGTTTGTGTCCAAGTTTGTGTCTTTGTTGCTGGTTAATTCGTGTCTTAGATCGGTTTGTGTGTTTCCCTTTTCCGCTGCACAATTTTTCCACCCCACCGATTCACATCCGCTACCGATTCCACCACCAACAGACCCAATTTCGGAGGGTTCTCATTGAAATGGGCATAACTTTTCGCTCGGAACTCTGATTGAGTTGAAATTTTTACCACAAAAAGATCTCGAAAATTTGAATGTGGCGAAACTTGCTTTGTCGGTATCAGTGATTTCAAAAAAATTTAAAAAAATCAGGAAGGCCTTCGTTTCGGGCTCCGAAGTTTCAGCAACCGTTTTTCCAAACGATCCAAATTCTGTACCGATAACATCTAACATCGGTTTGAACTGATATTTGGTGCTGTTCTTAATATTGGTTCATAGTGTTGCTGGTACTTGGTTGCAAAAAAAAGAAACAAACAAAGATAAACAAAAAAGAGAAGAAACAAAACAAAGATACTTGGAGCTGATAGTTGTTTTGCTGGTGTCGTGCTGACATTGTCCTTGCTTTTCATCCTGTACATCCTTGTTTCTTTCTTGTTGATACTACTGTTCTTAGGACACGAGGAGACCAACAATTAAGACTAATAGTTTGAATATTTATTCAGCATTACTATCTGTTATTGAATTGTGTCCCACTCACATAGCTAGCCTTCCTATAGCTCCACATACACCTTCTGGACAACAGGTTTTTGATCCTTGCAATCGCAGAGCACGCCTCCCAGGTATCCTTTGTCTTGCTGGTGAGAACCTTGTAAGAGCTTGGTAAGGTGTTTCCTCTTGCGGTGTTGATTGAGAGAGAGGCACCACCGGCCCTGCGTAGTATCTTATTAGGGATAACCTTCACTGTTTGTTCCTGTTTTTTTGTGTCTACAATGGCAGGTGATGATGGAGGTGCCACCCCAAAGGACTTCAACGAGTGTGTGAGCCAGGGTCAATTACGTGAGGCCCTTGAGCAAGGGCAGAAGGCGATGACAGAAGCTCTCACCCAGACAATCACCACTGCCATCAAGGACCTCAGACTCCAAAAGTCCCTTGAGCGCTTGGATAAACGGATATCCACTCTAACCGATAGGGTGGTCACATTGGAAACTCGTCCCCCACCTGATAGAGATGAGGATGTGGACACAACCACCAGAGATGCGCGACTTCGACATCATCTACGCACCAACACCGTAGGTATGGGTGGTAATCATAACCGTGCTCACGATGACCCTTATGCTAAAATTAAATTCAGTATACCTTCATTTTCTAGACATTATGATGCTGAGGGATATCTTGATTGGGAGATGACTGTCAAACAGAAATTTAGTGCCCATCTTGTACCTGACCAACATAGAGTTAGACAAGCCACTAGCGAATTTAAGGATTTTCTATCATTTGGTGGACTGGTTTAACTTCCGCGGGGCTTGCACCTACTACATGGGACGAACATAAGGTTGCTATGCACGATAGATTTGTTCCCCCTTCTTATAATAGAGATCTGCGTAATCGCTTGATGCGCTTAGAACAGGGCGATAATTCTGTGCAGACTTATTATGGTGAGCTTCAAAAGGGTTTGATGCGTTGTGGCATAGTAGAGGGCCTCGAGGATTCTATTTGTCATTTTTACTCAGGTTTGCGGCATGAAATTCAGGACATAGTGGATTATAAGGAGTTTAACACTGTCAACCAGTTGTTTCAGTTGGCGATGTTTGCAGAAAAAGAGTTGTAGGGATGTGCTTTGCAGGACAAGAGCAAGGTCGGCACCACATACACACAGCGTTCGACGACATCTTCTGGCCTGACCAAGCCCTCCTCCTTTCGGGCGCCCCTCCATCGAGCAAATGACCAACAGATGCCGGAGTGGCTGCATCACCTAAACCTTCGGATTCAGGTAAAAAAACTTGCAGGTTCCAGCGGCAAGTTCCTCCTCCGTGCCTTCTACAGGACGCACGTCTGGCATTCAGTGCCATCGCTTCCTCGGATTTGGCCACGTGCAGAAGGATTGCCCAAGTCAGTGGACATACATCGCTATGGACGATGGGTACATCAGCACCTCCGACATCGAAGATGATGCGACAGAAGATGCGACAGAAGATGCGACAACGGACAACGGCGATGTCCTTGGTAGAGCGGAAACGGTGGGTTTTTGGAGAATCATCGTGCACCGCATGCTCAACACACAGTTGCAACAACCAGAGAAGCTTCAACGCCACAACCTTTTCCAAACCTTCTTCGTCATCCACAATCGATGAGCTCGTGTCAGCATTGATGGAGGTAGCTGCAATAATTTGGTGAGTTCAGATTTGGTAAAGAAGCTTGATTTGCCCAGCCGTCACCACCCACATTCATACCATATCATGTGGTTTAATGATGCTGGAAAAGCTAAGGTAACACATACTTGCAGAGTTTCTTTTTCCATTGGTTCCTATGCTAGTCATGTTGATTGTGATGTGGTACCTATGGAAACTTATTCACTTTTATTGGGTCGTCCTTAGGAATTTGATAATAATGCTACACACCATGGTAGAAGTAATACATACACTTTTATGCATAAAGGAAAGAAAATTACTTTGCTACCTTTGACCCCTGCTGAAATTGTACAAGTTGATAAAGACCGTGCTGCTAGTTTGAATGCTGCTAATTCTAAAATCAACAAGTTGCTAAGTCTCTTTACCCACCGAAACAAGATAATAAAATTAAATTAAAGGGTGCTGTCATGCTTGCTAGAAAATGTGACCTTGCTGAAATTTCTGATGATGATGTTTGCTATGCTTTGGCTTGTACGCATACCTTGTTCTCACTTGATAACATTGCTAGTTCAATACCTCCTGCTGCCACTAACCTTTTGCAGGAATATGAGGACATTTTTCCATCTGAGATACCACCGGGGCTACCACCTATCAGAGGAATAAAGCATCAAATTGATTTGATTCCGGGTGCAACATTGCCAAACCGTGCTGCTTATAGAACCAACCCCGAGGAGACTAAGGAAATTCAGCGACAAGTCCAAGGCCTTTTGGACCACGGGTATGTACGTGAAAGCCTTAGCCCTTGTGTCGTTCCTATACTTTTGGTTCCTAAGAAAGATGGTACTTGGCGTATGTGTGTTGATTGTAGGGCTATCAATAATATTACTATTCGGTATCATCATCCTATTCCTAGACTTGACGACATGCTTGATAAATTATGTGGCTCTATAGTTTTCACAAAAATTGACTTGCGTAGTGGTTACCACCAGATTCGAATGAAACTTGGCGATGAGTGGAAAACAACTTTTAAAACCAAATTTGGGTTGTATGAGTGGTTAGTAATGCCTTTCGGTTTAACTAATGCACCTAGTACTTTCATGCGCTTAATGAATGGGGTTTTGAGGGCTTTTATTGGTCGATTTGTGGTGGTTTACTTTGATGATATCTTGATTTATAGCAAGTCTTTAGATGAACATATGGATCACTTACGTTCTGTTTTTAATGTTTTACGCGATGCACGTTTATTCGCTAACCTTGATAAGTGCATATTTTGCATGGATCGAGTATCTTTTCTTGGATATGTTGTCACTCCACAGGGAATTGAGGTGGATGAGACAAAAATTGAAGCCATAAAGAGTTGGCCGACCCCCAAATCCATCACACAGGTGAGGAGTTTTCTTGGTATTGCAGGTTTCTATCGCCGCTTTGTTCCGGATTTCAGCACCATCGCTGCACCGCTGCATGAGTTGACAAAGAAGGGTGTGGTGTTTCGTTGGGGACAAGCACAAGAGGAGGCATTTACCACTTTGAAGAACAAGCTAACACATGCACCACTGCTACAACTTCCAAATTTTTGTAAGACATTTCAGTTTGAATGTGATGCTAGTGGAATTGGCATTGGTGGTGTGTTGATGCAAGAAGGTAAGCCTGTTGCATACTTTAGCGAAAAATTAAATGGTCCCGTTCTAAACTACTCTATGTATGATAAGGAATTGTATGCACTTGTACGTTCTTTAGAGACGTGGTGTCATTATTTGTGTCCTAAGTAATTTATTATACATTCTGATCATGAATCGCTTAAGTATCTTCGCTCTCAAACAAATCTGAATCGTAGACATGCTAAATGGGTTGAATTTATTGAGTCCTTTCCTTACGTCATCAAGCATAAGAAAGGGAAGGATAATGTCATTGCTGATGCTTTGTCTAGGTGCTATACTTTGTTGTCCCAACTTGATTGTCAGTTTTTTGGACTTGAATCAATATAAGAACAATATGCAAATGATCCTGATTTTAAAGATGTGCTGCTGAATTGTAAAGAGGGACATACATGGAATAAATTCATGATCAATGATGGGTTTGTGTTTAGGGCTAACCGCTTGTGCATTCCAGTTGGTTCTGTTCGCCTTTTGTTGTTGCAGGAAGCACATGGGGAGGCTTGATGGGGCACTTTGGTGCTAAAAAGACAGAAGATGTTTTGGTCTCACATTTCTTTTGGCCAAGAATGAGGAGAGACGTCGAGCGGTTCGTCGGTCGCTGCAATACATGTCAAAAAGCTAAGTCTCAATTGAATCCACACGGTTTATACATACCTCTCCCTGTTCCTTCTATTCCATGGACGGATATTTCTATTGATTTTGTGTTGGGATTGCCACGGACAAAGAGGGGGAGGGATAGCATTTTTGTTGTTGTGGATCGATTTTTTAAGATGGCACATTTTATACCATGTCATAAAAGTGATGATGTTGTCCATATTGCTGACCTCTTTTTCAAAGAAATTGTATGTTTGCATGGTATGCCTTCTACTATTGTTTTAGATCATGATGCAAAATTTTTGAGTCACTTTTGGCGTACTTTGTGGAACAAGTTGGGTACCAAATTATTATTTTCTACCACTTGTCACCCACAAACTGATGGCCAAATGGAGGTGGTCAACCGCACTTTAAGCTCCATGTTGAGGGTTATTTTGAAGAAAAAATTGAAGATATGGGAAGAATGTTTGCCTCATGTGGAGTTTGCATACAACCGAGCAACACATTCTACCACCAAGGTAAGTCCTTCCTAGATAGTGTATGGTTTTAACCCTCGTACTCCTATCGATATTTTGCCTTTACCTACTAGTGAGAGAATACATAATGATGCTAAAGAACGTGCTGAATTTATTTTGAAACTGCATGAAACAACTAAGGAAAACATTGAAAAGATGACTGAAAAATATAGGCTTGCTGGTAGTAAAGGTAGAAAGGAAGTTAAGCTTAAATCGAGCGATTTAGTTTGGTTACACTTGAGGAAGTATATATTTCCAGATTTAAGAAAGTCTAAGTTGATGCCTAGAGCTAATGGTCCTTTCAAAATACTTGAGAAGATTAATGATAATGCATATAAACTTGAGTTGCCTCCTGAGTTCGGGGTCAGTCATACCTTTAACATTTCAGATTTGAAGCCTTACTTGGGGGAAGATGATATGTTAGAGTAGAGGACGACTCCAATTCAAGAGGGGGAGGATGATGAGGACATCACTTCTCCGCTGGACATTCAAGGTCCGATTACTAGAGCTCGTGCATGACACTTGAATTTAGAGGTGAGCTCGTTCCTAAGCATTTCAAATTATGAATTTGAGAATAGATTGCTACCTAATGATTATATTGTGATTAAGAACCAAGGAGAGGACCAGGAGATTCATGAAGAAGGACTTGGAGGTGGGGAGGTACAGCAAGGGAGTGCAATCCAAGTAGGAGATCTGATCCAAGTCGACTTCGAGTCCAATTCGGACTCCAGGACCACCTGACAGTAAAATGGACGCCCAGGATGCATACGACCTCCGATTTGGAAGTTCCACATATGGTTGGAAATATGAGAAGATAAACTTTCCAATGGGACCAACATCACATCAAGATAAAATCGGAGTCATCGGCAATTGTCAAAACAGTACCGATTTCTAGAACCGTTTCGGTGCTGCATCACTAGTTTGGGCCTTTGGCCCATGTACCAAGTTGGAGTCCCTTAAGGACGCATTTTAGGGTTAAACCACATTCATTAGCCTATATAAACAGCAGTCGCCACTGTCTCTCATGGGTTTTGCTTAGATTATTCTGTCTAGAATAGTTTTGCCATCATATCGGTTTGTAGAACCCCTATTTGTGAGTTTAATCATACATCTGCAATTCGGTTGCATTCTTCTTGGTTCTTGCTTGTGTTCTTCGATTCGCAGGCAAGGATTAGCGTTCTTGGCAAGGTCGACTAAGCACCGTTCGGTCGATAACTAGAGGAGACGTTGTGCTGCGATTGCGGGCTCAAGACGTGCCGTCCAGAAGCTGGGTCGATTTGTGTAGCGACTCCACCAAATCGAGAGATATCAAAACCTTTCGGAAGATTGGGAACCCTATTTTACATCACCAAGTCCCTGCCAAAACCTTTAGAATGGAATGCACCAACTTGAGGACAACCCCACTAGGTTTTGCCGGTGCGCCAACGCATTGGACCAACATCGCACTCCCTTTTGTGCCTCATCGGTACAAGTCACCCGCAGGTTCCACTTGCCCCCTCCGCTTGGTGCATCAAGTTGGAACGCTCCATACTTCTAGTTAGGCCTTACCCATTAGACTTGTGGTTAGTACGGAAATGTTTTGCAATAGATCTCACAGACCGATCCTTATAGTGCCCTGGGGGTGACTAACCAATGCCCCCGCTTGCACCCGGAACCCATCATGCTAGCATACTTAACCTATACTCCATGTCTATCAGAATACCAAGGGGTAAGAGAATTATCGGGGAAACATATAATAGAATCCAAGTGACTACTCTACGACTCAGTTTTAGCCTATAGTAGTTGTGTCGATACTTTGGACACTATCTAACATTGATAATAATAGTGACAAGGAGTTGAGGCTCAATAGCTTGGCTTGAGTTTGCACAACAGCCTATGGGTAATAGCGATATTTAAATAAAACAAGGGTTCAAAATGTTCAAAAATGAGGTGTTGACTTTCCTTGATATGCAAATGGTGAAGGAGGGACCTTTGGAAAATATTCGGGCTCCTTGACGCCGTCGTAGTTTTCTCGGCACGCAAAATGAGAATAACAAACAATTAAAATAAAGAAAATGCACAGTACAAACATATAAATTTTATTGGCTAAAATTGTAGAGAATAAAAAGATAAATTTTCTAAAATTTGAATGGTAAAATTTGGAGTTAAATTGAAGAAGTTATGAATTTTTAAAGTTTAAATAATTTTTGGAATTTAATTTAAATTTTAAATAGCCTCTAATCTACGGTAAACCAGGTTCACCGTGAACCAGCGCACTATGCACGTAGACCGAGATGCGGATCATCGTCAGATCAGGATCTAGCGGCCACATTACGCGCGGGGTTTTAAATGGAAATCAACGGATGATATTAAAATGTTTTGAACCGGTATAGATCAATGACTGGCGAGCACGCGGGGGTTTAAGTGGCGATGGACGATCGTGATTACATGGTACCAGTTTGATCATAATAGACGGATCAGATTAAGCCAACACATGATTTAATCTAAACCGTCTAGATCTAATCGCATGGCATGACCGGTTCGATACGACACACATGATACAGGATGGCGAGTGCCGTTCGTATCAGGCGATGGCAGGGGGTGGCTGCGATTGCATTGGTGACGATGATTGTCGATGGCCAGATCTAAGGGCATAAATGGAATAAGAATAGAGTGGCGAGTATAGGGGTACCAGAGATGAGGCTCAGGGTCGACGGATCATGGCCAGCGTTGAGCTAGGCGGCGGAGGTGTCTCGGGTTGTAGATGGGGAGGGCGCTCCGGTGGTCGCCGATGGCAAGAGGGTGCGGCCGGGGTCTGGGAGGTGATGAGAGTCACAACAGGATCATCGGCGAGGGAGACAGGGGCCTCCGGCGATGGTGAGCGGTGGCTGGAGCTCCAACAGAGGGGCGGCGCAAAAACTTCATTTAGGGTGTTCTGAATGTGCGAGGGCTATACGATTCCGGTGGCCTAGGCGCAGTGGAGGTCGAGGGGTTAAATAGGGTCACCAATAGGGTTTAAGGCTGTTGTAAACATGGAAAGGGTTTCTATATTTTATGCCGAGACCTTCCATGCATTGAAACCCTATGATTCCAGATGGGATCAAGGGGAATACATATCCGGTGTCAATTGGAAGGAAAGCGGCCGAGGGCGACAGGATTGGGAGCTAGGGTTTCGGCCGATGGAATTTGGGGGCGGTGGCATGGGGAAGATGAAGATACTAACAGGGCAGGGCCACGAGTTAGAGAGCATGGGTGCGGGCAGGGTGCGGCAGACGGCGCCGACAAGTGGGACCAAAGTGACAACGAGGGAGGCGGGCCACGGGGCACGCGTGAGTTAGGCGCAAAAGGCTGACAGGTGGGTTCAACCTATCAATGAAGGCGTGGGTGAAAGGGGGGTTGGGCTAGCCTAGAGGGGAAGAAAGGAGGGATGCAACCCAAGTTTAATTTAAACTCATTTCTCAATAAAAATAATTTTAGAAAATCATTTATAATTTATGAGTTATCTGCAAAGGTTCTAAAAATTTGTAAAAATTCTCAAAATATATCTTGGCCTTAAGAACCTCACAAAATTTTCTCAACTTAATATTTAAATTATTTCTCCATTTTTTATTTATTTGGACGTTTTTAGCTTATTCAAAAATCAAAAATAATTCTTTTATGCAAATTTTTATTTCTCAATTTATTTGTACCTTTGAAAATTAGGGCTATTATAGGGCTGCATCCGCATCTGCTTCAGGAAGTGGGCCTCATCAATCAAGGCCTTTGTTGCCTCTTGGCCCTTAGCCTTCTATGGCATCTAGAATACTTTCCGAGCAGCGGCGGCACCAAACGATGGAGTTAGAAGGCGCTCGCCTCCGAAGATAATGGGTGCAACATTTGTCACTAGCGAGATGGCGCTGCCAACATCTTCGAGATGGTGGAGAACGCTGAGGGCGGCCACCTTCCCGAAGATCTCTCCATACCTGGCGGCAGTGGTCCCCATCGTCCTCACTACCACTTGGACAAGCTACAGTCGACGAGCGAGGGGCTCGTTAGCGACGACAGAAGATGAAGGACAGGACGTGCTGAAGTGCTCCAAGACATCCCGAAGGACGTCTGATGTGAGTAGGGTGGCCCGATCTTTCGGTGAGTTGATAAGATAAGATAATTTCGATTGGAAGGAGATGACGTGGACGACACGACTACAACTGTATGAGACGTTTGTGTTGTGCCTTAGCGATCGATACACCAACTCCAAGGGTTGTTGATCTTATGGGTGATCAACATTGTTCCTGCAAGCAATCGAAGAACGAGCAAGAATAAGATAAAGGAGCAACTAGACTTGCTGGATATAAAAGACGCACGATGGATAGTTGGGGTTCTGAAACATGAAAATGGTAATCTAACCGATCATGAGTTTACACGAAAAAGTAGTATTGGCTAAACTTTTATCTAATCAAAACTCAAATTACAACTGAAGTCTCTAGGGGTATTTATAGCCCTAGGAATGTCCCAAAGTTTGGAAACTTATTACATATGGAAACTAATTATTTCCAAAATAGAATTACTAGAAAAAAGAAACTTAATCCTTAAGCCTTGGATGGGATTCTTTTGGTGAAATAAATATATTTTCTTCCATGTAGACATCCTTATCTTTCCAAAAATTCCAAGATCATCTAAATCGGAGCTTCCATGTGAAAGATATGCATGTGTGAAACTCGTGCTCTCCTTGAAGTCCGAGTCTGAGTAACACACATTGTTTTGGTTATTGCAATCTCCTCGGATCGAATCTGGAAGTATAGCTGCATCCATTGGAAAGAGGACGTCTCAAGCTTTCCAAAAAGTCCATGATCATCCAAATCGGAGCTGCCATGTAAAAGTTGTGCACATTTGAATTTGTTCCTGTCCGTGCATTCCGAATCCAAGTTGAAAACGTGTAGAAGTTAATCTCCAATTTCTCTTGGCACATAAATAACGTCCCAAATTTGTATATTATGTTTTCATGGCCTTGACTTTGTCCCCATTCAATTTCCATGATGTTCCATGCCCTTGATGTGCTCTTAACGTGTTGCTTGATCCATGAAAGAATTTCTGTAATTGAAAACAAAGCCAACTCATGGTGTAGCATCCTTAGCTCAAATATATAAAATGTAAATCTAATATAGAATGGATGAACCGTGGGTTGCTTATTGTAAAGTATAAGCATGGTTATATCCGAGCTAGTGATGTCCTCATCATTCTCTCCTTCTTGGCTACAAACCGTCCTCAGTTTGTTCTTGTATTCGTGGTCATTGTAGCTCCAAGAAAAATCGATATCATTGTGCAATATCACCCGTCCTTTTGTTACATTGTGAGTAGGAGCAAACCAACTCACCTTGGCATTTAGTTTCGCACGTGTTAGTGAAGAACCATCCTTGATGAAAGGAGACGAAAATGTGACGTTGTTGAACAGCTTAACATGCTCTCCTTCTTGAAAACATACCCGTGTATTTAAATCAAAACAAGAGACTCTCGAGATAATAGGATTAGTTAAAATGACTTGCTTGAGGAAATTATTTTCAGGCTTTACATGCAATTTCAAACCTGAACATATGTAAACTCTATGCACAAAGTATATACCTTTCTTATGGTATGTGCCAAATATATGAAAAATAACATTGGCAGGACATGGTAAATTAAACCGTGCAAATAATTTCTCCTTTAAACAAGTGATCTAAAAAAGATCCATAATTTCAATATATCCCCATGTATTTAAAGATGATAACAATTCAATTTCCTCATTCTCATTCGTAATGTGGAAAATATATTTAAAATCAGCGCTTGAGGAATTAACAATAGAAACAACACGTTCTTCCACTAGTTGTGGCATGTATATAAGTGAATGATTAACACACAACTCTTCTTTGTCATAAGGAGTTTCAAGCAAATCATCTATTAGCAAAGAAATTTCAGCAAAAGATTCCACTAATGGTTGCTCTATAATAGCATGAATATTGGATGATTGTGTTTGATGAGGAGCACACTCACCTTGATTAATTTCAATACATATATTACCTTGCAAAACCTTCTCTTATGATGTAAGTACATAATTTCTCTCTTTTTCTTGTTCAAGGTCAGTAAAACTAGAAGGCAAATTGATTGTCGTCTCCTCTAAATCAATAGCAATCTGAATTTTAGCTCGACATGCAAGTTCAAACAATTGAGAGAGAGAATTATATGTTTCATGAACAAGCACTTCTTGAATTTCTTTGTTAAGCCCACATAAAAATATATGTTCTGTAGCTTCTAAGCATTCATCTAAAGCACAACGTAATAAAGACAAATGCATATCATGATAGTATGAGGCAACGCTTCTGCTATCTTATTTTAAACATTGTAGTTTCTTTAACAGAATGTCAACATAATATGGAGGAACAAATACATCCCTCAAATATTGTTTTAATTCTTTCCATGATTGAGGTATTTTATCATGTCTACAAAGATATTTTCAATGATATGCAGCATCTTCAACTAACACTTTAGAGGCAGCCATAACCTTTTCTCTTTCAGAGAAGTTATACTTTTTAAATTCATTATCTACAGCTAGCTCCTATTGAATATATGCACGAGGATCATAATTTCCTTCAAAATAAGGTACTGTACATTTGAACCTATAAAGAACATCATCACATACCTTATATTTATCATATTGATCCCTCTTGTGTCGATGAATATGTCGATATTGAGCTTCACTATATCGTATCTCCTTGTGTATCCCTGCCATGATTAGTAGTAAATAAGAAACATACAAATAATATGTACGCTCCTATTAACTACAAGACTGTGAAGGCAAAGTCACACTCGCTCAATCCTGTATCAAGCTCTTATAAGTTCTTACCAATGCAAGCATGAAGGTGTTGTACACTAACTTAACCACAAACACCATGGAGATTAGATGTATCGATGCCTTGGAAAACACTTGGTTGTACAAGCTATAGTCAAATCTGTGGAGCTCTAGGTAAGCTAGAATTTGTAGCAAGGAAAACTAGAACCACATTAGCATAAGCAAATTGAGTAATTGTTCAACGTCGGTATTATGCTAGTCCTAGGCTTGAACGTACTAGAGATGCGAGCCTAGACACAAATGATACCACCAAACCGGTAATGGTAGAACTAGCTTTCCTCCTCTTCTGTCACAAGTTTTCTTTATCCACTTTTTTTCACAACTTTTTGGTGCGGCTCTTCTTATTTTTTTTCTTTTTTTGAGCACCTTTCTGCCTTTTTTCCTTTTTTTCTCTCATTTTTTTAAAGAACAACAAATGACAAACTCTTAGTACAGGAGTTCTGAACCTTGTATGATCCAAACCAGAAAGCAAACGACCTAATATGAAGATGACTCTAAAAAGAAAAATAAAGATCTTATTGTAAGCTTTCCAAAATGTATCAAAACTCTCCAATCCGAGTTGTCATGTGCGAGATATGATAGTTTTAGTAACACCTTCACAACTTGCCCAAATTATTCTCGAATTCCAACAAACAAACCGACTCCAATTTGATTTGAACTCGAAAACTAAGGGATAAAAATACCCTAAACACTTGATAAACAGACTGAAACATAGTGGTAAAAACGTGGCAAGAACTCGAAACTCTAAACGAACTAAACACTAAGACCAGCAACTTCACAAGACGATGCAACCAAAAACTCAAAAAGCCAATACCAAGCAGAACTAGTAAAAGGCTCAAAGAGACTTGGATCTCGGGTAATTTTTTTGTGTGGCTTTTTCTGGACTGTAGGAAAAAATGAAATAATAACTCACTGAGCAACAAAAGCTCTGATACCACTTGATGTGAGTGAGGGTGGCCCGTTCTTTCGGTGAGAGGAGGAGATAAGATGATAATTTCGATTGGAAGGAGATGACGTGACGACCCGACTACAACCGTACGAGACGTTCGTGTTGCACCTTAACGATCGATACACCAACTCCAAGGGTTGTTGATCTTATCGGTGATCAACCTTGTTCCTGCAAGCAATCAAAGAATGAGCAAGAACAATATAAAGGAGCAACTAGACTTGTTGGATATAAAAGACACACAATGGATAGTTGGGGTTCTGAAACATGAAACCGACGATCTAACCGATCACGAGTTTACACGAAAAATTAGCATTGGCTAAATTTTTATCTAATCAAAACCCAAATTACAACTGAAGTCTCTAGGGGTATTTATAGCCCTAGGGACATCCCAAAGTTTGGAAACTTATTACATATGGAAACTTATTACATACTAGAAAAAAGAAACTTATATCCTTAAGCCTTGGCTGGGATTCTTCCGGTGGAATAAATATATTATCTTCCATGTATACATCCTCAGCTTTCCAAAAAGTCCAAGATCATCTAAATCGGAGCTTCCATGTGAAAGATATGCATGTGTGAAACTCGTGCTCTCCTTGATGTCCGAGTCTCAGTAACACGCATTGTTTTGGTTATTGCAATCTTCTCGGATTGAATCTGGAAGTGTAGCTACATCCGTTGGAAAGAGGATGTCTCAAGCTTTCCAAAAAGTCTACGATCATCCAAATCGGAGCTGCTATGTAAAAGTTGTGCACGTTTGAATTTGTTATTGTCCATGCATTCCGAATCCAAGTCAAAAACGTGTAGAAGTTAATCTCCAATTTCTCTTAGCACATAAATAACGTCCCAAAATTGTATATTATGTTTTCATGGCCTTGACTTGGTCCCCAATCAATTTCCATGATGTTCCATGCCCTTGATGTGCTCTTAACGTGTCACTTGATGCATGAAAGAATTTCTGTAATTGAAAACAAAGCCAACTCATGGTGTATCATCCTTAGCTCAAATATATAAAATGTAAATGTAATATAGAATGGATGAACCTTGGGTTGTTTATTGTAAAAAATAAGCATGGTTATATCCGAGCTAGTGATGTCCTCATCAACGTCCATGGTTTCCACCACCACCCCTTTGCACTTCAACCATTCGACAAACAAGGCCTCCTACGACTACCTCAGCTCAGAGTTCGAAGCCACAAGCTCAGAAGACCTCTTTTCAAAGATGGCTTTCCGAGCCTAGAGCTTCTGAACTTTGGCCACCAGCCCATCTTGCTCAGCCTTAAGGCTGCCCGCCTCCCTTGTTCTTGTTGGAGCGTGTCCTCCAAGCTCGAGGCCGTCTCTTCCGAATCAACAAGGTGGTCCTAGAGTCTCACAGCCTCGCCCTCAAGACGGTCGCACTCATTGTCATAAGAAGTCATAGCCCCCTGAGCTAAGACAACAAACTGCAGGCAAATAAAGGGAGGTAAGTACAAGAACAGCCCTCCGAATAAATACTATGAAAGAATATGAAGGCTAGGCCCCAGAGTGATAAAGGGAGCCAGTAGAGGGACTTCGCCAACACCTTCCGGGCATCTTTGGAAGAAGAAGGCACCGAGTGGTGGGAAGCTCCCTCTAAAGCCTCCATCGAGCGGGCCCCGTCGTTCGACCTAGACAAGTTCACCACCTCAATGGGGGCCTTTCCCTTTGGCTTGCCCTCTCCTCGAAGGACGAAGGGATCTTCGATGGAGCCTCCACCAAGGTATCTGAAATAAATTACAGTATGTATAAAACACTAAAAAAAGTAATTTAGGTACCATGTGATGGACTCAAGACATGACTAGAGTGGGAACGTACCAATTTCGACACCAGTCTAGGACTACACTAGGCTGCCCACGTACTCAAACATTCAGAGGAACTCCACACCGAAGTCCCCCAGATACCCAAGCTAGGGATTAGCCACCCAGGTCGCCTCCTCCTCATCCGCCACCACTTCGGCAGCCACCAGCATCAAAGCCTCCGACTCTACCACCCAGACCTGTTCGGCTGTTCGTTCCTCTGCAACCGGTGTAGGGGCCGGCTCCACAGTCTAAGAAGTCGAAGGGGACCTCAGATAGACCGGGCTCTTCGGCTTGCGAGCCGTCTTCTTTAAAGGAGGCTTCTAGGCCCCTGCCAGCCCCTTGTCGGCCTTCCTCTTCCTTGTGATGGGGTCCAAGTTGTCCAGGTCCAGAAGAGCAGGAGGCTCGGTCCCAAGTTCACTCCACACCCAGTTGTATCTCTCCTAGGACCCCACCAGCTCGAGCCTCTGTTTCTTCTCTCCAAGAGTAGGGGGCCCGACAACCTTCTCAACTACTCGGACCACTTTCTCTAGGGTCATAACCATCCGTGAGTCTATGAAAGCAAAGGTATTACTTTATAAAACATTTATAGAAAGAAAGTTGTTGAAAATTGTAGGATGGGTTGCAGAGCATACCTATAGAGTCAGAGGGTATCTCACGGAGGCCTCCCTCTTGAGCCCCACGAAAGGCAAGAGGCCAGCTGACCTTAAGAGGGGGATGCAGAGGGAGATGATTTCCTCTACTAAATCCCGCAAGCTCATACACTGATCCACGATATCCATGAGTCGGACGTGGGCCCAAATCGATCCCACATTCAACGAAATCTCAACCTCCCTCTAGTATAGGATCTCCCGAGGGGCCCCGAACAAGACAGAGCCCACCCCCACCTCGATGTAGAACCACCGAAGGATCCAGTCAGAGTACCACCGCTCATTGATGGCATTTGGGGAAAGCTGTTGGAGATCCACGTGGTACAGACGAAGGACTTTGACCCGTAGCTTTGAAGATGCAAGCCTAAGCCCTACATCGAAGAAAGCTTCGAAGACTACTACCTCCCCTTCACGTGGCTCAGGAATGACCTCGTCCTCAGACACCCGCGTCATGACCCTAGGATCGAGCCGCTCGAACACAGCCTCCCTCATTGTTTCCTCGGTGCAGGTTGACCTATCTAGGATGATGGTCTGCTCCAAGTACTTCTCGGAGGGTGGTCAGAGATCCTGAGGGGCGTAAACCCTAGGGACACCTGAAGCTCCTAGTGTTGTCGCCGCCACTGCCACCGCCCGCTGCTGGATGAGAGGAGAGTCCGAGGCGGACTCCTTGGCACCTTTCTAATGTCTTTTGGAGGCGCTCGAGAAGCAGAATGAGAATGACTAGGAAAAGGGGCTCCGAAAGCTAAGTTTTGGAAACGAGGAGACTTCACGGTAACAGAAGACATCATTTCCCTTTTATAGGGTCCAAGGGCTTATACCGCAAGCTTCTGCACGATGCCTATTCTCAACCTTTTTACGCCAACCCCCATCACTAACAAGTGGGGCCTTCGTTGAAGAACTCTTGGAAACAAAATCCTGGAATACCCACGACAATTAGTATTTTGGAAGTGACGTCCCATCAAAAATGACGATTGGTTACCCGAGGCAATCCCCGGAGATCCCTAGGCAAACATTTGGGGTGCCAGTGTAGTAATCGATTTCCCGAAGCCGCATGTCAGTACTCCAAGCTGAAGCCTTCCTTGAAGGCATCGACAGTGGACACCTAGACTCTAGACCCCTTCGCTTGACCCCCTCCGTGACTCAGGGTGTGACGAAGCTATTTGTAAGTACCGCCTGTATTCTAAGATCAAAACATGGAATTATTTCTTATGTATATTGCCTTTCCCACGATGCAGGGCATTTGAAAAGACATATTCGAGGGGCTATTGTTGGGGGGAAATAATCCCATCAGTCCTGTCATTATGGGGACAACTCTGAAGGACAATTTCAGAGCATACAAGGTGCGAAGCCTTTTGTCGTCACTATAGTACATCAAAGGAGGAAGCCCGAAGCCGTTGGCACTAGCCCCGACAATGGCACACGAGGAGGAATCCGAATCCTTCAAGCATCCCAGTGGCCCCTGTCACCTCACTACCCCCAGAGGCCCCGCCTCCGAAGGGGCGCCACAAAACGGGACAAGACATTTCCTTTACTAGGGTGTTCACACGTGCGCTTACCATTTTACCCCTACAGGGCCTTATGAATAGAGTCCACTATGACAATTGTAACTAGAGGGTAGAAAAGTATTTCTCTGTTAGATCCATGCCTATAAATACCCCTCCCTTCTACTGTAATAGGGACATCAATTCACATAATAAGACACACTTCGAAGTGTTCTAAGGCTATTATCCTATATTCGGAGGCTTGGTTCAGTCTGCAATCAATCCTCTCTTTCAATTAGCCCTTCGAGGCTATTCAAACATGTTAGCATAATCTTTTATGCCAACACCTATCATTTCAAACAAAAGACATCTGAACCAAGGAAAAAAACAAAAAATGTTGAATAAACTCACGCCATAGCCACGGGGGATTAAACTCAAAATCATCCTTTCTCCACTAATCCATGAATTGTTTCGTTTAACCATGGATGCTAATATCCACTTCTTGATTTGATTTGCAAATTTTATACATGATTATTTTTTAAAAAAATTTGGGGGTACAAGTGTACCCCCTTGCACCATGCTAGGTCTGCCTCTATCCTCAACGAGCGTCTTTGCCACTACAGTGATGACTGCCCCAGCGACGTCTACCACAGCCGGTGTCCGCACCTCTGAATGCCTCCACCCCCACCCAGCCCAATGTCGCACCATACCTCAACCCAGCCCAATACAGCTTTGACGCCGCCCTACACCCTCCCCTCCATCCCCCTCAGCCCTCGTGATCTCCTCTCTGCTCGGCTCCTCCAAAAAGAGAGAAAGGGAACCCCCAATACGACACTGCACATGCACTAGATTCTTGATCGGATTAGGCCCAAGGGATGTGGGAGTCGTTAGCACTCATGCTAGCTGGCACCGCTGGCAACAATGTTGACAAGGACCTCTAGAAGGGTACCCACATCCTCCCTCTACTTCAAGCTCAAGGTCCACCGCCCTTGGCCTCCTCCCATCTTCTCCCCATGTCTCCAAATCACGACTCTGCCATTCGATTCGATGGCGCCCTCCCAGTGTTTCGTGTAGGTGATTAGGGAGTACTCGTTGAATAGGATCTAGATCAGTGGCGTCCTCATGGATAGGTTCAGGAATTCATACATTGATATAACCAACTTCAGCTCCAATGGTAGCCCCATGCATCGACTCATTGAGAAAGTGATGGACATTTCTTGGGTTTTGTTGATAGCAAAAAATGGCATTAATGGCTAGATCATCAAAATATCAATTTTGGTGATTCGGGCCAAAAATACACATGTCCAGAGTCTGTTCGAAGCCCTACAGGGCCGAAGTCCAATGAGCTATGGGCTCCGAAAGCCTCTAGCCAGCCCATGGGCTTCGACCGGGAAGCCTTCAGAGGCCCACGCCTCCAAAGCTTCGGCCTGAGTAGCCAGACCGAAGCCCTATAGGGACGAAGGCCCATCGGGTTATGGGTTCCGAAAGCCTCTAGCCAGCCCATGGGCTTCGGCCAGGAAGCCTTCGGAGGCCCATGCTACCGAAGCTTTGGCCTGAGGAGCAAACCTCAATGGGCCTAGCCGAAGCCCACGCTGCCGAAACTTCGGCCCGAGGAGCAGGCCTCGACGGGCCTGGCCAAAGCCCACTTCGGTAGAGGTGGAGTTGTATGTGTTTCCAGCTCAACTTTTATCTCTATCTGGCCAGATTAATAGCAGATTAGATTAGGAATTAAGCCCCTATAAATAGAGAGGCAAGGCCGGCGTAGAAGCCCCCCAACTCAAACCAAACCAAAGCCCATGCTTTGATCGTATTTACTTTACCTTTATTTTCCTGTACCTCTTCGTGGGTTTGCCTGGAAGCCCTCCACCGGCCACTACGGAACAGTGGTAACCCTTGTTACTTCGCCTGTGAAGTATCCATTAATCTACGTAATAGATTGTTATCGCCTTGTTACTTCACCTGTGAAGTATCCGCTAATCTGCGTAATAGATTGCTACCTTCGCTACTAGTGCGACACTTAGCAAAATTTGGTCCTCAGGCCGAATTGGTACTTCACATTCTTCTGTTGCAGGTCCGCACGTTCAGAGTCACTTCGTAGGAGGTATCCGGGGCTGAGAGATCAGTTTCGGAGGTCGTCAGACACCCTTCGGCGGGACTACATGGTCCGGTAACAGGCTTCGCCAGTATACTTCATCGCAATAGGCTCCGCTATGACCATACTCCGCACCAGACGAAGTTGCACCCGTGCGTGGCCCTCGCGTTACTATTTTGTAGTTTGCTGTATCAGAGATCGCACGCCGAACCCCGCTATTCGGAGGTGATCATCGCGTCTAGATCCGTTTGGAGTCCATCTTCGACCGGATCAGTCCGAACGCCGAAGCACCCTTCGGTGGAGCACTTCGCACCAGACGCCGAAGGTACACTTCGGTGACCCCTTCGCACCAGACTTCGAACCAGACGGGCTTCGACTGGTTTGTTGATTTTATTCTGTTTAATCTATCTCTTTCGGCTAATTGGATTATTTTGTGTAATCTGGTTGCCTGGCGACTCCACCTCCCTTATCACTATTAAGGGTAGTCGGAACGCGATGTCGGTGCCACGTCACGCTTAGGCTTGTCCCTAAGTATCTGTGCACTTTTGGATCATCGAACTGACCCAAGTGCGGGGCGCGCTTCCGTGTCAACAGGTTTGTGATAATGGACATTTTTACCACAATGGTGACAAAATTGAGCATATTGGCGCAGATTGCTTGCTTTTGGGTAGTGGGATCATTTGTATTCTTGTGATCTAACTATTTTCTGATGCTTCGAAGGTTTGGAGATTTTGCTACAAGCTTGCCCATTGGATCTTAGATAGTTGTTATATTTTGATCCTTTAAGGACATCTCATTGTAGTTTATATAAGATAAATATATCAACAAAGAGTTACAATTTTGTATTGTGTATTTGCTACACGATGCTAGCTTGTCAGGTGCATGTGCTTCTACACAGGATTTTATTTAGAGAGTAGGTTTAGATTTTTATGGCAATGAAAACTCTAGATTTTTCATATAGTTTTGAAAAGAAATGTAAAAAGTGTTGAAGTGTGAATATAGCAATTTTGCGTTGTAGCTATATATGCTGATAGAAGTTTATTTGGGACTGATATATGAAAACATAATGATTTAGGTTTAGTATAACATTTTTAGCAATCCATCCCAGATGAAATGACATATAAGTATAGGAGACAAGAATGTAATACTTTGTGCTCCCTGTTACATTAGCTATTTAGAGCATCTCCAAAATCCTCTCCATTTTTGACTCTCTATTTATTCATTTAGCCAACTCTCTAAAAAAATTTCTCTCCAAATCTAAGATGTATTCTAACAGACTTTCTATTCTCAACTCTCTAAACAGTTTAGTCTCACTTTTAAAATCTCAAAATATTTTCAAAGATTTGATTTTAAAAAAATAGAAAAAGTTATAAAATTTGCAAATTTTACAAATTTTTTTAAAAACTTCTTTTATTTCTTTTTCTCCTTTTTCCCTTTCCTTTTTCCTTTTTTCTTTTTTTCTTTTTTTCTTTTTCTTTTTCTTCCTTCTCTTTCCACTCCTTTCTTTTTCTTTCTCTTTTCTCCCCTTTCTTTCTTTTGTTTTCTATTTCCTTCTTCCTCCTGCCTGAGGGCACCTGGGCGGTACTGCCAGTGGAACGTGGGCACGGGGCATGCTAGTCTGGGCGCGAGGCTAGCGTGGGGCTAGCAACGGAGCTATGGCAGCCAAATATGTAGGGCGACGACGACCAATGGCACGGGGCAACGTCAGTGGCGACCGGCGCGGGGCGGCGGCGACTGAGGGCGCTGGCATAAGATGAAGCAGCCATGACCTAGGGCCTGGTAGCTTTGTCGCGCGAGGGAGGCTGACACGCCGTGGGCGCCGGATTGCCAGCCAAATTGGCTGGACAGATTTAGGCAGCAGAGAGCTCGATTTGGCTAGCCAGTCTGTTAGAGAGCAATTTTTTGCTTAGATGGCCAAAATTTGGCTTGGAGAGTGAGATGGAGAGACTTTTGGAGATGCTCTTAGGCTGTACAATTTGGTCCTCATATGTTTCAAGATTGAATAGTTGAACGATGCTTAATTTTGTTAAACATTACAAATTTCATACATAATGGTTTGTTGACGAGGTGGTGTTGTTTGGCTGTCTCCTCAATAGATGGAAGGCTAAAGAATCCATCAACAGTGAGAAGCAGATTTCTAGGCTAAATCAAGATCTTGCCAATGTTCAAAACAATCGGGAATTATGTTCTAGATAACCATGTCCTTGCAATCTCGAGTAGACATGTGGTAGGGAAAAAATCTTTTATCCCATCAAATGAATACAACTTATGTAAGTTAATACAACAGATGAGATTACACAAGAGTAGGAAGAGTAATTTCATACTGTTAGTTTTATTTAGTCCTACATGGATCATGGAAGATCCTTTCAAGTATACTTGTGCAAAATGGCATGTTTAAAATAAATGGACTGTCAAATGGTGTTTATACATGACATTTGCACATGAACAAGTTATGGTTGTAAGTCTAAATTATTGAATTTATGGTTGTAAGTCTAAATTGTTTATATTATTATATTGGTTTCTCTAAAGACATGAATAATTTTTTTCTAATACAACTTTGTAAATTTATTTTCTATTAAATTTTATTATAAACTCACTGAATTATAGAAATAAAAGATTTTATTTGTGACAATCCTGAATATGGTTTTTGTCATCTTGAAAAATAAATTCCACTAAAATAAAATTCACTAATTATGTAATGATATTACGATAGTTTATAAAAAACTAACATGTATTGATAAGTAGGTCGTAGTGTACTTTTTTGACATACTAATTTTAGAGTATTTGTAAGGTATTAAAATTATATTTTAATCCATAGCAACGCATAGGTATTTAACTAGTAACAATGAAAGGAGAGGTTACCACCACTCTCTCCACAGAAGCATGGTCGTGCGTCTCATGGGTAGAGGGGTAAAAATGAAGGACAGCGTGGTAGGCATTCGACATAATGCTTCCACATGGAAGATACAAGTACGAGGACAGCGCGGCGAGGCCCAGTCGAAAGGTGAGCACGAAGGGGATCATCCATTCCACTTTAGATCCATTTGGCTTGGAATTAGGTGGAACAGAATGACTCCAAAAAGAGATTATTCCCTGTAGATTCGGAACCATTCGTTTCCCCAAAAAAATGAACTGAGCAGCTCTGTTCCCCTCCATGCCCGGCTCTAGCCTCCACCTCCAAGTACGCTCCTCTTCTCCTATCACGCCCCGATTTTATTTAAAACCAGGACTTTATCTAATTTCCAGAGAAAAACAATAAATACCAGATGTTCATCACAAGCCATCATACATACGACAATCATTCGTGGTCCGCAGACCACATTATTACACAAGTGTAACAAATAGAAGAAACTAATAAAAGAAATCTATGCGATGAACATCTCCGCCAGTCTCGCATCCTTGACTAGGACAGCTACTCTAGACCTCCATCTTCGTAGAACTTATCGTCTAAAAGATTTACTCAATGGGTATGAGTACAAAGGTACTAAACAAGCCACAGAAAATCCAAATAGTAATGTAGGGTAATAACAAAGGAGGGATAATGGTTTAAAGTGCGGAAAAGTACATTTTTATATTACAACATTTAATGTAGTCAAGTTTAATTATACAGAATAATAAACGTGAATAATGCAACATCTTCTAACTCGAGGAGTACAATCAGCCCTCCTCGCTCAACAGTCCTTACATGTCATATCATCATGCAACACTCATAATTGTAAACTAACTACGAGAGGTCACGCAACCCACCCTTGATCATGGGCTCGACTTTTCAAAAATATTTAAACTTTGATCAGAGGTGTACTACTATACCCACAAGGCACTCATCCCTGCACACCGCAGTGTGTTTAGATGACCCAAGTCATACAAACTCGTGCAAAAACCATTAGCATGAGACGCTCCAATTCGATAACACACACTCTAGGTTTTGTCGGCGCGCCAGCGCACTGGACAACGTCACACCCCCTTTTGTGCCTCGTCGGTACAAATCACCCGTAGGTGCTACTTGACCCATCTCCAAATGGTGCCTCAAGTTGGAATGTCCCATACATCTAGTTAGGACTTACCCATTAGACTTGTGGTTAGTACGGAAGTGCTTTGCAAGGGATCCCGTAGACCGGTCCTTATAGTGCCCCGGGTGCGACTAATCAATGCCCTCGCTTGCACCCGGAACCTACCATGCTAACATACTTAACCAAAACTCCATGTCTACCAGAATATCAGGGGTGAGAGAAATAACCGGGGAATCATATAATAGAATCCAAGTATCTACGACTCGTTTTTAATCCTATAGTAGTTGTGTTGATACATTGGACACTTATAATATTATTAAGTATAATGGTGACAAGGAATTCAGACTCGATAGCATGGCTTGAGTTTGCACATCAAGGTCGGGGATCTGATAAATATAGTGTAAGGTTGTCCATTTGACTAATGCAGATATAACCTATGAGTTTTAGCGATAATTAATTAAAAATTGGGTTCAATATGCTCAAAATAGGGTTGGTGACTTGCCTAGATTAGTGAAAGGAGATGGAGGAACCTCAGGGAAAATAGTCCGGCTCCTTGACGGTGTCGTAATCTTCTAGGTACGCAAAACGAGAATAATTAACAATTGAGAGAAACAATAAAACAAACAGTACAAGCATTTTAATTAAGTTGTTTAAAGTTGTAGAGAATGTAAGGAGGGATTTTATGGAAATGAAAATGGTGGACTTTGGAAAAAATGGAGAAGATAGGAAATTTTAAAGTTTAAGAATAATTTTCTTGGTTTTGTTTTGAATAATAAGTGTACACACATATCAATTAAATTGGTTAATAATATAGAAGACAAAGAGATAAATGTTCTGAAATTTGAATGGTAAATTTTAGAGTTAATTCCAAGGAGTTATGAATTTGAAGTTTGAAATGATTATTCTCAAATTATATTTAAATTTCAATTAAAACAATATAAAAGTTTATCATAAACATATAAATTTTATTGGATGAATATGAAGAGAATAAAAATATATGCTCTCTAAAATTTGAATGGTCAAATTTGGGGTTAATTTGAAGAAGATATGAAATTTTGAAGTTTAAAACAATTTATGAATTTATTTTAAATCAGAAACAGTCTCTGGTCCACAGTGAGCAGAGTTCACGCTGAACCTAAGGACTGTGCGCGTGGACCGGATCCATCGCAGCCGTTGGATCTCGATCGGACGTGCGTGGGCGGTGCAGGTGCGATAAATGAAAATAAATGGCCGAGATTAGATCATGGCGAAACGGTACCGATGGACGGCTCAGATTGAAGAGGGCAATTAAATGAAAGTGAGTGGCTCAGATCACCCGATATCGGTCAACGGTGGTCAGGACTGATCAGGGCACTCCGTTACGCAATCTAATCTTGGCCGCACGTTATAGATCGAGCAGTCCAGATCAATTATGACACGACACAGGTAATTACCCATGTGGTCACCTTCTCCAGCGATGGCAGGAGCTTGCGGCGAGCGGGGCAGTGACGGCGGTGGCCTTGGGCCCGAGTTAAATGTGAAAATGGAAGTAGAACAGTGGTGCAAGCGTAATGGTACCAAAATTGAGGCTTGATGGTGACGGGTCAAGGCCAGCGACGAGCAGGGCAGCAAAGGGCATTTGGGTCGATAGCGACGGCGGCGTTCCGGCGGTTAGCAGCGTGAGTAGAGCGATGGCCGGGGACAAGCGAGCGATGGTGGTCACAACGGGACCTACGGCGAGGGTGGCGAAGTCCTCAGGTGACGGCGAGTGGTGGCCGGAGTGGAAACAGGGTCGGTGGTGCAAAAAGGGTGTGTGGGCATTCTAGAAATGCGAGGGCTCGGCGAAAAGGCATGGCCTGGGTACGGTGAAGGTAGGGGGCTTTTATAGGGGCGTTGGCGGTGTTAAGAGGGCACAATTGGGGGAAGCCAGGAGTAATATCACCTTAACGCCGGTGAGCTCGACATGCATGGTGATACACTAAACCGGGATGGGATCGCGTGCGATTTAATGGGGGAATTGATCACCGGGTTGCAGGAAATTTATTCGTGGGCTCAATTTAAGGAATGGCGCATGGCGGGGGTGGATTGTAGGGCTAGGGTTTTTGGCTGGCGTCGGGGGGGGGGGGGGGGGGCTAGATTGGGGGCAGACCTCACGGGGAAGAAGCATCTGACGGGTAGGGACGACCGGTCAACGGGCGCGAGTGGAGACAGACTCAAGCGGGCGATGCCGACAGGTGGGCCTGCGCGAAGGAGAGAGGAGCGGAGGCTGACATGTGGGGGCTATAAGGCAATGAGCGAAGGCAGGGCGCGGGCGCGAGCGTGGGACTCGGCATCGACAGGTTGTGCTCGAGTGGCAGTGAGGGAAGAGAGAGAGATTGTGGGCGCACGCGAGAGGGGAGGCTGGCAGGTGGGGCTCGAGTGTTAGTGAGCGTGAAGAGTGGGTTTGGCCGGCTTGAGAGGGGAAAGGAGGGATCGGCCCAATAGGGTTAAAAACCAGTTTTTGATTAAAAATAATTGTATAAATTTGTTTATAAGATAAGAGCCATCAGGAAATGTTCTAAAAATTTGTAAAAATTCTCAAAAATATATTTTGGTCTTATGGACCTAACATAATTTTCTCAGCTCAAAATTTGAATTATTCCTTCTCGTTTTTATTTATTTGGACATTTTCAGCTTATTCAAAATTCAAGAATAATTCTTTTCGTAGGAAAATAAATTTTCTCAAAATTTTTATTTGGATGCCTCTTTTGGTTCAAGCCTAATCAATTGCCTTTAATCAAGTAAAGTTTTTTATTTTTCTTTACTTTACTCTTCCTTAAGGTTTTCTAGTTAATTCAACCATTTTATTATCCAAATTTAATTAATTTATTTAAAAAAAATATTTTCTCCGATTTATTTAATTTAGAATATTCAGGGTGTTACATCTCCCTACCTCCCACCGCTGCCCTCCTCTTCTCCAACTAAGGCCTCCTCATGATCGCCGTCGCGCCTCCACCTCCTGTTGTGGCACAAGCTCGAATACATGCACGCCAAGTGACTCTCACCATTCGAGTGTGAGGTTCCTCCTCCATCGCCGGATGCCTTCACCGCTGAGCTCATTGTTGACGGTCTCGACATCAGAAGAGGTGGACTAAATGATTGACAAAGGACAAATCTTTTGATGATCCATTTTTCTCTGGGAATTTTCATTTGCAGTGTGGTCCTTAGACTAGAACTAGATGCAAATGTTTTTTCTTCTTTATTCTTTTTCATTTTTACCTTCTAATGTCCTACAGTTTGGCCATGGAGTAGTGACTAGTAAGTCGGGATAAGAATAATGAGAAAAAACAGTGTTAGTTTAAACAGGAAAGGAGATGATGGATTATCACCCATGTTTCTTTCGGTTTCAGTGTTTCATTTTTGCAGAACAAGACACCTGGAACCGCAATGACACTTGGAACAAGGAAGTTCTAGAGCAAGCATCTAGAAATTATGTATGTTGAACATTGCTATTGAACTATATGTGTTGAATCATTCTATTTTACTTGTACATGTTATCATTGTTGTATAATTATTTCATATGTGTCATGGTTATTCACTAATCATTGTATTTTGTGTCTGATTTCCTCTTTTGAACCAAACAAGGGATATAACCGCTGTATTCTATCTGATTACACAACCAAACATAAAATGGAGTAATTCCATTCTTGCTTTCAAACGCAGAACGGAGCCATTCCATTCTCAAAATTTGAAACAGAGCCATTCCGTTCTATTAGATTGCTGAACCAAGCATCGGTCTCTGTCAGAAGCACTCTGGGCTTATGAGATGGCGTGACACGAATCCACTCAACTACCACCATATCAGCTAGTCTATGGCCATGAAGTAGTACTACCGTGGAAAAATAACATCGGCTTAAGAAGGATTGCACTACAGGACCAACTCACAGTCGATGATTATTATAATTTAATGACAGATGTCCTAGTCGATCTAGCATAGGTCCGATTAAGAGCCCTTGAGAATATTGAAGGAAACAAAGCAAGGGTTGCTAGGTGTTGACGCCAAGAATTGGTAAAGCTCAAGGCCCACCAAAGAAGGCCCATGGTCAACAAAAGGTCAAAGAAGATCTGGTCAAAGAAAGTCAAAGAAGTCTGTTCGCAACAGCTATAAGATCGGATGGGGAGCCGATGGAGATAAGAGTAACTGATTGTGATGCCCCGATTTACCAAATCGGAACATTACTGAATTTCCAAAGAAAAACAATAATACAATAGGTTCATCATGCGACAACGTACATACGACAGTTATTCGTGGTACGCAGACCACATTATTACATTAGAGTGAAAATAAAATAAACAATAAAAAGCATGACGAACGCCCTCTTCAGGATCTTCTTCTTGACTGGGTCGCTACTCCAGACCATCCTCCTCGTAGTAAGCAGCCTCTGAAGTGTTTGTCCAATGGGTATGAGTACAAAAGTACCCAACAAGCCACCGAAAATGCAATAGTAATGCAAGATAATAACAAGGGAAGGATAATGGCTAAAAGTGCGAAAAAGTACATTTTTCAGTTATTGCATTTAGTGTAGTCAAAGTTAATCATGCAAAATAGTGAACATGAACAACATCATACCATCTAACTCGAGGAGTACGTTTTCCCTCCTCGCTCAACAGTCCTTACATGCCAAGTCATCATGCACATACATTAAAAGTAAACTAACCGTGGGATGTCACGCAACCAGCCCTTGACCGTGGGCTCGGCTTTTCGAAAAGATTTAAGACTCTGATCAGAGGTGTACCACTGTACCCATAAGGCACGCACTCATCACATACACCAAAGTGTAACGAGATGACCCATACCACGACAACTCGTGCCAAAACCTCAGCATGAAATGCTCCAAGCGATAATCACCTGCTCTAGGTTTCACCGGCGTGCCAGGCCGCATCCCGGCTAACGTCGCACCCTCTTTTGCACCACGTTGGTACAAGCCACTCGCAGGTGCTGCTTGAGCCATCTCCAAGTGGTGCATCGGATTGGAACACTCCATACCTTAGTTAGGACTTACCAACTAGGCTTGTGGTTAGTACGGAAATGTATTTCAACGGATCCCGCAAACCAGTCCTTATAGTGCCCCGGGTGCTACCGACCAATGCCCTAGCTTGCACTCGGAATCCACCATGCATACACTAATAACCATGACTCTATCACCGATAGAATTCCAGAGATAAGAATAACGGGGATCATACAGTAGATTCCAAATCGCTACGACTCATTTTTAGCCTATAGCAATTGAGCCAATACTTCAGACACTAGCTAATAGTATTAATAGTATGGTAACAAGGAGTTTAGGCTAGATAGCATGGCTTGGGTTGCACATCAAGGTCGGGGGATCTAAATAAATATAATGTAGGGCTTTCATTTGACTAATGCATGTATATCCTATGTGTTTTAGCGATAGTTTAACAAAACATGGGTTCAATATGCTCAAAAGTTTGGTTTGGTGACTTGCCTTGTTCAACGAAAGGCGACGGGGGAACCTCCGGGTAATATTCCGGCTCCTCGGTGGCGTCGTAGTCTTATCGATACAATTAAATTAAATGTAACATTTAATTAAACAATCCAAAAACCACACAACAGGCATATAAGTTTAGATTGCTTTGAACCAAGGAAAGTAAAGTCATTAAGTTTCTGAAATTTATTTTATGAATATTTAAAATGAACTTTAATGGAGTTATGGCCTTTCAAAAAAAGAATAAAAATGTAAACTAATGTATTTTAAATTTCTAACTAATTTAAAATAAGAAGTTCAGTGTAAACCTAGTGGGTCTATTACACTAATATGGAGAGAATAAAATATAGATTTTTCTGAAATGGAAATGAACAAATTTTGGGTTCATCCTAAAGTGCATTTGAATACTTTATTGAATAAACATAAAATAATCAAAATAAACCTACTGTTTATATTGCATTAACATGTAGAGAATAAAATTATGAATTTTCTGGAATTGAAATGGTTAATTTGGAGTTAAAATGAGCAAGATATGAATTTTAGAAGTTTAAAACCATTTCTAGAATTTAAATTAAACCAAAAACAGGTGTCAGTCCACGATGAACCAGATTCACCGTGAACCCATGCACTGTGCGCGTGCGACGGATCGTGGATCACCGTTGGATCACGATCGGGCGGCCACGGGCGAGGCAAGGGTTTTAAATGAAAATGGACGCGCGAGATTACATGATACCCCTTCGCAGTGATCCAACGGATCCGATTAAATCGGCCACGTGGCACCACCTACACCCGTGTCGGTCGTCTTCGCCGGCGACGGCAAGCGGGCCAGGGGCCACGGTGAGCGATGACGATGGATCCTAAGGGCTAAAACGGAAGGAGGGGACTACGAGGATCACGAGGGTACCATTGGCGGGACGAATGGTCGTCGGAGCGTGGCCGACGATGAGCGGTGGCGGTGAATATGTTCGGGTCCTCGTCGACGATGGTGTTCCGGTGGGGTTCGGCGGCGATGGGGTGGTGGCCGAGGTCGGGATGGCGTCGGCGGTCACAGTGGTGCGGTCATCGAGGACGAAGGGGACTCCGGCGACGGCGAGCGATGGCTGGAGTGAGGGCAGCGGTGAGGCATTAAAAGGAGTATCTCGGGCATTCTGTTCATTCTCGTAGCGAGTAAACATGAGGGTTGTGCGCGGCGGTGGTCAGGGGTTTAAATAGGGGTACCGGCGGGGGCAAAGGGGGCGCAATTGGGGGAGGCCGAGAGTAAATGTGCTTCAACACCGGTGAGCCTCTTTCCATGCATGCGGACGACAGTTCCGGGGTGATGATGCGGTGGAGTAATGGGGGAAACGGCCGGCGGGGCGCGGGGAATTCAATGCCGGCGACAGATTAAAGGGAGGGGGCTGGCAAGGGCAGATCCGAGGCAGGTTTAGTGCTTCGGCCAGTGAGGGGGGATTTGGGGGTGGATTTCACGGAGACGATGAGCCTGATGAGTGGGGGCCACCGGTCAGCGAGTACGGGGCGAGGGCGTGGCAACGGGACGCAACCGACAGGTGGCGCCTAGGCGTCGGGCGTGCGCGCACGGAGGGAGAGGGTCATTGACCACTGGGGTCCGCCTGTTAGTCCGGGGCGTGGGGAGGAGTGGGCTAGGCCAGTCAGTTGGGGGAGAAAAAGGGAAAGGGGCCTGTTACTGTTTAAATTCATTTCTGAATAATTTTAAATGCTACAATTGGTTTAAAATATTTGGGTTGCTTCCAAGAGTGATAAAAATTTGTAAAAATTCTCAAAAATATATATTGGCCTTGGGATCATATACAAAATTTTCTAGCCTCTGGTTTGGATATTTTATCTAGGTTCTAGTTCAATTAAGCTTAGAAGGGTATTCAAGGTATTTCAAAATTAATTATTTCCATAAAAATATAATAAATGGTATTTTTATTTCTCTGAAAAATTTGGGGTGTTACAAACCTATCCCCCTTACAAAGAATCTCGTCCTCGAGATTGGAAAGCTACTCGAATAGCTCGGGGTATTGCGCTTTCAACTCGTCTTCTTTTTCCCATGTGGCTTCTTCAACGGGGTGATTGTCCCACAAAACCTTGCAGAAACGAACCACACGGCTTCTGGTTACCCTTTCCTTAACTTCTAGAATCCATACATGTTTCTCATTGTAGGTCAAGTCCTCTTGGACATTGAGCTGTTGGAGGTCGGCCTGTTCGGTGGGCACACGGAGACACTTCTTCAGCTGGGATACGTGGAGCACATCATGGACTCCTGTCAAGGATGGAGGTAGTTCTAGCTGATATGCCACTTCTCCTTGCTGTCGGAGGATCTGAAAGGGTCTGACATAGTGAGGTGCTAACTTGCCTCTCATGTTAAACCTTTGGGTGCCACGGAGGGGAGTGACTCGGAGATAGACATAGTCGCCCTCCTCAAAGGTTAGGTCTCTCCGTCGGTTATCGGCATAGCTCTTCTACCGGGACTGGGCTATCTTCAATATGTCCCTGATGATCTTGACTTTCTCTTCGGCTTCTCGCAATATATCTGTCCCGAATAGCTGCGATTCTCCGATTTGATCCCAGAGTAGTGGCGTTCTGCACTTACGCCCATAAAGTGCTTCAAACAGGGACATCTGCAGGCTAACTTGGTAGCTGTTGTTGTAGGAGAACTCCGCATAAGGCAAGTTCTTATCCCACATTCCGCCAAAGTCTAGAGCGCAAGCTCTAAGCATATCCTCCAACACCTGGTTTACCCTTTCGGTTTGGCCATCGGTCTGTGGATGATAGGCGGTGCTAAAGTTTAGTCGGGTGCTGAGTTCTTCCTAGAGATTCTTCCAAACTTGGAGGTAAATTGACTCCCTCGGTCAGATACGATCTTCTTTGGAACTTTGTGCAGGCACACAATACGGGTCATGTACAACTCAGCCAACTTTGCGACGGTGTAAGTTGTCTTGACGGGGATGAAATGGGCCACTTTGGTGAGTCGGTCGACGATCACCCAGATAGAGTCATGATCGGCTTGGGTCCTGGGCAGTCCCGTGATGAAGTCCATTCCTATTTCTTCCCACTTCCATTCGGGGACTTTGAGGGGTTGCAATAGTCTGGAAAGTCTCCGGTGCTCTGCCTTGACTCGTCGGCATGTGTCGCACTTTGCCACATACTCAGCTATTTCCCTCTTCATACTGACCCACCAATATTTCTCCTTTAGGTCTTGGTACATCTTCGTACTCTTGGGATGTATGGAGTATAGAGTTTCATGGGCCTCTTGAAGAATGAGGGCCTTCAACTCTGGCTTGTCAGGCACGCATATCCGGTTTCCAAACCAGACGGTACCGTTTTCGTCCTCGTAGAATCCGGGGGCTTTACCTTTTCTCATGTTCTGCTGGATCTCTAAGATGTCCGGGTCTTCCTTCTGTGTCTCACGGATCTGGTCCATCAAGACTGGTCTGGTCTCTAGGGCAGTGAGATATACTCGGGTAGTGATCCCTAGATTCAGCCTTTCCATCTACTTGTATAGCAATGGGGCCTGGTCTTGCACCATGATGGCATTGAAATACCCTTTTCAACTTAGGGCATCTGCCACCACATTTGCCTTGCCGGGATGATAGTGGATGCCCAAGTCATAATCTTTGATTAATTCCAATCACCTTCTCTGTCTAAGGTTCAGGTCTGGTTGGGTGAATATGTATTTGAGGCTCTTGTGATCGGTGAAGACCTCACACCGATTACCCACAAGGTAATGCCTCCATATCTTCAAGGCATGAACCACGACTACCAATTCCAGGTCGTTGGTTGGGTAATTTAGCTCATGCGGCCTTATCTGGTGAGAGGCGTAAGATATCACCTTCCCGTCTTGCATTAAGACACACCCTAACCCTTAGCGAGAGGCATCGCAGTAGATGTGGAAGTCCTTTCGGATGACTGGTAGGGTCAGAATTGGGGCTGACACGAGCTTTTTCTTAAGGGTCTGGAAGCATTCTACACAATCTGGAGTCCATTCAAACTTTACTTCCTTCTGCAACAGTCTGGTCATAGGCTTGGCTATCTTCGAGAAATTCTCGATGAATCGGCGGTAATACCCGGCCAATCTGAGAAAACATCGGATCTCGGTCATGTTCGTGGGTTGTAGCCAATTGGTCACTGCTTCCACGATGGTTGGGTCCATTGTTATTCCTCCATCAGATATGACATGGCCGAGGAACTTCACCTCAGACGACCAAAACTCGCACTTGCTGTATTTGGCGTACAATTGCTGCTCCCTTAGCTTTCCGAGGGTCAGACGGAAGTGGGTTTCATGTTCTTCCTTGGTATTGGAGTAGACGAGGATATCTTCGATGAATACCACGATGAACTTATCCAAGAACTCCATGAATACAGTGTTCATCATGTTCATGAAGAAGGTCGGGGCATTCGTGAGTCCAAACGACATCACAGTATACTCGTAAAGTCCGTAGCGGGAGGTGAAGGCAGTCTTGGGGATGTCTTCTTCTCTAATCCTCAATTGGTGATAACTTGACCTAAGGTCGATCTTGGAGAACACCGAGGATCCTTTCAGCTGATCGAACAGGTCGTCGATCCGAGGCAGTGGGTACTTGTTCTTGATGGTCACGTCGTTCAGGGCTCTATAGTCCACGCACATCCTTTTTGTCTTGTCCTTCTTCATGGTGAAGATAACCGGTGCACCCCAGGGTGAGGTACTCGGTCGGATATATCCTTTTTGTTCTAGGTCTTCAATATTGCTCTTAACTTAGGCTAGCTCATTGGCGGCCATCTGGTATGGACGCTTGGAGATTGGAGTGGTCCCAAGGACAAGTTCGATTCTAAATTTGATGTCCCGCTTGGGAGGCATTCCTGGTAGGTCTTCCGGGAAGACATCCATGTATTCCTTGACCACGGGCACTTCCTCTAGGGCTAGCGAGTGAAGGGACACCTCGCGAGGTTCACGGTTGGTCATCTGAAAAGTGATGGCTTCGCCTTTGGGGTTGGTCACAGTGATGGACTTGCTGGTGCAGTCGATCACTCCCTTGTGCTTCATCAACCAATCCATCCGTAGGATGAGGTCGAGTCAGGTGCACTCGATGAGGACTGGCTCGGCCCAGAATAATACTCCTTGGATTTCTATCCTTACCTTAGGGTTGAATAGGTTAGCTAAGGTTTTCTTGCCGGGGGTGGCAATCATCATGGGGGCGGGTAGAGGGAGTACTTCCAAGTCATTTGTTTTCACAAAGTCATCCAAGATGAAGGAGTGTGTTGCCCAGAGTCAAACAGTACTATTGCAGGTATGGAATTTGTGGTAAACATACCGAGTATGACTTTAGGAGCTTCTTGAGTTTCCTCCGCGCTGATGTGGTTCATGCGAGCACGAACTGCCTGGTTGGGCACCGCGCCTTGGGGCTGCTTGGGGTGAGGACACTAGTGCGAGTAGTGCCCTTCCTTCCAGCAGTTGAAGCAGACGACCGGCTTTCCGTGGCGGTCCCTCATGATCGGGGCCTTGGTGGCGGGCGTTGGCTGAGTGGCCGGAGCTAGTGGAGCGGGGTGAGGATGCCCGGCGTTGGATCCACTAGCGGCATGAGGCGGCCTGTAGATGGGGCCGAGGATGGTAGGCGGGCGTCGGCGGCGGAGGGACAAAACGGGGCCTCTGAGGGTTCGCCTGATGATGCTTGAACGCGATCATCTTCCTCTTCTTGAGGTCCAGTTTGTTTTGCTCAGTCTCTTGGATGAGCGCTTTATTCACCAACCATTGAAAGTCAGCGTAGTCGGTGGCGACGAGCTGAATGGACAACTCATCCTTAAGTCCTCGGAGGAACTTGGCCTGGCGGAGGGTGTCGGTCCGCACCTCTTCCGGCGTGTAGCGGGCCAGACGGTTGAATTCATGGAGGTACTCCATGACGGTCCGGCTTCCTTGCTGCAGGTCGCGGAACTCCTGCTGCTTAACCGCGATAACTTTGGTGGGGACGTGGGCGGCGCGAAAGGCGATGGTGAACTCCGCCCAAGTCACCACGTGGTCCTCCGGCTGGGACTCACGGTAATTGTCCACCATTCTGCGGTGGGACCCTGGAGCTGATGAGTGGCGAACGCCACTCTCTCCCGGTCGGTGTAGGGGAGGAGATCCAATTTCTTCCCGATGGTCCGAAGCCAATCTTCGGCCTTCATGGGGTTTGTTGTGCTGGAGAAGATCGGGGGTCGTACGCGCAAGAACTCTGAGAGTTGAGGCGTGGGTGCGGGGGCTGGTGCACGAGGGGCGGGCTCCACATTCTGTTGTTGCAGTCGGTCCAACTGTGCCTGTTGGTGCTGCATTTGGGTGAGCAGGGCGGTGATCAGCTGGTTCTGGTTAGCCATCATCTCCGCCAAGGTAGGATGGTTGGAAGATGGTGGCCCAGTCTGACGTTGGCTCATTGCGCCCTAGTTGGGCACAACACTTTTGGGCAGACCATTGATTGCCCCTTCTCCATTGTTGGACCCGGTGTTCTGGTTGTCGGCCATATTCTGAGCACACAATACTTTTAGTCATAAGAGAAAGGTTTTGAAACAAATCTTTAGCTAAAATAGCCCAGAGGGGCTCATATATATATGAGTGGTAAAGAATGTTTATTACATCAATGTTTTTATTTAACCCGCCTACAACACAAGTCGTTGCAGGTGGTACCACAATCACATAATTATTAAGCAATCATCGAAAACTATCGCCTACTCGCTATCTGGGGTGGTCTCCGTGCTCTCAAAACCACATGGGTCCTGGGGGACGGTGGGCTTGAGAAAGTTCTTGATGATGGGATCGGCGACGATGGCGGGGCACGAGGCAGGGGTGCTGGAGCTGGACGGTCCGGTGGCCGTGGGGTGTGGTGGGATCCTCTTGGGGCGAGGGGCGGGCTCGTGGATGGGCTTCTTCCTCCTCGGAACGAGGGGAATCATCTCTGCTATGTCCTTCTGCAGCTATATTATCTTACGCTGCAGCTTGCCATTTTGCTGGATTAAGCTCTTCGTCTCCTGACAAAGGAACTCGACCGCCTCATGGTGCTCCTCGGCGTAAAGCACGGCCTCAGTATGGAGATCGTCCATGGCCTAGAGAAGATGCGTCTGTCGGGCCATGACCAGATCGCGATCGGAGTGGACTCCGATGTAGATGCTACGGTGGGCACCGGGAGTGCGCTTCAGCACAAGCCGGAAGGACGAGTTCTGAAGATGATCATCGTAGATCATCCTCAGCTCCATGAGGGCTTGGAGTGCGACGCGTTGGCATGTGACGTCGAAGGTCGGACCCCCAAGTGCTGCCGTGAAGAACGACAGGTGCTCACCGGATCCATGGATGGTGAGGGAGACGTCGCACGGTCCCACAAACTCTTCCAAGTACACGCCATGGAACTCGGGCTCGAAGAGGAACCCAAGGAAGGTCACCATCATTCGGAGCTCCCTGATGAAGCCCTCGAAGTGGCGGTAGATACTGTGGACTTGGTAGACCGGCATCTACAAAAACGACAAGTTGAAGAAAAGTGAGGGAAGGAACAAAGTTATAAAGTGGGTTTTTGTGAAATAGATTTTATCCAACTAAGTGCTAGGCTGGTCCGTTTGGCTTCCTACAGTCAAGTCGGCTCTGATACCATCTTGTGACGCCCCGATTTACCAAATCAGAACATTATTGAATTTCCAAAGAAAAACAATAATACAAGAGGTTCATCATGCGACAACGTACATATGGCAATTATTCGTGGTACACAGACCACATTATTACATCAGAGTGAAAATAAAATCAAAAATAAAAAGCATGACGAACGCCCTCTTTAGGATCTTCTTCTTAATTGGGTCGCTACTCCAGACCATCCTCCTCGTAGTAAGCATCCTCTGAAGTGTTTTTCCAACGGGCATGAGTACAAAAGTACTCAACAAGCCACCGCAAATTCAATAGTAATGCAAGATAATAACAAGGGAAGGATAATGGCTAAAAGTGTGGAAAAGTACATTTTTCATTTATTGCATTTAGTGTAGTCAAAGTTAATCATGCAGAATAGTGAACATGAACAACATCATACCATCTAACTCGAGGAGTACGTTTTCCCTCCTCGCTCAACAGTCCTTACATGCCAAGTCATCATGCACATACATTAAAAGTAAACTAACTATGGGATGTCACGCAACCCGCCCTTGACCGTGGGCTTGGCTTTTCGAAAAGATTTAAGACTCTGATCAGAGGTGTACCACTGTACCCACAAGGCACACACTCATCCCATACACCAAAGTGTAACGAGATGACCCATACCATGGGAACTCGTGCCAAAACCTTAGCATGAAATGCTCCAAGCGATAATCACCCGCTCTAGGTTTCGTCGGCGCGCTAGGCCGCATCCCGGCTAACGTTGCACCCCTTTTGCGCCACGTTGGTACAAGCCACCCGCATGTGTTGCTTGACCCATCTCCAAGTGGTGCCTCGGATTGGAACACTCCATACCTTAGTTAGGGCTTACCCACTAGACTTGTGGTTAGTATGGAAATGTATTGCAACGGATCCCGCAGACCGGTCCTTATAGTGCCCCGGGTGCTACCGACCAACGACGTAGCTTGCACCCTAAACCCACCATGCATACACTCATAACCATGACTCTATCACCAACAGAATTCCAGAGATAAGAATAACGGGGATCATATAGTAGATTCCAAATCGCTACGACTCATTTTTAGCCTATAGCAATTGTGCCAATACTTCAGACACTAGCTAATAGTATTAATAGTATGGTGACAAGGAGTTTAGGCTAGATAGCATGGCTTGGGTTGCACATCAAGGTCGGGGGATCTAAATAAATATAATGTAGGGCTTTCATTTGACTAATGCATTTATATCCTATGTGTTTTAGCGATAGTTTAACAAAACATGGGTTCAATATGCTCAAAAGTTTGGTTTGGTGACTTGCCTTGTTCAACGAAAGGCGACGGGGGAACCTCCGGGTAATATTACGGCTCCTCGGTGGTGTCGTAGTCTTCTCGATACAATTAAATTAAACGTAATATTTAATTAAACAATCCAAAAACCACACAACAGGCATATAAGTTTTGATTGGTTTGAACCAATGAAAGTAAAGTCATTAAGTTTTTGAAATTTATTTTATGAATATTTTAAAATGAACTTTAATGGAGTTATGGCCTTTCAAAAAAAGAATAAAAATGTAAACTAATGCATTTTAAATTTCTAACTAATTTAAAATAAGAAGTTCAATGTAAACCTAGTGGGTGTATTACACTAATATGGAGAGAATAAAATATAATTTTTTCTGAAATGGAAATGAACAAATTTTGGGTTCATCCTAAAGTGCATTTGAATACTTTATTGAATAAACATAAAATACTCAAAATAAACCTACCGTTTATATTGCATTAACATGTAGAGAATAAAATTATGAATTTTCTGGAATTGAAATGGTTATTTTGGAGTTAAAATGAGCAAGATATGAATTTTAGAAGTTTAAAACCATTTCTGGAATTTAAATTAAACCAAAACAGGCATCGGTCCTCAGTGAACCGGATTCACCGTGAACCCGCGCACTGTGCCCGTGCGCCGAATCACGGATCGTCATTGGATCACGATCGGGCAGCCACGGGCAATGCGGGGGTTTTAAATGAAAATGGATGCACGAGATTACACGATACCCCTTCGCAGTGATCCAACGGATCCGATTAAATCGGCCACGCGGTACCACCTACACCGTCCAATCGCAATCACACGGCCGCGATCGAATCCAACATGGCACGGGTATTTTACCCACGCCGGTCATCTTCTCTGGCGACGGCGAGCGGGCCAGGGGCCACGGCGAGCGACGACGATGGATCCTAAGGGCTAAAACGGAAGGAGGGGACTACGGGGATCACGAGGGTACCGTTGGCGGGACGAATGGTCGTCAGAGCATGGTCGGCGATGAGCGGGGGCGGCGAAGATGTTCGGGTCCTCGTCGGCGATGGTGTTCCGGTGGGGTTTGGTGGCGATGGGGTGGTGGCCGAGTTCGGGGTGGCGCCGACGGTCACGGTGGTGCGGTCATCGAGGACGGAGGGGGACTCTGGCGACGGCGAGCGATGGCTGGAGCGAGGGCGGTGGTGAGGCATTAAAAGGAGTATCTCGGGCGTTCTGTTCGTTCTTGCAGCGAGTAAATGTGAGGGTTGTGCGAGGCGGTGGTCAGGGGTTTAAATAGGGGTACCGTCAGGGGCAGAGGGGGCGCAATTGGGGGAGGTCGAGAGTAAACGTGCTTCAACGCCGGCAAGCCTCTTTCCATGCATGCGGACGACGGTTTTGGGATGATGACGCGGTGGAGTAATGGGGGAAACGGCCGGCGGGGCGCGGGGAATTCAATGCCGACGACAGATTAAAGGGAGGGGCTGGTGGGGGCGGATCTGAGGCGGGGTTAGGGCTTCGGCTGGCGAGGGGGATTTGGGGGCAGATCTCATGGAGACGATGAGCCTGATGAGTGGTGGCCAACGGTCAGCGAGTGTGGGGCGAGGGCGTGGCAACGGGACGCAACTGACAGGTGGGGCCGAAGCGTCAGGCGTGCGCGCACGGTGGGAGAGGATCACTGACCAGTGGGGTCCGCCTATCAATCCGGGGCGCGGGGAGGAGTGGGCTGGGCCGGTCGGTTGGGGGAGAAAAAGGGAAAGGGGCCGTTATTGTTTAAATTCATTTCTGAATAATTTTAAATGCTGAAATTGGTTTAAAATATTTGGGTTGCTTCCAAGAGTGATAAAAATTTGTAAAAATTCTCAAAAATATATCTTGGCCTTGGGATCATATACAAAATTTTCTAGCCTCTGGTTTGGATATTTTATCTAGGTTCTAGTTCAATTAAGCTTAGAAGGGTATTCAAGGTATTTCAAAATTAATTATTTCCAAAAAAATATATTAAATGGTATTTTTATTTCTCTGAAAAATTTGGGGTGTTACACTGATGGTTATAGGTTCATCCGAAATCGGCTAGATAAGTTACTTGGATGGCAAGTATACATACTATAAATGTGTATCCCTTAGATTAGATTAGTTAACTCTCATTCAATCACCAATTGGCGCATCACCACCCTTATGCCCCAAGGTTATCCGGCGAGACTCGGGCTCTCGGAGCTGGGCTGCATAAGTTTGATCTCCGGCGAAGAGGTGAGTCCCGCCAATCCCGACTTCCGTGCCAACTCGGTTAGTACCCTCACGGCTGCATCGATTTAGTTCGATCTCTTGAGGAGAACGGTGAAATAGCACGTCGCCGATTGTTCTCAGTGTATTTGGCTTGGTCTAAGGCTGCATCAGTTAAATTTGATCTCTTAGATTGAAGTGATCTGGGTTTGATAGTTTGAGGCTTCATCGGTTAAGTCTGACATCTCTTACTATTGTATCTTTTTCATGTCGTATACTGTTCATCTAAATAAAGTTTGCCCGATTCGTTTATATATTGTTCGGATAATCGTGACTAGCTACTGTCTTGGTTAGGTCTGATCTAGTTATTGTGATTATTTTCATGATATAGATCTGTTATCTGACATGCTTTATTTATTTCTATCAGAGTACAACCTGATAGGTTATCTATAATTCATCTTCGTATCATGTTTACTGTCGAAGGGTGCACATCGGCCTATATGCATATCTTGTTTTCTCTATCGACCAATGGCATGCTCGCTCGATTAGGCCAACTCAGGCTATCGAACGTCCGGCTGATCGACGCACTGGTTCACGGTTTTATCTTTTACGCCTCAGTCATCGGTTTGCCCGCTGATTGGCCATGCTACTAACTTCTATCTTTTCTGAACACTTATCAGTTGAAGGGTCAAACTGATTGGCACGCCCTAAACCCTTTTCTAAGATGTAGGACCTGCACTAGAGTTAAGCAAATCTCCCAAGCCACGCATGTGTCAGTGTGTGACCAAAAAGCACGGCAACACAATTTTTGGCACGCCTGGTGGGACCATCTCTAGCAAACTCATCCATGATGGGCGAGAACAGGGATGTTGTTCCAACGACGCTCGATGTAACGATCAAGGACAAGATGACGAAGTCAGGATAGCCCACAATGGGTAGCCCAGGCTTGCTTTATGAAGACCACATCGACGGGACGGGGGGCAAGCTCGGTCAAGGTTTTGACGCAGCTGACGAACTTCAAGAAGTAGATATTGGACCTAGCGACATACCGAGACCAACCATTATAAGCACTCAGCTCCAGGACGAGATGAAGAATGTGTTGACACAAAAATGTGCCCCCGCACTTGGGTCAGTTCGACGATCCAAAAGTGTACGGATACATAGGGACAAGCCTAAGCGTGACATAACACCGACGTCGTGTTCCGACTACCCTTAGTCGTGATAATGGGGGTGGAGTCGCCAGGCAAGAAGATTACACAAAATAATCCAGTTAGCTGAAAGAGATAGATTAAAACAGAATAAAATCAGCAAACCAGTCGGAGCCCGCCTAGTTCGAAGTCTGGTGTGAAGGGGTCACCGAAGTGTACCTTCGGCGTCTGGTGTGAAGTGCTCCGCCGAAGGGTGCTTCGGCGTTCGGACTGATCCGGCCGAAGATAGACTCCGAACTGATTTGGACGCAATGATCACCTCCGAACAGCGGGGTTCGGGGTGAGATCTTCAATACAGTAAGCTACAGAACAATGACGCAAGGGCCACACGCGAGCGCAACTTTGTCCGGCGCGGAGTATGGTCGTGGAGAAGCCTGTTGCGATGAAGTATGCTGGCGAAGCCTGTTGTTGAAGCCTGTGGTCTCATCGAAGGGTGTCCTGGGGACCTCCAAAACCAATTTCTCAGCTCCGGACTCCTCAGACGAAGTGGCTCCGAACGTGCGAACCTACAACGAAGAAGGTGCGAAGTACCAATTCGGCCTGAGGATCGAATTTTGCTAAGTGTTGCACTAGTAGCGAAGGTAGCAATCTATTATGCAGATTAGCGAATACTTCACAGGTGAAGTAACAAGGTGATAGCAATCTATTACTTAGATTAACGGATATTTCACAAGCGAAGTAACAAGGGTTACCACTGTTCTGAAGTGGCCGGCGGAGGGCTTCCAGGCAAACCCACAAAGAGGTACAGGAAAATAAAGGTAAAGTAAATGCAATCAAAGCATGGGCTTTGGTTTGGTTTGAGTTGTGTGGGGGGTTCTCTACGCCGGCCTTGCCTCTCTATTTATAGGGGCTTAATTCCTAATCTAATCTACTATTAATCCGGCCAGATAGAGATTAAGCTAGAAACGCATACAACTCTACCTCTGCCGAAGTGGGCTTCGGCCAGGACCATCGAGGCCTGCTCCTTGGGCCAAAGCTTCGGCAGCGTGGGCCTCCGAAGGCTTCCCGACCGAAGCCCATGGGCTGGCTAGAGGCTTTCGGAGTCCATAGCTCAATGGACCGTTGGCCCTGTAGGGCTTCGACCTGACTCCTCGGGCCGAAGCTTCGGCAGCGTGGGCCTCCGAACCCTTCCTGGCCGAAGGCCGTGGGCTAGCTAGAGGCTTTCAGAGCCCATAGCCCAATGGACCTTCGGCCCTGTAGGGCTTCGGACAGACCCTGGACATGTGTATTTTCAGCCCAAATCACCAAAAATTGATATTTTGACAATCTAGCTATTAATGCCATTTTTTGCCATCAACACATGCCCCCTGCCTTTTAGTGAACTAGTGAACTAAAAGCACAACGAGATGAAGACGATACCATCCATATCGGCTTTTCGACACTTTCTATGATGTTTGCCACACACTTGGGAAATACCTCTTCAAGTACCTACCATTCAAAGCTCTTCGAAACCGCTCTCCCTGCAGGGATTCCAACACGTATGCATTGCCGGGAGCGATTTCGGCTACCTTAAAAGGACCTTCCCAACTAGGTAACCATTTACCAAACTTGGGACTCTTAGTGCCTAAGGGTAAAATCGTTTTCCACACCAAGTCTCCTATTTGGAACGATTTTGGTTTAACCTTTTTGTTGTAGGCTCTAGCTACTCTCTTCTTGTCCATCTCTACGGCTTCTAAAGCCCTTAGTCTCTTATCGGTCGCTTCCTCTATATTATCCTTTAGTAGAGTTTCATACTCGTTGACCGATAGGCCATCTTGCTTCAACACTCTTAAGGAGCCAAGATCTACCTCTACGGGCAGAACAACTTCTTGTCCATATACCAACTCATATGGACTGACCTTGGTAGCACCGTGCTTCGCAATCCTACAAGCCCATAGCGCCTCGGAAAGCACCTCATGCCACCTCTTAGGGAAGTCTTCGATTTTCTTCTTAATGAGCTTAATCACGGTTTAATTACTAGACTTGGCCTGACCATTGGCCTGAGCATAGTAAGGTGAAGAGTTTATCAACTTAATACCATAGTATTCGGCGAAGTCCCTTACTTCTCTAGAAACAAATGAACTGCCTTGATCCGTAGTAAGAGTTTGAGGAATGCCGAACCTATGTATGATGTGCTTCAAAATAAAATCATGTACCTCATTGTGAGTCTTGTTCTTGAGAGGTATGGCCTCGGTCCATTTGGTGAAGTGATCTGTTGCCATCAACACGAACCGATGCCCTTTCGAGGAAGGAGGGTGAATCTGGCCGATGAAGTCTAAACCCCAACCTCGAAACGGCCATGGCTTTACAATAGGATTGAGCAATGAGGCAGGAGTTAACTGGATGTTGCCAAACTTCTGACATGCCTCACACCCTCTGTAGTATTTGAAACAATCTTCAGTCATAGTCGGCCAATAAAAACCTGCTCTTTTGAGCATCCAACTCGTCTTTTGGGCCGACTGATGAGTGCCGCAAATCCCTTCATGGACTTCTCCTGTGGCCACCTTAGACTGTGTAGGACCGAAAGTAGCGACCAGAGGGGGGTGAATGGGCGCCTTAAAAATTCTTTCGAATCAATGGCCTGTTCCCAATACCCAACGCATCTCAAAAATACTACGCAGCAGAAAATAAACAGAAGGCCTAAGTCTAAAGGTTTCTAACCTAGAAGCATCTGGAGATAAACAGTGTAAACCAAAAGTGGTGCAACTAGGCAGATAAACACGTTGTAACAGGCCTATACTTCTCAATGAAATGATCTAAGTATGTATAAAGTGAAAAGAGAAGTTACTGTCCAAAGTTGTCTCCTGTTCGGAACTTGGCGAAGCCCCCTTCGCACGTCGAGGTCTGCTTCGGAGGTTGATGACGGAGTCTGTTCGAAGTGCCGAAGGTGTTACTGTCTAGCCTAGTTCGAAGTGGTAAGAAGCGAAGAGTACTTCGGAGCGAAGAAAAAGAAACAGTGCCGGAGCTTGGTTCGAAGTATGCACTTCGAAGACAAGTCTTCGCACACAGCTTCGACTCACGAGCTTCGGAGCGAAGTAAAAACAGTGCCGAAGCTTGCTTCGAAGTATGCACTTCGAAGACAAGACTTCGAAAGTACTTCGAACCGAAAGCCTCGAAGCTAAACCTTCGAACACGAACCTTCGAACACAAAGCTTCGAACACACAAACAGACAACCTTCGAAACGTAGAAGCGAAGTCTGTCACGTGACAGAAAATCAAGTTCGAAGCCTATACTCTATCCTCGAAAGGTAAAACTTCGGGAGGGGAAACGAAGGCAGACACGCCACGAAGAAATCCAAGCGAAGTCTATCAGAACAGACAAGCTTCGTACCCAACTTCGAAACCTAATGAAGTGTGTACTTCGAACAGATAGATTCGGAGTATGCTAGTTCGAAGTATGCGATGCTGTCCATACAGGAGGAGCTTCGAATCTAGCAAGCCAGACACAAAGACCGAAGTTCGAAGTCTAAGCAAAGCCTTTAAAGAGGTTCGATCGGAGCCTATCTCACGGAGTTGAGAGGCTTCGCACGGAACCGAGCTTCGCCAGACACACCAGGAAAAAGGCAAAAGAGACTATCAGCTTCGATCAAAAAGCTGGGGGATAGAAGGTGAAAAAAGCTGCAGCCGAACACTGTAGCTACAGTAAAGCAGTACTACTTGCAACAGCAAGAACTAGTACTACCACCGTGAAGAACACTCCCAGCCGAAGAAGCTTCTCTTCAAGAATAAATTCAGCAGCCCGTAGGTAAGGCAATAACTCCCCAAACCGAACAAAATGCAAGCAATAAATTCACCAGGGACCAAAGCATTAAAGCATCCAAGAGATTTGAGTGAAAATAATGCAAGAACAGGGAGAGGAAGACCCTGGCGGCGCACACAGGAGAGAGAAAACGGGAGACAAAGTGACCCAATAGGTGGATTTGATTTCAGCTCAAAAGGGTAGTCCAAACCCTAGGGATTGGGGTGCTATTTATAGGCAGCCCAACACTAGGAATATTCTACCAGCCCCTTAGGGTTTTTACAGACTCAAAAATACAGAAAAAGACTCTACTGCCCTTAGGTATTTTTACAGACACAACTGACTGACTGTGGGCCTAGAGTAACAGATGACATATCCTGAAGCTATTCTTCTGGACAGTCGGATACAGAATCAACGGTTGTCAGTTTTACGCCGAAACTGACAAAGCCTCCACCAGCTTTGCACCAGGTACCCGGATTGGGCCGGCCCAACCCCGCAGCTCTCTCAGCCCGGCAATCGCTCACCGCCCGTGTACCTGAGTCAGTCCTGGTCAACAGCCCAGTGGGTCTTCTACTGCTTCTGGCCCATGCACCCGGATTGGGCCAGCCCGACTTCGCAGCCTCCTCTGCCCGACAGTCGCTCGCTGCCCGTGTACCTGAGTCACACGCGGCCCATGAAACAGCAGATCTCTTCTTCTCTTCAGTCCTCGTTGACTATCGTTGACAATGACTCATCACTTCTAGAGCCATGAGGCCCACGCTATTCAGCATGGCTCCTCAATCTCCCCCTTGATGAGAGCATTGTCAACACTCCTCAATTCTAATCTCTTCAGTACCTGTGAACAAATGTGGAAACACGAAAACAAAACACAAGAAAACAAAGAAGAAGAAAAATAAGGTAAAAGTTTAACCCTAATGACCAAAAGCCAACCAAAAGCAAGAAACGGTCATTATGGTTAACCAAAACGTAAAAGCTCAAAATGAGTGTGATTTCAGAACAACAAGGATATCAACAGAGTAAGAACTCCCCCTTAAACTCAGATCCCAAATTTTCTCCCCCTTGTTGACAAGTAAACTCATCAAGCACTCAAAAGAGACACAGGCTCCCCCTGAAAAGCAACTCCCCCTCAAAATATGCAGTGAATGCAATTGGGGTGCAGGTGGAGTGTAGAAAGCATGCTTCTCAGATATGATTGACTGCAAATACAGTATCTAACAGGTATAGCAAAAAGAGATACTGTCTAAGACACATGGCATGATCAGTGCAAGAGATGATATCTAAAGAAAAATCATTTAGCATGCATTTGTCAGTTTTTGCAAAACAAAACATCACCACATTGTCTAGTAAACAAGCAAGGTAAAGCATGAGATGCAGAAGCTAACTGATATCTACCAAGATAAGCATTGTTCAAAACAAAGTGCTTCAGCAAACTTGTTATCCCTTTAAAGTTCAGGCTTTTTCATTTTCCTTTGTCATTTTTGCCAAGGGTTATTTGCATGTCAAACCTTATGCTAACCGACCAAGTCAAGCCTAGGCCAGAACTGGGCCATCAGAAGCTTAAGACATTGGTCTTGGCATACACTACACTGTCCTAGTTCATACCAAAGTGCTATGGTAAGCAATCCAGAACAATATAGTGCGACAAAGCAAACCCACTTGGATCTTTTCAACTTAAACACAAAAAGGCATGGAATTTTTCATTCATTTTTGATTTTTATCATTTTTATAGCACATTTTCCGTGTTAAAGCATAAAGATGTCCAAGTTGCATATCTGCATCTATGTGATGAACTAGCTACAAGGCATGTAACAAATAGCAAAAGCATTCAGCCTACACATGCTAGTTACCAGAAGCAATGGTGATCATTTTTCAAGTTTAAAGCGTAAAAGCCATGCATATGACAGATATCAAACATGTCAAGCGAACTGAATCAAAGCATGATCATTGACAAGTAATCAAAAGCATGTACCCGCTAGAATACGTAAAGCAGTTCAATCATATAACAGAAGCAGACTCAGAAGTGTGATATGTGAATATGTATGATATGAACACACACAAAAAGACTCAAGAAAAGAGTAACAAAAAGGAAGAAAACTGACGCAAATTATCCTAGAAAGGATACACAACACCCAAATCCCCTCGTAAACGCTTAAATGTAGACTGATCTAGGGGTTTGGTAAAAATGTCAGCCAACTGATGATGGGTATCAACATGAATAAGGTCAATGACACCTTTCTCATATTGATCCCGCAAGAAGTGAAAGCGCACATCAATATGTTTGGTTTTTGAATGGAGACATGGGTTTTTCCCTACACTAATAGCACTTGTGCTGTCGCAAAACAATGGAACCCTGGTAGGAAAAAGCAACCCAAAGTCTCGAAGAGTGGAAATCATCCAAACCAACTGTGAGCAGCAGCTAGCAGCAGCTACATACTCAGCCTCTGTGGTCGAAAGAGCAACTCCAGATTGCTTTCGAGAAGACCAAGAGACAAGAGAAGAACCAAGAAACTGGCAAGTACCGGAAGTCGACTTGCGATCCAACCGGCACCCACCAAAGTCGGCGTCCGAAAAGCCAGATAAATCAAGTGATGATGATGCTGAATAATAAAGACCAAGATCAGGCGCATAGGTGAGATACCTGAAAATGTGCTTGACAGCCTGCCGGTGAGACGCGCGTGGTGAAGATTGAAAACGCGCGCAAAGTCCCACGGCGAACTGTATGTCTGGTCTTGTTGCCGTTAAGTACAACAGCGAACCGATCATCCCTCGAAATTCTCTCTCATTGACCTTGACACCGCTCTCGTCCTTGTCCAAACCTCCAGAGGTACCCATCGGGGTCATCTGCGGCTTCAATTCACCACCAAAGTCAAATTTCTTAAGCATGTCACGAGTATACTTACCTTGGTGGATGAAGGTGCCGTCCTTGGTCTGCTTGATCTGGAGCCCTAAAAAGTACTTAAGCTCACCCATGAGGCTCATCTCAAATTCACTGTGCATCTGCTCAGAAAACTTGGACACAAGAGAATCAGTAGTACCGCCAAAGATAATATCGTCCACATAAATCTGAGCGACTAAGAAATCTGAAGCATCTCTGAGCAAGAAAAGAGTTTTATCCACAGAACCCATCACAAAGCCCTTCCCCAACAAAAACTGCTTTAACCGGTCATACCAAGCCCTGGGGGCTTGCTTCAACCCGTATAAAGCTTTGTGCAACTTAAAAACATGTCGAGGAAACTTAGGGTTCTCAAAACCGGGGGGTTGCCTAACATGTACTTCCTCCTCTATGAACCCGTTCAGAAAAGCACTCTTAACGTCCATTTGAAAGAGCTTAAAACCCTTCGAAACGGCAAAAGCTAAAAGAATGCGAATGGACTCAAGACGGGCAACAGGAGCGAAGGTTTCTTCAAAGTCAATACCTTCCTTCTGGCAATAACCCTGGGCAACTAGTCGAGCCTTGTTGCGCACCACAACCCCATCTTCACCTTGTTTGTTCTTGAACACCCACTTGGTGCCTATGGGGTTGCATCCTGGTGGCGGCTCAACTAATGTCCAAACCCGATTGCGGACAAAATTCTCAAGCTCTTCTTGCATAGCATTAATCCAATTAGAATCAGAAAGAGCATGAGAAATGTCTCTGGGCTCAAAAGATGCAACAAACGCAGATTCAGCAAACACAGCGAGAGAGGCAGAAGAACGCAAAGTCCTCTCAGTCAAATCACCAATGATGAGCTCTGAGGGGTGGTCACGCTGAACTGCTCGGGTTCCCTGGTGATCTGAAGTCACCTCACCGGAGTCAGCAGCTGGCACCTCTGGACTCGACTGAAGGGGCTCGATCGAAGTGGAAGAAGTGATCAGAGGTCCGCCTTCATCATCAGTCGAAGTCACAGAGGGTGTGGGCTCTGCGGGGGATGCAGAAGGCCCGCCCTCAACAGCAGCTGGAGTATCCTCATCTTCCTCGAAGATGGACTCTCCGAGCTCATCATCACCAGAAAGCTCAAAAGAAGGAGTCAAAGAAGGCAAGGACTCATCAAAAGAAACCTCACACGTCTCGACAAGCAGCTGGGATTCGAGGTTCCAAACACGGAACCCTCGAGAATGCAATGCATAACCAAGAAAAATACCATCCCAGCAACGAGACTCAAACTTGTCCAAATGCCCTCCCTTCTTGAGCACAAAGCACTTGCAGCCAAACGCTCGCAAGTGGGTCACCTTGGGCTGTCTGCCAAACCGCAACTCATATGAAGTCTTACCAATGTAAGCTCGAAGAAAAATACGGTTGGCAAGATAGCAAGCCGTGTTCATGGCTTCAGCCCAAAAACGCCTAGGAGTCCTGTGCTCGTCGAGCATCGTCCTGGCCATCTCAACTAGCGTGCGGTTCTTTCGTTCCACAACGCCATTCTGTGGGGGAGTGTAAGGAGAAGAAAACTGATGGTCCAGACCCTGATCACCACAGAAGCTGACGAACTGAGAGTTCTTGAACTCAGAGCCGTTGTCGGAGCGAATTGCTCGCATCCGACCATTGTTCTCATTCTTCAGCTTCAAAATCAGGTCATGGACAAATTGAAAAGTTTCATCCTTAGACTCCAAAAAGAAAACCCACGAGAAACGAGAAAAATCGTCAACAATCACAAGTGCATACCACTTCCCACCGACTGAGCGTACCCGAGCTGGACCTACAGTGTCCAAATGTAAAAGTTCGCCTGGATACGTAGTCATCACCTGAGTCACAGGTGAGTGAGAAGCGGCAACCATTTTCCCATGACGACAGGGATGACAAACTAGATCCTTCTCCATTTTAAGCTTGGGCAATCCTCGGATGAGGTCCATAGAGCTTAACCTGACTAGCAGATCAAAACTCAAATGACCTAACCTCCTATGCCACTTCCAGAGCTCAGAAGAAGAAGATCCAGCAATCAAACAGCGAGAAGGGCCAAAAGAACTAGAGAAGTCAATTCGAAAAACTTTACCGAAGGGTAAAATCTGACAAACCAAAGACCCTCTAGAATCAATCACAGAAGAATTGCCCTTCTTAAAACGCACTTCCAAACCATCCTCAAGAAGTTGCGAAACAGAGATTAAATTAAAGTTCAGATTTTTAACCAAGGCAACATTCTTTAAAGAGAAATGGTCTGAAATGCTAATTGAGCCTATTCCACTTACTTTCCCTTGACCGCTGTTCCCGAACGTGATGTACTCTTTGGAGCTCGGGGGAGTGAGACTGGAGAACCATCTGCGATGTCCCGTCATGTGGCGAGAGCATCCTGAGTCCATGATCCAAACATCCTCCAGTCCCCGGTCCTGCACAATCAATGTCTGTAAGTGGGAGCAAATGGTCCGGCACCAGGTTTAGCAAAAGAGCTAAACCAGTGTCGAGCCATCTGCTCAAAAGATGGAAAGCGAAAACCATCAAAAGAGTTTGGACCAAAACGCGGCTCAAAACGCGGTCCACGGTCCTTCCTAACCCTGTGGCCACGAGGTCCAGAACCGTAGTCAACACGGTCTGGAACTCTGCCGGAACGAACACCACCAACTGGAGTACGGGCAAGAAAGCCGTCTCCTCTACCACCACCTACACGACGCGGCCTGGCCTCCAGCCTCTCTCCGCGCCGAGGAACACGCAGTCTACCACCCTGCTGGTAGAACTGCACCTGATCACTACGAGCCCTCTCTGCTCTCTCAACCCGCTTCCTCCTGAAGCAAAACTCCGCAAGATGCCTCTCTCTCTGACAATACTCACAATGATAGGTAGGCTTCTTGGGATGTGGTTGAGGCTTGGGGTTCTTGGGCTTGGTAGTGTTTGGTGTGGTCTTCTTGGGCTGAGAGGGTCCAGGAAGAGAGTCTAGAGAAGAGTGAAGGAGTTTGGGCTTAGGAACCCAGATAGGCTTCTTGGGTGGAGCTTTGGGTGGTTCATGGATTACTCCATCCTTGGGCTGACAAGCCTGGGAGGTCTCAGTGGAGTGAGTCTTGGGATACCTCTGTTCTGGAGTCATTTTACTCCACTCCACTGCCCGGCTGAGGGCACTCTCAAAGTCAGCCTTGGTGTAGGTGTAACCTACTCCAAACCCATCCTTCCTCTTGAACTGCTGGATCATCATGCCAAGCTGTGGCTCTCTGGCACTGATCCAACTCAGGATGGAACGGAGGTAAAAGTTCTCATTCTGAGAATCAGCTAGCTCCTCTCTCAAGGAAGCTAGAACCTCCACCTGAGACAAGCAGGTCTCACACTCACTTTCTTTTTGGACAGACTTCCCGGCTTTTAGCTTAATTAATTCCATTCTAAGAGACAGGCAGTTCTCACAAACAGTGGGTGGAACTGACAGTGTCTCAAGCTCTAGCCTAGTCTGGGCAAGCTCAGCTCTCAACCTCTCTAAATCACCCAAATGTTCATCGCCCTTGGATTTCAGCTCAGCTAAGGAAGCTAGATGAGATGGGCAATCAACACAGGGTGCGACGACAGTGGCTTGAGCATCTTTCAGCTCCTGCTGAGCGCTTTCAAGCTCAGTGGCCAAAGCGTCCCTCTCATCAACCCTTTCTGTGTACCTGGACTTCAGAGTCGTCAGGTCACACAGAAGCACCTCACACTTCGGGCACTCACTGCTATCACCCAAGCAAGGGGAAGAAGATAGACTCTCAATTCTACCGTTGGCCACGGCAAGCTCACTCTCTAGCTCATCTATCCTCTTTTTAGCCCCCCTAAGCAGTTTCTCCCGATACTTCAACTCCTGACGATTGCTCTCAAGTAAATCTACAATTTCGCGCTCATAAGATGATACCTTGCTATCGTCGTCGTCGGAGTCGTCGGAGGAGCTCTTTTCTGCTCTATCCCCAAGAGCCATGGAGCAGAAGCTCTTGCGGGATCTTCGGCGCTGGTGTGAGTGGCTCTTCGGCTTGTCTCCGAAGGCCATGAAGCAGAGGCCCGCCGGATCATCCTTGTCCTTCCCCTTCTTGATGGTGATCTCCTCATCACTTGAGCTCGATGAAGAGGAAGAGGACGTGGATCTCTTGGAGTAGCTCTTCTCCATTTCGGCGAAGAAGGCCTTGTCGCGCTTCTTGTTCTCTCGCCGGTAGTCCTTCAGGGCCTTCTTGAAGAACCGGGTCTTCGGCTTGCCCTTGTTGAAGGAGGGGCTCTCATGCTTGCCGGAGTCGTGGAAGTTGCTGCCGGTGCCCTTCTTGTATCCACTGCGCTTGGGGCAATCGGCGATGAAGTGTCCTGGATCACCACATTCAAAGCATCCGGATTTTGTGCCGTGTCTTTTGAACATTCTTTTATCATAGACACGACGCACCCGGTTGTTAAAGAGACACAAATCATCATCTCCCAACAACTCAAGCTGGTCCTCAGTGATAGACATCAAAGAGAACCCAGCACAACTCACAGCAGAGGGATCAACAGAAGGTGTAGCAAGGGCCAGGGATTTTGATCCAGAACCAGTGAGATTTGATCTCAGCTGGATATCTACCTCAGTGGCCTTTAGCTTGCTAAATAACTCAGAAATGGTCAAGGTATCGTAAGAAGTACTCTCAACGATAGATGATACCTTGATCTCCCAGATCTTTGGGTCCAAGGTATGAAGAACCTTGAGCGCCTGCTCGTGATCTGAGACTAACTGAGCACCCTCAGCCTTGTTGTCCCGAAGCTTGTTAATGATCGACTGAAAGCGACCAAACAAAGCCTCAACAGATTCACCCGGCTTCTGTGTGAAATTCTCATATTCACGCCGGTAGGTCTGATAGAGCCGAGCCTTGACCTGTGCTGTTCCCTCATGGTGTGCCTTGAGGGTAGCCCAGATCTCTCTCGCAGTGGAGAGATGACTCACTCGCTCAAATTCAGTGGGACCTAAACCAGAAAATAAAATGTTCACAGCTTTACTGTTGCTCAGATGCTGAGCAATGATACCAGCAGTACCTTGCTCAGTAACTGGCAGAATGACAAATGTGGTGTGAACGCAAATGTCCCATATGTCCGAACCCTGGCTCATGAGATAGGCTCGCATGCGAGTCTTCCAATAATTATAGCCATAGGCTTCCAAGGACGGGACCTTGCCAGGAGACGTCATAGTCTCTACTGGGGTTTAGAACCGGTTAAGGTATGGAAAAACCCTAACCAAGCTCTGATACCACTTGTAGGACCGAAAGTAGCGACCAGAGGGGGGGTGAATGGGCGCCTTAAAAATTCTTTCGAATCAATGGCCTGTTCCCAATACCCAACGCATCTCAAAAATACTACGCAGCAGAAAATAAACAGAAGGCCTAAGTCTAAAGGTTTCTAACCTAGAAGCATCTGGAGATAAACAGTGTAAACCAAAAGTGGTGCAACTAGGCAGATAAACACGTTGTAACAGGCCTATACTTCTCAATGAAATGATCTAAGTATGTATAAAGTGAAAAGAGAAGTTACTGTCCAAAGTTGTCTCCTGTTCGGAACTTGGCGAAGCCCCCTTCGCACGTCGAGGTCTGCTTCGGAGGTTGATGACGGAGTCTGTCCGAAGTGCCGAAGGTGTTACTGTCTAGCCTAGTTCGAAGTGGTAAGAAGCGAAGAGTACTTCGGAGCGAAGAAAAAGAAACAGTGCCGGAGCTTGGTTCGAAGTATGCACTTCGAAGACAAGTCTTCGCACACAGCTTCGACTCACGAGCTTCGGAGCGAAGTAAAAACAGTGCCGAAGCTTGCTTCGAAGTATGCACTTCGAAGACAAGACTTCGAAAGTACTTCGAACCGAAAGCCTCGAAGCTAAACCTTCGAACACGAACCTTCGAACACAAAGCTTCGAACACACAAACAGACAACCTTCGAAACGTAGAAGCGAAGTCTGTCACGTGACAGAAAATCAAGTTCGAAGCCTATACTCTATCCTCGAAAGGTAAAACTTCGGGAGGGGAAACGAAGGCAGACACGCCACGAAGAAATCCAAGCGAAGTCTATCAGAACAGACAAGCTTCGTACCCAACTTCGAAACCTAATGAAGTGTGTACTTCGAACAGATAGATTCGGAGTATGCTAGTTCGAAGTATGCGATGCTGTCCATACAGGAGGAGCTTCGAATCTAGCAAGCCAGACACAAAGACCGAAGTTCGAAGTCTAAGCAAAGCCTTTAAAGAGGTTCGATCGGAGCCTATCTCACGGAGTTGAGAGGCTTCGCACGGAACCGAGCTTCGCCAGACACACCAGGAAAAAGGCAAAAGAGACTATCAGCTTCGATCAAAAAGCTGGGGGATAGAAGGTGAAAAAAGCTGCAGCCGAACACTGTAGCTACAGTAAAGCAGTACTACTTGCAACAGCAAGAACTAGTACTACCACCGTGAAGAACACTCCCAGCCGAAGAAGCTTCTCTTCAAGAATAAATTCAGCAGCCCGTAGGTAAGGCAATAACTCCCCAAACCGAACAAAATGCAAGCAATAAATTCACCAGGGACCAAAGCATTAAAGCATCCAAGAGATTTGAGTGAAAATAATGCAAGAACAGGGAGAGGAAGACCCTGGCGGCGCACACAGGAGAGAGAAAACGGGAGACAAAGTGACCCAATAGGTGGATTTGATTTCAGCTCAAAAGGGTAGTCCAAACCCTAGGGATTGGGGTGCTATTTATAGGCAGCCCAACACTAGGAATATTCTACCAGCCCCTTAGGGTTTTTACAGACTCAAAAATACAGAAAAAGACTCTACTGCCCTTAGGTATTTTTACAGACACAACTGACTGACTGTGGGCCTAGAGTAACAGATGACATATCCTGAAGCTATTCTTCTGGACAGTCGGATACAGAATCAACGGTTGTCAGTTTTACGCCGAAACTGACAAAGCCTCCACCAGCTTTACACCAGGTACCCGGATTGGGCCGGCCCAACCCCGCAGCTCTCTCAGCCCGGCAATCGCTCACCGCCCGTGTACCTGAGTCAGTCCTGGTCAACAGCCCAGTGGGTCTTCTACTGCTTCTGGCCCATGCACCCGGATTGGGCCAGCCCGACTTCGCAGCCTCCTCTGCCCGACAGTCGCTCGCTGCCCGTGTACCTGAGTCACACGCGGCCCATGAAACAGCAGATCTCTTCTTCTCTTCAGTCCTCGTTGACTATCGTTGACAATGACTCATCACTTCTAGAGCCATGAGGCCCACGCTATTCAGCATGGCTCCTCAGACTGCTCATGGCCTAAAAACTTCAACAGCACTCCATCAATGGTTCGGCGATACAATGTGTCGTCTACCAGCACGAATTTGAACGCTTGTCGCCGAACCTTCCGATCAACCCTTCGGCTAGGGTCTCTCAAATAATGGACGATTGGGACTCTCCAATCGCCCTTACAGGTTTCAGAGGGTTTCGCTGGTCCACCTTCGGAAGAAACTTCTAAATTACTGACTTCGGGGTGCCCCCCGAGCCATTCCAGCTCCTGCTGAAGCCTGGCCGAGGTGGCCATTCGGAGTGTGCCAGGCCGAAGCCCTTTGGAGGGTTCGGGCTCCAGGGAGTCCTCTCCATGCAGGAGGCTTCGGCCTACGGACTTCGGCATGCCAGCACCTTCGGTTGGCAGGGTACTCCAGCCTAGGATCCTTGGCGCGCAGTGACCTTCGGCGATCAGAGGGGTTTGACCCGGAGGGTGCGCCTGCCCACCGTTACTGGCTTCGGTAGTGAGGCTAAACACCGTCTACTCCAATACAGAAAATCTCCCTCTCCTGACTTGGTAGCCAGATGCTTGCTGAGCCAAATCATTGGCAACTGAATTGGCTTCTCTTGACACATGAGATATTTTGAAATCATCAAAAGTAGCAACTCTGTCAAGACACTTGTCCAAGTAACTATTTAGCAAGCCATTAAAACATTGAGCATCCTTAGCTACATGTTTTACTACTAATAACGAATCACCATATGCGTGAACATGTCTAGCACCTACAGATTCTAGCAATTCAAGACCTAACAATAAGGCTTCATATTCAGCTTGGTTATTGGTGGAAGAAAACTCGAGTCGGGCCGAAGTTTCAAAGTGCATACCATTAGGTGATATGAGAACCACTCCAATACCTTGGCCACTCTTGCAAGCCGAGCCATCAAAATAAAGTTTCCATGGCACTACCTCAACTAGAGCAATAGTATCGCTCCAGCTAACATCTATGTGATGATCAACTATAAAGTTAGCTACGACTTGGACTTTTATCGATCTCAGGGGCTCGTAGGCCAAATCGTACTCAATCAACGCGTAGGCCCATTTTCCGATTCTTCCACTTAGAATCGGCTTCTGTAACATGTGTTTTATGACGTCGGTTTGGCAAACGACAACACATGTAGTGGGGAGAAGATAGTGGCGTAACCTAGCGCACGCGTAATAAAGTGATAAACACAATCATTCCACAAATGCGCACCTGGTTTCGGCGTCCAGCAGGCGGCGGCTCAAGAATGTGATGATGTACTCCTTCCCTTCTACCTCATGGGTTAGCACGGCTCTAATTACGCTATTTTCAGCGGCGATGTATAACCGAAACAGAATCCTGGCTGTAGGTGCTCTCACCACGGGCGGTGATGATAAGCACTCCTTGATCTTTTCGAAAGCACTTTGTTGGCTTGCCCCCCAAGTGAACTCGGCTTCGTTTTTTATCCGGAGTATGGGGACAAAGGCATCAATCTTGCCGGACAAGTTGGATATAAAGCGACGCAAATAGTTCAACTTACCTAGCAACTTTTGTACATCCCTTTTGCATGTCGGCGCTGCAATGTTGCTAATCTTCTCAAGTCTCTTAGGATCAATTTCTATGCCTCTCTCGTGAATCATGAAACCTAAGAACTTACCCGCTGACACACCAAAAGCACACTTGAGTGGGTTCATTTTCAACCCATACTGACACATCCTATCGAAAGCAACCTTCAAATCGGCTAAATGGTTTCCCATAGCGTCCGATTTGACTACGACATCATCGATGTAGACTTCTAGCATGACTCCTAACAAGTCATGAAAGATTAGGTTCATAGCGCGCTGATATGTGGCGCCGGCGTTTTTCAAACCAAAAGTCATTATGACCCACTCGAATAAACCGACAAAACTAGGGCATCGAAAGGCAGTCTTGTAGACGTCCTCTTTGGCCATAAAGATTTGATTATAACCAGCATTTCCATCAAGAAAACTTAGTACCTTATGTCCTAAAGCATTGTTGATCAGCATGTCGGCTATCGGCATTGGATACTCATCCTTTGGAGTGGCTCTGTTCAAATCCCTGAAATCAATGCATACTCGTATCTTGCCGCTCCCTTTCTTCTCTACAGGCACAATGTTAGCAACCCACTCCGTGTACCAGCACGGCCTAATAAATTCAGCCTTGAGTAGTCATTCCACATCCTCTTTAACAAAGTCATAGACGACCAAATTAAAGCGACGGGGAGGCTGCTTATAAGGCCTAAATCTAGACTTGATGGGCAGCCGATGCTCCACGAGCTCGCGGCTGAGCCCTGGCATCTCGCTATATTCCCATGCAAAACAATCGATATACGACCGAAGTAACTTTATTACTTCAGCCTTTTCATCAGGCTGCAAATGTTGGTTTACAAAAGTCGGCCTTGGGATGCTACCATCACCTATGTCGACCTCCTCCAAGAGATCGGTCGACGCAAAACCTTATCCTAATTTTTCTACTTCACTAAAGTCCTCGATGGCTTCGGCAATACCGTCTTTATTAGACCGATACTGCTCTACGCGAGACTTTAGCCAATCTAGATTACTCTTGCTAGACATGACTATTAATACAAAAATAGCCATGCTACTCCAGCCGGCTTTACAGACACTGGTACAAATCGTCCTCCGGATATACTAACAAAATCATAATCCAAAAGATCTCTACCTGACAGACATTCTACCTTGTTATGGATGGCATCAACTGATACATCGGTCAATTCTACTTGGTCCAAAGTATCCACGGGAATGACCTCTACCTCATCGTTGTCCCCCTGTATCAGGCACTGGTGTAGAGTAGAAGGGATGCAACAATTCGCATGAATCCAGTTGCGTCCGAGTAACACGCTATAGTTACCTTGTACGTCGACGACGAAAAATGTTGTTGGCAATGTCTTGTTTCCCATCGTCAACTCCATAGAGAGTACTCCCTGGGCCTCAGAGCTCTCGCTGTTGAAGCCGTTGAGAATCAAGTTGGTCTTCTTTAGGTCATCCTCATCCCTGCCAAGTTTCTTCAACAACGAATAAGGCATTAGGTTAACAGTGGCGCCGCCGTCGACGAGCATTCGGGAAATCGGCTTCCCATCGATGTGGCCTCTGACATAGAGGGGTTTTAGATGGCAAGCCGAGTCCTCGGGCTTCTCGAAGATGGCATTGCACGGGCCGAGATTCAATTGAGCAACCTCGGCCTCGTCCTGTGGTAGGGCGAACTCGGCAGGTAACGTGACAATGTTAATATCCATCACCTAGGGTGCGGGTCCTTTAGAGATGGGTGAGTAATCGTCGTCGAGCATGTCATCGTCGTCGCTCGGACTAGGAGCCAGGTTGGTTATCTCAACCGGCTTCTCCCTCCACACCTGTTTTGTAGCTGGCCGAGGGCGGATTTCTTCGAAGATAGCGTCGCGCTCGGCCTCAACTTTCTTCTCGCGCATCTCCTGTGCCCATAGTCTTTGCAGGCGTCTCTTCTGTGATTTGGACATGCCTGGAGGGGTCCAAGATGGCCGTGGCTTGGTGTCGGGTGTGACTGTTTGGCTCCCATTAATTTTGGCCGAAGTGGTATTGTGCCCTTTGGCCTTGTGCACCCTTTGTTCGGAGGGTGCTTCGCTGTGAACCCCGATAGACGGGCAGGCCTCGTTTGGCAGGCTGAACCAAGCTTCGGCGCAGAGCTCGACCGAAGCATGAGACTTATCTCTGTCAGACCTTGGTGATAAAGTCTTCGGGATTGGGACTTCCTGAGACCCAACTCTGATGGTTATGGCTTCGGACTCCCTGACTTCGGCATCCGCGTGCTCGCACCCTTCGGCTTCACTCTGCATGGTCCGATTCAGAGGCACCACGGACAGTCTGTGGACGATGCCCCCCTCCACTGCATCTGTTTGCCCCTGCCATCCATAATACTCCGAAGGAAAGCAAGGCATAGTGTTAGGTTACGGAGGGTACCCTGACCCGGATACGTACGGAGCCCATAGGGTCCCCGCCCAGTCATATGGTGGAGGCATCAGTGGCTCTAGTGGCCTCGCCCACTGCGAGCCGAACCCGTTACTTGGAGGGGGGTTCGGCCAAGTCGAAGGTATCTCGGACCACACCAGCAAAGGGTCCTGCCAGGCCGGAGGTATGTTCGACCAGTGCGGGCCGAAGCCTCCTATCGGAGAAGTCCAACACGGTGCGGGGTTCGGCCATTGTGGGCCAAAGTTGTTGTATAGGGGACCTGACCACTGGGGCTCGAAGCTGCTGTACGGGGGGTTCAGCCGTTGTGGCTCGGAACCACCGTGCGGAGCATCAGACCATCGTGTCCTGAAGCCTTCATGCAGCGGGTTCGCCTGCTTCGGTCCGAAGCCACCCTTCAAGGGTCTTGGACCCCTCGGCTGTTTTGGCTTAGCGTGTGGACCTGCTTCCTTGGCCCTCCTCTAATGTTTGTTCAACAGCATGTCATATGTTACCTTCGGCCTCTTGCGAGCCTTAGCCGAAGGGTTATTAATGTTCTTTTTCCACACTCCTACCTTGGGATTCTTTGGTATGAGTGTGCGAGTGTGTGGTTCTCCAATAACTACATCCTTCCCTTTAGCCGACTCGGCCTGTTCTGGCCGAATCAACACCTTCTTTTCGCCGAGGTCGACGGCGTTGACTGGAAAAGGATCTTTATCCAGCTTCATCTTCGGATCATGGTCTATCTTCAATCGTCCTTCTTCTATAGCCGATTGTATCTGCCGTCGGAAAACATTGCAATCATTAGTATTATGTGAATGTGAATCATGCCACTTACAGTATGGATGCTTCTTTAACTCGTCGGCAGGTGGAATGACTTGACCTTTAGGTAACCTGAGAAGCTGGCTTTTTAAGAGAAAATCAAATATTTTATCACATTTAGTTATATCAAATGAGTATTTGACCTCACTAAACCGATTATTTGTGGGGGATGGTCGTAATTCGGAGCAGGTGACATGTTTATTTTTAGCATTCCAAACCCATTCGGCCTCATACATGTCGGCCGAATCCTCTTCCTCTGACTCCTCCTCATCAGAGCATTCCATGATGTGGATTTCGGCCCTAGGCTTGCTAAACGTCTTAATGAATTTCTTATCTTTGGCTCGGCCTTCTTGGACCAGAGCCTGCTGCAAAACTTGGCTAACTTCTAAAAAGTTTTGGTTATCTAACCTCTCTTTAATTTTGGAACGCAACCCGTTAAAAGCTAATTCCACCAAGTCCCTTTCTGAAATATTAAGGCTAAAACATCAGTTTCTAGTATCCTTGAAACGCTTGATGTACTCAGAGGCACCCTCACTAGATTTCTGCTTAACCAATGTCAAATGCGAAAGCCTATGTTCTGTTTCGCCTATATAAAAGTAATCATGGAATTTTCGCTCCAAATCATCCCACGTTTGGATGGAGTTTGGCGGGAGCGACGAAAACCAAGTGAAAGTTGTGCCGGATAGCGAGAGAGAAAATAGTCTAACTTTTAGAGCATCTATCCCGCTAACTTCTCCACACTGTGCCAAAAATTGACTAACATGCTCTAGTGTGGTCTTGATACCCTCGCCATCGAACTTAGTGAATTCAGGGATTCTATAGCCGCGGGGGTAGGGCACTGTATCAAGATGGTTGGGGTATGGCTTACGGTAAACCCTAACCCGTCACATGGTCACAAAGCCGGCACACTCTCTAAATAGTGCACGGACCCGCTCCTCTATGTCATCTTGGTATGTTGTTTGTGCGCGCCTCTCATGCGGGGGCATGACACGCGGTGGGATATCGGTGTGTCGGCCATGGGCCTCTTCTCTACATGCTATTTGTATGGTGTGTTCGTGTTCGGGTGCCTGCGCATGTGGTGTGGGCAGCGCGGGCGCCGGTGCAGGTGGTGGTACGTGGTATGCAGTGTTAGTTTGACCGTAGGTATAATGATTGGTCTCGGCCATAAGTGATGAGGGAGGAGACATGATTAGGCCGGTGCTGTCGTTAGTCCTACCATATACGTGGTTTGCCGGTGGTGCACTAGCTATGGGAACCGGGGGCATGGCCTCAATAAAGTTGAACCTCCTAAGAGTCGCCTCTACTTGGGAGCTGACTGCCGAATCTAAATGGTTGGCTAGCGAAACGCTAATGGCTTGATCTACTGATGCGGCTATTTTCTGCTCAATTTCTAAAGAAGATAAATGAGGTGATACAGGTGTTACCTAGACCTGAGCGAGGTCGGGGGTGATGATGTCGTGCTTGATGAAGCCTGCACGTGTCTTAACGTAGCCCCCAAGCATCATGTCTTGGAGTGCCTTCAACTTTGCCTCGATCTCTGCTCGGTCTTCTGCGGGGATATCTTCAAGTGTAGGCGTCAAGATGTTGCGGTTGTCGATATCCGCGCCTCCTATTATGTCCATCGGCGGTGTAGACATAGTAGTTGATGTAGATGCACCGGTGGCCGATGTAGATGTACTTGTCATGTTGGCGTAGCCTTCCCCAGCAGAGTCGCCAAAAAGTGTGTTGACACGGAAATGTGCCGCCGCACTTGGGTCAGTTCGACGATCCAAAAGTGCACGGATACTTACGGACAAGCCTAAGCGTTCCGACTCACCTTAGTCGTGATAAGGGGGGTGGAGTCGCCAGGCAACCAGATTACACAAAATAATCCAATTAGCCGAAAGAGATAGATTAAAACAGAATAAAATCAGCAAACCAGTCGGAGCCCGCCTGGTTCGAAGTCTGGTGCGAAGGGGTCACCGAAGTGTACCTTCGGCGTCTGGTGCGAAGTGCTCCGTCGAAGGGTGCTTCGGCGTTCGGACTGATCCGGCCAAAGATAGACTCCGAACTGATCTAGATGCAATGATCACTTCCGAATAGCGGGGTTCGGCGTGAGATCTCCGATATAGTAAGCTACGGAACAATGACGTGAGGGCCGCGCGCGAGTGCAACTTCATCCGGTGCGGAGTATGGTCGTGGAGAAGCCAGTTGTCGAAGCCTGTGGTCTCGTCGAAGGGTGTCCTGGGGACCTCCAAAACCAATCTCACAGCTCCAGACTCCTCAGACGAAGTGGCTCCGAACGTGTGAACCTGCAACGAAGAAGGTGCGAAGTACCAATTCGGCCTAAGGACCGAATTTTGCTAAGTGTTGCACTAGTAGCGAAGGTAGCAATCTTTTACACAAATTAGCAGATACTTCACAGGTGAAGTAACAAGGTGATAGCAATCTATTACGTAGATTAACGGATACTTCACAAGTGAAGTAACAAGGGTTGCCATTGTTCCGAAGTGGCTGGCGGAGGGCTTCTAGGCAAACCCACGAAGATGTACAGGAAAATAAAGGTAAAGTAAATGCAATCAAAGCATGGGCTTTGGTTTGGTTTGAGTTGGGGGGGTTTTCTACACCGGCCTTGCCTCTCTATTTATAGGGACTTAATTCCTAATCTAATCTACTATTAATGCGGCCAGATAGAGATTAAGCTGGAAATGCATACAACTCTACCTCTGCCGAAGTGGGCTTCGGCCAAGCCCATCGAGGCCCGCTCCTCGGGCCAAAGCTTCAGCAGCGTGGGCCTCCGAAGGCTTCCCGGTCGAAGCCCATGGGCTGGCTAGAGGCTTTCGGAGTCCATAGCTCAATGGACCTTCAGCCCTGTAGGGCTTCAGCCTGACTCCTCGGGCCGAAGCTTCGGCAGCGTGGGCCTCCGAACCCTTCCTGGCCGAAGGCCGTGGGCTGGCCAGAGGCTTTCGGAGCCCATAGCCCAATGGACCTTCGGCCCTGGAGGGCTTCGGACAGACCCTGGACATGTGTATTTTCGGCCCAAATCACTAAAAATTGATATTTTGATAATCTAGCCATTAATGCCATTTTTTGCCATCAATAGAATGAGCTGATCACACTATTGTGAGAATGTCAGGATTGCTTCGCATGGGAGTATCATGAGATGTCAGGATTAAACCGATCGATCGTGGAACATCGGTTACTAATAAAACAGGGGTATCGGCCGTTCAAACAGCCACCTCGTTGATTTAAGGCAACAATATACCTAGACATCAAGGCTGAGGTGACTAGATTGTATGACGCAGGATTCATAAGACCTTGCCGATATGCCGAATGGGTGTCAAATATAGTACCAGTATGGAAGAAAAGTGGGAAGCTCAGAATATGCGTTGATTTCAGGGATATGAATAAGGCAACCCCGAAAGATGAGTACCCGATGCCAATCGCTGATTTATTGGTGGATGCCACGTCGGGTCATAAGATCATCAGCTTCATGGATGGGAATGCAGGTTATAACCAGATCTTCATGGCCGAAGAAGATATTCACAAGACGGCTTTCTGATGTCTAGGCGCCATTGGGCTATATGAGTGGGTAGTAATGTCTTTTGGCCTGAAGAACACATGAGCGACCTATCAGAGAACCATGAACTACATCTTTCATGACCTGATCATACAATTTGTAGAGATATACATTGATGATGTCATGGTCAAGTCAAGTGAAGTTTAGGACCACGTGACTGATCTACGTCAAGTTTTAGAGAGAGCTCGAAAGTACGGGCTGAAGATGAATCCTGAGAAGTGTGCTTTTGGTGTATCGACGGGGAAATTCTTGGGCTTTATCATACATGAAAGAGGGATTGAGATCAGCCAGCACAGTATTGAGGCCATTAAGAACACCCTACCCCCACCGATAAGACCGAGTTGCAGTCATTGATCAGGAATATAAATTTCCTCAAAAGATTCATAGCCAATCTATCGAAGAAAATAGAGCTCTTCATGCCGTTGTTGAAGATGAAACAGGGCCAGGAATTTGTGTGGGGAGACAGGCAACAGAAGGCGTTCTATGAAATCAAAGAATATTTGAGCTCACCACCAGTACTTATACCGCCACTAAAGGGGACCCCGTTAAAATTATATTTATCGGCCGATGAGGAATTCATAGGCATAGTTTTGGTTCAAGAGGTCGATAAGAAGGAGAGGCTAATTTTCTATCTTAGCAGGAGGCTCCTAGACGCTGAAACCTAGTACCCAGCAGTGGAAATACTTTGCTTATGCTTATACTTTGCATGCACCAAGCTAAGGCATTATCTGCTCTCGACAGAATGCACTATAGTATGCAAGGCTGATGACGTCAAATATATGCTATCGGCCCCAATTTTGATGGGATGTATCGGGAAGTGGGTCCTTGCCCTGACCGAATTCTACCTAAAATATGAATCGGCCAAGGCAATAAAAAGCCAGGCAATAGCCGATTTCATAGTTCAACACAGGGACAAGACGGTAGCTCACGTAGAGTCGGTATTATGGATGTTATTCTTCGATGGATTGGTATGTTGGCATGGATGCAGTATTGGCCTAGTGATCATTTCCCCTCGGGGGCACCATTTGAGTTCACGTCAACCATCAAGCCCTTTGCCACCAATAACCAGGCCGAATACGAAGCTGGGTTGAAAGGATTACAGTTACTAGAAGAAGGGGGAGCCGATACAGTTGAGATTCTTGGTGATTCCTTGTTGATCATAAAACAACTATCGGATGAGTATGAGTGCAAGGATGATACACTAAAAGAGTACCATCATCAGTGCCAGGTTATACTGGCGTGCTTCCGAAACGTGTCGTTCACTCACATCCCAAGGGAACAGAATTTAGAGGCAAACGATTTGGCCTAGACAGGATCGGGTACAAGCCATCGCCAGATCAGTTGAAGTCAAAATTACGGAAATAGAGGCCGATGATTGGAGGTATAATATTATTAACTATTTGAAGGACCCCTCAACATCGGTGCCCAGGAAGCTTCGGTATCAGACGACGAGGTACATCATGCTCAGTGAAGATTTTTATCATCGGACGACTGATGGGGTTCTCCTCAGATGCATAGGCACTGAGGAAGCCAAAGTAATAATGTGTGAAGCTATGGGGTATGCCGAACGCACCAGTCGGCCTAGAAAATGAAGTTGTTATTCCGAAGGGCAGGTTACTTTTTCTGACTATGGTGGAGGACTATATAAGATATATAAGGGGTGCCACGATTGTCATAAATTTAGGGCCATCCAGAGGGCACCCGCGTCAGCAATGAATCCAATAATCAAGCCCTGACCCTTCAGAGGATGGGGGTATCGACATGATCGGCCAAATTTACCGAGCATCAAGCAAGGGCCACAAGTTCATAATAGCGGCCACCGATTACTTCATGAAATGGGTAGAGGTCGTTCCACTCAAGAAAGTCACGTCCGCCGACACCATCGAGTTTATTAGAGAGCATATAATATATCAATTCGGAATTCGACAGGCCATCACCACAGACTAGAGAACGATTTTTGTTGCCATACTGTCACTACAAGAAAAACAAAAATTTTCGTCGACTATTTTAATTTATGTCGGCTTTTCTGAAAGCCGGCGAAAGTTAAATTAACTTCCGTTGGCTTTTGACTGTGGCCGACGGAATTTAAAGGGATTTTTTCCTTGCCCGGTATAGAAGCCATAACTTCCGTAGGCCAGCATTAAAGCCAATAGAAGTTGACGTCAGCTTTAATGCTGGACGACGGAAGTTCACGAAAATATCCCCTACACTCGTGTGCATATAGGGAAAATTAATCCTTGTACGCGCACCCGTTCCACCCACCGCCGCTGCCCGAGCACAGCCGCCCGTGCCTCCTCCCACCCGCCGCCGCCCGTGCCTCCTCCTGCCCGCCGCTGCCATCTCCGGTGGCCCGAGCGCCCCGCCGCCCCCTCCGGCCGCCCGAGCGGCCTGCCTGTCCCGCCATCGCCACCGTTGCCCTCAGCCACCGCTGCCTAGAGTCATCGGCCGCTCGCCCACCGCCCACCGCCCACTAGCCCGCCGACCTCCGCCCTCCCGTTTGCCTCGCCGGCGCCCCCTCCAGACACCATACCAGTGGCCCTCCTGCCCCACTGCCGACCGCAGTTACCCGTCGTCGCTCGCCGACCTACGCCACAAGCCGACCTCCGCCTCCTCCAATCAACCAAGTATTTTTTTCCGCTTTAATTTTTTTCCACTTTTTATTTGTGAATTTCGTCGTAGTAATGGATTGCAATATACTGATTGTTATATATAGGGTAGCAACAATTTTGTCATAGTGGTCGGAGATTAATTATATTATAGACATTTCAATTTTGTTGTGGTATGTGATATAATGAATAATTGATTCATTTTGTAATGTCAAGTGGAAATTGATTATTTGATAAAATTGATTTTTGTCGTAGTATGTGATAAAATGGATAATTGTTTCATTTTACTTACAATGAAGTTAATTGTTATATACATGTCATAAGTTGTTGTCCTTATAAAGAGGAAATTAGCATTCAATTCACAAAGTAATTAATAAAATAAAAATCAATTAATTGGTAGGATATATGAATTAATGCGATATTATGTGATGATTTCATTACGTTGACTATTATGCTATTAGAAATTTTCCTATATTAATTGTATGTTTTACAAGTGCTTCGTATGCGATGTGCTATTATATATGTTATTAATTATATTATAGTATTAATTTATGGTTTGTTGATGATTTCATACACGTATGTAATTTTGTATGTGACACCAACGTAAATAGTGTAACGAAACCTATGCGTCACCCGTTTCAGACCAACATGTCTCACATGTGTCATATCTGTAGGTCTAGAATTGTCCTTTTTTGGATAGCCTCAGAGTGGGCGACAAAGCGTGATATTTATGATGAGTCATGAGTTTGAATGCGATTTTAGTGACATAACCTTATTGTTGTCCATTGCACCACTATCAGGCGTGCAATTGGAGAATAGCGGGGTTATGCTATTGAAATTTCGTTCGGACTCATGGCTCGTCATAAATATCATGTTCTGTCGGTCACTCTTGGGTGTGTTTAGGACCTATCTTTTCCTATAGACATAGGGCCATGGTATGTAGAAACGTCTAGTACTTATGATGCATTCTCGATTGAATGAATGTTTTTCCTATAGAATGGCTGAGGACGACTGATGGTGGATGTATAGTGGTTGGATTAAAAGTGGAGCTCACACGAGGGAGTGGGTAATCAACGCTGAGAAATTTGTTGATCGTGCATTCGCTTTGACAACAAACACTAGTGTGAGGTGCTCATGCATGAAGTGCAGAAATTCTCATTGGCAAGACAAGAGAACGTTGTCATTCCACATTTGCAAATATGGATTCATGCCAAGTTATAAAGTTTGGACTTTTTACAGTTAGACAAGCCATGAAAAAACGGTATTAGTAGTGGCAAAAGAAGATGATAGTGTGGCTAACGATAGGATGGATGAGATGCTTCATGCTATATGACCAGAGTTTGAAATAAACCTTTAGGATCCTCCAACACCAGAGGTTCAAAAGTTTTTCGACATCCTTCAAGCTATAAAAGAGTTGTTGCATGAGCACACCACTATAAGCGTTCTCGCCTTCGTGACCCGTTTAATGGCCATTGTGAAACCAAGTGAGGCCGCACTGTGGTTTTTGTCTATATGATGAGTGATTGACAAGGTTGAGTGATCTGGAGTGATCAGTGAGTGAGTTTTGGCTTGATTGCATCGATGGGATCGATGTGTGAATATGGATTATGCCGAGGGGATCAGTGACCGTTGTGTCTCTTGTTTTGGCTAGTCTCATGTGTGTAGGGTGGAGATGCTAACCAATTGTCAACGGCGGGTGATCAAGGGTCGAGCGGGGAGCTCGATGCCAGAGGATCAAGGATGCCGGGTGAAGTTGGAGATGATCTCAGGAGTGCACGAGGAGATACAACAAGACATGGATGGATGAATGCTCGAGACAGCGTGATGGTCAAGTCAGCGAAAGGGAGGCCAGTGGAAGTGATTAGGTCACTCAAGGGGATCGAGAGCGGGAGAGACTTGTTGGCAGTCGAGTTCATGTATTGGCGTCACATGTCGGCGATCGAGGAGGCTTTGTCGGTTTTTGCTAAAAACCGTCGCATCAGAAAATGTTTTTAATTCTAGTAATTAGGAGTTTATTTTTTCTATTTTGTCGTCTAGATTAAGTGTAATCTTTTAGTATTTTTCGGAATTTTTAATTCTGAAAAATATTAAAAGAATATGGTCAATGATGTAATAAATTAGGAGTTTGCATTAATGGATTTTTCAGAATTTGTAATTCTGAAAATTCATTATGGAAATTAGGTAAATACCTAGAACTTTTACCCTAATGACATTTTGGAGATTTCTTTAATGGGCTTGCCTATATAAAGGACCCAAAGGCCTAGGAATTAGGAGTTATGTTAGAGGTTTATATAGATGATGTTGTGGTCAAATCGGATGCCATGAGGAACCATCTAGCTGATTTGAGAGTCGCCTTCGACAGAATGTGCCAGTATGGCTTAAAAATGAACCCACTCAAATGTGCTTTTGGCGTGTCGGCAGTCAAGTTCGTAGGATTCATGATCCATGAAAGAGGCATTGAGATCGATCCTAAGAGGCTTGATAAAATTAGAGGATGTTTAGCGCCGGCATGTAAGAAAGATGTGCAAAAACTGATAGGCAAGGTTAATTATTTGTGATGCTTTATATCTAACTTGTCTGGCAAAATTGATGCTTTTGTTCCGATACTCTGGCTAAAGAATGAAGACGAGTTCACTTGGGGGCCAAGTCAGCAACGCGCCTTTGAGAGAATCAAAGAGTGTTTATCGATGCCACCGGTAGTGAGGGCGCCAAAGGCCGGGATCCCATTTCGGCTTTATATCACCGTGGAGGAGAATGTGATTGGAGCCGTGTTGACCCAGGACATTGAAGGGAAGGAGTACATCATCACCTTCTTGAGTCATCGACTTTTGGATGTTGAGACAAGGTACGTGTTTGTGGAGCGTTTGTGTTTATCGCTTTATTATGCATGTACCAAATTGTGTCACTATCTTCTCCCTAGCACATGTGTTGTTACTTGCCAAACGGATGTCGTAAAATACATGTTGCAGAAGCTGATTCTAAGTGGTAGAATCAGCAAGTGGGCGTATGCGTTGATTGGATATGATTTGGCTTATGAACCGTTGAAAGCTATGAAAGGCCAAGTCATTGCTAATTTTATAGTAGATCACCATATAGATGTCAATTGGGGCGATGAAGTCGCTTTAATTGAAGTATTACCATGGAAACTTTATTTTGATGGTTCAACTTGCAAAAATGGCCGAGGTGTTGGAGTGGTGCTTGTATCACCAAGTGGTATGTACTTTGAAACCTCGGCCCGTTTAGAATTTCATTCAACTAATAATCAAGTCGAATATGAAGCCCTATTGCTCCGCTTTGGACGAAGTCACACCAGTACGTTGCGTTTGGGATATTTTGTTGTGTTAGAGACTCCACGCTGAACCCTGCTGTTCGGATGTGATTTAGCGTCGAGATCTGTTCGGAGCCTGCATTCGGACAGATCAGTCTGAACACCGAAGACTACCTTTGGCGAGACCCTTCACACCAGACGTTGAAGGCCCCTTCGGTGAACCCCTTCGCACAGAACACTTCGAATCAGTTAGGCTCTGTTTAGCTTGCTAGTTTATTTTATCTAATATATTTCTTTTCGGCAAATTCGATTATTTATGTGTGATCTGATTACCTAGCGACTCCACCCCTCTTGCCACTATTAAGGTTAGTCGAAACGTGATGTCAGTGTTGTGTTACGCTTAGGCTTGTCCCTAAGTATCCGCACACTTTTGAATCGTCGAACTGACCCAAGTGCGGGGGCACACTTTTGTGTCAACACACTTTTTGGCGACTCCATTGGGGAAATCTACGCCAAACATGATGAGTACGTCTACAATGACTACTACATCTACGACGTCGATGGATCTGATGGGGGCGTAGATATTGACAACCGCAACATCATGACACCTACCCGAAGAGGAGTGGGTAGATATCGAGGCAAAAATGAAGGCACTACAAGACCTCATGCTTGGGAGCTACGTCAAGACACGTGCGGGCTGCATCAAGCGTGACGTCAACGTCCCCGACCTCGCTCGAACACAGGTAACGCTAGTATCGCCTCCTTTATCTTCTTTAGAAACTGAGCAAAAAGATGGACGCATTAGTAGATCAGGTTGTTAGCGCTTCGCTAGCCAACCGTTTAGATTCGGTAGTTAGCTCTCAGGTAGAGACGACACTTAGAAGGTTCATATTTACCGAGGCCACCCCTCCAACTCCAATTTCTAGTGCACCTCCGGTGAATCACATCTATAGCAGGACTGACGGTAGTACTGGCAAGACCATCATGTCTCCGGCCCCAACGTATATGCGCCAGTTCTTCCCACGCTACCCACTTCACATGCACAAGCACATAGGCCTGAACACGTCATGCACCCAGAGCCAGCACGTGAGGAAGAACCCCGCGCCCAACACACCGACTTACCACCGCGTGTCGTGCCCCCGCATGAGAGACGTGCACAGGCAGTAGGCCAAGATGACATAGAGGAGCGAATCCGCGCGCTATTTAGGGGTGCACTTGCTTCGTACCTAGGGGACAGGCTAGGGTTTACCGAAAGTCGTACCCCAACCATTTCGACACTATACCGTACCCTCGCGGATATAAAGTCCCTGAATTTACCAAGTTCGACGGTGAGGGTAGCAAAACCACACTAGAGCATGTCAGCTAGTTCTTAGCACAGTGTGGAGAAGCTAGTGGGTCTGACGCTTTAAAAATTAGATTATTTTCTCTCTCGCTATCCGGCACCGCTTTTACTTGGTTTTCGGTGCTCCCGACAAACTCTATCCAAACATGAGCTGAATTAGAACAAAAGTTCCATGACTATTTTTATACAGGTGAGACAGAACTTAGGCTTTTACATTTGACATCGGTTAGACAGAAATCTAGCGAGAGTGTCTGAGTATATCAAGTGCTTTAGAGATACCAAAAATTGATGTTTTAGTCATAATATCTTAGAGAGGGATTTGGCGGATCTAGCTTTCAACGGGTTGCGTTCTGAGATTAAAGAGAGGCTAGACAACTAGAACTTTTTAGAGGTTAGCCAAGTGTTACAACAGGATCTGGTCCAAGAAGGTCGAACCAAGGATAAAAAGTTTATTATAATATTTAACAAGCCTAGGGCTGAAGTCCATGTCATGGAGCACTCCCACGAGGATGAATTAGAGGAAGAAGAAGATTCGGTTGACATGTATGCAGCCGAATGGGTTTGGAATGCTAAGAGCAAACCCGTCACTTGTTCTGAACTACGGTCGTCTCCTACTAAGAGTCGGCACAGTGAAGTCAAATACTCATTTGATATAACTAAGTGTGATAAAATATTTGATTTCCTCTTAAAAAATTAGTTTCTAAGGTTACCTAAAGGCCAAGTCATACCATCTGCCGACGAGCTAAAGAAACACCCCTAGTGTAAGTGGCATGATTGACATTCTCATTATACTAACGACTACAATGTTTTTCGTTAGCAGGTTCAATCGGCCATAGAGGAAGGACGATTGAAAATAGACCCCAGTCCAAAGATGAAGTTGGATAAAGACCCCTTTCCCGTGAACACCGTCGACCTCGACGAAAAGAAAGTATTGATTCAGCCTGAGCATGCCGAGTCAACTAAAGAGAAAGCGGTCATTACCGGAGAATCACACACACGCACACTCGTACCAAAGAACCCTGAAGTAGGAGTGTGGAAAAGAAATGTCAACACATCTCCGTCGGCTAGGGATTGCAAGAAGCCGAAGGTGACGTATCAGATGTTGTTGAACAAACATTAGAAAAAAGCCAAAGCAACAGGCCCCCGTGCAAAAAGGCTAAGACAACCAAAGGGGTCAGGGCAGTCGGAGGGTGGCTTCAGACCATAGTGGTCAAACCCTCCACACCAAGGCGTGGGACCACAGTAGCCAAACCCTTTGCACAGTGGCTTCAGACCCCCAGTGGCCGAACCCTTCGCACAATGAGCTCGGACCCCATTGGACGAACTTAGCTTCGCTCTGGGTGAACCCTCCGGTAGGACGCCTCGGCCTGCAATGGCCAAACATACCTCCGGCCTGGCAAGACCCTTCACTAATATGGTCTGAAATACCGACGACTTGGCCGAACACCCCTCTGGGTAATGGGTTTGGATCACAATGGGTGAAGCCACTGGAGCCACCGATGCCTTCGCCATATAATTTGGTAGGGACCCCGTGGGCTCCGTACACCTCTCCCCCATAATACCCTTCGCAATATAACGTTGTCCCTTGTTTTCCTTTGGAGTATTATAACTGGAAGGGGGAAATAGACACGGTGAAGGGATACATCATCCATAGGCTATCCGTAGTACCTCCAAATCGACTCACACAGGACGGAGCCAAGGGAGATGAACGCAAAGAGGCAAAGGATAGGGAGTCTGAAGCCATCACAATCAAAGTAGGGTCTCAGGAAGTACCAATCCCAAAGGCCCCCTCGCTGAAACCCAATGGAGGTAAGTCCCCTGATCCAACCAAGGCCAACGCTGGAGCCCGGTCCAATCGACCGAACGAGGCCGCTCCGACCGACAGGGTCCGTAGCAAAGCATCCTCCGATTGTGAAGCACACGAGGCCGACCTAGGTGCCACCCCTTCGGCCAAAAATCAGAGGAACAGAATAGTGGTGCCTGGTACCAAACCACAACCATCTTGGGCACCTCCAGGCATGTCGAAATCACAGAAAAGGCTCTATAGCGTCTACGGGCATAGGAGATGCACGAGAAAAGGGTCGAGGATGAAAGAGGCGCTATATTTGAGGAGATCTGCCCTCGGCCAGTTACAAGACAGGTATGAAGGATCAAGCCAGTTGAGATAACAAACCCGGCTCCTAGTCCGAGCGACGATGACAATGACATGCTCGACGATGACTATATGCCTGTCTTTGAGGGGCCTACACCTCACGCAATGGACATCAACGTCATCATGCTACCCGCCGAGTTCACCCTACCACAAGACGAGGTCGAGGTCGCTCAGTTGAACCATAGCTCGCACAATGCTATTTTTGAGAAACCCTGGGATACGGCTCAACATCTAAAGCCTCTCTATGTTAGGGGTCACATTGACGGGAAGCTGATCTACAGGATGCTTGTCACCGGTGGCGCCACTGTTAACCTAATGCCTTACTCTTAGTTGAAGAATCTTGGCAGGGGCGAGGAAGAGTTAAAGAAAACTATCCTAATTCTCAATGGCTTCAATGGCTAGAGTTCTGAGGCCAAAGGCATACTCTCCATGGACTTGACAGTAGGTAACAAGACGTTACCAATAGCAGTCTTCATTGTTGACGTGCAAGGTAACTACAGCGTGCTACTCGGGCGTGACTGGATTCACACGAATTGTTGTATTCCTTCCACTTTGCACCAATGCCTGATACAGTGGGACGACGATGACATAGAGGTCATACCGGCAGACACTTCAGCCCAGGTGGCATTGGCCGATGTATCCATCGACCACATCCACAACAAAGTGAGTGCCTATCATGTAGGGACCTTTCGTATTACTACTTCGTTAGCATGTCCGGAGGATGTTTAATACCCGTATCTGTAAAGCCGGCTGGTGTAGCACGACTATTTCTAAATTAGTAGTCATGTCAAGTAAAAATAAGCTTGATTGGCTAAAGTCACGCATAGAGCAATATCGGTCTTCTAAAGACGGTATTGCCGAGGCCATTGAAAAACTTAGGGAAGTAGAAAAGTTAGGGCAAGGTTTTGCGTCGGCTGATCCCTTAGAAGAAGTCGATATAGGCAATGGTATCATTCCAAGGCCGACTTTTGTAAACCAAAATTTACGGGCTGATGAGAAGGCCAAAGTAATAAAGTTGCTTCGGTCATACGTTGATTGTTTCGCATGGGAGTACAGCGAGATGCCCGTATTAAGCCACGAGCTCGTGGAGCATCGTCTACCTATTAAACCCGGGTTTAGGCCTTATAAATAGCCCCCTCGCCGCTTTAATTCGGTCGTGTATGATTGAGTTAAAGAGGAGGTAGAACGATTACTCAAAGATGAGTTTATCAGGCATGCAGGTTTGCCGAATGGGTCGCTAATATTGTGCCTGTAGAGAAGAAAGGGAGCGGCAAAATATGAATTTGTATTGATTTCAGGGACCTAAACAAGGCCACTACAAAAGACGAGTATCCCATGCCGATAGCCTACATGTGGATCAACGATGCTTCAGGACACAAGGTACTAAGTTTTCTTGATGGCAACGTTGATTACAATCAAATTTTTATGGCTGAAGAGGACGTCTACAAGACAACCTTTCGATGCCCTAGTTTTGTTGGATTTTTCGAGTGGGTCGTTATGACTTTTGGTTTAAAAAATGCTAGTGCTACCTATCAATGTGCTATGAACTTGATCTTTCATAACTTGCTAGGAGTTATGTTAGAAGTATACATAGATGATGTCGTGGTCAAATCGGACGCTATGGGAAACCACTTAGTCAATTTGAATGTTGCTTTTGATAGGATGCGACGGTATGGCTTAAAAATGAACCCATTCAAATGTGCGTTTGGCGTGTCGACGGGCAAGTTCTTAGGATTCATGATTCATGAAAGAGGTATCAAAATTGATCCTAAGAGGCTTGAAAAGATTAGAAACTTTGCAGCACCGACATGCAAGAGAGATGTGCAAAAGTTTCTAGGCAAGATGAATTATTTGTGTCACTTTATATCTAACCTGTCTGGCAAAATCAATGCTTTTGTCCCCATACTCCGGCTAAAGAATGAAGTCAAGTTCACTTGGGGTGCAAGTCAGCAAAGTGCCTTTGAAAAGATTAAAGAGTGCTTATCATCGCCACCCATGAAGAGAGCACAAAAGGCCAGAATTCCGTTTTGGCTATACATCGCTACAGAAAATAGTGTGATAGGAGTCGTGCTAACTCAGGAGGTGGAGGGGAAAGAGTACATCATCACATCTTGAGCCGCCGCCTACTAGAAGCCGAAACTAGGTACATGTTTGTGGAACGTTTGTGTTTATCACTTTATTACGCATGTACAAAATTACGTCATTATCTTCTTCCTAGCACATGTATTATCGCTTACCAAATCGATGTTATAAAATACATGTTGCAAAAGCCGATTCTAAGTGGAAGAATTGGAAAGTGGGCTTACACTTTGATTGAATACGATTTGGCTTATGAACCTCTAAGGACTATGAAAGGCTAAATTGTCGCTAATTTTATAGTTGATCACCACGTAGACGTCAATTGGGTTGATGATATTGCTCTAATTGAGGTAGTGTCATGGAAACTTTATTTTGATGGTTCAGCTTGTAAGAACAGCCAATGTATCGAGATAGTTCTCACATCACCTAGTGGAATGCACTTTGAAACCTCGGCCAGTTTAGAATTTCCCTCTACTAATAACCAAGCTGAATATGAAGATTTATTGCTAGGACTTGAATTGCTAGAATCCATAGGTTCTAAACATGTTCATGCGCATGGCGATTCTTTGTTAGTAGTACAACAAGTAGCTAATAGTGCTCAATGTTTTAATGGCTTGCTAAATAGTTACTTGGATAAATGTTTAGACATAGTTGCTACTTTCGAAGACTTTAAAATTTCTCATGTATCAAGAGGAGCCAACTCAATTGCAAATGATTTGGCTCAGCAAGCATCTGGCTATCAAGTCAGGAGAGGAAAATTTTCTATACAGAAAAAGCCAATGCTTGAACTCACAGCCGAATCCAGAAACTTTGGGCTGGTGCGAGGCCTGCCGAACCCTCCGGATCGGACCTCTCCGACCACCGAAGGGTGCAGTGTGCTGGAATCCTCATGTCAGAGCACTTCATCTGCTGAAGGGTCCTATGCATCGGAGCCCTCGTGTCGAAGCCTTCTGGACAGCATAAGCCTTCAGGAACCGGACCCCTCCGATGGAAGGCTTCGCTCTGATTGGCTCCGCACGGCCGATCCAGTCAACCTTCGGCAGAAACAGGAAAGGCCCGGGGGTCACTCCGAAGTTAGCAATTTAGACATCACTCTAGGAAAGGAGTTAGCAAATCCTTCGGGTATCCATAAGGATGATTGGAAAGTCCCAATCGTCCAGTATTTAAAGAATCCTAATCAAAAGGTTGATTAGAAAGTTCGGCGACAAGCATTTAAATTTGTGTTGCTAGATGATGTATTATATCGCTGAACTATTGATGGAGTACTCTTAAAGTGTTTAGATGTTGATCAATCCAAAGTAGCTACAGGAGAAGTCCATGAGGGCTTTGTGGCACTCATCAGACAGCCCAGAAAATGAGTTGGATGCTTAAAAGAGCAGGTTTCTACTGGCCGACTATGACTGAGAATTGTTTTAAGTATTATAGAGGGTGTGAAGCGTGTCAAAAGTTTGGTAATATTCAGCTAGCTCCTGCTTCATCACTTAACCCTATTATCAAGCCATGGTCGTTCCGAGGTTGGGGCTTAGACTTCATCAGCCAAATTTATCCTCCCTCTTCAAAAGGGAATCGATTCGTATTGATGGTGACTAACTACTTCACCAAATGGACCGAAGCCATGCCTCTTAATAATATGACTCACAATGAGGTAACTGATTTTATCTTGAAGCACATTATACATAGATTCGGTATTTCCTAAACTCTCACTACAGATCAAGGTACTTCACTCATTACTAAAGAAGTGAGAGACTTTGCCAAATTTTATGGTATTAAGTTGATAAACTCTTTGCCATACTATGCTCAAGCCAATGGTCAGGTCGAGTCTAGTAACAAAACTGTGATTAAGCTCATTAAGAAGAAAATCGAAGAGTTCCCTAAAAGGTGGCATGAAGTGCTTTTAGAAGCATTGTGGGCATGTAGAGTTGCGAAACACGGTGCTACCAAAGTTAGTCCATATGAGTTAGTATATGGGCAAGAGGTCGTTCTACCCATAGAGGTGGATCTTGGTTCTTTAAGATTTCTTAAACAAGATGGCTTATCGCTCGATGAATATGAGACTCTTTTAAAAAATAATTTATAAGAAGTGATCGATAAGAGATTAATGGATTTAGAAGCTATAGAGAAATACAAAAGAAGAATAGCTAGAGCTTACAATAAGAAAGTTAAACCAAAATCGTTTCAAGTTGCTGAGTTGGTTTGGAAGACGATTTTGCCCTTAGGCACTAAGAGCCCCAAATTTGGAAAATGGTTGCCTAGTTGGGATGGGTACCTTCAAAATAGTCGAAATTGCTCCAGGTAATTCATATTTATTAGAGTCTCTACAAGGAGAGTGATTTCGAAGGGCCTTGAATGGCAGGTATTTGAAGAAATAATTCCCAAGTGTGTGGCAAAGCGCTATAAAGTGTTGGAAGGCCGATATGGAAAGTATTGTCCTTAGCCCATTATGCTTTTAGTTCACTTAGTTCACTAAAAGGCAGAGGGCATGTGTTGATAGCAAAAAATGGCATTAATGGTCAAGATTGTGAAAATGTCAATTTTGGTAATTTGGGCCAAAAATATACAAGTCCTGGATCAGGCCGAAGCCCTATAGGGTCGAAGGCCCATTGAGCATTGGGCTTTGGAGGCCCTTTAGTGGCCTGTTACCTTCGGCCCAAAGGCCCATCAAACATGGGCTTCAGAAGCCTTCTAGCGGCCTACCACCTTCGGCCCAAAGGCCTTCGGAGGCCTGCCTCGCTGAAGCTTCGGCCCGAGGAGCAGGCTTCGGTAGGCCCTGCCAAAGGCCCACTTCGGGCTGATTTTCAAAGATAGAGTTTGAGTCTGATTCTAGCTAATTTTATCCCTAAGTATCATTAGGTCGAATCCTACAAGATTAATATTAGAGATAAGAAGACTAGCCCCTATAAATATAGGGGTGAGGCCGATTCATTAAAGCCCCCAACACAAATCAACCACAAAGCCCTAGCTTTGAACCGTACCTTTACTTTTTATTTACTTTTCTGCAACCTTCATGGGTTTGCCTAGAAGCCCTCCGTCGGCCATGCCGAAACCGTGGTAAGCCTTGTTACTTCTCTCATGAAGTACCCGTTAATCTACGTAATAGATTGCTATCGCCTTGTTACTTCACCTGTGAGGTATCCGTTAATCTACGTAACAGATTGCTACCTTCGCTTCCCTACTGCAAGGCTTAGCAGATTCGGTCTTCAGGATGAATTGGCACTTGATCTTTATTCTATTGCAAGTATTCACGCTCGGAGCTCCTTTGCTGGAGGTGTCCGGAGCCAGGAAGCTGGTTTCGGAGGCTAACAGAACACCCTTCGCTGGAACCCTGCTTCGACTACTCGTGCCGGATTTGTCATGCTGTTGTCGGTTTGACCAAGTCCCGCGTGCGAGCACGCTATGCAGCAGGCTTCGTCACGTTAGGCTTCACCACGCTTGTACTATGCTTCGGACGAAGTCACACCAGTGCATTGCGTTTGGGATATTTTGCCGTGTTAGAGACTTCGCGCCGAACCAAGCTATTCGGAGGTGATTTAGCGTCGAGATCTATTCGGAGCCTGTCTTCGGCCAGATCAGTCCGAACGTCGAAGACTACCTTCGGTGAGACCCTTTGCACCAGACGTTGAAGGCTCCCTTCAGTGAACCCCTTCGCACAGCACACTTCGAATCAGTTAGGCTCTATTTTTCTTGTTGGTTTATTTTATCTAATATATTTCTTTTTGGCTAATTGTATTATTTCTGTGTGATCTGATTACCTGGCGACTCCACCCTCTTGCCACTGTTAAGGGTAGTCGGAACACGACGTTAGTGTTGTGTTACGCTTAGGCTTGTCCCTAAGTATCCGCACACTTTTGGATTGTCGAACTTACCAAAGTGCGGGGGCACACTTTTGTGTCAACAAATACTTATAAAGCAAGGAAGACTCCTCGGTAGTCGGTTCAAGCTGATCCCACCAGATTTGGTGGGCACCACCTACAACGTTCGACAAAAGGTAATCATGAGTACAATTTTCAAAATGTGGAGATCTTTTGTAACACCCCAAGATTTAAAAAGAAATAAAATAAAAGAAATATATTATTAAAGGAATTTCTGAATTTTATTATTAAAGAAAACCCTTAAAAGCCCTATTAAAGCCAAAACAGAGATAAATATTAAAAATTTGGACTTGAAAAATTTATGGGATAAACTAGAGGCCAAAACATAATTTCAGGAAGTTTTACAAATTTTTATCAACAGTGATTCAACCCTTAAACAAATAAATGAGTTACTAGATTTATTTTAAATCAGAAAACATTTATTATTCTTAATGGGCCTCAACCTCGAATTCTCTCCAGCCTAGCCCAGTCCAGAACGCGCGACACTGACAGGTGGGACCAACCTGTCGGCGCCACCTCCCGCCTCTCTCTCCCGCCCGCGCCCCACTTGGCCCCACCGGTCAGCCCCCTTTCGCCCACCGACCGCCAAGGCCCGCCTGTCTGTTTTTCCTTTTCCGCTCGCCCACCGATAGGTGGGGGCCACCTATCGGGATCTTCTTCCCCGATGGAAAGGGATACCCCCTTTCCATCGCCGGTGAGACCCCCTGCCAAATTCGCCTCTGCCAGCCGTCGATCGCCGATTTGGGCCTACGCCATGGCTTACCAAACACCGGTGATCGCTTTCCCCCTTTACCCCACGCGTTTTCGGCTTAGATGGCAAGCACACTCGCGCATGGAAGCTCGCTGGAGAGGAATAGAAACCCCTCGGTCCCCTTCCTGTTTTACGCCGGGAATCCCCCTATATAAACCCCTGAGGTTGCCGCCCTCTGCCCACACCGCCTTAGCCCGAGCCTGTGCGATCCAGAGCGCTGCCACCACTCTCTCGGGTTTTCCCTCTACTTCAACTCTGGCCACCGCTCGCCGTCGACTCTGGTCACCTTCATCATAGCCACCGCCATCGTAGAGACCACCGGAGCCCGCCCGTCCTCGGCTACCCCTCGGTTGGCCGTGGAACCCGTCGGATCGCCGTCGCCGTCGAGCACCCGAAGGGCCATCGCCGTCTACCTTCGCCGCCGGTCGCCACCAGTCGTCCGCCGTCGCCATCTCCGGTACCATCGCACTCCCCTCACTCTCCTCTTTCCATTTCCGGTGTAGGCTAAGCCTTTAGGCCCTTGCCGCCGCCGTCGCCGCCGTGCCAGAACCCACCGGAGCTGGGGACGAATGGGGTACGTACCCCCTTACGTACGTGCCGTGCTGGACGGCACCCTGGCCGTCCGATCACGATCGGAGGGCTACGATTAAATCCCTTCGGGATTTAACTCGGGCCCTTGGATCCGTCAAAACGTACCATGCGATCTTGGCCGTCGATCATAACTTAAAACGTTGAGTCCATCTGGTGCGTCCACATCGTACCGATTCACAGGATCTAATCACAGCCATCCATTTTCATTTAAACCGTCCCACCTCACGCCCGATTGCCGGATCCAGATCCGACGGTCCTGGTTGATCCGGTCCACGCGCACAGTGGCCCAGTCCACCGTGGGCCTGGCACACCGTGGACTAAAACCCATTTTTCCGTTTAAATAAAATTCCAGAAATTGATTTAAACTTTGAAAATTCATAACTTGTCCATTTTAACTCCAAATTTCACCATTTAAATTTTGTTAAATTCAGCATTTTATTCTCTACATATTAATGCCATAAAACAGTATGTTACTTTAGCACAAAATAATCTTAGGAATTAAATAAATAAAAACCCCTTAGGGATAAATTAATAATTCATGGAATAAATTTGGGAAAACCCCAAAACTTTAAACCTTAATATTATTCAATATAACTTCAGTATAATAAAGCTCAATTCACATATTTAAATCATAAAACTTGTATGTTTATGCTTTGTGATGCTTTATTGAATGTTTTATTTACTTTTTCCGTATCGAGAAGACTACGAGTACGTCAAGGAGCCAGAGCTTTACCCCGAGGTTCCACCTTCCCCATTCGCTGATTAAGGCAAGTCACAACCCCCATTTTGATCATTATTGAGCCCATGTTTTAATAAATTATCGCTATAACTCATAGGGTATTATTGCATTAGTCAAATATCAAGCCTTACACTTATATTTATTAGATACCCGTCCTTGTGTGCAAGCCCAAGCCATGCTTATTGAGCCTTAACTCCTTGTCACTCTACTATAAAAGTATTAGCTAGTGCCCAATGTACCGGCACAACTGCTATAGGATAAAAAGAATGAGTCATAGATAGATGGATTCTACTATATGAATTTTCCCCGTTATTATCGTCTCTGGACTCTGTGGAGTTGGCTATGTTATAAGTATGGTGGGTTCCGGGTGCAAGCTAGGGCATTAGTTGGTCGCACCCGGGGCACTATAAGGACCGGTCTGCGGGATTTGTTGCAAAGCACTTCCGTACTAACCACAAGTCTAATGGGTAAGTCCTAACTGGAAGTATGGAACAATCCGACTCGATGCACCATAGTGGAGGGGGCAAGGGGCAACCTGCGGGTGACTTGTACCGATGTGGCTCAAGGGAGGGTATGGTGAGGCTCGACGCATCGGGACACCATATGAAACCCATAAGAGGGTGCTGTCGGGTCGAGGAGGACCATATGGAAGGTTTTGGCACGAGTTCCTGTGGTATGGGTCATCTCGTTACACTTTGGTGTAAGTGATGAGTGTGTGCCTTGTGGGTACAGTAGTACACCTATGATTAGAGTATTCAATCTTTTCGAAAAGCCGAGCCCATGGTCAGGGCGGGTTGTGTGACTACTCGCAGTTAGTTTACAATTGTTTGAATGGTTGAGTTATTCATGGCATGTAAGGACTATTGAGTGAGGTGGGGCTGACTGTACCCCTCGAGTTAGAAGATGATGATGCATACACATGTTTACGTTTCTGTACTAATAAATTGTTCACATTTAATTGCTTTACAAATTATGCTCTTCCGCAAAAATTAGCCACTATCTCCCTTGTTATTACCTTGCATTATATTTGCATTCGGTGGCTTGCTGAGTACGTTTGTACTCACCCCCGTTGACTTACACCACCAGAGCCCGTCTACTACGAGGAGGATGAAGGTCTAGAGTAGCGACACAATCAAGGCGAGACTGGAAGGAGGCGTTCATCTAGGACCCTTTGTTTTATTAGTTTCTCTTAATCTTTAATCACTTTTGTACTAATGCGGTCTACGAAGTGTGAATGATTGCTCCTATTGTACGTGGTCGCATGATGAACGTCTTGTTTTTATTGATTTTCTATGGAATTTCAATAAAAGTCCTGATTTATTAAATCGGGGCGTGACAAGATGGTATCAGAGCCGACTTGACTATAGGAAGCCAAACAGACCTGACCCTAGGACTTATATTAGCCATATTTTCTTACAAATCTACTTACCTTCTCATCTTCTGGAGTTTTCACAAAAATTTCTGTCTTTTGTAGATGCCGGTCCATACCATGATCGGGACTCTTCGTGACGAGGCTGGATTCATCCGCGAGCATCGCATGCTCGTCGGTTTCCTCGGATTCGAGCATGAGCCAATGTTTCACGGAGTCTTCCCCGACGAGGAAGAAAGCTATTGCGAGGTCACCATCGTCATCCAGCCTACTACAAAGACAGCCCACACCTATCGAGGCGGAGGACCCACCTTCTTGGTTGCCAGTCAGCGCACCGCCCTCCAGGCCCTCATCGAGCTGCGGATGATCTACGACAGTGAGCTCTATGACGTGGACTATCGTTTTGTGCCCCTTCGCACTCCAGGGAGTCCCAACAGTGTCTATGTCAGCACGCTCTCCCAACGCCACTCCGCAGTTGGGCACACCGTACGTTTGTTGGAGGCGATGGATGAGCTTCACTATGAGGCACTGCAGGATGCCAACGGGCAGCGCGACACAATCGACTTCTACCGTCACTCTTCGAGGATCTGAACCACGAGAACGGAGATCTTTGTCGCCGTATCTAGCAGGGACACCGGTTGGCTGCCGAGGCTGAGATGTTGAGGCGCCAGAATGAGCTCCTACGTCAGAGCGTCGCTGACAACGCCCACCTTCATTAGCAGATTGAGGAGTTGAAGAAGGATCTCGAGGAGGTCGCACCCCTTCCGCCCCGCAAGCGGAAATCACTTCGGATCCCCACTGTGAGGCCTAAGAGGATTTCCCGCAGCGCACCTCCCGCCGGACCCTCCAGCTCCACGACCCCGACCATCTTCGTGGAGCCCGTGGTCGAGTCATCCCCTGAGTTACCGTAGACGTAGTATTTACGTTTGATTGTTTTCTTTTACTTGTTTTGGATTGTATTGCCACTCATGTCAAATATAAGGCATGAGTGAAGATTAAATAGAAAGACATAAATGTAATCGCAAGAACGACGCATTTTGAAATAAAGCTTAGCATCATTTTTCCCCTAAGAAAGTGTTGGCTATTTTGGAAACATCAGGATGACTAACACTCAAGGCTCCGATGCACCCTAGAATGGAGGGGAAAATGGTAACCTGCCCTAGTGGGGAGCGACTGGGCAAAAGCAAGCCCCAGTCGCCAACCACCCCACGTTGGCCGAAATGATGGCCAACCAAAACCATTTGGTAGCTGCCCTACTGAACCAGATGCAACAGTAGCAGCAGTAGATGCATGAGCAGCAGGCTCAATTCTTCCGTCTCCACCAGCAGCCAGACCTGCCTCGCCCTGCCACTCCCACTCCCACCCCCGCCTCATAGCTCTCGGAGTTCCTCCGAGTCCGCCCTCCCACGTTCTCAAGAACCACCAACCCCATGGAGGCTGGTGATTGGTGGAGGATGATTGGAAAGAAGTTGGACCTCCTGACTTGTACTGAGCAGGAGAGGGTGGCATTTGCTGCCCACCAACTCCAAGGGCCCGCCGCGGAATGGTGGGACAACCTGCGCGAGACCTTGCCCGAGGGACACATCCACACTTGGGCAGAGTTCTCCGCTGCCTTCCGCGCCGCCCACGTCCCCGATGGGATCATAACCCAGAAGCAACAAGAGTTCAGGGACCTGCAGCAGGGGAGCAGGTCCGTAACAGAGTATTTACACGAGTTCAACAGATTGGCCCGGTACGCACCTGAGGAGGTCCGTACCGATACAGTTAGACAGTCTAAGTTCCTTCGGGGACTGAAGGATGAGCTGTCCCTTCAGCTCATTTCGGGGGATTATGCCAACTTCCAGAAGTTGGTAAACAAAGCTATCATTCAGGAGACCCAGCAGAACAAGGTCGACCTGAAGAAAAAGAGAATGATCTCCTTCCGCCAGAATCAAGGAATGGCGCAGAGGCCCCGCATCACCCCTCCCCCACCGGTGCCACAATATCATCCACGCCCGGTGTACCGTCCAGCGCCACTCGCCGCCAACGCCGGAGCCGGACACCCTCCCCCTGCTCCCACCGCACCAGCCGCTCCACCCGCCCCTGCCAAGAAGGCAGAAGTTCTACGCGACAAGCACGGCAAGCCCGTGGTATGCTTCAACTGCCGCCAGGAGGGGCATTACTCCCACCAATGCCCTCACCCTAAGCGCGCTCAAGGAGTCATGACAAACCCTGCCATCCGCGCCCGTGTCAACCACGTCACCGCCGAAGAAGCCCAGGCCACGCCCGAGATCGTCATGGGTAAGTTCACGGTACATTCGGCCCTTGCAGTGGTTTTATTTGACACTGGAGCTACGCACTCCTTCATATCAACGACTTTTGTGGAAAAGAACAATCTGAACATAAGTGAACTACCAAGACCCGTATTAATAGCCACCCCTGGCAAACAAACTATAGCCTGTTCCTATAGTCCAAGGGTATGGGTAGATATCCAAGGCACCATATTTTGGGCCGACCCCATCCTAATAGAATGCCAAGGCTTGGATCTCATTCTAGGGATGGATTGGCTCAATAAACACCAAGGTGTGATAAGATGTGCCTGGAGGCAAGTAACTGTGACCAGTGAAGAAGGGACTACCGTCACATTCCAGATACCGAGCCTAAAGTCCGGAAGACCAAGGCTGCACCATATTACTTTGGAAGAGATACCAGTAGTCTGCGAATACCTAGACGTATTTCCGGAGGATTTACCAGGGATGCCACCCAAGAGAGACATCGAGTTCCGGATTGATTTGGTGCCCGGAACCACCCCCATTTACAAGCGACCATACCGGATGGCCGCCAATGAGCTAGCTGAGATGAAGCAGCAACTGGAGGATCTAGAGAAGAAAGGCTACATCAGACCTAGCACATCCCCATAAGGAGCCCCTGTCATCTTCGTTGAGAAGAAAGAGGACAAGGCTAAGCGTATGTGCGTGGATTACCGAGCCTTGAATGAGGTAACCATCAAGAACAAGTACCCGTTACCTAGGATCGATGACCTATTTGACCAGCTAAAAGGAGCTACGGTATTTTCCAAGATCGACCTGCGATCCAGCTACCATCAGCTGAGGATTCGAGAGGAATACATAACCAAGACGGCTTTTACCTCTCGTTATGGATTGTATGAGTGCACCGTTATGTCTTTTGGATTAACCAACGCCCCAGCCTTCTTCATGAATATGATGAATAAGGTGTTCATGGAATATTTGGACAAATTTATCGTAGTATTTATAGATGACATCCTCATCTATTCCAAGGACCAAAAAGAGCACGAGACTCACATCCGGTTGACCTTAGGAAAACTAAGGGAGCATCAGTTATATGCCAAGTACAGCAAGTGTAAGTTTTGGACGGTGGAAGTAAAGTTCCTTGGACATATTATCTCTGCACAAGGTATTGCAGTAGACCCTGCCACCATGGAAGTAGTTATGGATTGGCTACCACCCACCAATGTATCAGAGATACGAAGTTTTCTTGGTTTGGCAGGGTATTATCGGAGGTTTATCGAGAATTTCTCCAAGATAGCCAAGCCTATGACCACGTTATTGCAGAAGGGAGAGAAGTTTGAATGGACTCCCGAATGCGAGGAAAGTTTTCGCACCCTTAAGACCCGGCTAGTGTCAGCACCCATACTGACCCTACCGGATATCAGGAAGGACTTCCATGTTTATTGTGACGCATCTCGCCAAGGATTGGGATGTGTTCTCATGCAAGACGGAAAGGTTATTTCATACGCCTCTCGTCAGTTGAGACCCCATGAGTTAAACTACCCGACACATGGCTTGGAATTGGCCGCTGTTGTTCACGCCCTTAAGATATGGAGGCATTATTTGGTCGGAAATCGCTGCGAAGTCTTTACGGATCATAAGAGTTTGAAGTATATCTTCACGCAGCCGGATCTCAATCTTAGGCAAAGGCGATGGTTGGAATTAATAAAGGATTATGACTTAGGTATTCACTACCATCCCGGAAAAGCAAACATGGTAGCTGACGCCTTAAGTCGTAAGGGATACTGCACCGCCATAGTGATTCAGGATCACGCACCTTTACTATATAAGGAAATGGAAAAGTTAAATCTCGGGTTAACCACAGGAGCATATCTAGCTACCTTGGAAACCCAACCAATCTTGTTCGAGCAGATCCGAGAAGCTCAGTTAGAAGACCCGGATATAGCTTCCATCAAGAAGAACATGAGACAGGGTAAGGCCCCAGGATTTTCAGAAGACGAGAATGGCACCATATGGTTTGGAACCTGGATATGTGTGCCGGATAAACCAGAGATAAAGACCCTTATTCTAAGGGAGGCCCATGATACTTTGTACTCCATCCATCCCGGGAGTACCAAGATGTACCAGGACCTGAAGGAACGCTATTGGTGGGTTAGTAGGAAGAAAGAGATTGCTCAGTTTGTCGCAGAATGTGACACCTGCCAGCGAGTAAAGGCAGAACATCAGAGACCTACAGGACTGTTACAGCCACTTAAAGTGCTTGAATGGAAATGGGAAGAGATCGGTATGGACTTCATCACCGGACTCCCAAAGACCCAGCTTGGATATGATTCTATTTGGGTAATCATTGATCGGCTAACCAAAGTAGCACACTTCATAGCCGTCAAGACGACCTTCAGTGGCCCCAAGCTCGCGGAATTGTATATGGCCCACATTGTGTGTCTTCATGGAGTGCCCAAGAGGATAGTATCCGACAGGGGAAGTCAGTTTACTTCTCGATTCTGGAAGAACCTTCAAGAGGAGATGGGAACGAGACTAAACTTTAGTACTGCTTACCACCCTCAGACAGATGGACAAATGGAAAGAGTGAATCAGATATTGGAAGATATGCTTCGGGCATGCGTCTTGGATTTTGGAGGAACTTGGGACAAGAGTTTACCGTACGCCGAGTTTTCGTACAACAACAGTTATCAAGCCAGCCTTCAGATGTCCCCGTTCGAAGCCCTATATGGACGTAAGTGTAGGACGCCCCTACTTTGGGATCTAACTGGTGAATCCCAAGTGTTTGGAACAGACATCCTTCGGGAAGCTGAAGAGAAGGTACGGATCATCAGAGACCGACTCAAGACAGCCCAATCTCGACAAAAGAGCTATGCGGACAATCGTCGTCGAGATATAGCCTTTGAAGAGGGAGACCACGTCTACCTTCGGGTTACCCCTCTCCGTGGCACTCAACGGTTTAACATGAGAGGAAAGTTGGCACCTCGGTATGTTGGACCTTTTCCAATTGTTAGACGCCAAGGCGAAGTCGCTTATCAGTTGGAACTGCTACCCTCATTGGCTGGGGTGCATGATGTATTTCATGTGTCCCAACTAAAGAAGTGTCTTCGAGTCCCTGCAGAGCAAGTAGACCTTCAGCAGTTGGATGTTCAAGAAGATCTGACCTATGTGGAAAAGCCCGTCAAGATCTTGGAAGTCAAGGAAAGGACCACCAGCAGTCGCGTCATCCGCTTTTGTAAGGTTCAGTGGAGCAATCATCCCGTAGAGGAAGCTACATGGGAAAAAGAAGAAGAACTCAAGGCACAGCATCCTGAGCTATTCGAGGATTGATCCGAATCTCGAGGATGAGATTCTCTATAAAGGAGATAGGATTGTAACACCCCAAGATTTAAAAAGAAATAAAATAAAAGAAATATATTATTAAAGGAATTTCTGAATTTTATCATTAAAGAAAACCCTTAAAAAGCCCTATTAAAGCCCAAACAAAGATAAATATTAAAAATTTGGACTTGAAAAATTTATGGGATAAACTAGAGGCCAAAACATCATTTCAGGAATTTTTACAAATTTTTATCAACAGTGATTTAACCCTTAAACAAATAAATGAGTTACTGGATTTATTTTAAATCAGAAAACATTTATTATTCTTAATGGGCCTCAACCTCGAATTCTCTCTAGCCTAGCCCAGTCCAGAACGCGCGACACTGACAGGTGGGACCAACCTGTCGGCGTCGCCTCCCACCTCTCTCTCCCGCTCGTGCCCCGCTTAGCCCCACCGGTCAGCCCCCTTTCGCCCACCGACCGCCAGGGCCCGCCTGTCTGTTTTTCCTTTTCCGCTCGCCCGCCGACAGGTGGTGGCCACCTGTCAGGATCTTCTTCCCCGATGGAAAGGGATCCCCCCCTTTCCATCGCCGGCGAGACCCCCTGCCAAATTCGCCTCTGCCAACCGCCGATCGCTGATTTGGGCCCACGCCATGGCTTACCAAACACCGGTGATCGCTCTCCCCCTTTACCCCACGCGTTTTCGGATTAGATGGCAAGCACACGCGCGCATGGAAGCTCGTCAGAGAGGAATAGAAACCCCTAAGTCCCCTTCCCGTTTTATGCCAGCAATCCCCCTATATAAACCCCTGAGGTCGCCGCCCTCTGCCCACACCGCCTTAGCCCGAGCCTGTGCAATCCAGAGCGCTGCCACCCCTCTCTCGGGTTTTCCTTCTGCTTCAACTCCAGCCGCCGCTCGCCATTGACTCCGGTCCCCTTCATCATAGCCACTGCCACCATCGAGACCACCGGAGCCCGCCCGTCCTCGGCCACCCCTCGGTTGGTCGTGGAACCCGTCGGATCGCCGTCTACCTTCGCCGTCGGTCGCCACCAATCGTCCGCCGTCGCCATCTCCGGTACCATCGCACTCCCCTCACTCTCCTCTTTCCATTTCCAGTGTAGGCTAAGCCTTTAGGCCCTCGCCGGCACCGTCGCCGCCGCGCCAGAACCCATCGGAGCCGGGGACGAAGGGGGTACGTACCCCCTTACGTCTGTGCCATGCCGGACGGCACCCTGCCCATCCGATCACGATCGGAGGGCTACGATTAATCCGGGCCCTCGGATCTGGTCAAAACGGTACCATGCGATCTCGGCCGTCGATCGTAACTTAAAACGTTGACTCAATCTGGTGCGTCCACGTCGTACCGATTCACAGGATCTAATCACAGTCGTCCACTTTCATTTAAACCGTCCTGCCTCGCGCCCGATCGCCGGATCCAGATCCGACGGTTCTGGTTGATCCGGTCCACGTGCACACTGGCCCAGTCCACCGTGGGCCTGGCGCACCGTGGACTAAACCCATTTTTCCATTTAAATAAAATTCTAGAAATTGATTTAAACTTTGAAAATTCATAACTTGCCCATTTTAACTCCAAATTTCACCATTTACATTTTGTTAAATTCAGCATTTTATTCTCTACATATTAATGCCATAAAAACAGTATGTTACTTTAGAACAAAATAATCTTAGGAATTAAATAAATAAAAACCCCTTAGGGATAAATTAATAATTCATGGAATAAATTAGGAAAAACCCCAAAACTTTAAACCTTAATATTATTCAATATAACTTCAGTATAATAAATCTCAATTCACATATTTAAATCATAAAGCTTGTATGTTTATGCTTTGTGATGCTTTATTGAATGTTTTATTTACTTTTTCCGTATCGAGAAGACTACGAGTACGTCGAGGAGCCGGAGCTTTACCCCGAGGTTCCACCTTCCCCATTCGCTGATCAAGGCAAGTCACAACCCCCATTTTGATCATCATTGAGCCCATGTTTTAATAAATTATAGCTATAACTCATAGGGTATTATTGCATTAGTCAAATATCAAGCCCTACACTTATATTTATTAGATACTCGTCCTTGTGTGCAAGCCCAAGCCATGCTTATTGAGCCTTAACTCCTTGTCACTCTACTATAAAAGTATTAGCTAGTGCCCAATGTACCGGCACAACTGCTATAGGATAAAAAGAATGAGTCGTAGATAGATGGATTCTACTATATGAATTTTCCCTGTTATTCTCGTCTCTGGACTCTGTGGAGTTGGCTATGTTATAAGTATGGTGGGTTCCGGGTGCAAGCTAGGGCATTAGTTGGTCGCACCCGGGGCACTATAAGGACCGGTCTGCAGGATCTGTTGCAAAGCACTTCCGTACTAACCACAAGTCTAATGGGTAAGTCCTAACTGGAAGTATGGAACAATCCGACTCGATGCACCATAGTGGAGGGGGCAAGGGGCAACCTGCAGGTGACTTGTACCGATGTGGCTCAAGGGAGGGTATGGTGAGGCTCGACGCATCGGGACACCATATGAAACCCATAAGAGGGTGTTGTCGGGTCGAGGAGGACCATATGGAAGGTTTTGGCACGAGTTCCCATGGTATGGGTCATCTCGTTACACTTTGGTGTAAGTGATGAGTGTGTGCCTTGTGGGTACAGTAGTACACCTCTGATTAGAGTATTCAATCTTTTCGAAAAGCCGAGCCCATGGTCAGGGCGGGTTGTGTGACTACTCGCAGTTAGTTTACAATTGTTTGAATGGTTGAGTTATTCATGGCATGTAAGGACTATTGAGTGAGGTGGGGCTGACTGTACCCCTCGAGTTAGAAGATGATGATGCATACACATGTTTACGTTTCTGTACTAATAAATTGTTCACATTTAATTGCTTTATAAATTATGCTCTTCCGCAAAAATTAGCCACTATCTCCCTTGTTATTACCTTGCATTATATTTGCATTTGGTGGCTTGCTGAGTACGTTTGTACTCACCCCCGTTGACTTACACCACCAGAGCTCGTCTACTACGAGGAGGATGAAGGTCTGGAGTAGTGACCCAGTCAAGGCGAGACTGGAAGGAGGCGTTCATCTAGGACCCTTTGTTTTATTAGTTTCTCTTAATCTTTATTCACTTTTGTACTAATGCGGTCTACGAACCGTGAATGATTGCTCGTATTGTACGTGGTCGCATGATGAACGTCTTGTTTTTATTGATTTTCTATGGAATTTCAATAAAGTCCTGATTTATTAAATCGGGGTGTGACATCTTTGCAGGCCTAGGATTAGAGGAACCAAATCTTCTGTTTAAAGAGCACTAGTACAGAACTGTGTGGGATGAAGCCTGGTCCTACGCCACCACAATGAAAAATAGATGCGTCAGACCAAGCAACATCCATCATAGTCATGAATGCCCGGAGAAGAAGAGGCAAAAAGGAAGAAGAAAAGGGTATATGATATGGAGCTGGTACCCTGTTTAGGATTTTATAAAGTACTAGAAGATGAAGGGTTTCAGCTACTATCAATGAGTTTGAAAAGATGTTGTGGATGTATGTTTGAAAGGATGTGATGGTAGAGGGTGATGATGACCGGTAATTTCGAAGCATCGGTTACTCTTTAATCATCTGAAACCGGAGGGCATATGTTTACGCCAAGATTTAGTAAAGCCTAGGCCCACAAAGGATGTCATATGGTCAATAGAAGTCAAAGGAGTCTAGTCAAAGGTGGTCAAAGAAACCCGTCCATATTGTTACAACATGGTCGGATATGAAGGAGTTGATGAAGGTGAGAGAAGATAAAGATGATATAGAATTGGTTACAATGTAGATTACTTGGACGACAAGTCTCTGGATTATAAATATGTATCTAATTATCTAGGTTTAGAACACACACACAATCAACCACAACAAACTACTCTTTCGGCGTATCACCACCCTTAGGTTCTGAAGGTTAACCACGGCAGGACTTGGTACTTGGAATCGAGCTACATCGTCTCGATCTCCGGTGAAGATGTGAGTCTCGCCACCCTGACGGTCACATTGATTAGGTCAGTGTTCATCAAGGCTACATCGTATCGATCTCTTGAGGCATCGGCCCGGCTAGCGTGGTCGTCGATTTATCTTGATATATTTTGCTAGGTCTAAGGCTGCATCGTTTTGATCACTTAGATTGATGTGAATTAGGTTTCATAGTTTGAGGATTCATAGACTAAGTCTGACATCTCAATCTACTATATCTGGTTCATGATGTGTACCATTCAACTAAATAAAGTATGCCCAATGCGTTGAACTTTTATTGATTTATCGTGATTAGCAATTGTCTTGGTTAGGTCCGATCTTGTGGTTATGGTAATTTGATGGTATGGATATGTTGTTTGGTATGCTAAGTTTAGTTTCTATTGGAGTACAAGACGATAGGTTATCTTTTTTCCACTGTATATTCCAGTCGTGCCTAGGATACACTTATCGGCCTCTACGTAGAAGGATCTCACCCTATTGGCCGATAGTGTGTTCATCCCGATAGCGTGGGCATGGTCATTGGCTCTATGGCCGATCGACGCGTTTATTCTTATTTATTTTATTCTCACCATAGGCATCGGCTCGATAGCCGATCGGCATTGGTACTAACGTTATTCTTTATGATTACTTATCAGTTGCAGGGTCAAATGGATTGGTGCGCTTAGAACCTTCTTTTTTCTAAGATTATAGGACCCGCACTGGAGTTTAAACAGATCTCCTAGGCCATGTGTGTGACCAAAAAAGACACCAACAATTTCAAATGGTATGTCTTGTGAATTGGATGTGTCCAGACTTTGTAACATTGCAATGGCCCATATATCATTACTTTGATGGAATTTGACTAATTGTTGTAGAGACATAGAATGAATCTGAGTGTGATGCTAGGGCAACACTCCCTGAAGAGTAACTTGTTGTCCTTTATAATTGAATGACAAAGTTTTCTAGTGCCAATCACAGCTCATGGGACTATATCTTGCCAGCCAATTCATGTCCAAGATGGTGTCATAACCCCTAATGGAATGATTCACATGTCTTGACAAAATGTGTGACCGTCCATCCACCATTCAAACATTGGAATTTTTTGTCGACAAATTAATTTTGTGCCATTGGCCACCCTCACCACCATGGGTGTAATATGTTCCATAGGAAACTGTAACTTGTTCAGCGGTGTTGCGTTTAGAAAGCTATGAGAGTTGCTAGAGTCTACCAATATGATCATGTTCTGTTTTTGCACTAGAGAATGTAACTTTATAATATCATTTTCCTCCAAACCAACCAAAACATTGATAGATAAGTACAATCCATCATCCTCTGATAACATTTGCCTCCTCAAATGGCATCTAATAACTCATCAAATAAAATTTATGGTGTTTCAGTTACCTCAGCTACAAGCACTTGAGCAATAGGAGGAATAGCACACTTATGATTTGGAGACTATTTATCCCCGCATTTGACACACAATCCATGCACACGTCTATACTCTTTTAATTGTTGAGCTTTCCAAATGTCTCCTATACCAATTTTAGCTTGTCTGATGCTTTAGCAACCAAGCCCAGCTTATGTACCCATTTTCTCTTCATTTTAGTGCAATCACTTAACCCTTCTTTAGCTAATGCGAGGTGATAGACATGACTCATAGATTGAGGTGATTGTGATTGAACATGTAATCTGATTTCTTACTTTAGTCCAAGAACAAATTGACCTACCAACCAAAGTTCCCCAACAACAGCATTGTCATATAGTCTAATCCAGTACAGGAGGGAATCAAATGTGCCCTTATATTCACCAACAGTACATGTTTGTCGCAAGCGTAATATCTCGTTCATTTTGATTGTATGAAAATTAGCCTCAAACTCAGTAATAACTGCAGTACTGAACTCATTCTAGTTGTGTCGACCCACTTTTTGTTTCCACGCTTTGTACTAGTGAGCAGCCTTGCCAATAAGATTCAGAGAAGCAAGCGACACCTTGAAGTTGTCATGAATCTGGTACATTTCAAAGTACGGCAAACATTGATTGATCCACACCCAACCATTAGTGCCATCGAACTTTGGAAAATCCATCTTGGTACCCAACTCTTATTCTGCATATTCTCCTATTCCTCTCTATATCTCTCAGCCAAGTCTCCTTGTAGAGGAGACAAAGAAGGATCAGAGACTGTAATACCAGTCATTTCATTCGAGGAATTCAGAGTTTGTGGAGTAGCTAGTTGTTTGATCACTTGTGCCATAACTTCTTGATCCTGTTGGACTTGGCCTAATGAAGTCGTAGAGAGATCAATGTTTGCTTGAACTTGGTCCATTCTCTCCTTATAGCACTCCAACTTCAGATCGATTTGTGCCAACTTGTCTTGCATTGACTATGGATTGTCAATTTTTGTAGCCAAAGTAGAGATTGCCTCAAGAACTCGTTCTTCCATTTCCCTGATTGTTGTGATTATCTGCCTTGCCAGTAGATTTTGCCTTGCTAGGATGTCTCTCATCTTCGAGTCGATCAAACCTTGCAAGGAATTATAGCAGTCAAGCCCACCGATGACAGCCAACCTAGCTACGGGAAACTTTTACCGATCAACCAAGAGTTTGCGCAAGATAAGCAAACATAATCACTGATCCAAGCTCTGATACAAATTTGTTATGACCTCACCAGCGTGAACGCACTAGCCGACGACAGCGGAACAACTCGGCCTTAGATTGCCAGATAAGAACACCAGAACAAAGAGGGAGTAACTAGTTCTTTTCCTTCTTTCCATGTAGCCCTAAACAACCAAAATAGCATGCCATAACCAAATACGCCTTAGGTCTTACAAGTTTACGCCTTCAGGACACATTAGACATACTAGTAAGGTGTTTGTGCTTTGCGATGTTTCTTATTTTATTGCTATGATGATAAGAATCAATGTGATATATTACTATCCGAAACAAATTATAAATAGAGATTCAATAGTTATTTTTCTATAATTCGGTTGGAATGAGATGTAAGAAATAATAAACATATGCAAGAAAATGGTATTTCTAGAATTTTTAGCGAATCTGCCTATATGCAAATGTCATAGTTTTGCGTGATTTTTCATAAATTATAAATAGAGTTTCAACAATTATTTTTCCATAATTCAGTTGGAACGAGATGTAAGAAATAATAAACATATGCAAGAAAAGAGTATTTCTAGAATTTTCAGCGAATCTATACGCAATTTCATAGTTTTGCATGATTTTTCATAAATCCAAGGGTTTTTGCGCAAAATCTCTTAGTTTCTGTGTGATTTTTTAGAAATCTAAGGGTTTTTATACAAAATTTGTACTTTTGCACAAAATACATAAATTAAAGGACTGAAATACAAAAAAGTATATTTTTTCTTCTTTTTTTTCTTTTTCTTTTTCATCACGTGTTTTTTTCCTGCATGCATGCGTGGCGAACGGGACGCGCTGGACGTGCAGGGAGGGAGGCGGGCGGGACGCGCGGGGAGGCGGTTGGAGCGAGTGGAGGGAAAGCACGGACGGAATACTATGGACTATTCTCACACTTTATAATATAATAGTAAAGATTTACAAAAATACATTACGACTTTGTTTAAATATTTCCTTCCTGTGCATGTGCTCGAGCTTCACTCCTTCGTTCAGCTTTAGTGAGACTTTGCTGCAGTCCCTGATCGTGGCTGGATGTCACTCCATTCGGTGTGATAGCATCACGAGGCGGTGGGAGGTGCTCCGCGTCGCCGGGGGTGGTGGGAGGCGGCTGAGAGCGGCTAGGGATGACCAGAGGCATTTGTCGCAGCGAGAGGTGGCCAGGAGCGGCCAGGACAACAGGAGGCGCTTGGTCCAGCGGGAGGCAGCTAGGGTTACATCGGCAAATTGGGACCGTACACGTTTACGGTTTACCCCCGGACGGCCACGGCAGTGACCCCCGGGCCCCGACAACAGACAATTCGCCCCGCATGAACCCTGGTCCCTTCTTTATTGGCAGAGGAGTACTAATCCATTAATTTAATACAGTACGGAGCAATCACCGTCACAGCCGTTGCGAAATACACATCAATCACTTGATCAGCCGAGCTGATAGCAGCAGGATGTCTAAGGTTGTTTAGTTTGTGGATTAAAGTTTAGTATATATCACATCGAATATTTAGACATCAATTTAAAGAACTAAACATGAACTAATTATAAAAATAATCGTAGAATCGAAGGATTATTCGTGAGAGAAATTTATTAGGAATTTTTGGTCTTATGCCACAAAGTTGAGTGGTGTTTACTTTTTTGTCACGTCCTGTGTGTTTGACAACTGAGTTCAAGTGTCACATGTCATACACTTATATGGGATAAAAAAGCAAATTCCATCAACTTACGTGTGGCAATCCATAATTAGCAAATGTTTACTATAGCATCACATTGTCAAATCATGGTGTAATTAGGCTCATTAGATTCGCCTCCCGAATAATCCACCGATTATGAATAAGTTTTGTAAATAGTCTACATTTAATACTCCAAAATAATATCTAAACGTTCGATGTGACGAAACTAAAATTTGGATTAGGGAAAACAAACACTCCTTAGTATAAGCACGCATGTTCTAACAAATTCAGAGTGCTAGTACACTAGGTCACTGTTTATGTAATACAACCAGGGCCGTGCCTAGGGGGGGTCGAGTCGTGCGCTCGACCTGGGCCCCCGCTTTCCCAGGGCCCACCCAACCAGCAAGTCAGCAACCACCATAGTTTAATCAGGAGAAATGGAGAATACGAACGGCCGGTCCGCAAAAGACGATCGCGCAACCGCTCGCCCGACGCCCGCTCTTCATCTTCTTCGAGCCATCAGCCAGTTCGAGGTCGGAGGTCGCCGTCGCCGAGCGCTTCGCCGGTTACTGGGGCCGCCCCCGCTAGGCGCTAGCGCCGTAGGCGGCAGGCGGCAGCGCAGCGGCTCGCCGGTCGCCGCAGGCCCGCCGCCCGCAGGCCGCAGGCCGCAGTGGTGGCCGCCTGGCCGGGACCTGCCCCTGGCCGGCTGGCCCCTGCGTGCTGACGGTTCCCTTCCCTAGCCCCTGGCCCTGCGTCACGGTAATTAGTATTTAATAATCAATAATCAGGAAACAACAATTATATATGCATTGTTTTAGCAAGTAATTATGCTTAACAAATTACATGAATTAATTTATTTTATTGATTGATTGTTGTTGATATCATGCCTCCTAAGAAGTATGCATCTGGTAGCCAAAAAAGAAAAAAAAGGAAACACACAGAGGATTTGTCTTGTCACAAAAAGGAGCCATGGATAAATTTCTCAAGAGGGATATGGGAGATCCTAGAGATACAAATGAATTGGCACTAGTGCTTTGGAAGCCAGTGGAGGAACAACAATTTGGTGGGATTGGGAATTCAGAAGACCAAGGACCTATAGACCACAATGTAAGTGATCGTGATGAACCACCAGTAGTGAGTATAGACATATATGATCCGAGAAATTGGAATAATATTGATAACAAAGCAAGAGATACATTAGTCGAGAAGGGACCAATAAGAGAAAAAATCTTGTCTTTCCATTGGATGGCAACTCTAGACATTTTTCCTATTCTCATTATTTTAGGTAATGATCTTACTTCTTTTTTAGCGCTTAAAATTTTTTGTGATACATTAGGGCCTCTATTTATAATCCTGCCCCGGGCCTCACAAAACTCAGGAACGGCCCTGAATACAACTTCACTCTTTTTTTCAGGAAACTGGATCTTTTGGAGTGGGTGGCTAATGTTGTACTTTTGCTCATGGATTCAGGCAGGCTGCAACCTTTTGGACTATCACATAAGATGAGAAATTTGCAAGCTTGCTGTGTTTGCTGCAATTCAGGCTTGGAACTTGGAAGGTTTCTCCTTGTCAGAAGTACAGTTACCCTAAACGGCGGCAACATGGAGTAATTAACTACATACAGGAGCTCATTAAAATGTGTCTTCGTTGCCCTAAGTAGGCAGTAGAACGATCTCAGTCTCGGCTTGGTGAAACGTTTTTGTCGTGGGTCAGTGGCCATTTGCATCTGGATACAAATGCAGGCAGACAATTCAATGACCTCGTTGTCTTAAACGTGATGAAAGTAGGCGACCAATGTCATCGTAAGGATGGCTTGTTAAGTGACCTTCTAAAACAAAAAGTAATGGTAATTAGCGTGACACAAAGTTAGGTTAGCAATCAAACGACCTATAAGTTTTCTGATCTTAACTGAATAACCTTCTCGATGAGCTTAGCTATGTGTTTAAGGATCATTCAGACAAATAATCTCTCTGTGTTAGTATTCCGTATTCAGAAACATCAAGGTTTACTGATCCTAGTCATACGGTTGGAAATATCACTACGAGTTCGTAACTGTTAATTTGTTTTGCTTTCATTTAGTTGAGATGCCACTGTCAGAAAGGAAAACCTGAAGAAACAACACAACCACAAGAGTTGATGCATCGGCGGACGTCTAAGCGCGTTGCTCCCTTGCTCTGTTGCTCATCGGTCACAAACGACTAATTAAAATCCTCAACACATAGTCTTCCTTGAAGCCAACATAATTGTCAATGATGCATAATCACTAACTGCTCACTATTCATTGATGCAGGCTTGTAGTTAATAGCGAAAACCAGAGCTTACAACTCACATTCTCATGCTCTCATGTTCCTAACACGGTTTGTTTAAAATCTTGCAGGAAAGCCAGCACCTTTAGCTCTGAATCCAGCCTAGCGAAAAAGTCAAAGCCTCACCGCTTATAAAAGCCTAATCCTGTTTCTGTTATGTGCAACAGAGCTGGGTTTGCTCACTTTGTCAGAGCATTTCAAGTTAGCTATCAACCAAGAACCAACTAGCTCAACCAAAGCCAAATGATACCCATCGACTTGAAACCTAGAAGGATAGTTGTCGTGTCTGTAAAATTCTTGTGAAATTTGCGTGTTCCTAAAGCGGCCTAGCAAAGTTGAAGCGTGTGAGCGAGCATTGACAGTTTCTTTTTGGCTCGCCAAGGAGCAAGAGATCATCGTCATGGACATCACCAAGCAGCTCGCCGTTCAGCCGATCTCCACCAAGAAGTACGGCGGCTTCGACGGCAAGGCGGCATCGAGGGAGCGGTCTGGCCTGGCGAACGCGTCGTTCAGGGTGTACTACAGCCTCCGCGTCGGCGCCGTGCCGTTCCTGTGGGAATCCGCGCCGGGCACGCCCAAGACCGGCGGTGCCACGGCCGCGGCCGCTGTCTCGCCGTCGGACGCGGAGGCAGCGACGTCGCCGGTGCGCGGCGCCGCTGGTGCTGGCGCTTCCGCTCTGTCGCCCATCTCGCCGCCGCCGTCGTACCAGTCGTTCCAGCTGAAGGGAAGGAGGTGCCGGCCAAGGTCGTCGTGGCCAGCGGCGGCGGGGGACATCGTGAGGGCGCTGCTCGGCGTGCTCGGGCTCGGGAAGAGACACCGTCACCGGTCGACTCCTCGCCGCTCCACCTCGCATCTCTAAGCTGCTTTTGCATCACTCCCGAATTAACACTGTACCAGGAGATTAATTATTTACCACGATCTCATTGAGTATTTACGGATAGTTAATCATGGATGATACATCTAAAATACGGAGGGTATTTTCTCTGTAATTAGTTTTTTACATTCAACAATTTTGCTTATCTACTTACGCTAATACCGATTATAAAAGTGAAACCGTCGACGCTGTTAACTTTTTCTAAAAAAACTAAGATACAGTTGGTAGAGCTATAATTCATATATATTTATTCGATAAAATTGTATAAATATTATTACATTTCTAATATTTTTAAATCAAAACTATATATATAGATGCTTAGGCAATATATGCCCTATCTTTTGGATTTTCAACTATTGGGGATATGACCCTGGTAGATTTGGTAAAGCTCAAGGCCCACCAAGGAAGTCGTACAGTCAACAACATGTTAAAGGAGATCCGGTCAAAAAAAGTCAGAGGAGTCCGTCCGCAACATCTGCATGATCGAACAGGGGAGCCGATAGAGATAAGAATAGAAGATGGTTATAGATTCATCCGGAATCGGCTGGATAAGTTGCTTGGACCGCAAGTCTAAAGGCTACAAATATGTATCCCTTATGTTAGATTAGTTAACTCTCGTTCAATCAATCAATCGGCGCATCGCCACCCTTGATCCCCAAGGTTATCTGGCGAGATTCGAGCGCTCGGAGTTGCATCATTTTGATCTCCGGCAAAGAGGTGAGTCCCGTCATCCCCGACGTCCATGCCAACTAGGTTAGTACCCTCACGACTACATCAGTTCAGTTCGATCTCTTGAGGAGAACGGTGAAACAGCACGGTCGCCGGTTGTTCTCAGTGTATTTGGCTAGGTCTAAGGCTGCATCAGTTAGGTTTGATCTCTTAGATTGAAGTGATCTGGGTCTAATAGTTTGAGGCTTTATCGGTTAAGTCTGACATCTCTTTCTATTGTATTTTTTCATGACGTATATTGTTCATCTAAATAAAGTTTGCCCGATTCATTGATATATTGTTTAGATCATTGTGACTAGCTACTGTCTTGGTTAGGTTCGATCTAGTTATTGTGATGATTTCCATGATATAGATCTATTATCTGACATGTTTTATTTATTTCTACCAGAGTACAAGCTGATAGGTTATCTTTAATTCATCTTCGTATCATGTTCACTGTCGAAGGGTGCACATCGGCCTATATGCATATTTTGTCTTTTCTATCGGCTGATGGTGCGCTCGCTCAATTGGGCCAACTTGGTCTATCAGTCGTAGCTCGTATGGCCGATCGGCATGCTGGTTCATGGTTTTATCCTTTATGCCACGGTCATCGGCTTGCCAGCCGATTGTCTATGCTACTAACGTTTATCTTTTTCGATCTCTTATCAGTTGTAGGGTCAAACTGATTGGCACGCCCTAAATCCCTTCTCTAAGAACATAGGACCTGCACTGGTATCAAGCAGATCTTTCAGGACACGCGTGTGTCAGTGTGTGACCAAAAAGCCCGCCAACACGCTTTTTGGCATGCTCAATGGGACCATCTCCAACAACTCAGCCATGGCGGGCGAGCTTGACGAGGGAAATGTCATCCTGATCACCATGGACGCTATGTGTGAAGAACAGAGGATGGAGGTGCGGCAACACGTGGATGAGTTCCGGAAGTCATGCCTACAAGTCTATAACATGAATCGGTTGGGTCCCGTTCAGAGGGCCCCGCTTCTAACACCAATGCTAACCATAGAGGGTGGTCAGCCAACGGAGAATTTTTAGGCCAGTCTTCAAGAAGTCGTCGAGCAGGTGATCCTCTAGTCGCTGGTCAACCAACCAGGGACATTGGCCAAGACCACTCAAGGAGTAATCAAGGTGGCCATCGGGGGTATAGTGGTTCGCGAGGCACCGCAAGGTCCGACGTACCTCCCCAATGACCCATTAAGACTACTGCAGCACACTCAGCCGGCGTCACTGTCGCAAGGGCTGATGAGGCTAGACCAACCAAATTCTTCGCTCGGCTATGAAGGTGACAAGATGACCCAACCATCAGCCCCCTCACACAGTCCGCCCTAGGGCACGCTAGGCGGGGCCAATAAGAATGCACAAGCACCGTTCCCGGCATCTGATCCAAGAATCCCAGGGCAAGGGATGCCGCATGTAACATACGACATTGCATGAGACCCCCGGTAGACCTCACGCTGCTAAGGGGGGCACCCGATATTATCCCTCCTGGATACCACCAGACGACGCACTACGGAGCAATGCCCTACAACAATGTATGGAAATGCAGATACGACGCTACTCGGTGGGACCAGTACCAACAGACACCAATGCCTACCCAATGTCCGTCGTCGGGTCAGCAGGAAGATGAGTGGGTAAATCGAATCACGGAGCTCATCAAAGATCAATTCAGGTTGAATCCCAAAGAGCAGACATACATGTACCGACGATCGTATCCCGAGTGGTTTGATCGAGTGTCACTGCCAAACCGGTACAAGGTGTCGGATTCCACCAAGTTCTTGGGACAGGACCCGATCTCCACAATCGAGCACATTAGTTGGTTTCTCGCCCAGTGTTGGGAGGCATCGGCTGACGAAGCATTGAAGGTCCGACTTTTCCCACTATCCCTGTCATGATTGGCCTTCGCATGGTTTTTTTCATTGCCAGCAGATTCCATCAGAGGATGGGCAGACCTAGAAAAGAAATTTCACAAGTACTTCTTCACAGGCATCTAGGAGATGAAGTTGACTGACCTGACATCCGTGAAACAAAGGATGAATGAGTCGGTCCCAAATTATATACAGAGGTTCCGAGACGTGCGAAGCAGATGTTACAGTGTGAACCTCAGTGACAGTCAGTTGGCAGAGCTAGCGTTTAAGGGACTGTTGAGCCCTATCAGGGAGAAGTTTTCATCACATAAGTTTGAAAGCCTCTCGTAACTGCTCCAAAGGGTATCAACCCATGAGAGTCGATTCCAAGAGGCCATACGGGACAAATACCAGAAGAAGATTGCATACACCCATGTGTACCACTCGGACTCCGATGAGGACAACGACTCTGATGCAGAAGTCGGGATGGCCGAGTGGTCCAAGAACAAGAAGCAGGTCGCATGCCCATGGATAAAATCCGTCGAGAAGGAAGAAAAGTATGACTTCGATATCAACAAGGCCGATAAAATATTCAACATGTTGCTTAAGGAGAAGCAGATTCACTTGTCGACTGATCACATAATAACATCTACCGAAGAACTAAAGAAGAAGAAATATTGCACGTGGCATAACTCCCCGTCACACCACACTAATGAGTGCAAGGTCTTCAGGCAGTAGATCCAATCGGCCGTAGAGCAAGGCTGAATCAAGTTTGATGATGGGAGACAACCGATGAATATAGACAGCCATCCATTCCCAGTCAACGTGGTGCATGAGCACTATGACAACAATCGGCATGCAAGGAACAGAAGGCGGACCAGCGGGAAAGTCACCTCAACAAAACTCATCGAAAAATATCAGAAGAGGTAGGCAGAAAGGGAAGGTAGCGGAGATAGCCATAGCCACTCGCGTTTCAATCCTCATTGGAATTGCGAGTTCTTCAGACTTTGTTAGAACAAAGGGCAACGACTACCATCCATGAACAACTATCCGGGATGCAATGGGGAACCAGATGACCATCGGCCACGTAACAACGAGCTAAGGTCGCGTGATCAAAGAACCGTGCACTAAAGGTTGTCGCCTCCAAGGATATCGGTGCTAGAAAGGCTTGGCCCCATTAGTCCTAAAGGAATCAGCCTCACGACCGAAAATAATGAAGACACAACGGAGAAGTCGCAATGGTACTCCTGAGGAATTTTTACGCGAAACCAGAAAAGAAGGGTGCAACGTCTGTGGCAAAGAGAAGGAAGGGCACAAGTGCATGATAAAGAAGTTGATCGGCCCCCTAAGATCAAGAGCGAGTGGTGCCCAAAAGACAAGGCCGATCACGATGACAAAAAGGATGCAGATGTAAACATGGTCTTCTTCCTTCCCGCAGAGTATCGGGCCATCTCAGAGGAAGACACGAAGCAGGCCGATATTATGGCTCAATTAATGCTGGCTCCATAGCCCGCAATTTTTGATAAACTAGAAGATCTGGAACATCGGCACCTGAGGCCTCTCTACATTAAGGGGCTGGTCAATGGGAAGCCGATGTCCAAAATGATGATAGATGGAGGGGCGACCGTCAATTTGATGCCTTACGCCACCTTCCGAAAGCTCCGGAAGACACTGAAATACCTCATCAGAACTAACATGGTATTAAGGTATTTCGGTGGCAACTCGTCAGACACAACGAGAGCTTTAAATGTAGAACTGACAGTTGGAAGCAAGACGGTGCCAACCACATTTTTCTTGATAGAGGGAAAGGGATCCTACAACTTGTTGCTGGGACACGACTGGATACACCCAAACTGTTGTGTCCCCTCTACAATGCATAAAAACCTCATGCAGTGGGTCGGCGACCAAGTAGAGGTGATTCCCGCCGATAAATCGGTTAACATAGCTACAGTAAATCTATCAATATGGGAGACAGAAGGAGTCGTCTGTTTGTCAGGAAAATCTTGGGATGGGAATTTCTTGCACGTGTCAGACGATGGTATGAACTAGCCAGCGAAGAGCCGCCCAAGCTTATGCTATATGGACAACATTAAGGACGACTTCGGCCAAGACGATGCCGCGACCGATAAACCACTACGGCACGAGCGGCGAGCTAGGAGGTGAGCTGAAGTTAGCCTCCACAAGGTACCATGCCTCCAATGAAACAATAGTAAGTTAAAAGTTGCCACATCAAGAAGAAAAGAGGTTGAGCGCTGAGACTAAGGGAATATTTTCCGATTGTTCAGACGAAGTACACAGTCGATTCCTATGGTATCGCCTTGAAATAGCCGATGCAAAAGCATCGCCTTTAGCCCCTAAACATAACAAGAAGACTTCGATGCAAAAGAGACAGAACGAAGCGACTAAGGAAAATATTTTAAGCATTCAGACAAACCACATTCAGCCGGTGCCTATGGCATCGCCTTGAGACGACCGTTTCGAAGGCATCGCCTTTAGACAAAATCACCAAGAGCGAAGATAATACAACACAGAAAACTCAGCGGGCAACAATACAAGATATAAGGAATTGCTTATATATATATTCATGATGTTTCGGATTACAATGGGATATATTACAAGCTCTCTAATCAGCGTACGGAGGATCCTCAACCGCTTCACCTCTATAGAACACCCTTCCCCGAAGCACGAGCCGACTAGTACCGCCTCCCGTTCACCCACGCTGTAGGAGGGGGGCACCGGTGCCAAGGTTCGTAGTGGATGATATTGGTCTGTATCGTATCGGTCAGCCGCTAAGGCTCATGGAAGGGGCCTCCTCATGAAAATCCTGCAAAAGGAAAAGACAAGTCCCGATCAGATGAGAAAACAAAAGAAGCAAAAGGAAAAAGAGAATGTCGGGATACTCACATCGGGATCTGCCTCGACTCCTGTCGGATGAAGTCGTTCCCGGTAGACCAACGAGGATCGGTTGAAGACGTGGAGCTTCAACTCACCCCACCACTCGCGGTAGGCGGAAGATGTCGCTCGACAAGTCCTCCAGGTAGTGATTCTTCTGGAGGGTATCCCATCGGTTATATGGGAGAGGCGATCCCATTCCAAAGCACTCATGACCCTTTCACGGGCCTGGATCCGTCCGACGAAGAAGAGATGAAGAGGAAGCTGGCCGAAGCCCAACTACCTCGAGAACACCGACGGGTGATAAAACTCATAGGAGCATCGTCGGGAACGGTCAACGGTAAAATTGACCTGGAGCAAGCATGGAAAGGAGGATATGGAGAAGATACGAAAGGAATTTGCGTCCTAGGATACATTGGGAAATACCAGTCAGTTAGGGAGTGCCTACACCGAGTGGAAACCAAAAGGAAACCAGACGACCCGATTGGAGAATCCAAGGTAAAAGCTTTTGAAAGACGCAGCCAAAGCCACAGTGGAGATGGGAACAGAAGGACGATACGATGCTGCTTCACCCAAGGAGCAACACCAATGAAAAGTAGGGGGTGTCGACTCTGGAAAGTTGGTGGGAAAGAGTGACTGAGAGAAAGGGGCCTCTCCGGTGGCTTCAGCAGTATAGGCATTCATCCAAAGTTGAAGAAACCACCATGGACCCTGACGTCGACCTATGAAGTTGCCAGCCGATAAGTAGGTCTACATGAGGAGGAGGAGACGGTAGGTGGCCCCAAGAAGATAACAACCCAGGGGGATCTGCACGTGGGTGGTAAGCCATTCGGCCAAGTATTGGAACTGAAGAGTTGAGGCCGGGGCCAACACGAAGAAGACAAAATTCCTCTAGCCAGAGGGTGATGAAAGCGATGTGTTCGCGAGTGTCTACTAGGCCAACTTTCTTATTGTGCCGCCTGATGTATCAGCTCTAGTTATCAGCCAAGTCGGCACCAAGGTTGTATGATGGTTGGAAACAGAGGGAAAAAGGGTGGACCGGTGAACTAATATCAAGGTAAGTAAAAAATAGACGTCGAGCACAGTAGGGCTCATCAGTCCATGGCCATAAAGGAAAGCATTGAGAGTGTCAGACCAAAATTAATATGACGTGGCCAACATCAGTTCATTCTAGAATGACACGGTAAGGGAGAGACTGATGCAATGACCGACATCAATCTCGTCCTAGAAAGTGCAGTAGGTGGTCGATACCCTAAGGTACCAGTCACGCCAGCCGAGAATGGAGGAAGGAAAAGGCGTGAAACAAAGGTCCCAGTCGTAGGGACACATGAGAGAACATTTGAAAGGGATTGGACAGGTCTCGGCGTTTATAAGGTCAATCGGATCAGAGTTACCCAGGGGACCCAAAAAGAAACTATACGGATGGGTGGCGATCGGGATGAATACCTAGTTCCAAAGGACCTACATTTGATAAAATGGTTCAGAAGAAGGATGAAAACCATGAAGAAAAAGGAAAAGGCCAAACAAATAAAGAAGCAGAGACTTACCAATGGGATCCTGTTCAAATCAGCCATCTCGATACCCGTTCAGTATGGTGACGAAGAAGAAGATGGCAAGACGGTGATGATCAGAAAGCAGTAGAAGCCAATGATGATGGGTCGAGAGCCGGAGTGGTATGAGTAGAAAGCGTGAAAAGAAAATATGAAGAAGGCTGGATATTTATTGACCAGGGTGATTCTTAGGCTGCCACATTGGACCAATCACGAGAGGCAGAGGCGAATAGTTTTGTCGGCTGATGGTAATGAATGTGAGATGACCGTGTGAAAAGACTTGGCGACATATGGTAATTATGACTGATAGTTTTGAAGCGTCAGATGTCCCTTAATGCCTCGAAACTAGAGGGCATGTGTTGACACCGAGATTTGGTAAAGCCCAAGACCCACCAAGGAAGGTGCATGGTCAACAACAGGTCAAAAAAGATCCGATCAAAGAAGGTTAGAGGAGTCCATCCGAAACATCTACATGATCGGATAAGGGAGCCGATGGAGATAGGAATAGAAGATGGTTATAGATTCACCCGGAATAGGCTAGATAAGTTACTTGGACGGCAAGTCTACGGACTATACATATGTATCTCTTAGGTTAGATTAGTTAACTCTCGTTCAATCAATCAAACGGTGCATCGCCACCCTTGAGCCCCAAGGTTATCCGGTAGGACTCGGGCGCTCGGAGCTGGGCTGCATCATTTTGATCTCCGGTGAAGAGGTGAGTTCCGCCACTCCCGACGTCGGTGCCAACTAGGTTAGTACCCTCACGGCTGCATCGATTTAGCTCAATCTCCTGAGGAGAACGGTGAAACAACACGGTCACCGGTTGTTCTCGGTGTATTTGGCTAGGTCTAAGGCTGCATCAGTTAGGTTTGATCTCTTAGATTGAAGCGATATGGGGCTGATAGTTTGAGGCTTCATCGGTTAAGTCCGACATCTCTTGCTATTGTATATTTTTCATGTCGTGTATTGTCCATCTAAATAAAGTTTGCTCGATTCGTTGATATATTGTTCAGATCATCGTGACTAGCTACTGTCTTTGTTAGGTCCGATCTAATTATTGTGATTATTTCCATGATATAGATCTGTTATCTGGCATGCTTTATTTATTTCTATTAGAGTACAAGCTGATAGATTATCTTTAATTCATCTCTGTCGAAGGGTGCACATCGACCTATATACATATTCTGTATTTTCTATCGGCCGATGGCGTGCTCTCTCAATTGGGCCAACTTGGGCTATCAACCATATGCTCGATTGGCACGCTGGTTCATGCTAGCTAATCGGTTATGCTACTAACGTTTATCTTTTCCGATCCTTTATCAGTTGTAGGGTCAAATTGATTGGCACACCCTGAACCCCTTCTCTAAGAACGTAGGACCTGCACTAGAGTCAAGCAAATCTCCGAGGGCACACGTGTGTCAGTGTGTGACCAAAAAGCACGCCAACATTCACGACAAGTCAAGTATAGTATTGCCATTCGATATGACTCCTAGAGGCGGGGTTTGGTTTTGATAAGGAAGGTTGAGTCCTTATTAGGTGACATGACTCTGGATATAGTATGTGGACATACTAACATCCGATAAGGTTTCGCTTCTCGTAGGGTCAACCCTAGTCGAGTAAGCCCCCTCTTGTACCGAGTGTCATTTAGGCCTAGGGGTGCGACCCACCACGAACCATCACCTTTCATACCACTAGTGTCGTATGCAGGTACAAGTCATACTCCAAGCTAGGTCTTACCTTTTATACTTGTGGTAGTACAGAAGTGCATTGTAGCAGTAGACACGGACTGGTCCTTAATCGTCATGGGTGCCACATCCAAAAATACTAGCATGCACCCACGACTAGCCCTTTTCAATATTTTAGGTAGTCAAGTTTTAATCCAAACCCCTAATGATAGAAACCCTATCGTAGGGTACAGTTGTAACCAACATGAATGCTACCACATTTATCATTAAAGAGATGAACAATTAACCCATTTATAAAAAGACTAGTTGAACTAAGCATGGCTAAGCAGTTAATCTTATATCCATCAACTCCACCCTCATTAAAATATGAGTTGAACTAGTATTTTGCCTAGGTTGACAAGAGGTATGGTGACAATTTAACAAGGCCATAATCAATGACAATAGGCATAACTAAACAATAGCAGTAGCATGTTATAATCCTAATTGTTATGCAATAAGCGAAAGCAAAATAATTTTATAAAAACTAGGATTCAACATGCATGTTAAATTTTTTAGGTTATGTGGATTGCCTTGCGCCTTAGGTTGGTCTTGTGGATCTTTTGATGTCCTTCAGATTCCTTTGCTTCAATGAATTCTACACGAGCACACAAAACAAAAAACTAAGAAAAACGAAATAAACAACACAACAAATTATGTTATTAATTAGAGGGTTGTTTAATAAGAATCCTAGAGTTTGAATGGAGCAAAATAGTGTTCGAATGAAAAAGATATTGGTTTGGATGTTTTGGATGAAAAGATAGAATATCCTCTAGAATATTCCTTAGATTGGATTGCATGGCATCAAATGCTATATGAATATTGCAATCAAAGTTCATATTCATATAGATTATGATTTTGGATGAATTTTGGAAGTGGAATGGATCAATTTGAAGATCAGATACAAAGGTTATGAGTTTCAAATGATTCACATGAAATGATATAAACATACATCAAGAGAATGAATATTCGGTGGAATACTACTAGAATTAGATTAAACAACAGGAATAGCAGGGGACAGTAATATGTCGAAGATGATGTTGTGTGATGATCAAGGAGTTCTGATCGGATGATTGGGTTTGGTTAACACAAGGTTAACAGAGGTTAGGCCGACTTCCATATTGAGTGGTCTAAATAGAAGGATTGTATACAATTGATTGGATCGTACGACACCAAACAAATATCAACATAAGATAGATTCGGATAGAAACAAAGGCATAGATATGTGAGGCACAATTGATCGACAAGTAATTGAATGGATGTTAGTCAAACAACAATTTTCATCAAATTTATAACACTGGGCAACCATGATTACTCGAAGGGAATAGAATTGAGCAATATAAATAAAGGGTTTACATTGGATGAATATTATCCGATGATGAATGGTGATAAATGAGGATGAACAACTGATTATCGACGATGACCATCGGTGAACGATAACAATTAGTAACTCTAGTTCAGAAAACGGAAAGACAACGATGATGCCTCACATGGCCATTACAACCTCTGAGATGGAATGCGGTGGAACAAGGGGAGCACCACGTGTTCTAGGATTAACGAGTTCCATTTCTAAGGTTTTGATGGATACAAGAGAACTATTACACGGATTAGGTCCGATGAATAATATGACAATAATCAAGGGATAAGATCGATAAATGATAATAAACAATACTACATGATAGATCAAAATGAAATAATAATAATATGATAGATGAAGATAATTTCATCTAAGGATATAAATAAATGGACATGATACAATTTAATTGACATGAACAAATAAACATAGGGGCGAAAGGAATGGTGTTCTCACCGAGAGATGAGGAAATGATGACATAGAGAATGGTGGCCGACGGCGGGGAAGAAATAATGAATAGAAACAACGTTCATTGGCAACGAACAAGTTCTTTCTTTGCTTTTTGGCTTCTCTGATTTTTTTCTCTGCTATAAAAACATCGCTGGTTGGAGAACATGGAGATAGGCCAAGGTGAGGCAAAGGAGCTTGGCTGCTACAGATTCCTTCTCTAGAGGAGGGCTATGTGGCAAAGGAGGGCTGCATAGGAGCAGGAGGTATGGATAGGAAGGGGGAGGGGAAAATGGAGACGCCCTGTGAGCAGAAACAAGTGCACGGTTGGAGAAGGAAATGCAGGTGTGCTAGTTGGGGAGCATGGGCGAAGTGGCGCACGGTCGGTGGTAGGTACGACAACCATGACGAAATGACAGGGGCTATGGAGCGGTGGAGGCAGCAGGCGTGACGGCGAGTAGGAGGCTGGTAGCAAAGTCGTAGCATGGCCGGCGGCATTGCAGCAGGTGGGGGTGCAATAGTAGCACTCAGGTGCATAGCAGTAGTGACAGTTCAGTGCTAGCGCGCAGGTAGGCGCCAAGCGCATGGTTGTAGTGCAGGTTGGGCGCACGGGCCAACACACAGGACCGACGATGGGGAGATGAAGTAGTTGCAGCAACACGACGACCAGGGAGGGGGACAAGATGACGCCGGCGGTAGCTGGGGTGCTATAGCTAGAGAGGAGAGCGACAATGGTGGTGGTGCGGGCAGGCCGGTGCAGCGGTGATGCTGGGCAGTGGCTAGGCACTACACAAGGGGTGGTGTGTGGTGCACGGCGCGACGGAGCTAGCACGCACAGCCAGCGTAGAGGTACGGCAACGCGGGGCGCGGCAGAGCAGTGGCACATGGGCTGCAAGGAGGCGTTGCAGCAAGGGAGGGAAGAATGAGAAGGCTGTGGAGGGAGAGGAAGAGGGAAGATGGAAGAGAGGGAGGAGTGAGTCAGTTGTGCGCAGGAGAGTGGGTGGAGATGGCACGGGGAGGAAGAAGAAAATGAGGAGAGGAAAGAAATAGGAGAAAGGGAAAAAAGAAAAGAAAAGAAAAGACAAAATAGGATTTTTTTTATCTTCAAAATTTTTGGATTGAGACATTTTAGAGATTAAGGAATTTTTCTATATTTTTAGGGCTAGTTTGGGAACCCAAATTCCCATTCCATTCCCTGTGGATGCGCCAAGATTTTGGGCTCTCAAACAGGCCCTTAGGATTCAAGGAAAAATACTAAAATTGAAATATTTGAAGGATTTCACGATTTTCAAAGAATAATAGGAACATGTCGAGATTTCGGATAGATAGAGATTAAGAATTGAGTTCGGAATTGAAATAGGAGATTCTCATTCTGAATATGAAATCGAAGAAATAGATTTTCTAGGAGGTTTTGAAAAGGTTAATGACTTATGGGAAGAATAGGGTAAAATGAAGTTCGGAGAATTTGATAGAAATTCAAAGAAGACATGAATTAATCAAAGGTTTGAATGTGTCGAGACATCGGACTTGGGATTAAAGTCGGCGATTAAAATTTTGAATACGAAGGGAAATGATTATTGATTTTGCTTCAGAATCATGGTACGGATAATGAAAGAATTAGATAAAAATCTTTTAAAGGAAAGATGGAAAGAAAGGAATTGCATTAAAATATTTACTAATGTTATATTTGTTTCGAAAGTTTCATTCCATTGCTCCAAAATTTTAAGAAAAATTTTGGAAATCAAATTTTAAAGCAAAAATAATTTTAGGAAATTCTTCCGCAACAATTTATTTTAAAATGAAATTTTTATGCCCATATTTTAGCTTTGTTTATTCAATTACTTTATCATAAATGAATTCTAGAAAATATTTTATTAATTCCTTTATTATTATTTAACACCCGATTAAAAATCAATACGTTACATAGCTCCATTGCAATATTTGAGACCGGGGATGTTTCTGTTGAAAACATTCTTAAAGCACGATGATCAGGTATGTTTATATCACACATGCTGCTCTATTTTATTTATATAGTTCAATTACTACAGTTCTCTCCCAGCATCAGCATCTTAAAGTTTTATGTCCCTACTATCTTATTGGCATGCTTTGTTACAACTTGCAGTTTTGCACATCATTTTCAGAAATTCCTCACGTCCACATGCAATTTCTGATGAATACTATTATTCTATTTAGGCTGTATGAAAAATTCCAATGTTTATTTAGCTAATCTCTTTTATTTCACAAATCAGGTTAACATTATCAAATGCTGCCAGAGACTTGGTGTTGGCTAAGGAGGATTTTATATTCCTGTCTATAGAGATGGAGCTGTTGATAGCAAAAAATGGCATTAATGGTTAAGATTGCCAAAATATCAGTTTTGGCAATTTGGACCGAAAATACACATGTCCCGGGTCAGGCCAAAGCCGTATGGGGCTGAAGGACCATTGGGCTATGGGCTCCGGAAGCTTTTAGCTAGCCCACGGTCTTCGGCTAGGAAGCCTTCGGATGCCCATACCGCCGAAACTTCGGCCCGAGGAGCAGGCTTCGACGGGCCTGGCCGAAGGCCCACTTCGGTAGAGATAGAGTTGAGCACGATTCTGGCTAAGTCTTTATCTCTATCTGGCCGAATTATAGCAGATTAGATCAGAGTTTTAGCCCCTATAAATAGAGAGGCGAAGCCAGTTTAGAGACCCCCCAACACAAATCAAACACAAAGCCCTAGCTTTGATCGCATTTACTATATCTTTACTTTCTGTACCTCTTTGTGGGTTTGCTAGGAACCCCTCCGACGACCACTTCGGAATAGTGGTAATCGTTGTTACTTCGCTTGTGAAGTATCCGTTAATCTACGTAATAGATTGCTATCGCCTTGTTACTTCGCCTGTGAAGTATCTGCTAATCTGCGAAACAGATTGCTACCTTCGCTACTAGTGCAACACTTAGCAGAATTCGGTCCTCGGGCCGAATTAGTACTTCGGATCGACTTTGTTGTAGGTTTCCATGTTCGGAGCTACTTCGTCGGAGGTGTCCGGAGCTGAGAGGTTTCAGAGATTGCCAGAACACCCTTCGGCGGGACCGACTGCTTTGACCGCACGCTTCGCCAGCAGACTTCGTCGCGACAGGCTTTGCCATGCTTGTACTCCGCTCCAGACAAAGTCACGCTCATGCGTTGCGCTCAAGTCCATATTCTGTATCTTGTTGTATCGGAGACTTCACGCCGAACCCCGCTGTTCGGAGGTGACTATCGCGTCCAGATCCGTTTGGAGTTCATCTTCGATTAGATCAGTCCGAACGCCGAATGTACCCTTCGGCAGGACACTTCACACTAGACGCCGAAGGTATACTTCGGTGACCCCTTCGCACCATACTTCAAAGCAGACAGGCTCCGAACGGTTTGCTGAGTTATTCTGTTTAATATATTTCTTTCGGCTAATTGGATTATTTTGTGTGATCTAATTGCCCGGCGACTCCACCTCTTTACCACGGCTAAGGGTAGTCGGAACGCGACGTCGGTGCTGTGTTACGCTTAGGCTTGTCTCTAAGTATCCGCACACTTTTGGATCGTCGAACTGACCCAAGTACGGGGCACGTTTTCGTGTCAACGGAAGCAAAATTAAATTTACGGATGATGTTCTTAGGAAAGAACTGGGATCCAAATTCACGTTCATATGGAGATGCACGTCCATTTGATGGTGCTTAACCACCAAATATAGTAATATACTAGAAGAATTCAAGAAGATAGTTAAAGTCTTAAAGATACCATCCAAGCTTCCAATGAATTCTTGAAACAAAATGCAAGGGCTGCCAGTGCTGTTGAAGAAGTTCCTCCACTGTCACCAGATATCTGCCTTGTTAACTTCTACCCCAGCAGCGGGAAATTAGGTCTTCACCTGGTACAATGTACAAAAGAACCACTCCCTCCAATGTTATGTTATATAATTATATTTCAAAGATCAGTATCATTATATTCCCTAATAACTAATCCAACAAATTCCTCTTGTGGGAGGAGCATTCTCAGACTAAGTCACTAGAGTTTATTGTACTTGAACATTCCTAGTACAAAGTCGTTAGTTCTCTGCCTTGCCATGGAAATGTTTGTATTGCTGCAATCCTATTTGGTGATTACTAACTGGACTGTATGATTGTGTTATTTTACAGGACAAAGATGAAACGAAACCAAGCATTCAGAAGGGATTGCCTGTTGTTTCGTTTTCATTGGGCGACACTGTAGAATTCTTGTATGGTGACGTGAAAGATGATGATAAGGTGTCAAAGGTTGATCTTGAATCTGGCGATGTTCTAATATTTGGTGGTAATTCAAGGCTTATATTCCATGGCGTTTCCAGAATCAAACCGAAAACCGCGCCGAAGTGGCTGACTGATGAGACAAATCTTCGACCTGGGCGTCTGAACCTCACATTCAGGCAGTATTAGCTTTGTCCATAATCTGCCTACCCTGTACCCTCTTCTGTCGTAGTTCAGTAGCTGGCACATTTAACCTATCTACTGTAAAAACTTGAGTTCATCGATAGAATGTGTGCTGTCATGTCCACCTTTTTTCGCCAAGTCGTGTATGCCAGAATGAGTCCGTCGAAACAAGGATAAATTATGGCAACACGGAATTAGAGCAAATATTGGATCATATATTCGATGCAATTGATGGAAAGGGAAAAGGAGGCGCACATTTGGGTGACGTATTTCAAGAGTCAATCAAACTTTGTAAATTTTGAACAGCAGTTAGGCTGACTACTCCAAGAAATGTCTTAAATTTTATTCCCTAAAACTTAATATAGGAATCATCTTATCTCTGATATCCCTAAAATATAACTTGCTACACAACAATTTCCCTATTTTTCAATCCCTATTTTCAAAAATTAACTTAAAAGAGTATCTGCGGAACACTAGCACGCACATCCTTTTACAATCATGAGGTCTTGCATTATTATAGCTAATATATTCTTTCCATGGTGATGCTGACAGCTATGAAGTTCAACAGCAAATCAGGATCCTACAGTCATAACGAGCATACACAATTTCTTATTTAACATTGTAGCAAAATATAGACAGACGCTCAGACAATAGAAAAAAAGTATGTAAAATGGGAACGGATTAGGACCTGTAGACCACTTAAATGGGCGCTAACATAGAAGTATCAGATATCCCACTCTATTGCTGAAATGCTTTTTTTTTTCCAAAATGACCACTGACGAAATTACTAAATGGATCACATACAGAGTATGACGTCTTTCAGATAACTAGAGAAGGGATAAATAGTTTAAACAATGTGTCACAAAGATACACAGTGACTTTTGCCTTTTTATGCAGAGCTAATCAAATAGCTAGACCAACGGCAGGAATTGAGTATGTAGCACTAAACACTCTAAATAGTTTTAACAAAAATTTGATAATCTCCATTGCTCCCGCATAAAAAACAAGAATCTTGAGTCTCGCCAAGCATCCCTTTCAGAAATCAGCCATTAGTTCTCTCACAAAACTCAAACCACACTCCCAATCAAGATCCCACTCAAGCATAATCATCTCCACCGCTCCCACATAAAAATCAACAAGTGAGACACTTCAGAGCGCAGAGGGAAGGGAGGGAGAGACAAGCGGCGGTGACAGCGTGCCGGGATGGCAGGGTGCGGCCATCGCGCTGGCGAAGGTAGGTTGCGGCCAGCGTGCTGCGGAGGACGAGGGTGCGGATAGAACGCTGTAGAGGGTGGATTGTGGATTTGGTGCGCGCTGTAGGAGGGTAAAGAAAAGGCGCGCGCACTCACAGGGAGAGGAAAGAATGGCGCCAGCAAGAATAAGGAAGCCCAAAGTTAATCTTAAATTTAAGATAGATAACCATGAATTTAGAAAATGATTTAGGATAGGGGTTTATTTAAGAGTGCTGTTGGAGCCTAATTTTTCATCAAAATCTCAAATTTTAAATTTAGAAAATTGTATAAGATTTCTCTCGGAGCTCTAAGTTTAGTGACCCAAAGGTCGAACCGTTTGGTTTACATTTTAATGTAAAATCGTACTGCAGTGCTCAATGTTCAATTTAAAAGACTATGCCAGACCAATTCATGACGTATAAGATCATGACCACGCTAACGAAAGTACAATTTTATTTAAAAAACTTTTTTCACTAGTATTTCTTAGATTATATAATATTTAATTAATCTATGAATTAATGAATCAACCATTTAAACTGACAATCTGACTCATCTGTTCGGACCTGGACCTTAGAACGGTCCAATTGCACCTGTAACTTTTCTATCATAAAATTCCAGCCCTCAGGCCTTGCTTGTATGGGTGTGTATAGGCCAAAAATTGTCATTTTATATATTTATTTTCTAATTTACAAAAATATGATTTACCTTTTAAAATTAAAAAATATACTTTTATTTACAAATTTACAAAATAGCTTTCAATCGCCACCACTGATGAGAAACCACCCACCCGTATTTTTTTCAAAAAGCTCTACCCGTTTTTGAAAAACATCCACAAAAGTGCAATTACTTTGAAAGCTATTTTTAAAATTTTTAAAAACAAAACACATTTTTCACTATAAGAAAATGATAAATTTTCGTCGGCCAAAATAACTTCCGTCGGTTTTTTCTAAAGCTGATGAAAGTTACGTAGTTTTCGTCAGCTTTTTTAGGCCGACGGAAGATAACATAATTTCCGTCGGCTTTCCATTTAGCCGACGAAAATAACGTAACTTCCGTCGGCTTTTCCTGTAGCCGACGGAAGTTATCGTATTACTCCCCCATGTTCCGCGTGTGCCCTAGCTATCTGTAACACCCCAAATTTTCAAAACAATAAAAATATTATTAAATTCAATTTCTTGGAATTATTATTTCTGAAAATACTTTTAATACTCCTTTATACCCTTTTTAACTACAACATAGAGTAGATGGCCAAACTAGGAGGTGAAAATTTTTGTATATGATCCTAAAGCCAAGAAATGTTTTTGAGAATTTTTATAAATTTTTATCCACTCTGGAAATACCCCAAAATATTTAATCCATTTTCTGCAATTATTTTAAATCTGAAAAACCTTAGTAACAGTAATGGGCTCCCCTCCCTCCCTTCTCTCTCTCCCGGCCGGCCCAGCCCGTTACCCCGCGCGCCTTAGACTGACATCCGGACCCCACCTGTCGGTGCCGATTTCCTCCCCTCGCGCGCGCACCTGACAACCCGGCCCCACCCATCAGCTGCCTCCCTCGCTCGTCCGCGCTCGCTGGCCAGTGGCCCCCGCTCGTCAGAACCGTCTTCAACCTCGCGCCAGCCCCCCCTAATCCCGCCGGCGAGAACTTCGCCTCGGATCCCCTCGCCGGCTCCCCCTTCCGTTAAACCGAGGCCGGCATTAACTCCCCCGAGGCCCACCGGTCAATTAAGCGCGTTAAGGCGCGCGTTTAAGCCCCTGGATCGCCTTCATGCGCCCGGCCGCGCCTTCGCCGGTGAGTAAAGCCCCCCCCTCGGCTTTCCTTGCATGCGAGCCCCCTCCGGTGTCCTATTTAACCCCCCGGCCTACGCCGCGTCCGACCCCCACGCCCACTCGCTTCGAGAACGAACAGAGCGCCCTCCCTTCGCCTTTGAGCGTTTTCCCCCTGCTTTGCCTCCGGCCGCCCCTCGCCATCGCCTCGGACCACCCCGGCCCGCGCCTCCGCCACCGTCGTGACCGCAAGGACGTCCCCTACCTCGGCCACGTCTCCGTTGGTCAAGGAGATCGCCGGAACACCGTCGCCGTCAAGTACCCGAGGAGCCTTCCGCGTCTACCCTCGTCGCCGGCCACGCCCCGTCGTCCCCGGACCGCCGCCAAGGTACCATCGTGACCACCGTAGCATCCCCCTTCCATTTCTAGGCTTAGCTAGGACCGCCGTCGCTCGCCGTGGCCGCTGGCCCGCTCGCCGTCGTCGGAGAAGACGACCGGCACGGGTCGAGTACCTGTGCCGTGTCGGATATGATCCCGACCGTGCGATCGCGATCGAACGACGCGCGTGAGCCCACGTACGTGATCTTATCCGCACCGTCGGATCTGGTCAAAGCGTTACGTTTTGATCTCACACGTTCGTTTTCATTTAAAACCGGCGTGCGATCTCGTGCGTCCACGTGGTACCCCTTCGCACGTTTTAATCCTGACCGTCCATCGTAACTTACGCGCCCCGTCTCGCCCTCGCGCGTCGGATCTGGATCCGATGGTCCAGATCGACCCGGCGCACGCGCACAGAGCGCGGGTTCACCGTGGGCCTGGCTCACCGTGGACCCGAGGAGTTTAAAAATTAAAAATGAATTTTTGAAATACTTTTAAACTTGTAAAATTCATATCTGGCGCATTTGGACTCTAAAAATTGCCATTCCAATTTCAGAAAATTTAGAATATTATTCTCTACATGTTTATGCAATAAAAACAGTAGGTTTACTTTGGACATTTCATGTTTATTCAAATGAATATTCAAATGCCCTTGGGGTTAAAATATAAATTCAAATATTTAAACTTTAGAAAAATTTATTTATTTCCTTTCTGTCCATGTACTGAAAACCATTAAATTAACATGAACTTTTCATTTCAAAGTTATTTGAGAGCTTAATATGACAATAATCACATTTAAACACCCCTTCTAAAGAGGACAACTTTTTAATTCCTTTAAAATTTATTTATGAAATAAATCACAGGACCTTAACAATTGGATTTATTTTAGTTTTAATCAAACCAACTGTAACTTATGTGCTTATTATGTGATGTTATATTGTTTGATTGAATGTGTTCTATTTATTTTACTTTATTATATTAAAAAGACTACGACGTCGCCGAGGAGCCGGAGTACTTCCCGGAAGTCCCTCCCTCGCCTTTCGCTGAACAAGGCAAGTCACCAAACCAATCTTTTGAGCATATTGAACCCATGTTTGATTAAACTATCGCTAAAACACATAGGTTATATATGCATTAGTCAAATGAACCCTTACATTATATTGATTTAGGATCCCCCGACCTTGATGTGCAACCCAAGCCATGCTATCTCGCCTAACCTCCTTGTCACCTTATGGTCAATGATATTAGCTAGTGTCCAATGTATTGACACGGCCGCTATAGGATAAAAATGAGTCGTAGCAAAATGGTTCTATTATATGATCCCCGTTACTTCTTATCCTTGGAAACTCTGTTGGTGATGAGTCATGGTTGTGAGTGTATGCATGGTGGGTTCCGGGTGCAAGCTAGGGCATTGGTTGGTAGCACCCGGGGCACTATAAGGACCGGTCTGAGGGATCCGTTGCAATACACTTACGTACTAACCACAAGTCTAGTGGGTAAGTCCTAACTAAGGTATGGGTTGTTCCAAACCGAGGCCACCATTTGGAGATGGGTCAAGTTGCACCTGCGGGTGACTTGTACCAATGTGGCGCAAAAGGGGGTGCGACGTTAGCCGGGATGCGGCCCGGCGCGCCGGCGAAACCTAGAGCGGGTGGTTATCGCTTGGAACATCTCATATTGAGGTTTTGGCACGAGTTCCCGTGAAATGGGTCATCTCGTTTGGGATGAGTGCGTGCCTTGTGGGTACAGTAGTACATCTCGGATCAGAGTCTTAAATCTTTTCGAAAAGCCGAGCCCACGGTCAAGGGCGGGTTGCGTGACATCCCCCAGTTAGTTTACTTTGAATATGTATGTGCATGATGGATTGACATGTAAGGACCGTTGAGCGAGGTGGGGCTGACTGTACCCCTCGAGTTAGTTGATGTTGATGATGTTCATGTTTACTTTCCGCGTGATTAAAATATGATTACACTAAATGCAATAACTGCAACTGCATTATTCCGCAATGTTAGCCATTATCCTTCCTTGTTTATTACCCTGCATTATTATTTGCATTTTGCGGTGGCTTGTTGAGTACTTTTTGTACTCATACCCGTTGGACCCCACAGAGGATGCTTACTACGAAGACGGTCTGGAGTAGCGACCCAGTCGAGAAGAAAAATCCTGGAGAAGATGTTCGTCATGCCGCTATCTAATTATTTTACTTACTGTTTTTATTAAAACGGTGATGTAATAAATATGATCTGCGTACCATGAACACTGTCGTATGTACGATTGTCGCATGATGAACCTCTTGTATTATTGTTTTTCTTATGAAATTCAATAATGTCTCGATTTGGTAAATCGGGGCGCAACAAGATGGTATCAGAGCCGACTCGACTGTAGGAAGCCAAACAGACCCGCCTAGCCATTAGCCGCAGGAAATTATTTCTCGAAAATCTACTTCATAAACTTTGTTCCTCTCCTCACTTTTATTCAACTTGCTGTTTTGTAGATGCCGGTCTACCAAGTCCACAGCTACTGCCGCCACTACGAGGGCTTCGTCCGGGAGCTCCGTATGATGCTCACCTTCCTCGGGTTCCTCTTCGAGCCCGAATTTCAAGGAGTGTACCCCGACGAGTTCGCCGGGCCTTGCGACGTCTCCCTCACCGTCCACGACTCCGGAGAACACCTGCCGCCCTACACCACCGCACTTGGAGGCCCGACTTTCGACGTCGCGTGCCAACGAGTCGCCCTCCAGGCCCTCATGGAGCTGAGGATGATCTACGACGATCGTCTTCAGAACTCGTCCTTTCGGCTCGTGCCGAAGCGCACTCCCGGAGCCCACCATAGCATCTACCTCGGAGTTCACTCCGTGCGTGATCCGGTCATGGCCCGATAGTCGCGTCTTCTGCAGGCCATGGATGATCTCCACACCGAGGCGGTGCTCGACGCCGACGAGCACCATGAGGCGGTTGAGTTCCTTCATGAAGAAACGAAGAACCTGATCCAACAGAATGGCGAGTTGCAGCGCAAGATCATGCAGCTGCAGAAGGATATTGCGGAGATGGTTCCTCTTCTTCCAAGGAAGAAGAAGCCCATCCGTGAGCCCCTCCCTCACCCCAAGAGGATCCCGCCACGACCCTCCCCCGCCAGGCCCTCCACCAGCGCCCCTACACCACGCCCCGGCCTCGTCTCCGACTCCATCATCGAGAATTTTCTCGAGCCCACCATCTCTCTGGAGCCGCGCACTCGTGGTTCTGAGAGCACGGAGACCGCCTCCGGTGGCGAGTAGACGTTAGGAGTCGCTACTTAAAATAAAAAGCATTATTTTGTATGTGGTGCTACCCACGACGAGTGTGTGGTGGGTAGAATAAGAACTTGATTGTAATAAACATTTTTACCACTTAATTTATATGCTTGAACTATGTTTGTTAATGGTGTTGTCAACTTTTTGCCTTATAACCTTATGAATTCAGAAGATGGCCGACCACCAGAACACCGGCTCCAACAATGGAGCAGGAGGAAGCCGTGATGCGCCTGAGGGTGTTGTACGCAACTGGGGTGCAATGGGCCCGCGTCAGTCTGGGTCGCCTTCCGCTAACCATCCCACCTTGGCGGAGATGATGGCGAATCAGAACCACCTGATCACCGCCCTCCTCACCCAAATGCAGAACCAACAGGCTCAGTTGGACCGTCTGCAGAACGGGGAGCCCGCCCCTCGCGCACCAGCACCCGCGCCCGCTCCGCAACTCTTCGAGTTCCTGCGCGTGCGCCCGCCCATCTTCTCGAGCACCACCAACCCGATGGAGGCCAGAGATTGGCTTCGCACCATCAGAAAGAAGCTCGACCTCCTCCCCTGCACCGACCGGGAGCGGGTGGCCTTCGCCACTCACCAGCTCCAGGGTCCCGCCGCTGAATGGTGGGACAACTATCGTGAGTCCCAGCTAGAGGGCCACGTGGTGACTTGGGCGGAGTTCACCATCGCCTTTCGTGCTGCCCACGTCCCCGCCGGTGTTATCGCGGTGAAACAGCAGGAGTTCCGCGGCCTGCAGCAAGGCAACAGGACCGTCATGGAGTACCTCCATGAGTTCAACCGCCTCGCCCGCTACGCGCCGGAGGAAGTGCGCACCGACGCCCTCCGCCAAGCCAAGTTCCTCAGGGGACTTAAGGATGAGCTGTCCATCCAGCTCGTCGCCGCCGACTTCGCCGACTTCCAACGGCTGGTCAACAAAGCGCTCATCCAAGAGACTGAGCAGAACAAGCTGGACCTCAAGAAGAGGAAGATGATCGCCTTCAAGCATCAGCAGGCGAACTCTCAAAGGCCCCGCTTCGTCCCTCCGCCACCAGCGCCCGCCTACCATCCTCGGCCCGCCTACAGGCCACCTCACGCCGCCGGTGGATCCAACGCCGGGCATCCTCGCCCCGCTCCACCAGCTCCGGCCGCTCAGCCGACACCAGCCGCCAAGGCCCCGATCTTGAAGGATCGCCAAGGAAGGCCGGTCGTCTGCTTCAACTGCCGCAAGGAAGGGCACTATGCACACCAGTGTCCTCACCCCAAGCCAGCTCAGGGCACGGCCCCCAACCAGGCAGTTCGTGCCCGCGTCAACCACATCAGCGCGGAAGAAGCTCAGGAGGCTCCTGAAGTCGTGCTCGGTACGTTTACTGTGAATTCCGTACCGGCCGTCATATTATTTGACTCTGGAGCAACCAACTCCTTCGTCTCGGAAGATTTTGTGAAAACAAACAAACTAGACGTGCTCCCTCTACCCATCCCCATGGTGATTGCCACCCCCGGCAATAGGACCTCAGCCCGCTTATACAGCCCTAAGGTTCAAATTGACATCCAAGGAGTACTGTTTCGGGCCGAGCCTGTCCTCATCCAATGCACCGGACTCGACCTTATACTAGGGATGGATTGGTTGATGAAGCACAAGGGAGTGATCGACTGTGCCAACAAGTCCGTCGCGGTGACCAATCCTGAAGGCGTAACCATCACCTTTCGCATGACTAGTCGCAAACCACTCGGAGCATCCCTTCACTCGATAGCTCTTGAAGAGGTGCCTATAGTCAAGGAGTTTGCGGATGTCTTCCCTGAAGATCTACCCGGAATGCCTCCCAAGCGGGACATCGAATTCAGGATCGAACTTGTCCCCGGAACCACTCCAATCTCCAAGCGCCCGTACCGAATGGCCGCCAATGAACTAGCTGAAGTCAAGAGCAACATCGAAGACCTAGAGCAGAAAGGTTACATTCGACCGAGTACCTCACCCTGGGGTGCACCGGTTATATTTGCCATGAAGAAGGACAAGACCAAGAGGATGTGCGTGGACTATAGAGCCCTGAACGACGTGACCATTAAGAACAAGTACCCATTGCCTCGAATCGACGACCTGTTCGATCAGCTGAAAGGATCCTCGGTGTTTTCCAAGATTGACCTCAGGTCAGGTTATCACCAGTTGAGGATTAGAGAAGAAGACATACCCAAGACTGCCTTCACCTCTCGCTATGGACTCTACGAGTACACCGTGATGTCGTTCGGACTCACGAATGCCCCGGCCTTTTTCATGAACATGATGAACAATGTATTCATGGAGTTCTTGGACAAGTTCATCGTGGTATTCATCGACGATATCCTCGTTTACTCCAAGACCAAGGAAGAACACGAGACTCACCTCCGTCTGACCCTCGGAAAGCTAAGGGAGCAGCAATTGTACGCCAAATACAGCAAATGCGAATTTTGGTCGTCTGAGGTGAAGTTCCTCGGCCATGTCATATCTGCCGGAGGAATAGCAGTGGACCCAACCACCGTTGAAGCAGTAACCAACTGGCTGCAGCCCACGACCGTGACCGAGATCCGGAGTTTTCTCGGATTGGCCGGATACTACCGCCGGTTCATCGAGAATTTTTCCAAGATCGCCAAGCCTATGACCAGACTTCTGCAGAAGGAAGTGGAGTTTGAATGGACCCCCGACTGCGAAGAAAGCTTCCAGACCCTCAAGAAGAAGCTAGTGTCAGCTCCTATTCTGACTCTGCCAGACATCCGGAAAGACTTCCACGTCTACTGTGATGCCTCTCGTTAAGGGTTGGGATGCGTCTTAATGCAAGAAGGGAAAGTGATATCCTACGCCTCCCGGCAACTGAGACCGCACGAGCTGAACTACCCAACCCATGACCTGGAACTAGCAGCCGTGGTTCATGCCTTGAAGATATGGAGACATTACCTTGTGGGAAATCGGTGTGAGGTCTTCACCGACCACAAGAGCCTCAAGTACATATTCACCCAACCAGATCTGAATCTCAGGCAAAGGAGATGGTTGGAACTGATAAAGGATTACGACTTGGGCATCCATTATCATCCTGGCAAAGCGAATGTGGTGGCAGACACCCTTAGTCGAAAAGGGTACTGCAATGCCATCATGATTCAAGACCAAGCTCCTTTACTTTATAAGGAGATGGAAAGGCTAAACCTAGGGATCACCACTCGAGCGTACCTCGCTGCTTTGGAGTCTCGGCCTGTCTTAATAGACCAGATCCGAGAAAAGCAGAAGGAAGATCCGGACATCCTGGAAATCCAGCAGAACATGTGGAAGGGTAAAGCCCCCGGATTCTCCGAGGACGAGCATGGTACCATCTGGTTCGGAAGCCGGATCTGCGTGCCCGACAAACCTGAGTTGAAGACCCTCATCCTTCAAGAAGCCCATGATACATTATACTCCATCCATCCCGGGAGTACAAAGATGTACCAAGACCTAAAGGAAAAATATTGGTGGGTCAGCATGAAGAGAGAAATAGCTGAGTATGTGGCCAAGTGCGACACATGCCGGCGAGTCAAGGCAGAGCATCAGAGACCTGCCGGACTTCTTCAACCTCTCAAGGTCCCTGAATGGAAGTGGGAAGAGATAGGAATGGACTTCATCACGGGACTGCCCAGGACCCAAGCTGGTCATGATTCTATCTGGGTGATCGTCGACCGACTCACCAAGGTAGCTCACTTCGTTCCGGTCAAGACAACTTATACCGTCGCCAAGTTGGCTGAGTTGTATATGACCCGGATCGTGTGCCTCCACGGAGTTCCTAAGAAGATTGTATCTGACCGCGGGAGTCAGTTTACCTCCAAGTTTTGGAAGAACCTTCAAGAGGAACTCGGCACCCGGCTGAACTTTAGCACCACCTATCATCCACAGACCGACGGTCAAACCGAAAGGGTCAACCAGATATTGGAGGATATGCTTAGAGCTTGTGCTCTAGACTTTGGCGGAATGTGGGACAAGAACTTACCATATGCAGAGTTCTCCTACAACAACAGCTATCAAGCCAGCCTGCAAATGTCCCCGTTCGAAGCACTCTATGGACGTAAGTGCAGAACGCCATTGCTCTGGGATCAGACCGGAGAGTCACAACTGTTTGGGACTGATTTATTAAGAGAAGCTGAGGAGAATGTTAAGATCATAAGAGACCGATTGAAGGCATCCCAATCCAGGCAAAAGAGCTACGCCGACAACCGTCGAAGAGACCTGGCCTTTGAGGAGGGCGATTATGTCTATCTCCGAGTCACTCCCCTCCGTGGCACTCAAAGGTTCAACATGAAAGGCAAACTAGCACCTCGCTACGTCGGACCTTTCCAGATCCTCTGACGACAAGGAGAAGTGGCATATCAACTTGAACTGCCTCCATCCTTGGCAGGAGTTCATGATGTGTTCCATGTCTCTCAGCTGAAGAAGTGCCTCCGTGTACCCACCGAGCAAGCCGACCTTCAACAGCTTAATGTCCAAGAAGACTTGACCTACATAGAGAGACCCATCAAGATCTTGGAAACCAAGGAGAGAGTAACCAGAAGTCGCGTTGTCCGCTTCTGCAAAGTCCAATGGAACAACCATCCCGCCGAAGAAGCCACTTGGGAAAAAGAAGACGAACTAAAAGCCCAATACCCCGAGTTATTCGAGTAGCGTTCCAATCTCGAGGATGAGATTCTTGTAAGGGGGATAGGTTTGTAACACCCCAAATTTTCAAAACAATAAAAATATTATTAAATTCAATTTCTTGGAATTATTATTTCTGAAAATACTTTTAATACTCCTTTATACCCTTTTTAACTACAACATAGAGTAGATGGCCAAACTAGGAGGTGAAAATTTTTGTATATGATCCTAAAGCCAAGAAATGTTTTTGAGAATTTTTATAAATTTTTATCCACTCTGGAAATACCCCAAAATATTTAATCCATTTTCTGCAATTATTTTAAATCTGAAAAACCTTAGTAACAGTAATGGGCTCCCCTCCCTCCCTTCTCTCTCTCCCGGCCGGCCCAGCCCGTTACCCCGCGCGCCTTAGACTGACATCCGGACCCCACCTGTCGGTGCCGATTTCCTCCCCTCGCGCGCGCACCCGACAACCCGGCCCCACCCATCAGCTGCCTCCCTCGCTCGTCCGCGCTCGCTGGCCAGTGGCCCCCGCTCGTCAGAACCGTCTTCAACCTCGCGCCAGCCCCCCCTAATCCCGCCGGCGAGAACTTCGCCTCGGATCCCCTCGCCGGCTCCCCCTTCCGTTAAACCGAGGCCGGCATTAACTCCCCCGAGGCCCACCGGTCAATTAAGCGCGTTAAGGCGCGCGTTTAAGCCCCTGGATCGCCTTCATGCGCCCGGCCGCGCCTTCGCCGGTGAATAAAGCCCCCCCTCGGCTTTCCTTGCATGCGAGCCCCCTCCGGTGTCCTATTTAACCCCCCGGCCTACGCCGCGTCCGACCCACACGCCCACTCGCTTCGAGAACGAACAGAGCGCCCTCCCTTCGCCTCTGAGCATTTTCCCCCTGCTTCGCCTCCGGCCGCCCCTCGCCGTCGCCTCGGACCACCCCGGCCCGCGCCTCCGCCACCGTCGTGACCGCAAGGACATCCCCTACCTCGGCCACGTCTCCGCTGGTCAAGGAGATCGCCGGAACACCGTCGCCGTCAAGTACCCGAGGAGCCTTCCGCGTCTACCCTCGTCGCCAGCCACGCCCCGTCGTCCCCGGACCGCCGCCAAGGTACCATCGTGACCGCCGTAGCGTCCCCCTTCCATTTCTAGGCTTAGCTAGGACCGCCGTCGCTCGCCGTGGCCGCTGGCCCGCTCGCCGTCGTCGGAGAAGAAGACCGGCACGGGTCGAGTACCTGTGCCGTGTCGGATCTGATCCCGATCGTGCGATCGCGATCGAACGACGCGCGTGAGCCCACGTACGCGATCTTATCCGCACCGTCGGATCTGGTCAAAGCGTTACGTTTTGATCTCAAACGTTCGTTTTCATTTAAAACCGGCGTGCGATCTCGTGCGTCCACGTGGTACCCCTTCGCACGTTTTAATCCTGACCATCCATCGTAACTTACGCGCCCCGCCTCGCCCTCGCGCGTCGGATCTGGATCCGATGGTCCAGATCGACCCGGCGCACGCGCACAGAGCGCGGGTTCACCGTGGGCCTGGCTCACCGTGGACCCGAGGAGTTTAAAAATTAAAAATGAATTTCAGAAATACTTTTAAACTTGTAAAATTCATATCTGGCGCATTTGGACTCTAAAAATTGCCATTCCAATTTCAGAAAATTCAGAATATTATTCTCTACATGTTTATGCAATAAAAATAGTAGGTTTACTTTGGACATTTCATGTTTATTCAAATGAATATTCAAATGCCCTTGGGGTTAAAATATAAATTCAAATATTTAAACTTTAGAAAAATTTATTTATTTCCTTTCTGTCCATGTACTGAAAACCATTAAATTAACATGAACTTTTCATTTCAAAGTTATTTGAGAGCTTAATATGACAATAATCACATTTAAACACCCCTTTCTAAAGAGGACAACTTTTTAATTCCTTTAAAATTTATTTATGAAATAAATCACAGGACCTTAACAATTGGATTTATTTTAGTTTTAATCAAACCAACTGTAACTTATGTGCTTATTATGTGATGTTATATTGTTTGATTGAATGTGTTCTATTTATTTTACTTTATTATATTAAAAAGACTACGACGTCGCCGAGGAGCCGGAGTACTTCCCGGAAGTCCCTCCCTCGCCTTTCGCTGAACAAGGCAAGTCACCAAACCAATCTTTTGAGCATATTGAACCCATGTTTGATTAAACTATCGCTAAAACACATAGGTTATATATGCATTAGTCAAATGAACCCTTACATTATATTGATTTAGGATCCCCCGACCTTGATGTGCAACCCAAGCCATGCTATCTCGCCTAACCTCCTTGTCACCTTATGGTCAATGATATTAGCTAGTGTCCAATGTATTGACACGGCCGCTATAGGATAAAAATGAGTCGTAGCAAAATGGTTCTATTATATGATCCCCATTACTTCTTATCCTTGGAAACTCTGTTGGTGATGAGTCATGGTTGTGAGTGTATGCATGGTGGGTTCTGGGTGCAAGCTAGGGCATTGGTTGGTAGCACCCGGGGCACTATAAGGACCGGTCTGAGGGATCCATTGCAATACACTTACGTACTAACCACAAGTCTAGTGGGTAAGTCCTAACTAAGGTATGGGTTGTTCCAAACCGAGGCCACCATTTGGAGATGGGTCAAGTTGCACCTGCGGGTGACTTGTACCAATGTGGCGCAAAAGGGGGTGCGACGTTAGCCGGGATGCGGCCCGGCGCGCCGGCGAAACCTAGAGCGGGTGGTTATCGCTTGGAACATCTCATATTGAGGTTTTGGCACGAGTTCCCATGAAATGGGTCATCTCGTTTGGGATGAGTGCGTGCCTTGTGGGTACAGTAGTACATCTCTGATCAGAGTCTTAAATCTTTTCGAAAAGCCGAGCCCACGGTCAAGGGCGGGTTGCGTGACATCCCCCAGTTAGTTTACTTTGAATATGTATGTGCATGATGGATTGACATGTAAGGACCGTTGAGCGAGGTGGGGCTGACTGTACCCCTCGAGTTAGTTGATGTTGATGATGTTCATGTTTACTTTCCGCGTGATTAAAATATGATTACACTAAATGCAATAACTGCAACTGCATTATTCCGCAATGTTAGCCATTATCCTTCCTTGTTTATTACCCTGCATTATTATTTGCATTTTGCGGTGGCTTGTTGAGTACTTTTTGTACTCATACCCGTTGGACCCCACAGAGGATGCTTACTACGAAGACGGTCTGGAGTAGCGACCCAGTCGAGAAGAAAAATCCTGGAGAAGATGTTCGTCATGCCGCTATCTAATTATTTTTACTTACTGTTTTTATTAAAACGGTGATGTAATAAATATGGTCTGCGTACCATGAACACTATCGTATGTACGATTGTCGCATGATGAACCTCTTGTATTATTGTTTTTCTTATGAAATTCAATAATGTCTCGATTTGGTAAATCGGGGCGCAACACTATCGACCCTCACTTTTCCCCTCTCTCCCCGCCTCCCCGCACCCGCAGCCACCGCTGCCCCGCCTCGCCGCCGCCACCGCACGCACGCCGCCTCCCCGGCATCCGCCCGCCTCCCCGGCCTCCGCCCGCCTCCCCGACCTCCCGCCGCCTCCGCCACCTCCACGGCCTCCCGCCACCTCCACCCGCCTCCCCGGCCTCCCTGACCTCCCGCCGCCTCCGCCACCTCCGCCCGCCTCCACCCGCCTCCCCGACCTCCCTCCGCCTCCGCCATCTCCACGGCCTCCCGCCGCCTCCACCCGCCTCCCCGGCCTCCCCGACCTCCCGCCGCCTCCACCGGCCTCCCCGAACTCCCGCCGCCTCCGTCCGCCTCCCCGACCTCCCGCCGCCTCCGCCGCCTCCGCCGTCACGCTCTTCTCCTCCGGGCACGACGCTGTCGCCGCGAAGGCCGCGCTGCAGGTAGGGTTTCTGTTTTCCTGGCCCTGCTCGGTCTTGTCTCGTCTCGTCGGGACGGAGGGTTAGGATTTGTGCCGCGGATATGACCCGCGTTTCCCCCTAATACAGGATCTCGTGTTCGACTTGGAGACTAAGGCAGCGCTGCACACCGAGATGGCCAAGAAGAACCTCTTCGTCAAGAGAGGTGCGTCTTGCTGCCGTTTAGATCATTTGAGTGTGTATTTGTTTTTTCACAGCCTCATGTAGTAACAATGACCTCTCACTGCTGTGGTAAAAAAATTGGTTCGATGGAATGGATCCATAGAAATGTAGCAACTTCTGATGTTTGATGCTCACTTTTGTCTCATGAACAATGTCACTTTTTATTAATTGTTAAATATTGGCAGAATGTCAACTAATTGATGAAATTCAGTAAAAGACTTCTTTTTTTGGCTAATTTCATAATAAATATCTTTTGAGAAACTAGGGGAAAACAATGATTTATAGAGTTTAGTGAATGCAATAACATTAACTATAATGTGGTGCACAAACTTGGCAACATATCTGTTGTTGTTGTTGTTGTTGTCTCCATTCACTCTATGTACTGAGTTGCACTGTTGTTCATTTCCATTCCTCCCATGAAGTTGTTATTACCCTGTTTTGCATCTGCATGATCTATTGACACAACTAAGAGCTACTTAGGTGTGGGAACTGATGCAAATGCTATGGACCAAAGCAAACGCTTGCGAACTGGTGGAGACTATACTCATTCTCCCTATGCTCCTGTTCAGGTATTCTGGAGTATATGTATGATGGAATAGATTCAGTAGTGTGCTGTAGCATTGGTAATTCTGTGTACTTTTCTGCAGCATAAGATCAGAAGATGATTTCATATTTGCTTGTATAGAGATGTTGAAATATGCACCCCTGCCCTTTACAAATTATCAGTTGGATTTTTTTTCTACTCTTTCTTGCCAATATGACGGTACTCTTGATAACAATGTCATTTATAGTCAGGTAGACAACCACTACCACTTCCTTTCCCATCCAACTGAAATAAAATTGAACGACAAACATTGATGAATATCTTTCTTCCTTTCTAAAAGTGGGAGTTGGGGTGATGATAGGTTATATTCTCAGTCCCAGCCCACTTTGGTTATTGTTTTCGCTGCAAATATGAAATATGTAGGGCACGAGCATACTATAAGAATTTTTATGGAAAAATATTGCATCTTTTCAGGAGTATATGTAGATGATCATTTTATTTCTTAATCTTGCATATATGTTTGCAATGAAGGCAATGGACAAGAAGCTGTAATAAGGAAGTGGTGAATTGTTTGCAAATTTTTTTTTTTTGGATTTTTTAGTTAACTTCCGTCGGCCAACATTAGCCGACGGAAGTTATTGGCCCGTCGACAGAAAAAAGAAAAACAAAAAAATAATAATTTTCGTCGGCTAGGATTTGGCCGACGGAAGTTACCGATTTCCTGGTAACTTCCGTCGGCTAGGTTTGGCCGACGGAAGTTAACTAACTTCCATCGGCGGCCGACGGAAGTTAGCTAACTTCCGTCTACCCTCTTCCGTCGGCCAAATACCGACGGAAGTTAGCTTCTTCCGTCAGGAAAGGGCCAACTTCCGTCGGCTTTGGCCGACAGAAGTTTCCTGGATTGTTGTAGTGTTTGTAAATTAAAAACTATATATAAAAATACATGTTTAGTTTCAAGATTGCCAAACCTGCTATGCCATAAAACAACTTATCTATATCATATTAGGACTGTCGTAGAGATGTCAAAGTATCCATTTTCCGATTCTCCGCGGGGAATTCTCTCATTAGGGGAATTAAACGAGGAAAAACACCTCCCATCGGGTTTGACGGGACGGGTATGACCATTTAGTCCCCATCCCCATCCCCCGCGGGGATCTGTTTCAGTTTAGAAAATAGGGTTTAGCACTTGTGTTTGTTATAGAGAGTTGTATGAACTTTAAGATTTTGGTACTTTTGTGGTTTGTTTCATTGTGGAGATTGATGTCTATGAATCTGTGATTATGCAATTGTGGACCATGAGTATGAATGTGTGACCATGAATGATGATGAATTTATGATTTTATTATGTATGAAAGGTCCTTCTTGGAGTAATTGAGTTGTGAAATTATAAATTGTTATTGTGGCCTTTTTGTGGAAATGCAAATTGTAGTTTATATATGAATTATTATGGTGCATGATTCCTGTAAGCAATTATTAATTATGGATATATGTTCATATATTGACATTATGCTTTGGATAATTGGATTAAAACGGGGACGGTGCTCCACGGGGAAAAATCCTCACGCGGAGGGCATGGACGGGAAAAAATTGTCCCCGTCAACATTGGCGGCGACATGGACGGGAAAAATATATCCTCAGGGGAATGGGTATAATAAGGTAAAACCCAACGAAAGATTCTCCATTGACATGTCAACATGAGCCGCTCGGATCTGACAAATCGGAGCACATCCATAGTGCCGCACAGGATTAGCCACGACCTATGGATGGAATGATGGGAATCGTGGGATCCACCATCCGTCGAGCGTCGACGACACGTCGGAGCCCATAGCTGCTACGATCGTCAGGACTCAAGCAGCACGGGATGTCTCTCGTGGTGATGGATGGCAACAGGTTAAAAACCTCACAAGCGGGCGACACACAGATATAAGGTTTTATGGATAAAAATTAGAACAATGCAAGCATGCAGCCGCAAGCTTTTAGGTCTTGTTGTTGCCAGGGAAATTGCACATTTACCCCATAGTTGAGGGTGTTTGCACATTTACCTCATCGTTGTGTACTTGTTCTTTTACCTTATAGTATAGTTATTGTATATCCTAACTATTTTGCCCTCTTTTTCATTTTCATGTTATTTTAATTATCTTTTCCTCTTTTCAGTACTAGAAATGACTAAACTACCCTTCTCCATTTTCTTAACTTTTTCTCTCCTGCTTACAAGCATTTTCCCGTTCATTTTAGTAACTCACACCAGCAGGCAAGAGACTCAGCCCCGCCGTCGCCAGCATCAAGAACGTCGTCACTAAAACCAGCGCCGACAAGTGGGGCAGCACGCTGTCTTTCGCCAACAGTCTCTTCGGCCTCAACTACGAGGTAATCTCTTCATTACCATGGCATGGCGCCTCTAATCTCCCATGTGTACGAATTGGGATTCATGGAAGCTATGGCCATCCATGTAGGTGATCGATGTATATAACAAATGAGAAATTTTTCTGTGAACTCGAGCCGCGTTGAAGTTCGCGCGAATGGAGGACATCATCCTGGCGCCGGAGCCACGCACACGCGATCGCGGTGGTGATAAGGGAGGCCTTGGAGTGCTAGAGGATGGGGGAGAAGAAGGTGATCCTATGGCGCTCACTCAGCCTACTCCTTGATGTCGAGGCGTCTCCATGCGGATGCGGCGGCGCAGGGAAATTGTGCAGCAATGAAGGGCAGTTTGGTCATTTCCATGACTGAAAATGGAAAAATAAATTAAAATATCATGAAAATGACAGATGAGGAAACATAGGAAGGATATACATCAATTGGGATAAAGGAGCGAGTGCCTTCAATGATAACATAAATCTTCTAACACCTACAAACTATGGTGTAAATGTAGAATTTTCGGTTGTTCCCTTGAGTTGGAGATATTTGCATAAATGGCACCGCCTTTGGTGGGCTTTGCAAGAACGGCACCCCAACGACACCAATTGCAAATATGACATTATAATGGTGGAGACTTTGAAGATTTGGCATTGAGCTCCACTGAACAGCGTTAGCAATCTCTCCTACCAGTTTTGCCCCTCCCTGCATATCACTCTTTTATTCCAGAGAAATACACCCCCGCCCCACCCCCACCCCCCGTCGCGCCGCCCATGTCGCCTCGCCTCGCTGGTGTCGCCGCGCCGCCCGTGTTGCCTTGCCTCGCCGGTGTCGCCACGCCGCCCGTGTTGCCTCGCCTCACCGGCGCCCAAGTCCTCTCTGCGCTCGTCGGTAGATTTCCTCCTTTCTTCCACCCCCTGCCCCCCACCGCGCCACCTGTCTCCCATTGTTGCGCCCTCGCCATCCTTTCCTCTTCTTTCCTTCTCCGGTTTCTAGTTGGCTGCAGTAGCTATTCTTGTGCTTCACTGTGTAGGAACTCATCTAATTTAGTTCACACTAAATCAGTAAAGATAATTTCCCTATGTTTGATCATCCAAGCTTAATGCTTCAACAAATAGAGTGATATGGCAGTTGATATTACCCAAATGTTTCTGTGTTTGTGTAAATCTTGGCTCTCTTTAGGCTTTCAGAGATAGCTGCACATTTTCTTTTGAATTTGTTTGCTCAATGGTTATTTGCTGGTTTATGGCACCTCGGTGATGGAATGCTCTCCAACACGAGTGCTTTTTCTGAACAATGCTTGAATACCGACTTTACTGTGTAAACAAACTCTCCAGCACCCCATTATGATCTATGTTGTTTCCGTGCAGGCCTTAAGCTATGGATGAAGAGGCATGCAATGTGGAAGGTCATGAGTGGGCATTGACTTGCGTTGGAGATGATCGTGAGACAAACACTAGACTGGTTAGTGGCCATGAAATCGATTGGGATTCGATTATTGTGGAGGAAAGGTCGAGTGAAGAAGGAAGGCAGGATGTTACTAGTGAACAAGCACTGTACATTCAACTTGGTTTGGGCACTGAAGTTGAAGAAGCATTTATTCAAAGGGAAGATGATGTTAGTGGTCCAAGTCATGGGAATACCAGGAATGAAGATCCTAGGAATCATTGTGAAGATGAAATGGGAGCAGCCATTCTATGTTTAGATGTAGTGTTTGATGAGACGAGGGCCATATTTGACATGAACAATCCAGTAATGGAGCCCAGTAGCTTGTATGCAACCATGGAACAATTTAGACTTGCAATTAGACAATTCACGATAAATAAAGAATTTGAGCTTGGAATTGAGGCTACGAACAAGTCTAGATTTAGAGGGTACTGTAAAGGGCCAAATTGCCCCTGGAGTATTCATGCTCGACCGGAGATGAAAGGGTCACCAACAATTCAAGTATTGTCAATCATAATCTTTGTTTTTTGGCCCTTGTTTTAAATAGGTCATTCATTATTTGTTCATGGTTTAGGGTTTAACTCTTTTCTACAATTTTCAGGTCATTGTCTTCAATGATACTCATACTTGTACTTCAAGTGGAAGACGGAAGATGACTACACCTACTAGAGCATGGGTGGCGGCACATGCTCTTCCACTATTAATGAAGAAACCTCATATGGGTGCCAAGGAGTTGCAAACCACACTACAGGATACATTCGGATGCACCATTGCCTATGACACAGTTTGGCATGGTAAGGAGAAAGCTTTGAAGGAATTGTTTGGTAGTTGGGAAGAAAGTTTCCAACTTCTATGGCGTTGGAAAGAAGCAGTTCTACAAAAGTCACCAGATAGTGTGATTGAGCTTGATGTAAAAATGGATGAGAGGCATCCATTCTTCAGTCGATTCTTCTATGCACTAGGTCCTTGCATTTCAGGATTCAAGGGTGGTTGCAGACCATACCTTAGTGTTGACTCGACATCTCTTAATGGAAGGTGGAATGGTCACTTATGTTGTGCCATAGGTGTTGATGGGCAAAATTGGATGTATCCAGTTGCTTATGGCTTCTTTGAGGCAAAAAGCACACAAAACTGGACATGGTTCTTTTAGCAGTTGCATAAGGCTGTGGGTGACTTGCCTTTGTTGGCTTTGTGTTCTGATGCATGCAAAGGTCTAAAAAATGTTATGCATAGTGTTTTCCCTTTTGCTGAGAAAAGAGAGTGCTTTAGACATCTGATGCAGAACTACATTAAGCAGTTTAGCGGTTCTGAGTACATGTATCCAACAGCTAGAGCATATAGGAGAGAGGTCTTTGACCACTATTTTACAAGCATCCAAGAAATACCAAAGGTTAGTACTTGGCTTCATGAGCATCATGACAGTCTTTGGTACCAAAGTGGGTTCAATACCGACATCAAGTGTGACTATGTAACCAACAACATAGTTGAGGTTTTCAACAATTGGATTAAGGATTGGAAGGATCTACTGGTTTGTGACCTGGCGGACAAGATTAGAGAGGAAATTATGGAGCTGTTTCACAGGAGGAGAAGGATTGGACAAAGGTTGCAAGGGCGTATTTTACCTTCAGTTCTGCATATCCTCCATGCAAGGACAAAAGGCCTAGGTCACTTATCTGTAAAGAAAGCTGACAAGTACATTGCAGAGGTTAGGGACAACAATGATGTTCATTCGAAGCACATTGTAAATGCCCAGTTGAGGGAATGCTCATGCAAAGAGTGGCAGCATACTAGGAAACCTTGTCACCATGCCCTAGGCTTGATAACAGCTCAGGAATTTAGGGATGTCCAGATGGAGGATTTTATGGACGAGTACTACTCGGTAGTTATGTTCACAACAACGTACTCTAGGGTGGTGGAGCCGATAGGTGACAAATCTTTTTGGCCGGTAGTCCCTTTTGGAAAGGAAGTGGGTGCTCCAGTTGGAAAACGCCTTGTGGGTCGACAGAGGAAACAAAGGATCAAAGGGTGCCTTGAGGGAGGCAGTGGAACAAAGACATGCAACAATGACAATGGGAAGAAAAGAATCGGTGGAAAGTTCAAATGTCCAAATTGTGGGGAATTGGGTCACAGGAAAGCAAGCTACAAATGTCTTTTGAATGGCACAAAGAAAAGGTAGCGTGTCATAATTGTTAACATTTTTGTTGTTTACTAACAGTTATAGCATGTTAACATTGTTATGTAACAGGAAGAGACGGCCCCGGAAGAATTCAACTAAAGGGTGGTTCCCAAAGGATGTGTATAACACCCCAAATTTCCAAAGAAATAAAAATACAATTTATTTATATTTTTCTGAAAAGGATTATTTTTGGGATTTTCTTTAAGACTTTAATTACCCAAATAAACTAAAACTTAGAGAAAATACCCAAACCAGAGCCTAAGAAAATTTATATGTGATCCCAAGGCCAAGACCTATTTTTGAGAATTTTTACAAATTTTTATCACCCTTGGAAACAACCCAAATATTTTAAATCGATTTCAGTAATTATTTTTATTCGGAAATAGATTTAAACAGTAACGACCCCCTTCCCATTTTCTCCCTCAACCGGCTGGCCCAGCCCACTCAACCCCGCGCCCCCTCTCTGCCTAGCGGGCCCCGCTCGTCAGCGACCCCCCCTCTCTGATGAGGGCATCTCCGACATGGTTAAACCCAAGACTCATATATTAGAACCAGCTCCGACAGAAATACAAGGTCCAATCACTCGAGCCCGTGCGCGACAATTAAACTATCAGGTGAAATCGTTTCTTGTATTGTATACACATACACAATTGAATGGAGAACTACTAAATTCGTGTGATGCTATTAATTTGCTTGGGAATGAAGGAAAAGAAGAAGAAAGCTGAGCTACTTCGTGTTGGGAAAATCTGCCACGTCAACATGTAGATAGACTGCATTAAAAGCATCATAACTTTGGAATCCCTTCATCAAATGGAATGTTTGAGTACTCTTTGGAAAGCTGAGAAAGTCTCCTTGGCAGATAATATATTTACTCAACCGAGATATCCCAGCGAAGGAAGGAGAATCACTACTTTCCTTCTTCTAGTCAATCTGTTTCCTTTTTCTAGATAATCTGTTTAGGTAATAATTTAGTAGTTTCCATATGTAATAAGTTTCCAAACATTGGGAACGTTCCTAGGGCTATAAATACCCTAGAGACTTCAGTTGTGAAGCAGTTTTGGTTGAATACAAAGTTTAGCTACGCTACTTTGCCAGTTGAAGCCGTGGTCGGTTAGATCGCCGTTTTGCTATTCCAGAACTCACCCCTAGTATCCCTGCAAAATTAGTGTGAGTTCACACTTGTTCATCTTGTTCTTGCTAGTTCTCGATTGCTTGCAGGAACAAGAACCCTCGTGGTTTGGTTGATCGTGCTCCGTAAAGATCACGAACAGCCTTGGAGTTGGTGTAGCGATTGCTAAGGCGCAACATCCTTGGATGGTTGTAGTCGGATCGTGAACGTCTTCTCCTTCTACCAATCGACCTATCCTCTCATCGAAAGATCGGGCCACCCGAGTCCCCATCAAGTGGTATCAGATCTACAGTTGATCGGTGAGAGATTTCAAGTTTTATTTTTTCCTACAGTCCAGAAAAAAAAGCCACAAAAAATTAGTTTACCCAAGAACCAAGCCTCTTTGAGCCTATTACTAGTTCTGCTTAGTATCGACTTTTTGAGTTTTTGGTTGCATCGTCTTGGGAAGTTGCTGGTCTTAGTGTTTAGTTCGTTTAGAGTTTCGAGTTCTTGTCACGTTTTTTTACCACCATGTTTTAGTCTGTTTATCAATTGTTTAGGGTATTTTTATCCTTTAGTTTTTGAGTTCAAATCAAATTGGAGTCGGTTTGTTTGTTGGAATTCGAGAATCACTCGGGCAGGTTGTGCAGGTGTTACTAAAACTGTCATATCTTGCACCTGCCTACTCGGATTGGAGAGTTTTGATATATTTTGGAAAGCTTACAACCAGATCTGTGTTTTTCCTTTTAGAGTCATCTTCAGATTCAGTAGTTTCCTATCTGTTTTAGATCGTACAAAGCTCGGGAGTCCTGCAGCAAGATTTTGTGTATAACAACATTTGTTGTTTCAAAAAAACAAAAAAAAAGGCAAAAAGTGCTTAAAAAATCCGCACAAAAAAAGAGAGCAAAAAAAAGTGAAAGAAAACTGGTGATAAAAGAGGAAGAAAGTTAGTTCTACCTTTGTCGTTTTGGTGGTATCGTTTGTGTCTAGGCTCGCGTCTCTAGTACGTTCTAGCCTAGGACCAGCACAATACCAACCTTGAACAATTACTCAATTTGCTTATACTAATGCAGTTCTAGTATTCCTTTGTGAGTGTTTTTATGCCCACCTAAAGATCCACAAATTCGGCTATAACTTGACCGGGGTTAGCAACAAAAACATCAATACACCTGACTCCAGGGCTTGTTCTGATCTAACGTTGTTGTCATCTCCTGTTGAGCCTTGTAAGAACGAGTAAGAGCTTGTGTGAGCAGGTTGAGAGAAAGTGGATTGTAACCCCATCCTAGTAAAGTTTAGGGATATTTTTTTTGCAACCTCTCTTTTCTATTTGTAATCATGACAGGTTCTGGAGAACACTCGGAGGATGGAATACTAACACCTCGGACAAAGCAAATTATACAGCACTTTGAGAATAAAGTTAGAGTACGCACCGAGGGACTTGAGGAGGATGTGCGTATGACCAATGAAGGCCTCCGTCATGTAGAAGACACATAGATCCACACCAACACCAAGCTCGCTGCATTAGAAACATCTATAGGTAACATGAATACAACTCTTGCAGATATTGCTCGACGCCTTGATGAGATAGTTCAGCGTCCAGCACCAGCAGCACAACCACCACCTATATTTGTAGCTATGCAAAGAAATGGTGGCAGCGATGAAGGCGAGAACTTTGAAGATTATGCTGCTGATTCTGAGGATGACCCCACAGTCCATCAGCATAATTGCCATGGCGTACCTCCTGTATGTCAACGACGAATGGCCCGTGATCATGATGACTCTCTTGCTAAGATTAAATTCACTATGCCCTCTTTTGATGGTAAGTATGACCCTGATGCATATCTTTCATGGGAATTATTAGTAGATCAGAAATTTGCATGCCATGATATTCCTGAAAATAAGAGGGTTAGGGCTGCTTCTAGTGAATTTACAAACTTTGCTTCTGTTTGGTGGAGTGAATATTGTCGTACACATGGAAATGTTTTACCACCTACTTGGGCTGACTTGAAAAGAATCATGCGTGCCAGATTTGTTCCATCATATTATGCACGTGATTTGTTAAATAAGTTGCAGCAATTGAGACAGGAAAATAAAAGTGTTGAGGAGTATTATCAAGAACTGCAGATAGGAATGCTACGTTGTGGCTTGGAAGAAGGTAAGGAAGCTAAGATGGCTAGGTTCTTAGGGGGTTTGAACCGAGAGATTTATGACATCCTTAGTTATAAGGAATATGATACTATTACTCGATTATTTCACTATGCTTGTAAAGCTGAGCGAGAAGTGCAGGGACGACGTGCAGGTGCGAGGCCTAATTATTCTACAGGGCGTACAACGTCTTGGACACCACGTACCTCAGCCCCAACAAATAGAACACCTTCACCAGGAACAACCAATGCCAAGCAACGTCCTGCTTCATCTTCTTCAACTCCACAAGCTCCTACGAAGAGTACTTCATCGGTCGAATCAACAGGACGCACAAGGGACATTCAATGTCATTGATGCAAGGGGTATGGGCATGTGCAGAACGAGTGCCCAAGCAAACACGTGCTTATCATAAAGGATGATGGTGGGTATTCTTCAGCTAGTGATTTAGATGAAAATACATATGCTATGCTTGTTGCTAATGATGTAGGGAGCGAAGATGAGAAGCACATTGATGCTGAAGATGCAGCTCATTATGAAAGCCTCATTGTGCAGCGCGTGTTAAGCGCACAGGTGGGCAAGGCAGAACAGAACCAACGACACAATTTATTTCAAACCAAGTGTATTGTGAAGGATCGTTCCTGTCGCACCATTATTGATGGAGGAAGCTGCCGAAATCTGGTAAGTTCTGAGATGGTGGAGAAACTTGCCTTGGATTCAAAACCTCACCCACAACCATACTACATTCAATGGTTCAACGACAGTGGTAAGGTAAAGGTGACCCGAATGGTAAGGCTGAACTTTGCTATTGGGTCTTACTGTGATATTGTTGATTGTGATATCGTACCTATGCATGCATGCTCTGTATTGTTAGGTAGACCTTGGCAGTATGACAAAGACACTTTACATCATGGAAGATCTAATCAATATTCATTCATACATGGTAATAAGAAAATTGTATTGCATCCCATGTCTCCTGATGATATTTTGAAAGATGAGATTGCCAGAGCTAATAAAGTGAGAAACCAGGGACACCCTAAAAGTGAGAACCAGATTGTAGTCAAGGAACTTGAGGAACATAAGAAGAAAGAATCAAAAGTTGACCACAAAAATAAAAATATGATTAAGATGAAAGGTGTTTGTTTATTGGCTACCAAATCTGATACTGAAAATTTGGATGTTGCTACTACAACTTGTTATGCTTATGTGTGCAAACAAACTTTGTTCTCATTTGAGGATATTCCTCCTTCTTTGCCACTTGTTGTCATTGATCTTTTACAGGAGTATTGTGATGTTTTTCCAAAGGAGACCCCACCAGGACTACCACCCATCCGAGGAATCGAGCATCAGATCGACCTGATCCCTAGTGCTGCATTGCCTAATCGTGCGCCATATAGAACTAATCCAGAGGAGACCAAAGAAATCCATCGTCAAGTTCAGGAGTTGCTTGACAAAGGGTATGTACGCGAATCCTTGAGTCCATGTGTTGTTCCAGTAATTTTGGTACCCAAGAAAGATGGATCTTAGCGCATGTGTGTTGACTGTAGAGCAATTAATAATATCACAATTCGATATCGTCACCCTATTCCTAGGTTAGATGATATGCTTGATGAACTGAGTGGCTCTACTGTGTTCTCTAAAGTTGATTTGCGTAGTGGATATCATCAAATTCGCATGAAATTGGGAGATGAATGGAAAACAACTTTCAAAACCAAGTTTGGTTTATATGAGTGGTTAGTGATGCCTTTTGGTTTGACTAATGCACCTAGTACATTTATGAGATTGATGAATGAAATTTTAAGAACATTTATTGGACGATTTGTTGTAGTCTATTTTGATGATATTCTCATTTATAGCAAATCAATAGCAGAAAACCTTGCCCATTTACGTGCTGTTTTTGATGCCTTACGCACTGCACGATTGTTTGGTAACCTTGAGAAGTGCACATTTTGCACCGATCGAGTTGCTTTCCTTGGCTATGTTGTTACTCCACAGGGCATTGAGGTTGATCAAGCTAAGATTGAAGCAATTCAGAGTTGGCCAACTCCTAAAACGGTCACGCAGGTGCGGAGTTTCTTGGGACTTGCTAGATTTTATCGACGTTTTGTGAAAGATTTCAGAACCATTGCCGCACCCTTGAATGAATTGACGAAGAAGGGTGTCCAGTTCCAATGGGGACAACCACAAGAAGATGCATTCAACATCTTGAAACATAGACTGACTAATGCCCCACTACTTCAGCTCCCAGATTTTGGTAAGACGTTTGAACTTGAGTGCGATGCTAGTGGTATTGGGATTGGAGGGGTACTTATTCAAGAAGGTAAGCCTGTTGCCTAATTTAGTGAGAAACTCTCTGGACCTTGTTTAAGCTACTCAACATATGATAAAGAACTCTATGCTCTGGTAAGGTCGTTAGAAACATGGCAACATTATTTATGGCCCAAAGAATTTGTCATACACTCTGATCATGAGTCATTGAAACACATACGAAGCCAAGCAAAATTGAACCGTAGACATGCCAAGTGGGTTGAATTCATTGAGTCTTTTCCCTATGTCATCAAACATAAGAGAGGAAAGGAAAATATTATTGCTGATGCTCTTTCTAGACGTTACACCTTGCTTTCACAACTTGACTTCAAAATTTTTGGTTTAGAAACAATTAAGGAACAATATGCTAATGACAACGATTTCAAAGATGTGTTGCTGAATTGCAAAGAGGGAAGAACTTGGAACAAATTCGTCCTTACTGATGGGTTTATATTTAGGGCTAACAAATTATGTATTCCATCTTGTTCTGTTCGTCTATTGCTGTTACAAGAGGCACATGGTGGTGGATTGATGGGACACTTTGGTGTGAAGAAGACAGAGGACATACTTGCTGATCACTTCTTTTGGCCCAAGATGAGGCGGGATGTTGAACGCTTCGTCTCTCGCTGCACGACATGTCAAAAAGCTAAGTCACGATTGCATCCACATGGTCTTTACATGCCTCTTCCTGTTCCTAGCGTACCTTGGGAAGATATATCCATGGATTTTGTTTTAGGATTGCCTAGAACAAAGAAGGGGAGGGATAGCATTTTTGTTGTTGTGGATAGATTTTCTAAGATGGCACATTTCATTCCATGTCATAAAAGTGATGATGCTACCCATGTTGCTGATTTGTTTTTCCGGGAGGTTGTTCGATTGCATGGTGTACCAAACACTATTGTTTCAGATCATGATGTTAAATTCCTAAGTCACTTTTGGAAAACTTTGTGGGCTAAATTGGGAACTAAATTGTTATTTTCTACTACTTGTCATCCTCAAACTGATGGGCAAACAGAAGTTGTGAATAGAACATTGTCTACCATGCTTAGGTCCATCTTGAAACAAAATATTAAGATGTGGGAAGAGTGCTTGCCTCATATTGAGTTTGCATATAATCGTTCGATGCATTCTACTACTAAGTTCTGCCCCTTTGAGATTGTGTATGGTTTTACTCCTCGTGCCCCAATTGATTTATTACCCATTCCACCTACGGAGAAATTGAATTTTGATGCGACAAAGCGTGCTGAAATGATTCTGAAACTCCATGAGACAACAAAAGCAAACATTGAATCTATGAATGCGAAATATCAACTTGCTGGTAGCAAAGGGCGCAAGCATGTAACTTTTGAACCTGGTGATCTTGTTTGGTTGTATTTACGTAAAGAACGATTTCCTGCATTACGTAAGTCCAAATTGATGCCAAGAGTTGATGGTCCCTTTAAGATATTAGAACATATTAATGACAATGCATATAAACTTGAGTTACCTGCAGATTTTGGGGTTAGTCCCACTTTTAACATTGCAGATTTGCGACCCTACTTGGGGGAAGAGAATGAGCATGAGTTGAGGACAACTCAAATGCAAGAAGGGGAGGATGATGAGGGCATCTCCGACATGGTTAAACCCAAGACTCATATATTAGAACCAGCTCCAACAGAAATACAAGGTCCAATCACTCGAGCCCGTGCGCGACAATTAAACTATCAGGTGAAATCGTTTCTTGTATTGTATACACATACACAATTGAATGGAGAACTACTAAATTCGTGTGATGCTATTAATTTGCTTAGGAATGAAGGAAAAGAAGAAGAAAGCTGAGCTACTTCGTGTTGGGAAAATCTGCCACGTCAACATGTAGATAGACTGCATTAAAAGCATCATAACTTTGGAATCCCTTCATCAAATGGAATGTTTGAGTACTCTTTGGAAAGCTGAGAAAGTCTCCTTGGCAGATAATATATTTACTCAACCGAGATATCCCAGCGAAGGAAGGAGAATCACTACTTTCCTTCTTCTAGTCAATCTGTTTCCTTTTTCTAGATAATCTGTTTAGGTAATAATTTAGTAGTTTCCATATGTAATAAGTTTCCAAACATTGGGAACGTTCCTAGGGCTATAAATACCCTAGAGACTTCAGTTGTGAAGCAGTTTTGGTTGAATACAAAGTTTAGCTACGCTACTTTGCCAGTTGAAGCCGTGGTCGGTTAGATCGCTGTTTTGCTGTTCCAGAACTCACCCCTTGTATCCCTACGAAATTAGTGTGAGTGCACACTTGTTCATCTTGTTCTTGCTAGTTCTCGATTGCTTGCAGGAACAAGAACCCTCGTGGTTTGGTTGATCGTGCTCCGTAAAGATCACGAACAGCCTTGGAGTTGGTGTAGCGATTGCTAAGGCGCAACATCCTTGGATGGTTGTAGTCGGATCGTGAATGTCTTCTCCTTCTACCAATCGACCTATCCTCTCATCGAAAGATTGGGCCACCCGAGTCCCCATCACTCTCTCTCTGCGCGCTCGCCCGGATCAAGCCCACCTGTCGGCGCCAACCCCCCCGGGAGAGCCCGACCCCACTGGTCAGACCCGACCATTGCCACGCCCGCACCCGCAGTCGCCCGTTGACAGTGGCCCCCGCCCGTCAGGCCCGTCTTCCTCCTCGCGCCACCCCCCCAAACTTCGCCGGCCCAACAACCTCGCTCCGTGATCCGCACGCGCCGGCTCCCTCCCATTAAATTGGCGTCGCATTATTGTTCCCCAAGACCCGCTGGTCATTTTCCCCCATTAATCATCACGTTATCGCCCTGGGATCGCAGCGCGCGTGCATGGCAAGATCTCACCGGCGGAATTGAAGACCTCCCTCAATCTTTCCATGTATCCTCCGGTCATTTATCCCCACTGACGTCCCTATTTAAGCCTCCAGTCACCACCGCGTTCAGCCCTCACACCCTTTTGCACACGGACCGAACATAATGCTCGCCACCCCATTTTTAACACCACTCCACCGCCCGCGCTCTAGCCATCGCTCGCCATTGCCGGAGCCCTCCCCCGTCCTCAACGACCGCACCGTCGTGACCACCAACGCCACCCCGACCTCGTCCACCCCTCCATCGCCACTAAAGACCGCTGGAACCCCATCGCCGAGGAGGACCCGAACGCCTTCGCCGCCCCTGATCGTCGCCGGCCGCAACCCGACGACCTCAGACCTCCGCAGCAGTACCATCCTGTTCCCCTCGCTATCCCATTTCCATTCCTAGGCTCGGATAGGACCGTCGTCGCTCGCCGTCGCCGCTAGACCATCGTCGTCACCGGAGAAGACGACCAGCACGGGTAAAGTACCCGTGCCATGTCAGATTCAATCGCGACCGTGTGATCACGATCGGATGGTGGAGATTAGATCGCATGCCCAGTTTAATGTAACTCGTCGGATCACAGCGAAACGGTGCATTTTAATCTCGTGTGTCCATTTCTATTTAAAACCTTCGGTTGATCTGAGCCATCCATCGCGTACCGGTTTGGTGTTTTAATCGTGGCCGTCTGTGACCACTTAACGCCTCCACATCGCCCGTAGCCGCCCGATCTAGATCCAATGGTTGATCTGGATCCGGCTCACGCGCATAGTGCACGGGTTCACGGTGGATTCGGCTCACCGTGGACCAGCGACTGTTTTTAGTTTAAAATAAATTCCAGAAATTGTTTTAAACTTCAAAATTTCATATCTTGCTCATTTTAACTCCAAAGTTAACCATTTCAATTCCAGAAAATTTATATTTTTATTCTCTTCATGTTTATGCAACAAAAACAATAGGTTTATTCAGAGGTTTTTATTATTTAATAATGGGAGACTTAAAATACATTATGGTACACTTTTATTTCTTTTAAAAAATTCATAACTCCTTCAGAAATTATCCTAAGAATTTAAATAGTGATTTCAGGAGATTTATAACATGATTTCCCTTAGTTTAACTCCATCAAAACTTATATGTTTGTTGTGTGATTTTGGATTGTTTCTAATTAAATGTTATGTTATCCGTATCGAGAAGACTACAACATCGTAGAGAAACCGGAGTATTACCCCGAGGTTCCTCCGTCACCCTTCGCTGAACAAGGCAAGTCACCAAACTAATTTTTGAGCATATTGAACCTAGTTTTGTTAAACTATCGCTAAAACACATAGGTTATGCATGCATTTGTCAAATTGAAAGCCTTACATTATATTTATTTAGATCCCCGACCTTGAAGTGCAAACCCAAGCCATGCTATTGAGCCTAAACTCCTTGTCACCATATTACTAGTACTATTAGATAGTGTCTAATGTATTGACACAACCGCTATAGGCTAAAAACGTGTCGTAGAAACTTTGATTCTATTATATGATCCTCGTTATTCTCTCATCCCTAGAACTCTGTTGGTTATGGAGTTTTGGTTAAGTGTGTAAGCATGGTGGGTTTCGGGTGCAAGCTAGGGCATTGGTCAGTAGCACCCGGGGCACTATAAGGACCAGTCTGCGGGATCCGTTGCAATACACTTCCGTACTAACCAAAAGTCTAGTGGGTAATTCCTAACTAAGGTATGGAGTGTTCCAACTCGAGGCACCACTTGGAGATGGGTCAAGCAACACCTGTGGGTGGCTTGTACCAACGTGGTGCAAAAGAGGGTGCGACGTTAGCCCCAAGTGGCCGGGCGCGCTGGCGAAACCTAGAGTGGGTGTTATCGGATTGGAGCATCTCATGCTGAGGTTTTGTCACGAGTTCCTGTGGTATGGGTCATCTTGTTACACTTTGGTGTGAGGGATGAGTGCGTTCCTTGAGGGTATAGTAGTACACCTCTGATCAGAGTTTAAATCTTTTCGAAAAGCTGAGCCCACGTGTAACACCCTGAAAATTAAAAAGGAAATAAAATAAAGAAAAATAATATTAAAGGGATTTTTTGGGAAATTATAATTAAAGAAAAGAGCCTTATTAAAGCCAAACAGGGAGAAATATTCAAAATCCGGACTTGAAAATTTTATGAGATAAACTAGAGGCCAAAAATATAATTTTAGGAATTTTTACAAATTTTTATCAACAGTGATTCAACCCTTAATCAAATATATGAATTACTAGATTTATTTTAAATCAGAAAAGAATTAAAGTTCTTAATGGGGAACAACCTCGAATCTGCCTCGGCCCAACCCAGCCCAGCACTCGCATCGCTGATATGTGGGACCCGCCTGTCGGCGCGTTCCCCCGCCTCTCTCTCCCGCCCGCGCTCGCCCCAGCCCCACATGGCAGCCACTTGCGCCTGCCTTCGCCCGCTGACCGCTCGGTCTCGCCTGTCGGCGCTCTCCTTCCCGTCCGCCCACTGACAGGTGGAGTCCACCTGTCAGATCCATCGTCTCCGATGGAAGGGGATTGCCCCCTTTCCTTCCGGTGACTCCCTTTCCAATTCCTCGCCGTCGGCCACCCGCGATCGCCCGGATCACCCCCGGATCGCCTTCCCCGAGCGCCACCGCCCCCTTTCCATCCTTGAGCCACGCGGTTTCGCGCATAGGAAAGCTATCTGAAGCTTTTGGTAACCCCTCGCCGGAGCTCGCGGAACCCCTCGGTTCCCTGCCATCCAGACGCCGGCGACCCCCTATAAATACCCCTCTTCGACCACCACCCTCAGCCACACCACCTAAGCCGAGCTTAAGCCCTCCAGAGCGCCGCTGCCCTCGCTTCGGGATTTTTTCCCTGCTCCAACTCTAGCAAGCCCTCGCCGCCGACTTCGGTCCTCTCCGCCCTAGCCGCCGCCACCAGCGTGACCGTCGACGACCGCCCGTCCTCGGCCACCCCTCTGTTGGCCGTGGAACCCGCCGGATCGTCATCGCCGTCAAGCTCCCGAGGACCCCCTTCGTCTACCCCTCGCCGCCGGTCACCATCTGTCGCCCTCCATCGCCATCAGAGGTACCGTCGTGGCCGCCATCTTCTCCTCTCTCCATTTTTGTTGTTAGCTAGGCCCCTAGGCCCTCGTCGCCGCCATCGCAGCCGCACCCGAGGCCACCGTCGCCGGTGACGAAGGGTAAACTACCCTCGTCACCACGTGCCGTGCCGGAATCCATCCGAGCCGCATGATTCCGAGCGAACGGTCTAGATTAGATCCTGCGGAGATCTAATCTGAGCCCTCAGATCCGGTCAAACCGGTATCTTTTAATCTCGGCCGTCGATCATGATTTAAAATGTTGACTCAATCTGGTGCGTCCACATCATAACCCTTCGCACGTTTTAATCTGGGCCGTCCATTTTCACTTACGCCTCCCACCTCGTTCCTGACCGCCAGATCCAGATCCGACGGCTCTGGATCAACCGGTCCACGCGCACAGTAGCCAGTCCACCGTGAGCCTGGTTCACCGTGGACTAAAATCCATTTCCAGTTTAAATAAAATTCCAGAAATTGATTTAAACTTTAAAAATTCATAACTTGCTCATTTTAACTCCAAATTTCACCATTCAAATTTTGTTAAATCCAGTATATTATTCCCTACACTTTAATGCTATAAAAACAGTATGTTACTGTTACCCAAAATATTTTTATAAATATTTGGATAAAAATCCCTTAGGGATAAATTATTAATTCAGAAAAATAAATTAGAAAAGCCCTAAGAAAATAAGTTTACTGTTTATCACCAAACATCAGAATATTAAAACTTATTCCACATAATAAAACCCACAAATATGTATGTTTATTATTTGGTGGATTTTTATCTGTTTATTGAATGTATTGTTTATTTTTCCGTATCGAGAAGACTACGAGTTCGTCGAGGAGCCGGAGTTCTACCCCGAGGTTCATCCATCCCCATTTGCTGATCAAGGCAAGTCATCGACCACCTATGTGGAAACAGTTGATCATTATTGAGCCCATGTTTTAATAAATTATCGCTATAACTCATAGGTTAATATTGCATTAGCCCAATAATCAAGCCTTACACTTATATTTATTAGATCCCCATCCTTGTGTGCAACCCAAGCCATGCTTATTGAGCCTTAACTCCTTGTCACTCTACAAATATTATATTAGCTAGTGCCCAATGTACCGACACAACTGCTATAGGATAAAAAGAATGAGTCGTAGATTAGCTGGATTCTGTATATGAATTTCTCTGTTATTCTCGTCTCTGGATTCTGTTGGAGTTGGCTAAGTTATAAGTATGGTGGGTTCTGGGTGCAAGCTCGGGCATTGGTTTGTCGCACCCGGGGCACTATAAGGATCGGTCTGCGGGATCTGTTGCAAAGCACTTCCGTACCAACCACAAGTCTAATGGGTAAGTCCTAATTGGAAGTATGGAATGATCCGACTTGATGCACCATAGTGGAGGGGGCAAGGGGCAAGCCTGCGGGCGACTTGTACTGACGAGGCTCAAGGGGGGTATGGTGGGGCTCCGACGCGTCGGGACACCATATGAAACCTATAAGAGGGTGCTGTTGAGTCGGGGAGGACTATATGGAAGGTTTTGGCACGAGTTCCCGTGAAATGGGTCATCTCGTTACACTTTGGTGTAGGTGATGAGTGCGTGCCTTGTGGGTACAGTGGTACATCTCTGATCAGAGTAATTTAATCTTTTCGAAAAGCCGAGCCCACGGTCAAGGGCGGGTTGTGTGACTACTCGCAGTTAGTTTACAATTGTTTGAATGGATTGAGTTATTCATGGCATGTAAGGACTGTTGAGCGAGGTGGGGCTGACTGTACCCCTCGAGTTAGAAGATGATGATGCATACACATGTTTACGTTTCAGCACTAATAAATCGTTCACTTTAAATTGCTTTACAAATTACTCGCTTCCGCAAAATTAGCCACTATCTCCCTTGTTATTACCTTGCATTATATTTGTATTCGGTGGCTTACTGAGTACTCCTGTACTCACCCCGTTGACTTACACCATCAGAGCCCATCTACTATGAGGAGGATGCAGGTCTGGAGTAGCGACCCAGTCAAGGCGAGACTGGAAGGAGGCGTTCATCTAGGACCCTTATTTTATTAGTTTCTCTTCACCTTTATTCACTTTTGTATTAATGCGGTCTACGAACCGTGGATGATTGCCCGTATTGTACGAGGTCGCATGATGAACGTCTTGTTTTATTGATTTTCTATGGAATTTCAATAAAGTCCTGATTTATTAAATCGGGGCGCGACACCACGGTCAAGGGCGGGTTGCGTGATGTTGCATGATGACTTGGCATGTAAGGACTGTTGAGAGAGGAGGGAAAACATACTCCTCGAGTTAGATGATGATGCATTGTTCATATTTATTATTCTATATAATTAAATTTGACTACACTAAATGCTGCAACTTAAATACATACTTTTCCGCACTTTAAGCCTTTATCATTCCTTTGTTACTACCCTGCATTATTGTTGCATCCTCAGTGGCTTGTTGAGTACTTTTGTACTCATACCTGTTGGAAAACTCTTCAGAGACTGCGTATTATGAGGATAGTCTAGAGTAGTGACCCAGTCAAGAAAATGATCCTGAAGAAAATGTTCGTCATGTAGTTTTATTTCATAGTTTCTTTCTAAATTTTATACTTATGTAATAATGTGGTCTGTGAACCACGGATGATTGACCGTATGTACGTTGTCGCATGATGGACATCTTGTTATTATTGTTTTTCTATGGAAATTCAATAATGTTCTGATTTGGTAAAATCGGGGCGTCACAAGATGGTATCAGAGCCGACTTGACTGTAGGAAGCCAAATGGACCAGCCTAACGATTAGTTTTGTTAAAATCTATTTCACGAAAATCTACTTCATTCTTTTGTTCCTCCCCTTACTCTTTTTAACTTGTTTTATTTGTAGATGCCTGTCCACCACATCCACAACTTTTGCCGGCATTTCGAGGGATTCATCCGAGAACTCCGGATGATGGTGACCTTCCTCAGGTTCACCTTTGAGCCCGAGTTCCATGGCGTCTACATGGAGGAGTTTGCGGGACCTTGTGACATTTCCATCACGATTCACAGGTCCGGCGACCACCTGCCGTTCTTCACGGTAGCACTCGGAGGCCTGACCTTCGACGTCGCGTGCCAGCGCGCTGCCCTCTAGGCCCTCATGGAGCTAAGGATGATCTACGACGATCGTCTTCGGGACTCATCATTCTGGCTAGTACCGATGCGTACTCCCAGCGCTCACCGCAACATCTATGTCGGGGTCCTCTCCAACCGTGATCCAGTCATGGCCCGGCAGACCCGTCTTCTCTAGGCCATGGATGACCTCCACACTGAGGCCGTGCTCGACACCGAGGAGCACCACGAGGTGGTCGAGTTCCTTCATCAGGAGATGAAGGGCTTGATCCAGCAGAATGGCGAGCTGCAGCGCAAGATCATCCAGCTACAGAAGGATATCGTGGAGATGCTTCCCCTCGTCCCAAGGAGAAAGAAGCCCATCCGTGAGCCAGCCCCTCGCCCCAAGAGGATCACACGACCGCTAGCACCCGCCGGACCATCTAGCTCCAACGCCACTGCACCACGCCCCACCATCATCGCCGACCCCATCATTGAGAACTTCACCGAGCCCACCATCCCTCAAGACCCCCATGGTTCCGAGAGCACGGAGACTACCCCGGATGACGAGTAGACGATAGTACTCGTTGGGCGTTTTATGATTGTGCTTTGATTGTGGTACCATCTGCAATGACTTGTGTTGTGGGTGGCATAAAAATAAGAGCTTAAATGTAACAAACATTTTAGTACCACTTCTATATAATCTCCCTTGAGCTATTTTGGAATGACCTATTATTTTTAAGTCTCTTATTTATGGTTGAAATATTATTGTCCTCAGAAGATGGCAGACAACGAGAACACCGGTTCCGACAATGGAGAAGGGGCAACCAACGGCCTGCCCGGGAGTGTTGTGCCCAACTGGGGTGCAACGGGCCAGCACCAATATGGGCCACCATCTACCAACCATCCCACTTTGGCAGAAATGATGGCGAACCAGAACCAACTAATCACTACCCTCCTAACGCAGATGCAACACCAATAGGCTCAGTTGGACTGTCTGCAACAGCCAAATGTGGAGCCAGTCCCTCATCCACCAGCCCCCGCTCCCGCGCCTCAGCTCTCTGAGTTCTTGCATGTGAGACCCCCCATCTTCTCGAGCACGATGAACCCCATGGAGGCCGGCGTTTGGCTCCAGACAATCGGGAAGAAACTGGACCTCCTCTCATGTTCCGACCGAGAGCGAGTGGCGTTCGCCACTCACCAGCTTCAGGGATCCACCATGGAATGGTGGGACAACTACCATGAGTCCCAACCAGAGGATCACGAGGTGACTTGGGCGGAGTTCACCATCGCCTTCCACGCTGCTCACGTCCCCGTCAGAGTTTTCGCCGTCAAGCAGCAGGAGTTTCGGGACCTGCAGCAAGGGAGCTGGACCATCATGGAGTATCTCCATGAGTTCAACCGTCTGGCCCACTACGCGTCAGAGGAAGTGCAGACGGATGCTCTTCGCCAAGCCAAGTTCCTCTGGGTACTAAAGGATGAGCTCTTCATACAACGCGTCGCCACTGACTACACCGACTTCCAACGGTTGGTGAATGAGGCTCTCATCCAGGAGACCGAACAAAACAAGCTGGACCTCAAGAAGAGGAAGCTGATTGTGTTCAAGCATCACTAAGGGAACCCCCAGAGGCCCTGCTTCGTCCCGCCTACCATCCTCGACCCGTCTATAGGCCGCCGCATGCTGCCAGTGGCTCCAATACTAGGAACCCTCGCCCCACTCCACCAGCTTCGGCCGCTCCACCAGCAACCACCGCCAAAGCCCCGATGTTGAGGGACTGCAACGACAAGCCGATCGTCTACTTCAACTGCCAGAAGGAAGGGCACTACTCCCACCAGTGTCCTCACCCCAAGCAGCCCCAAGGCGCAACACCCAACCAAGCGGTTCATGCCCGCGTTAACCACATCAGCACCGAAGAAGCTCAGGAGGCCCCCAAAGTCGTGCTCGGTATGTTCATAGCGAATTTCGTACCTGCAATTGTGTTGTTTGATTCTGGGGAAACACATTCTTTCATATCAGAAGGTTTTGTGAGAACAAATAATTTGGATGTACTCCCTCTGCCCATCCCCATGATGATCGCCACCCCCGGCAAGAGGACCCTAGCTAGTCTGTTCAGCCCAAGGGTAAGGATAGAAATCCAAGGGGTGTTATTCTGGGCCGAGCCAGTTCTTATAGAGTGCACGGGACTCGACCTCATCTTAGGGATGGATTGGTTGATGAAGTGCAAAGGAGTAATAGACTGCGCTAGTAAGTCCATCACCGTGATCATTTCCGGAGGTGAAGCCGTCACCTTTAAGATGACTACCAGTGGTCCTAGCAGAGTATCTCTTCACTCGCTAGCCCTAGAAGAAATGCCCGTGGTCCGAGAATACATGGACGTATTCCTAGAAGACCTGCCTGGGATGCGTCCCAAGAGGGACATCGAGTTCAGAATCGAGCTTGTCCCTGGGACCACCCCAATATCCAAGCGTCCATACCGGATGGCCACCAATGAGCTAGCCGAAGTAAAGAGCAATATTGAGGATTTGGAACAGAAAGGGTACATCCGACCGAGTACCTCACCCTGGGGTGCACCGGTCATCTTCGCCATGAAGAAAGACAAGACCAAGAGAATGTGCATAGATTATAGAGCCTTGAACGATGTGACCATCAAGAACAAGTACCCACTGCCTCGAATCGATGACCTATTCGACCAGCTAAAGGGATCCTCAGTGTTCTCGAAGATCGACCTCAGGTTGGGCTACCACCAGTTGAGGATTAGAGAAGAAGACATCCCCAAGACTGCCTTCATGTCCCGCTACGGATTATACGAGTATACTGTGATGTCGTTTGGACTCACAAATGCCCCTGCTTTCTTCATGAACATGATGAACAATGTATTCATGGAGTTCTTAGACAAGTTCATTGTGGTGTTCATCGACGACATCCTCGTCTACTCCAAGACCAAGGAAGAGCATGAAGCCCACCTCCATCTGACCCTAGGAAAGTTGAGGGAGTAGCAATTGTACGCCAAATACAGCAAGTGCGAGTTTTGGTCGTCCGAGGTGAAGTTTCTCGGCCATATCATATCTCCCGAAGGAATAGCAGTGGACCCTACCACCGTGGAAGTAGTGACCAATTGGTTATAGCCGACGAACGTGACCGAGATCCAGAGTTTTCTGGGATTGGCCGGATATTACCGTAGGTTCATCGAGAACTTCTCAAAGATAGCCAAGCCCATGACCAGGCTGCTGCAGAAGGAGGTAAAGTTCGAGTGGACTCCAGATTGTGAAGAATGTTTTCAGACCCTCAAGAAGAAGCTAGTGTCAGCCCCGATTCTGACCCTGCCAGACATCCAAAAGGACTTCCACGTCTACTGTGATGCCTCTCTCCAAGGGTTGGGGTGTGTTTTGATGCAAGATGGGAAGGTGATATCCTACGCCTCTCGTCAACTGAGGACGCATGAGCTAAATTACCCAACCCATGAACAGGAATTGGCAGCCGTGGTTCATGCCTTGAAGATATGGAGGCATTATCTTGTGGGTAATCGGTGTGAGATCTTCACCGACCATAAAAGCCTCAAGTATATATTCACCCAACCGGACATGAACCTTAGACAAAGAAGGTGGTTGGAGTTGATCAAGGATTATGACTTAGGCATCCACTATCATCCAGGCAAGGCGAACGTAGTGGCAGATGTCCTAAGCCAGAAGGGGTACTGTAATGTCATCATGGTGCAAGACCAAGCCCCATTATTATACAAGGAGATAGAAAGGTTGAATTTGGGGATCACCACCAAGACGTATCTCGCTGCCCTAGAAGCCATACCTATCTTAATGGACCAGATCCATGAGACGGAGAAGGAAGACCCTAATATCTTAGAGTTCCAGGAGAATATGAGGAAGGGTAAAGCCCCAGGGTTCTCCGAAGATGAGAACGGTACCATCTAGTTCGAAAACCAGATATGCGTGCCCGACAAGCCAGAGCTGAAGGCCCTCATCCTTCAAGAAGCCCAAGAGACTCTATACTCCATACATCCTGGGAGTACAAAGATGTACCAAGACCTGAAGGAGAAATATTGGTGGGTCAGCATGAAGAGGGAAATAGCTGAGTATGTGGCCAAGTGCGACACATGCCGACGAGTCAAGGTAGAGAACCAGAGACCTGTCGGACTATTGCAACCCCTCAATGTCCCTGAATGGAAGTGGGAAAAAGTAGTGATGGACTTCATCACAAGATTGCCAAGGACCCAAGTCAGTCATGACTCTATCTGGGTGATCATCGATTGACTCACCAAGGTGGCTCATTTCATCCCCGTCAAGATGACATACAACGTCGCTAGATTGGGTGAGTTATACATGACCTGGATCGTGTGCCTACACGGAGTTCCAAAGAAGATCGTATCCGACCGAGGAAGTCAGTTCACCTCCAAGTTTTGGAAGAATCTTCAAGAAGAGCTCGGCACCCGACTGAACTTTAGTACCGCCTATCATCCACAGACCGATGGTCAGACTGAAAGGGTGAACCAAGTGTTGGAAGATATGCTTAGAGATTGTGCTCTAGACTTTGGCGGAGTGTGGGATAAGAACTTGCCTTATGCGGAGTTCTCCTATAATAACAACTATCAGGTCAGCCTTCAGATGTCCCCGTTTGAGGCACTTTACGGATGTAAGTGCAGAACACCGCTACTCTAGGATTAGACCAGAGAGTAACAGCTATTCGGGACAGATATTTTGCGAGAGGCAGAGGAGAAGGTTAAGGTCATCAGGGACAGGCTAAAGATAGCTCAGTCCAGACAACAGAGCTATGTTGATAACCGACGTAGAGATCTGACCTTTGAGGAGGGCGACTATGTTTACCTCCGAGTCACTCCCCTCTGAGGCACCCAAAGGTTCAACATGAGAGGAAAGTTAGCTCCCCATTATGTCAGACCCTTTTAGATCCTCCGTCGGCAAGGAGAGGTTGCATATCAGTTGGAGCTACCACCATCTTTAGCAGGAGTCCATGATGTGTTCCACGACTCGCAGCTGAAGAAATGTCTCCGTGTGCCCACCGAACAGGCCGACCTCCAGTAGCTCAACGTCCAAGAAGACTTAACCTACATCAAGAAACCCGTCCAGATTTTGGATATCAAGGAAAGAGTGACTAGAAGCCGAGGGGTCCGCTTCTGCAAGGTTCAGTGGGACAATCACCCCGTCGAAGAAGCCACATGGGAAAAAGAGGAGGAACTAAAGGCCCAATACCCTGAGTTATTCAAGGAGCTTTCCGAATCTCGAGGACGAGATTCTTTGTACGGGGGATAGGTTTGTAACACCCCAAAATTCCAAAGAAATAAAAGTACAATTTATTTATATTTTTCTAAAAAGGATTATTTTTGGGATTTTCTTTAAGGATTTAATTACCCAACTAAACTAAAACATAGAGAAAATACCCAAACCAGAGCCTAAGAAAATTTATATGTGATCCCAAGACCAAGACCTATTTTTGAGAATTTTTACAAATTTTTATCACCCTTGGAAGCAACCCAAATATTTTAAATCGATTTCAGTAATTATTTTTATTCGGAAATAGATTTAAATAGTAACAGGCCCACTTCCCCTTTTCTCCCTCAACCGGCCGGCCCAGCCCACTCAACCCCATGCCCCTCTCTGCCTAGCGGGCCTCGCTCGTCAGCGACCCCCCCTCTCTCTCCGCGCGCTCGCCCAGATCAGGCCCACTTATCGGCGCCAACCCCCCGGCCGAGCACGACCCCACCGGTCAGATCCGACCGTTGCCACACTCGCACCCGCAGCTGCCCGCTGATAGTGGCCCCCACCCATCAGGCCCGTCTTCCTCCTCGCGCCACACCCCAAACTTCACCAGCCTGACAACCTCGCTCTGCGATCCGCTCGCGCCGTCTCCCTCCCATTAAATTGGTGTCGCATTATTGTTCACCGAGACCCGCCCGCCGTTTTCCCCCATTAATCATCGCGTTATCACCCCGGGATTGCAGTGCGCGTGCATGACAAGATCTCACCGGCGGAATTGAAGACCTCCCTCGGCTTTCCATGTATCCTCTGGTCATTTATCCCCATCGGCGTCCCTATTTAAGCCCCTGGTCACTACCGCGTTCATCCCTCACGCCCTTTTGCACATGGACCGAACAGAACGCTCGCCACCCCATTTTTAACACCACTCTGCCGCCCGCGTTCCAGCCTTCGCTCGCTGTCGCCGGAGCCCTCCCCCATCCTCGACGAACGCACCGTCATGACCGGCAACGCCACCCTGACCTCGTCCACCCCTCCGTCGCCACTGAAGACCGCCGGAACCCCATCACCGATGAGGACCCGAACGCCTTCGCCGCCCCCGCTCATGGTCGGCCGCAACCCGATGATCTCAGACCTCAGCAGTGGTACCATCCTATTCCTCTCACTGTCCCATTTCCATTCCTAGCGTCGGATAGGACCGCCGTCGCCGCTAGACCGTTGCCGTCGCCGGAGAAGATGACCGGCACGGGTAAAGTACACGTGCTGTGTTGGATTCAACTACGACCATGCGATCGCAATCGGACGGTGGAGATTAGATCACACGCCCTATTTAATCTAACTCGTTGGATCACAGCGAAACGGTGTGCTTTAATCTTGTGCGTCCATTTCTATTTAAAACCTTCGGTTGATCTAAGCCATCCATCGCATGCCGGTTCGGCGTTTTAATCGTGGCCGTCCACGTCCACTTAACGCCTCCGTATCGCCTGCAGCCACCCGATCCAGATCCAATGGCTGATCTGGATCCGGCTCATGCGCACAGTGCACGGGTTCATGGTGGATTCGGCTCACCGTGGACCAGCGACTATTTTCAGTTTAAAATAAATTCCAGAAATTGTTTTAAACTTCAAAAATTCATATCTTGCTCATTTTAACTCCAAATTTAACCATTTCAATTCTAGAAAATTTATATTTTTATTCTCTTCATGTTTATGCAATAAAAACAGTATGTTTATTCAGAGCTTCTTATTATTTATTAATGGGATACTTAAAATACATTATGGTACACTTTTATTTCTTTTTTAAAAAATCATAACTCCTTCAGAAAGTATCCTAAGAATTTAAATAGTGATTTCAGGAGATTTATAACATGATTTCCCTTAGTTTAACCCAATCGAAACTTATATGTTTGTTTTGTGATTTTAGATTGTTTCTAATTAAATGTTATGTTATCCATATCGAGAAGACTATGACGCCGTCGAGGAACCGGAGTATTACCCCGAGGTTCCTCCATCACCCTTCGCTGAACAAGGCAAGTCACCAAACTAATATTTGAGAATATTGAACCTAGTTTTCTTAAACTATCGCTAAAACACATAGGTTATACATGCATTAGTCAAATTGAAAGCCTTACATTATATTTATTTAGATCCCCGACCTTGAAGTGCAAACCCAAGCCATGCTATTGAGCCTAAACTCCTTGTCACCATATTACTAGTATTATTAGATAGTGTCCAATGTATTGACACAACCGCTATAGGCTAAAAACGTGTCGTAGAAACTTGGATTCTATTATATGATCCCCGTTATTCTCTCATCCCTGGAACTCTGTTGGTTATGGAGTTTTGGTTAAGTGTGTAAGCATGGTGGATTCCGGATGCAAGCTAGGGCATTGTTTGGTAGCACCCGGGGCACTATAAGGACCGGTCTGCGGGATCCGTTGCAATACACTTCCGTACTAACCACAAGTCTAGTGGGTAAGTCCTAACTAAGGTTGGAGTGTTACAACTTGAGGCACCACTTGGAGATGCGTCAAGCAGCACCTGTGGGTGGCTTGTACCGACGTGGCGCAAAAGGGGGTGCGACGTTAGCCCCAAGTGGCGGGGCGCGCCGGCGAAACCTAGAGCGGGTGTTATCTGATTGGAGCATATCATGCTGAGGTTTTGGCACGAGTTCCCATGGTATGGGTCATCTCGTTACACTTTGGTGTGTGGGATGAGTGTGTGCCTTGTGGGTACAGTAGTATACCTCTGATCAAAGTTTAAATCTTTTCTAAAAGCCGAGCCCACGGTTAAGGGCGGGTTGCGTGACTACTCGTAGTTAGTTTACCTTTATGAGTGTTGCATGATGACTTGGCATGTAAGGACTGTTAAACGAGGAGGGAAAACGTACTCCTCGAGTTAGATGATGATGCATTGTTCATATTTATTATTTTGTATAATTAAATTTGACTACACTAAATGCTGCAACTTAAAAACGTACTTTTCCGCACATTAAGCCTTTATCATTCCTTTGTTACTACCCTGCATTATTGTTGCATCCTCGGTGGCTTGTTGAGTACTTTTGTACTCATACCCGTTGGAAAACTCTTCAGAGACTGCGTATTATGAGGATAGTCTGGAGTAACGACCTAGTCAAGAAAATGATCCTGAAGAAGATGTTCGTCATGTAGTTTTATTTTCATAGTTTCTTTCTAAATTTTATACTTATGTAATAATGTGGTCTGCAAACCACGAATGATTGAGCGTATGTATGTAGTCGCATGATGGACATCTTATTATTATTATTTTTCTATGGAAATTCAATAATGTTCCGATTTGGTAAAATCGGGGCGTCACAATGTGCCTACTACGTCCTAGCCCAAAGTCGAAGACAATGCAAATCAGTTAGTACTGACACAGGCGCAAACTTATGAGACTGATGTTGAAGATCCATCTTCGCCACCACAGGCTGTGCTAGACGTGGTTGGTGCTCTAGTTAAAAAATCACTCCAAGTAAGAAAGTTGGATACTTGTACAAGGACTAGCTTGTTGTTAGTAATTTGCAGCGTTGGTTTTTATATGAGAATGCTCTACTGGCTGTGGCAATAATGCAATGTTTTGGCATTTAAATGTTCTGGCATAAAACTGCAATGTTCTGGCATTTAAATGTTCTGGTATAAAACTACAATGTTCTGATCCTTGCGGTGATCCTTGCTGAGTTGATGTTTTGTGTATGAATCTTATATCTGATTACCTGAGTTGTTGTTTTGTGTATTTTTGTAGCAATTGCGTTAGCTACAGCAGGTTTTGTGTGTATATGGTGTATAGAGTGAACCTCGAAGGGTTCTCACAGAGGGAAAAGGATTTATACTGGTTCAGGCCTCCCCGACGGGATAATAGCCCTACGTCCAGTCTACAATGGATTTGGCATAGTTTTGCCTCTACTGAACCTGTCTATTACAAGGGCACGCAGGCCAGAGGAAAATACCTAAATTCCCTCTACAGGTTATAGGCCTTATAGGGGCAAGAAGGGAAAAAGACTAGACTACTGTACAAACAGCTTTGCAGTTTTACAAATGTGTCAGATAAATATCACTTCTGAGCAGCTAAATGACATACTAAGGGCGGAGGGGACCCTGGTATGGCTCTACACTACAGCGGAGTTAAGATATTTTCCTAGTTCGAGGTAGTGGCCGGAGCTCTTCGGGCGGAGACTACATCAAAGGCTTCGAAGGGCACTTCAAGGTGGACTTCGAAGTATGCTCCGAACTGAACTCTGAATGGACCCCCGGAGACTTAGCTTCGAAAGGGAATGGAGGGGGGTCCGGAGGTTGACTTTGAGGAACCCCGAAGGAAGCCCAGAGGCTTGACTCTGAAGGGCTCCAAAGGGAGCTCAGAGGCTAACTCCGAAGAGAGCCTAGAGGCTTGGCTCTAGAGGGCTTCGAAGGGAACCTGGAGGCTAGACTCCGGAGGACTCCGAAGGGAACCCAGAGGCTAGCTCCGAAGGGAGCCTAGAGTCTTGACTCTGGAGGACTCCAAAGGGAGCCCAGAGGCTAGACTCCAGAGGACTCCAATGGGATCCCGGAGGCTAGCTCCGAAGGGAGCCCGAAGGGTTAGACTAATTACTGCTTGGAAATAACTTCGGTAGGAGGGATCTCCTTCGACTTCATGTTTTGGCAGTGTTAGGCTCTGGGCTCGAGGCCTACGTGGGTTGACGTCATTTGGCCCCTGTTCAAGGGAAACTTATTCCCCCAATAGTAGCCCCTCGCCCGCATCCCTTCAGAGCGAAAGGGTGCGTGCGCCTCTGGACAAATGACAGTAAAAAAATGTAACTTCAGAGAAGACAAGCCTTCGGAGCTTGGACCGAAGGGGGCTTCGACTTGTGCAGGTAATAAATGCCTGCCCTGACTGATAGGGTGACCTCAGGAGACCAAACAACCTTGCAACGGTCATAAAATTTGACCGTTGGAGAGCGGGGGGTGCGTCGGTTCGCTTCACCTTCGCCTTAGGCCCACTTGTCATAGACTTCGGCACGGGAACCGTTGGGATTTTTACCTCCTATAAAAAGGGGTTTACCGGACATGGCTTCGGCAACACTCATCTTCTTCCTTCCCAACTCCTAGCATCCTTCGCTCTCCTTGTTCACCCTTAGCTCTATGCAAATCCGACTTCGCTTCCTCTTAGTGTCCTTTGCACCGAAGCCTCACGAGATGCCGAAGAAGGTTGCGTCGAAGAAGGCCTTGACCCTAGGCGTGAGTTCGAGCTCCACCCAGGCGCAGGCAGCGGAGGTGGTGGCGAAGCTTGTAGCAAGGCGCTTGGGGCCGAGGGACCTTCGGTCTCCATCGGATAAATTTGAGCAAACTCTAGAAATGAGGGCTTCAGCCTCAACAGAGGAGTCTGTCCGAAGAGCCTGCGAAGGAAAGATATCGGCGGAGATCCAGACCCAGGTACCAGCGAAGTCAGAGGCCATACCTAGGCCTCGGGCTGATGAAGTTGTCCTTTTCGAAGCATTCTTTGAGGCCATCCTCGGGTTGCCGGCAGTGGACATGTTGAGCGAAGTATTGAAGGCATACAACTTCGAGCTTCCTCACCTGTCTCCAAATGCCGTGGCGAGGTTGGCCGTCTTCGAGTGGGCTATGAGGGCCGAAGGCTGCGAGGGGCGCGCAGATGTCTTCGTTGCTCTTCATGATGCTAACTGTCAGCCGAAGTAGAGGGAGGGGGCAGACCGCGTCAAGAAGGCCTTGGCCTTCGGAAGTGCCAACTTCTAACTTCGGAAGGAGTACTAGGACTTCTTCCCAGTGAGGGCCGCCAACAGCAAGTGGTACTCGAAGTGGGACCAAGAGTGATTCTATGCCTCAGTGGGCGCAAACTCTCCCCTTCGGAGTGCCAACGCACTCATCTCCTACCGGCGCGAAGGCGTGGTGAAGACGAGTCCTGACATCCTCCGGTCAAGGATCCTGCTCCTGTAGAGGGTGGATTCGAGGATGAGCATGAGGGACCTCGCGGAGGAGTTCATCACCCTTCGGCTCAGCCCCCTCGTGCCCTCTTGGCCAGAGGTCCTTTTCCAACCTTCGGGCTTGGAGGGACCAAGAAAGGTGTCTGCGGAGTGCCTTGGTAAGACTTCGACTTCTTCATCTTTGTACTTTGCTAAAACAACTTGTACTAACTTAAAACTTTGATGAAGCTGCTCGTGAAGTAAGGCCTCTGGAGGAGGCAATCATAGCGGCGAAGTGTGTCATTGGGGCTTCGAAGAGGCCAGGGCGAAGCTGGCGGTGGAGTGCTCTGATCTTCGCGTAGCCGGCCACTGCCTGGAGAACTTCATGGTTCGAGGGGTCGATGAGGCCACCTCGAGCTTGACTACAGTCCTCGAGCAATTGGGGACTGAGTGCCAGGCCCTAGACTTCAACCCTCAAGACCCAATCGGGGACTGCCTCGAGTTCCTGCGGACTGCGGCTACGACGGCGGAGGCGTTGATGAAGGGCTTCGCTCTGATGGCTGGCCGAGTGGCGGGCCAAGGAGTGTTGCAGATGCTTCATGACACGGGGTGCAACCACCTCGAGGCAGCAACCTCAGCGACTCCGGTGGCCTTCGAAGGCCAGCACTTGGTTGCGTCGCCTTCAAGAACCTTGGAAGGCCCAAGGCTGCGAAGCAGTCCTCGACCTCCAACGGGTCCTTCGCCTTCGCCGAGCCAGGGCACAAGCCTCGCCAGCTCAGCCTTCGATGTCGAAGCCTCCGCCTTCGAAGTTGTAGACCTCCTTAGGCTCCTTGTAATTCTTAGCTGTAGGCTTGTAAACAACTCATCAGTTTATTAATATAAATGCAGGGGTACTTTATACCTGCCCAGGCTCAGCCTTCAAACGGTGAACTCAAAGTACTTGAGGATTCTGAGGAGCTTCGCCAGCTTTGGGTGGTGCTCGAAGTAGCTAGGTCCGAAGGCCCCCCACGGTTCAAGCTTCCGAGGGGTCCTAGGGGCGAAGCCATTTCCGAAGTAGCGCAGGAGCTGCCGGCTACCGTGAAGACGGAGCCTCTTCGGAGTTCTTCCTCCTCGCCAGACTTAAGCTGTTTCGAAGTAGATTTAAGTGGCGAGGGGGCACAGCCTTCGGGTACGACCTTAACAGGTGATGAAGCCCTAGATTTTTCTGCCTTCGACACAGCACCACATGCGTCCCAAACTTGGACAAACCTGCAGGGCGAAAGGCGATGTTTGCGGGCCTCGGAGCGTGGATGGTCTGGCCACGGGAGAACATGCTCTGATGGGACTTCGTACAGCCGAGGGGGGCCTGCCCGAAAGAAGAGCAAGCGATGGTCGAACATGTCGGGGCCTCGAGCTCACTTTTTCCTAGGCTTAGATACAGACTACTCATAATTTTTTTTCGAAGTGTATTTGTAACATACTTCTCAATTATCATTCAATGAATGAGATTTGTTGTATTTGCATACTTCGTCTGCATGCTTCGCATGATTTGACTGTTTCGAACGTTTAGCTTGTCACGCTCATACTGCACATTTCATTCGCACACTTCGCATACATACCTTGGTCCCCCCTTGCGCGTGGCATCTAGGGGCTTAGTCGTTGCTGGTGCGAGCAATTAAGAATGCGAATGGGTGCGCCTTCTGGTGGCTTTGGACACTTCTATCGCGTCAATTGAAGGCCTCTTAGGGCTTCGGACGCATTAATTTGAAGGGAAGCAAAGCTTCTGCGTACTCAAATTAAGCTAAGCATGCTTAGCATGCTTGGATTTTGATAATATGCGCGAGCAAGGCTTCGAAACGCATTTAGATTTTAGGTGAAGAACGACTTCGGCATGCTTAAACCTTAGATTAGATTTTGACACGAGAAGCAAGGTGAGAAACCAAGGGTTGGTTTCGGAGTCTGTGATGAGTGATTGACTGTGTTTATTCTCTGGTTCGAAGGGGTCTCTCCGAAGGGGTTCGGAGGCTGTTTCACCGAAGGGTTCGGTGGGTTTGGTTGCTGCAGTTGTTGCAGCGGAGTGTGCCTGTCGGAGGGGTCCGACAATACACGATGACTGGGTTGTACCGAAGGTCTCAGTACTTTGGGCAGTACACCGGAGTGTGTGCCGAAGGCTGCTAACCCGGAGAGGTCTCCGGAGTACTGGATACACTTGTCTGTTTGTCTGTGGTGCGCAGGGGACTTCGGAGGCGACGGACGGTTCGTAGCAAGTGAACCTGGGTCAAGCAGGAGGCTTGATGCAAGTGGAGCGGGGAGCTCTGTCACGAAGGCTGTGAAGGGGTCGAGGTCGGACCTCGGGTCGAGGTGCACCAGGAGAAGGCAGTAAGTGCGGAGCGTGGCTCCGGGTGAAGGTACTCCGAGACAAAGTCCTCGGAGGCAAGGCACTTCGAAGGGTACTCCAGATGGAGTGACTTTGCAGTATGGTGGATCAAGTCCTCGGCTGAGGCAAAGGTTTCGAAGTGTGCTCTGGAGGGAGACACTCGAAGGTACCCGACGAAGGTCTCAGAAGTCGAGGTGCATTGAAGGCATGGTCCGGGTGAGGCTCGTCGAGGAGTGTACTCGGGGAGAGACACTGCGACGAAGTGCTCATGGAATGCTTCATGCGGAGGCCTTGGACGAAGGAGGGACTTCGAAGGGTGATACTCCAAAGGTGGGGCTTCGGAGTGAAGCAGGCTTCGGAGCAAGGTTGGCTCCGGAGCAAGGATGACTTGTGGTACTTCGGCCATGCATGGCTTCGGTACACGGACTGACGGAGTTCAAGCTGGGAGTAGCTGCAAAGCCATGGTAGTCCACTTCGAAGGTGGTGGTGCGAAGGCCCAAGGGCTTTGACGGCTTCGGCTCAAAACCGTCACTGTATCGGAGGCTAACTTCGGTGAAGAGAAGGCCATCAGGCTCAAGGCTTCTAACCGAAGCTACCGCACCCCTCGCGTGCAAAGGGGGGTTTCAGAAAAGTCAAAGACTGCAAAGGCTGACATTGTCTGCTCTGCAAAAAGCTGACGTTGTCCCCTCTGCAAAGCTGACAGAGAAACCTCTAGAATAAAGTTGACTACCTTTTGTACCCCTCTGTTCTGTAGAGACAAAACCAATGTAAACCCTAGGGGTAAAGTAGTCAATTCACTTGGGTGAATAGTGGCTATAAATATGGGGGCTGGGTAGGTAACATTCAACACTTTGAGCATTCATTGTTGAGCTCCTGTACTAGCCACCACATACTTTGTATTCATCCAGTGAGTTCATTTTTAGTGTTCCTTGTTCAAACAGCGAAGCCCTACTTCTGTGTTCATTTTGCTTGAGCTTGTTTTACATACCTCGCTGCATACTTTGATCATTTGTGTGTCCCTTCGAGTGACTTGTGGCAGTGCATCGAAGCCTGTCTAGGTGAAGTGTGTTTTGTGCGAAGTGTGCTTTTTCAGTGTGCTTTCGCTCTGTGTAACTGGAGGCTAGACCTCGCTGTTTACTAGCGAAGCCCTGATCGACGCCCGTTTTCTTCCCGTGTCAAAGCCCCTAGCGAAGTCTGTTTAGTGTGCGTTTAGACCTTCGAAGTACGAAGCCCAGCACCAGTTGCTGTTGCTAAGTATTTGGTCGAAGTCCTCAGAGGGTAGTCTGCTCTTGCGAAGGGTGAAGTGCGAAGCCTGCTCGAAGCACCCTGTGTGCGGAGTTTGCACTGACTTAGCAGAGTTGATTTTTCGGGGTTGTGGTTGGAGCGAAGTCTTCTTGGCTTCGAACTTTTGCTCCTTGCAAAGCCTGTGTTCGGAGCCGTCAAATACCTCCGAACCAGAACTTCGAAGGTTGTGTTCGAAGCCTGTTGCGCAGTAGACTGAATTAAAACAGAAGGCTATTTTTAGCCTGAAATTTTAAAAGCTCCCATTCACCCCGCCTCTGGTCGCCGTTTCCGGTCCAACAATTGGTATCAGAGCGGGTTAAGATCACCAGTTTACCTTAACCGGTTTTGTGATCTCTTGGCGGCATTGACAGAGCTAGTAAAATTCCTCTGTTCGATGGGACTGATTTTGCTTACTGGAAGGTGCGCATGGAGGCTTACTTGCTAAGCCAAGGAAATGCAATTTGGGAGATTGTGGACTCACAATACTCCATCCTTGATACTCGCACCTCTCAAACAGAGAAGGATCAGTATAATGCCAACTCCAAGGCAAGAAATATATTGTTCATTGGTTTGAGTAGAAGTGAGTTTGATAGGGTGCAGCACCATAGGACTGCTAGGGAAATTTGGGCAACAGTCACTATTTTTCATGAGGGCTCTACACAGATCAAGGCTAGGCGCCAAAGCACATACAATCAACAGTATCAGCTGTTTGTGCAGGCACCTGGTGAATCTATAGATGCCATGTTTTCTCGCTTTGATGCGATAGTGAGTAACTTGCGGTCCAACAGGACGCTTGCTTACAATGATCATGATAGGGCTATCAAGCTTCTCTATGCTCTTGACCGTAGCATATGGGAAGTGAAGATATCCAGCATTGAGGAGTCTGCAGGTTATGACACATTGACCTGTGATGAGCTCTTCAGCAAGCTGAAGTCCACAGAGATTGCCAAGGCATCTCTTGCAGTGCACAGAAACTCCTTGCCACAACCATTGGCATTGGTTTCTAGCACTAGCCGTGGCACCACTGCAGAACCGAGCACATCTGGTAGTCGTGTTCTTGCAGATGGTTTTGCTTTGTCCTCACTGGTCTCCATCACAAAGGAGCAGGTGGATACTCTGGATGATGATGAACTTGCTCTCATTGCCAGAAGGTTCACCCGCTTTCATCATGAGAGACGAGATCAGAGGAGAAGTGGTTTTAGTGGTTGTTTTGAGTGTGGCGACACTTCTCACATCAAGGCTAATTGCCCTAAGCTCAAGAAGAGAGATGAGAGTGAGCGCCCTAAATACCACAAAAAGGAGAGGAAGCCTTTTGTGAAGGGCAAGCGCGACAAGGTGGCTAAAAGAGTAGCCAAAGCCGCTTCTAGAGCGTTTGTTGCTGCTCTCAGCGACATCGACACTTCCTCAACTGAGGAGTCGAGCTCTGAGGAAGAGGAGTCCCCAAGGAAGGAGGACAAGAAGGACAAGAAGGGACGAGACTTCACCGGCCTTTGCTTCATGGCCGACAGCGACCACAGCGGCGATGAGCTTGACTCATCTGAGGTACCACTATCCTCTGATCGGCTTTTAATTAAACTAGATGAGCTGAATAAAGTAGTTCTTGGTCAGGATAGATTACTTGTGCAAGCCGCTAGAGAAAGAAAAGACCTTAGACTTAGGCTAGAATCTGTTTCTACTGATTATGCCATGCTTAAGTCTAAAGTTAATGATGCTGAATGTGAATCTTGTACTGTTGTCATGGGTGAGCTTGCTCAGTTGCGTTCTGTACATGCTCAAACTCTATCTGAGCTTGAGACTGCACAGAAGCAGCTTTTGGTGGTTGATTCTAGACCTCATGATATTATTGAATGCACGAACTGTTCTTTATTACGCGAGAGCATTAATTTACGTGATAAACATGTTCATGATTTAGAGGCTAGATTGGAGAGGGCCGGTAGTTCTAAGGATGTGCAGCCTGTTTGTGACACGTGCATTACCCTTAAGGACCAGCTAGACACTGTTAGAGAGCGAGCTGAAAACCTTATGACCGAGAATGAGTACCTTCTTTCCGTGGTTAATAAATGCACTGAGGGAAAGGGTAGGATGGATTTGCTCTTGGCCAAGACCAAGATGTGTGCTGACAGAGCAGGGTTAGCTCTAGGTTTGGGTTTTGAGAGGATTCCTTCAGATAGTGGAAACAAAACTGTTTTTACCTCTCCCACTACCCTAGAGAAAGAGAGAGCTCTGTTAGACACTCCATCAGCTAAAAAGCCTACCCGAACTCAAAAGAAAACCACTCCTCCTGTCAAGAATCCCTCCCAAGAAAACCACTCAACAGAAGCCCAAGGAGCCTGTGAAAGTTGCTCCTAAGACCCATGAGAGTGCCCCTAGGAGAGTTTTTCATTGTTCCTATTATCAGCGGGCGGGTCATTTGGTTGGGTTCTGTTTTCGTCGCGTCAAGGATGAGCGACACTCTCAGGCGATGAGATACCAGGACATGCATTACCCATCTTTAGGTATGCATGAGTCTGAGTTGTACTATCGTCCTGTCTTTGAGGCTCCTCGTGCTTCTCGGAGAGGTTTTGCTCCTCGAGGTGTTCACCATGTTCCATATGGTGGTAGACCCCGGGCGAGTAGCTTTGTACCTTGTCAGGGTAGGAGACCTCGTCATGTTGTTCGATCACAGCATGCAGGTAGACCTCGCACTTTGCATCATTCCGATTATCATGTGCGTAGACAGTCTACTTTTTCTGTGCCTACTACTCGTGTCACTCAGTGTTGGATGCCTCGTCATATTTTCACTCACCCCAGCACTGAGCGATCGAGATTCTCTTATCATGTGTAGGTGGCAGATCGAGGCTTGGAGGGCACGTGGATCATGGACTCTGGTTGTTCATGCCATATGACCGGAAATGCAGCATGGTTCTCCAGCCTCACCACAACCAAACAAAGGGAACATATCACCTTCGGCAACAATCGAAGGAGTAGAGTGAAAGGTAAAGGTGTGGTAAGAATTAACTCGAATTTCACTCTCAAAGATGTTGCTTTGGTTGAAAATCTGGGATATAATTTGATTTCTGTATCTCAGTTGCTTGATGAGGGCTTCGAAGTGCGATTCCATTGCGATACTTCGCAAGTACTCAATTCTGATGGCATTGTAGTCTGTAAGATCTTTAGAGTTGGGAGAGTTTTTGGAGCTGATTTTTCTGAGTCATCTGGTTCTTCTCATTGTCTTGTTGCACATTCTACTTCTGAGCTTTGGAAGTGGCATAGGAGACTAGGGCATATGAGCTTTGAGTTACTCGCTCGTCTGAGTGCCCTAGGTCTGATCCGAGGATTGCCCAAGCTCAAGTTTGAGAAGAATTTAGTTTGCGCTCCTTGTCGACATGGAAAAATGATTGTTGCTTCGCATTCGCCAGTCACCACAGTGATGACTGAACAACCCAGAGAACTTCTCCACATGGACACTGTAGGTCCTTCTCGGGTTAGTTCTTTAGGCGGCAAGTGGTATGTATTAGTCATTGTCAACGATTTCTCTCGCTACTCTTGGGTCTTCCTTCTTGCCAGCAAGGATGAAGTGTTTTCACACTTTCGGAGCTTGGCTTTGAGACTCTTCACTGAACTCCCTGGTGCTTTAAAATTCATTCGAAGTGATAATGGCACTGAGTTCAAGAACAGTCTCTTTGTTGACTTTTGCATGGAGCATGGCATAGAACATCAATTCTCTGCTCCGCGGGTTACTCAACAGAACGGTGTTGTTGAGAGGAAGAACCGCACTTTGGTTGAGATGGCTAGGACGATGCTCGATGAGCACAAGACTCCTAGAAAATTCTGGGCTGAGGCCATGAACACTGCATGTTACATCTCAAACCGAATCTTCTTGCGCTCAATTTTGAACTTGACATATTATCAGCAACGTTTTGGGAGACAGCCCAAGGTTACTCATCTTCGAGTATTTGGCTGTCGCTGCTTCATCCTAAAACGTGGTAATTTGGATAAATTTGAGTCGCGTTCTTCTGACGGGATCTCTTTGGGTTACACTACACATGGTCATTCTTATCGTGTTTATAATTTGGAAACTAACACTGTCATCGAGTCATGTGATGTGACTTTTGATGAATCGACCCCCTCTGTTAGTTCTGTTCTTGAACAGGCAAATGAACACGACATGGAACAGACCATCTTCGAAGAAGAAGATCCCGGAGATTTTGAGGATGAACCCCTACTACCCTCGACATCAACCCCCGAAGCCGACCCCGCTTCAACCACTTCGGCACAAGGTCCCGAAGCAACCACCTCGACATCGGTCATCTTAGACCACTCCAACGCACAAGTTGAGGGGGAGACTGCATCCCGCCACGAGGCTCCACATCATGTTCAAAGGATGCACCCTCCCGAGCAGATCATTGGTGAGCTTGATTAAAGGGTAACACGTTCTCATGCTCATTTCATTGATTCCACGTTTGTTGCTTCTTTCGAGCCCTTAGATGTTAGTCATGCACTTTCTGATTCTAGTTGGATCAATGCCATGCATGAATAACTTGAAAATTTTGAGAGAAACCAAGTCTGGTCATTAGTTGATCCTCCACCAAATGTTCATTTTATTGGAACAAAATGGATTTTCAAAAATAAACAAGGGGAGGATGGGTCAATAGTTAGAAACAAGGCTAGACTTGTAGCTCAGGGTTATTCTCAATTAGAAGGGATTGATTTTACTGAAACTTTTGCACCTGTTGCTCGTCTTGAGGCCATTAGGATTTTGCTTGCCCTTGCGACATCCCGGGGATTCAAACTCTATCAAATGGATGTCAAAAGTGCTTTTCTTAATGGCTTCATAGGCGAAGATGCTTATGTAAAACAACCCCCTGGTTTTGAAAACCCCAAATACCCACATAAAGTCCTTAAACTTCATAAGGCTCTTTATGGACTCAAGCAGGCCCCTCGGGCATGGTATGATAGACTTAAGTCTTTTCTGCTTGAGCGGGGGTATTTGATGGGATCTGTTGATAAAACCCTGTTCACTCTCAAGCATGGCAAAGATTTCCTCCTAGTTCAGATTTATGTGGATGATATCATCTTTGGTGGTTATTCTCATGCTTTGGTTGCCGAGTTTGCAGATGCCATGAGCAGGGAGTTTGAAATGTCCATGATGGGCGAGCTTACATTTTTCCTTAGTTTGCAAATCAAGCAAAGCAAACAAGGTACTTTCGTCCACCAGACGAAGTACACCAAGGACCTGCTCAAGAAATTCGACATGACCGATGCGAAGCCTCTCGCCACTCCAATGGCTACATTTGTAGCATTGGATCCTGACGAAGATGGAGAAGCCGTCGATCAGAAGGAGTTTCGAAGCATGATCAGCTCCCTCCTCTAGTTGAATGCTACAAGGCCGGACATACACTTCGCAGTGCGTCTATGCGCTCGTTTTCAGGCTTCCCCAAGAGCTTCGCACCGCCAAGCGGTAAAGCGCATTCTCAGGTATCTCAAACATACCCTTGAGTTTGGCATATGGTATTTAGCATCTTCCTCTTTATGTCTTCGAGGCTATTCCGATGCGGATTTTGCCGGGTGTAGGATTGATAGGAAGAGTACCTCTGGTACTTGTCATTTTCTGGGTACATCACTGGTTTGCTGGTCTTCCCGCAAACAGTCTAGTGTTGCACAATCAACGGTTGAGGCCGAATATGTTGCTGCAGCTAGATGTTGCTCACAGATTTTGTGGATGGTTTCCACTTTGCGGGATTTCGGGTTAGATTATGAGAGTGTTCCACTTTTCTGTGATAACACTAGTGCTATTTGTATTGCAAACAACCCGGTTCAGCACTCCAGAACCAAACACATTGATGTACGATATCATTTTCTCAGAGATCACAATGAGAAGGGTGATATTGAACTTCAATATGTTGATACCCAACACCAGCTAGCCGATATTTTCACAAAACCCCTCGATGCTTCTCGATTTGCCTACTTGTGTGGGGAACTTGGTATTTGTAACCCTTACGGCATTTTGTGAGGGGGAGCAGATTTTAACTGTCTTTCATATGCTCATCATGTGTGAAATTGCATTTACATCTCTTGCACCTATATGCCTGATTATAATTCATGAAATCGTGTCAGCTCAGCTCTATTTGATATATCTGAAACATTAATGTGCATGATGTTTTCTTTCCAAATTCAAATCGTGCTCACTGCTTAGTCTTGAGTCTAGCATGTGTAGGCAGGACTGCTTTAGCTATCTTTTCTCTGCTTGATAGCAAGACACCTGTTTCTGGATGCTAATCATTGCAACTTGAAAAATAGTTCTTCATACTCATGGATATTCATAAAGTGCTAAACAATTTGTTCACTTAATCAAATTTCCAAAAATCCATGATTTGTATGCTTCAAAGCAAAAAAGATCCAGGTGGGTTTGTTTGTCGCACTACCCTATTCTAGACTGCTTACCATTGCACATCGGTCTGAACTGGAATAGTGTATTGTATGCCAAAATCATTGCCTTAAGCTTCTGATGGCTTTCATGCCTAGGCTTGGCCTGATTGGAAAGTATAAGGTGGACAAACAAATAACCCCTAGCATTATGAAAAGAACAACAAAATTCATCTAATCATCAAGTTTGCTTTTAATGCTCCACTTGAACTGGACTTGTCTGTCTAGAGTAGAAATTGCCTAGCTTTGCGCAGTCCTTGCTTTTACTTGTCTAGTTACCTTGATTGAGTGGTGATGCTTTTATTTCAAACTGATAAAATCACATGTTGTCATCATGTTTTAGGAAATGTTAAATTGAGCTGAGCACATGATCATTGGTATTACTGTTGGCATATTTTTGCTTTATATGTCTTTGCAATTCTGCTCATTTCCAAGCAATGCATCTTTTACATGCTCCTTGATGCTTGCATTGCCAAAGGGGGAGAAATTGTTGAGTTCTCTGTAGCAAGGGGGTAAAATTACTCAGGGGGAGTTTTTATCTTGAAAAAGGGGAGATTTGCCGAAGGGGCTTTTACTCTTTTGAAAAGGGGGAGGAAAATTCTTTTATCAAGTGACATGATTTGGCTCGTTTCTGAGTTTTTATGGTCACTTCTGAGCTGAAATTCTTAAATTTTTTTGAACTTGAATTTGGTTGTCAATGCACTCATCAAGGGGGAGATTGAGAAACCAAGGGTTGGTTTCGGAGTCTGTGATGAGTGATTGACTGTGTTTATTCTCTGGTTCGAAGGGGTCTCTCTGAAGGGGTTCGGAGGCTGTTTCACCGAAGGGTTCAGTGGGTTTGGTTGCTGCAGTTGTTGCAGCGGAGTGTGCCTGTCGGAGGGGTCCGACAGTACACGATGACTAGGTTGTACCGAAGGTCTCGTTACTTTGGGCGGTACATCGGAGTGTGTGCCGAAGGCTGCTAACCCGGAGAGGTCTTCGGAGTACTGGATACACTTGTCTGTTTGTCTGTGGTGCGCAAGGGACTTCGGAGGCGACGGACGGTTCGTACCAAGTGAACCTGGGTCAAGCGGGAGGCTTGATGCCAGTGGAGCGGGGAGCTCCGTCACGAAGGCTACGAAGGGGTCGAGGTCGGACCTCGGGTCGAGGTGCACCAGGAGAAGGCAGTAAGTGCGAAGCGTGGCTCCGGGTGAAGGTACTCCGAGACAAAGTCCTCGGAGGCGAGGCACTTCGAAGGGTACACCGGATGGAGTGACTTCGGAGTATGGTGGATCAAGTCCTCGGCTAAGTCAAAGGTTTCGAAGTGTGCTCCGGAGGGAGACACTCGAAGGTACCCGACGAAGGTCTCAGAAGTCGAGGTGCATCGAAGGCATGGTCCGGGTGAGGCTCGTCGAGGAGTGTACTCGGGGAGAGACACTGCGACGAAGTGCTCATGGAATGCTTCATGCGGAGGCCTTGGACGAAGGAGGGACTTCGAAGGGTGATACTCCGAAGGTGGGGCTTCGGAGTGAAGCAGGCTTCGGAGCAAGGCTGGCTCCGGAGCAAGGATGACTTGTGGTACTTCGGCCATGCATGGCTTCGGTACACAGACTGACGGAGTTCAAGCTGGGAGTAGCTGCAAAGCCGTGGTAGTCCACTCCGGAGGTGGTGGTGCGAAGGCCCAAGGGCTTTGACGGCTTCAGCTCAAAACCGTCACTGTATCGGAGGCTAACTTCGGTGAAGCGAAGGCCGTCAGGCTCAAGGCTTCTCACCGAAGCTACCGCACCCCTCGCGTGCGAAGGGGGGCTTCAGAAAAGTCAAAGACTGCAAAGGCTGACATTGTCTGCTCTGCAAAAAGCTGACGCTGTCCCCTCTGCAAAGCTGACAGAGAAGCCTCCAGAATAAAGTTGACTACCTTTTGTACCCCTCTGTTCTGTAGAGACAAAACCAATGTAAACCCTAGGGGTAAAGTAGTCAATTCACTTGGGTGAATAGTGGCTATAAATATGGGGGCTGGGTAGGTAACATTCAACACTTTGAGCATTCATTGTTGAGCTCCTGTACTAGCCACCACATACTTTGTATTCATCCAGTGAGTTCATTTTTAGTATTCCTTGTTCAAGCAGCGAAGCTCTGCTTCTGTGTTCATTTTGCTTGAGCTTGTTTTACATACCTCGCTGCATACTTTGATCATTTGTGTGTCCCTTCGAGTGACTTGTGGCAGTGCATCGAAGCCTGTCTAGGCAAAGTGTGTTTTGTGCGAAGTGTGCTTTTTAGTGTGCTTTCGCTCTGTGTAACTGGAGGCTAGACCTCGCTGTTTACTAGCGAAGCCCTGATCGAAGCCCGTTTTCTTCCCGTGTCAAAGCCCCTAGCGAAGTCTGTTTAGTGTGCCTTTAGACCTTTGAAGTACGAAGCCCAGCACCAGTTGCTGTTGCTAAGTATTTGGTCGAAGTCCTCAGAGGGTAGTCTGCTCTTGCGAAGGGTGAAGTGCGAAGCCTGCTCGAAGCACCCTGTGTGCGGAGTCTGCACTGACTTAGCAGAGTTGATTTTTCAGGGTTGTGGTTGGAGCGAAGTCTTCTTGGCTTCGAACTTTTGCTCCTTGCGAAGCCTGTGTTTGGAGCCGTCAAATACCTCTGAACCAGAACTTCGAAGGTTGTGTTCGAAGCCTGTTCCGCAGTAGACTGAATTAAAACAGAAGGTTATTTTTAGCCTGAAATTTTAAAAGCTCCCATTCACCGCCCCCCTTCGGTCGCTGTTTCCGGTCCAACACAAGGCTTCAGAACGTGTTTAGATAGCGAAGCAAGGCTTCTGAGCTTGATTCTGTAATGGGAATGGATATTTGGTATGGATTCACCGAACCTGCGATAATGTGAGCCACCTTCGGCTCTGAGCCACCTTCGACTCTGGGTCACCTTTGACCAAGGGATGCTTCGGGTACGGAACCCGGAATCCCCGGACGCATCGGGCCGGTGGCCCGGAGTCCCTCATGTTACTGCTACGGGCCCAGAGGCACTGTGTAGCCTTCGGATGTTGAGTCCGGTTTCAAATAAACTTCGAAGTAGTGTTGTGGTCCTTAACAATACAAAGCGGTAACCTCAATTCTTAAAAGAACGAGGCTGTTGGCTTCGGATCTTGATAAGGACACAACAAATCTTCGGTTTTAACAAAAAGGAAGCAAGGCTTCGACAATTAGAAAATGAAGTAGAGCTTCAACACTAAATGAAGTGAAGCAAGGCTCCAACATTTAGATAAGGCGTAGCTAAGCTTCGGTATAGAAAGGTTGAAGCGAGGCTTCAATATTGAAAAAGGGGGAGCGAAGCGAGGCTTCGGTTGGTGTTCATACCTTTGGAATCTCGACATGGTCTGGAGACTGAGCGACTTCGCGTGACTGAAGAACTTGCCTCGTAACCCCTTGGGCTTTGGAGACCTTCGATGCGCGTCTGGAGCCCCTTGCCGAAGGATGCACTCCGAGGCACGGGGAGTGGCGGAAGGCGAGAAAAGCCTTCGAACTTTACTCGGAGCTCCTTGCCGAAGTGTGCACGGAGTCCTAGGACTTTGAAGCTCCCTCCTCAAGTGCACTTCGAGATACAAGCAGTGGCAGAGCACTTAGCTTTTAGTACTAGGTTCCCCACGGACGACACCAACTGTTGTAGCAATTGCGTTAGCTACAGCAGGTTTTGTGTGTATATGGTGTATAGAGTGAACCTCGAAGGGTTCTCACAGAGGGAGAAAGGATTTATACTGGTTCAGGCCTCCCCGAAGGGATAATATCCCTACGTCTAGTCTACAGTGGATTTGGCATAGTTTTGCCTCTATTGAACCTGTCTATTACAAGGACAAGGCCCTGCTTTTATAGGAACACATGCCAGAGGAAAAGACCTAAATTCCCTCTATAGGTTATAGGCCTTATAGGGACAAGAAGGGAAAAAAAGACTAGACTACTGTACAAACAGCTTTGCAGTTTTATAGACGTGTCAGATAAATGTCACTTCTGAACAGCTAAATGACATACTAGGGGCGGAGGGGCCCCCGGTATAGCTCTACATTGCAGTGGAGTTAAGATATTTTCCTGGTTCGAGGTAGTGGCCGGAGCTCTTTGGGCGGAGACTGCATCAAAGGCTTCGAAGGGCACTTCAAGGTGGACTTCGAAGTATGCTCCGAACTGAACTCCGAATGGACCCCCGGAGACTTAGCTTCGAAAAGGACCGGAGGGGGGGTCCGGAGGTTGACTCTGAGGAACCCCGAAGGAAGCCCGGAGGCTTGACTCTAGAGGGCACCGAAGGGAGCTCAGAGGCTAACTCCGAAGAGAGCCTGGATGCTTGGCTCCGGAGGGCTCCGAAGGGAACCCGGAGGCTAGACTCTAGAGGACTCCGAAGGGAGCCCGGAGGCTAGCTCTGAAAGGAGCCCTGAGGCTAGACTCCGGAGGACTCCGAAGGGAGCCCGGAGGCTTGGACTAATTGCTGCTTGGAAATAACTTCGGTAGGAGAGATCTGCTTCGACTTCATGCTTTGGCAGTGTCAGGATCCAGGCCCGAGGCCTACGGGGGTTGACGTCATTTGGCCCCTGTTCAAGGAAAGCTTATTCCCCCAACATGTATGAAGCTTATATCCTTGCGGTCATGACTGCAAGCCTGCCACTGACCCCAGAAACAGGTTCTGTGATGTAGTTAGCAACATAAGTATTCTGATTATGACCCTTTGAGAGAACGAGGGTAAGAAAATGTAGTTTTTATAACATTTGTTACCCAAATGACATTTGCAGTTATATGTTGACTATAGGCTAAAGAAATATTTCAAAACAACTGGCTAAATTGCAGACACTATGCTGTTCTTAGAAGGATAGCAAGAAGCATAGAATTCTACCATAAGCATTCCTACAATTATGTTTCTTAAATACACTAATACACGACCTCTATTAATTCAACACATGCCACATAGGGCAGTATTACATAGATCTATCCCACATCTCTTCAAAGTCGAGGTCATACATAGCACAGTGCTCCCCGAGTGTTTGTGCTTCAAACATTCTAGCCAGTTCTTCATCAAGGAATACATCTGCCCACATCGCGCTGTCCTCACTCCTGTAACCTGATTCGAGTAGCGAGTTAGGGTCCATAAGCTCCACTTGGCAATTCAGGGATGTCTGATCCAGAATTTCAGCTAATTCATCTACCCTGCGAGCCACCCCTATCATCAGTGAACCATCCGCATGGTCTTCATCCGTGTAGCAAAAAGACGCAGTTTCTTGAAGCTTCTTAGATATATCTTGCATCTGAGACACAACATACTTGAGTGTTTTTCCAGTTTTTCGTTCATCTAAAAAATTAAATAGAATTTCATAAGTTTTTTGGGAATCATCTCAATAGGGCAGACAAGATTAGCATCCCAGGGCACAATTAGCATCCACAATATTTCATACTTGCAAGCCATTTTTTAGAATGCAAACCTGACGGGAGGAAGCCCACGAGTCCTCAGCGCAAACGGCGGCGGCACGAGCCTGATTCAATGCACATACAACCTTCTTTTCCACATTTACCACGGATTCAAGAACATCGTTACCTAAAGATTGTGTGGCGCAGAGGTCACCGGCGACCTCGGATGCGGCGAATGAAGCACTTACGGTGTCACGGGCAGCATCAACAGCTGCGGAGCACTTCATGGCATAGAGCTGCGCGACCTCTTCCATGGCGGAATCCATGGTGGCTAGGAGCCTAGGACCAGGAATCTAGGGTCACAAACCCTAGGTATAAAGTGAGATTCGGAGGCGCGGCGCGGCGACACTGACGAGGTGAGGCGACACGGTCGGCGCGACGACACCAGCGGTGCAGCGTGGGGTGGGGGTGGGGCGGGGGGGTGGAAGAAAAGAGCGAGGTTCGGAGGCGCGGCGCAGCGAGGCGACACGGGCGGCGCGGCGGGGGGTGGGGGGTGGTGCGGGGGGTGTATTTCTATGGAAGAAAAGAGCGATATGCAAGGAGGGGCAAAACCAGTAGGAGAGATTGCTAACGCTGTTCAGTGGAGCTCAATGCCAAATCTTCAAAGTCTCCACCATTATAATGTCATATTTGCAATTGACGTCGTTGGGGTGCCGTTCTTGTGAAGCCCACCGAAAGTGGTGCCATGTATGCAAATATCCCCTTAGTTGAGTCTATCGAGCTTAGTGCAACCACAATGGTATTGTTTCAAATAATATTAAAGTGAAACTTATAAAAAGTTAGTATTTGTTATTATTGTATGTACAATGAAAAAAACAAAAAAGTAGTATTAAAGTGAGTCATATTTATAATGGGATCCACAAAAAGTTATCACTTTATGGCTTATAGTTACACCTTATGCTTATGGTGTATTTTAGATTTTTTTGCCTATAGTCCAATTACCCAATATGTAAAACTAATAACAAAATTATACTTAATACTTAAGTCTATTTTTTCATGCAATATTGTGAATGCCCGGCTAAGCTACCGGCATCGGATAGCTTGTTTGGCTGGCGAGTTGCTCGTAAGACAGCTCAAGCTAGCTTTGTTAAAAAACTGATCTGAAATGTTGACTCGAGCTCCCTCCTTAAGGAAATCAGCTGATTCAAATCGATCCGAACCAATGAGGATTCGAAAGTGTGTAGCCCTGGTGACTACTATGTACGTCGCGTCGTATCTGCCTAGACTGCCCTCTTCCTCCGATCGCATGTTGGACAGTTTGGTCCTAGCGTAGCGTGCGCGGTGGCACGATCGCATGGCAAGGCCGGCGCTGAAGACGGTCACCACCACAAAGGATGAGTTCATCTTCCTGTGTTCCAGCGGCCGCCTCAAGGATGCACTCCGGCGACCTTTCCGCGACGTCCTCTGGTCGGACGCTGCCGGCCTTTTCTCCCACCTCTTCCGGGCTTGCCGCGCCCTCCCGCCCCTGCGCCAGCTCCACGCATTCGCCGCCACCTCCGGTGCTGCCAGTGACCGCTTCACCGCGAACCACCTGATGCTCGCGTACGCCGACCTGGGCGACCTCCCCGCTGCCCGCGATCTGTTCGAGAGAATTCCCAGGAGGAACGTCATGTCTTGGAACATTCTGGTTGGGGGATACATCAAAAATGGCGATCTGGAGAGCGCGCGGAAGATGTTCGACGAAATGCCCGAGAGGAATGTCGCTACCTGGAATGCCATGGTCGCTGGCCTCACCAACCTAGGCCTTGACGAGGAGAGCTTGGGGTTCTTCGTTGCAATGCGGAGGGAGGGGATGCATCCCGATGAGTTTGGCCTTGGGAGTGTGCTTCGGTGCTGTGCCGGGCTTAGAGATGGTGTGTCCGGCCGGCAAGTCCATGCATATGTCGTGCTGTCTGGTCTGGACAGGGACATGTGCGTTGGGAGCTCGTTAGCTCACATGTACATGCGATGTGGCTATCTTCAAGAAGGAGAGACCGTGCTCCGGATGCTCCCTTCACTTAGCATTGTGTCATGCAATACCATAATCGCTGGAAGGACACAGAATGGAGACTCAGAGGGGGCACTAGAGTATTTCTGCATGATGAGGAGTGTTGGTGTGGCTGCTGATATGGTCACATTTGTGAGTGTGATTAGTTCTTGCTCAGATTTGGCAGCTCTTGCACAAGGTCAGCAAATTCATGCACAAGTAATCAAGGCTGGAGTCGACAAGGTTGTGCCAGTGATGACTTCTCTTGTGCATATGTATTCTCGTTGTGGGTGCTTAGGTGACACGGAACGAGTTTTCTTTGGTTATTGTGGATCAGATCTCTTCTTTCTCAGTGCAATGATCTCAGCTTATGGGTTCCATGGGCATGGGCAGAAGGCAATTGAGCTGTTCAAACAGATGACTAATGGAGGGGCAGAGCCTAGTGAGGTCACTTTCTTGGCCTTGCTCTATGCTTGCAGCCATAGCGGTCTGAAAGAGGAGGGCATGAATTGCTTCGACCTTATGACTAAGACTTATGGAATGCAACCAAGTGTGAAACACTACACTTGTGTTGTGGATCTTCTTGGGAGATCAGGTTGTCTTGACGAAGCACAGGCTCTTATCTTGTCAATGCCTGTGGCTCCTGATGCGGTCATATGGAAGACATTATTATCAGCTTGTAAGACCCAGAGGAATTTTGACATGGCTGAGCAGATAGCAAAACGTGTCATTGAGTTGGACCCTCATGACTCTGCCCCTTATGTTCTGCTATCAAATATTCGAGCTACCAACAGGAGATGGGGGGATGTCAGTGAGGTAAGAAACACCATGAGAGAGAAGAACGTGAGGAAGGAGCCTGGTGTCAGCTGGGTGGAGCTTAAGGGTAAGATACACCAATTCTGCACAGGAGATAAAGCTCATCCAAGACAAAGAGAGATCGATGAGTGTTTGGAAGAAATGATGACCAAGATTAGGCAGTGTGGGTATGCACCGGACATGGGTATGGTGCTCCATGACATGGAGGATGAGGAGAAAGAAGTTAGTTTATCTCATCACAGCGAGAAGTTAGCAATAGCATTTGCTTTTATGAGCTTACCTGAAGGAGTTCCTATCCGGGTGATGAAGAATCTACGTGTATGTGATGACTGCCACATAGCTATCAAGTTAATGTCCCAGGTAACTGGTCGAGAAATTGTGGTCAGAGATGTAAGTCGTTTTCACCATTTTAAAGATGGCAGATGCTCCTGTCGTGATTATTGGTGATGGGAGCAAAACTATGGTGGCAATTTCTTTTGCATCTGCTGAGAGGAACAAGATCCACATACCTGGTTTATGAACAATCTGAAGCAACCAGATCCATCTGATGCCCCAGCAATCAATTGAGCCTCACTTGGTGCCATACTACTCCTCGTTGCTAGCTGTCGGTCGAATAACCAATAACTGAGCTGTCAGTCATATAACCAATAACTCAGATCGGCTAGCTAGTACACACATTGGTATGAACCTGAAAATGCAAATGTTCGATGGTATTTGGTTGTCACTTTTCTAGTGGATCATATACATACATGTCTGGCTCGATTTCCATACAATGCAATGTTATGAGAGAACTTTGACCATTGTCACCAAAAATCTGCCTTGTTAACTTATACACTTGGGTTGGAGGCTGGGTCTTCACCAGGAACAAAAGAACCACATTTTCCTTTGTTATTTTTAAACATCATTAGCACTACTTTGCATCCTTGCTGATACCAGCCTATTGGATTAACTGATCCATAATATACTAATCCAACAAAATCTTCTTTTCGCAGCAGCTTTAGCTGTGGTGCTTTCTTCTCTGGAGTTTCTTTTGCTTGACCTTTCTAGTTTAATGTCCTTGGTTCATTGAGTTTTTTATATGGATGGAATCCTGTTGGTGATCACTATGACATTAACTGGACTGTAAAATTGTGTTGTTTTACAGGACAATGATGGAATCCTTGTAGGCTTGCCTGTTGTTGCAGAATTCTGGTACGGTGGCGTGAGAGATGATGACAAGGCTTGGCAGTTGATCGTGAATCCTTTGTCTGAATCTCACTTTCAGGCACGTATCCCGTGCCTCCTTTTTTGGATACTTGCAAGTATTACGGTGCTATCTTCTGTGTTTTTTTTGAAAGAAGATTTGGAAATATATCATTATAATTTTTATGATTTGAAAATATTTCATTGGTATATCTCTGATAGGTGAGAGCCATTGTAATTATTGACAATGACATTTTTAAATTATGGTTTGAAAATTCAAATGCAAGATATATTCACATTGATTTCTCTTTTATTGTAGAAGTTCGTCAATATAATGTGTTGTCATGCTCAATCTTTTGGCTTCATCGTGTATGCCACTACAGTGTCTTTAAACGAAGCTAAATTCTGGGAACAGATAAACCAGAATAAACTCTGGCCAATTTATTCGACGCCGTTGATTCAAAGGAACATAAAGGACAGACATTTACATGTGACGTACAGTAGATCCCCTCAAAAAACAAATCAGTGGTATGTACATCTTCTAAATTTAACACATATATATAGGTTAGAAATTAGTTATAATGCTTGTGCATTGCTCCAGATTAAATATGATCATAATATTTATACACACACAATCAAATCTAATTGTAAAAGTGCAAAATAATAATGAGCAAGAAAATACTCTAAAACTAGCCCATAAAAATACAGACTAATATATAGTTGAAGGATTTTCACTTCCCACGATGATATTCAATTAAGACTATAACTCCATTACACAAATATATAAGAAATTTTTCTCCTACTACAAATACTACTCCTAAAATTATAAAGCAAACCTCCCTAAAACTCAATCTTGAAACTTAACGGATCCAAACACAACTCCTAATCATCTTATCAAATCCATATCTAACAATCACACCAAATTACATCCACCGGTTGTACAAAGGAAAAGAGATGAGGGTAGCACCCCAAATTACTTTGTTATTTCCTCGTTTAATTTTATTATTGCTATTAATTCCTAAAAAACTCCTATTGTGGTTATATGTTGGGATAGAGTGAGTGTCAACCTAGTCCATGTTCACCGATCCATGAGATGGAGAATACAATGATGTGAATTAGGGATGACAACTCTACCCGATTACCTTTTTATCCATGGGTAAAATCCCTATTAAGATTGGATATGTTCTTAATATCGTACCCAATGGATAAATGGGTATGAATATGAGTATTGACTATCCATACCCACTTAAAATGTTTACTTGTTAGTATATAAACACCAATCTGAAAATTCTAACCCTAGCCTCAACCAGTGCCCAACCATTGCCACCTCCATACCTCCTCTACTTCTCTCACCAGTAGCCCAAAAAACCTTGATAGCGGTGTCTACTCCACGGCGTCAAGGTGAGCTCTAGCCTCCAACCCATCCCTCCCGTCAGCCTCAGGTGGGTGGGCACTCAGTGCTATCTTCGACAAGCCCCAGTCACCCCATCCCCTATCGATCTCCAATCCCCATGAAAAGCGGTGACTACTACCTGTCACAACTGAGGCAGTGGTAACAACTCTCGGCGATGGCAAGGAGTTGAAGACAGAGGAGTTGGAAAGCAGTACTGTGGCTGGAGCGGCGGGAATGTTTTGATATGTGTAAATATGAAGGAAGTATGCCTAAGAAAATTTTGGTTGATCGGAAGTTCTGATTTGGAATCAGATGTTTCGATTATTTTCTGGACTCAAGTCAGAGAGCAAAAGTTGCTTCAAAAGTTCTGACGAGTCGGAAGTTTCGATTTAGAATCGAGAAAATGATCAGAAGTTCTGATATGTGTATCAAAAGTTCCAAGGTGGGTGAATAGAGATTGGATCTGTTACAGTGTCGTGTTGGATTGAGAGACCAAAAATACTCTATTGGAAGTTCCGATTCAGGATCAGAAGTTCCAATGTGGGTAAAACAGATTGGATCTGTTAGAGTAACAATCGGTTGTAACCGAATTGTTTGTTTCGAGATGCTAGCGACTAGGGGCTCTTGTGCCTATATAAAGAGAGGAGGAGGTCTAAAAAAAAGCTTTGTTGAATGATGTCAAGACTTCACTGAAAAATAGTTTTTCGATGAAAGATCTTGGATAGGCAGCATACATTTTGGGCATTAAGATCTATAGAGATAGATCAAAACGACTTATTGGTTTAAGCCAAAACATGTACATTGACAAGGTTTTGAAACAGTTCAAAATGCAAAATTCTAAGAAGGGTTTTATGCCAATGTCACATGATATTTCTCTTAGTAAGATTCAGTGTGCTGCGACACCTGATGAGCTAGAGAATATGAATGTGATTTCATATGCCTCCGCAATTGGATCCATCATGTATGCCATGTTGTGTACATGTCTAGATGTGTCATATGCTCTAAGTGTTACGAGCAGGTACCAATTGAACCTGGGTGAAATTAACAGGGCTATAGTGAAGAGTATCCTCAAGTACTTGAGAATGACTGAGGAAATGTTTCTAGTGTACGGTGGTGAAGAGGAGCTCGTTGTAAGTGGTTATACTGATGCTAGCTTTCAGACCGATAAAGATGATTCTCGATCGCAATCTGGTTTTGTGTTCTGCCTCAATGGAGGCGCATTGAGTTGGAAGAGTTCCAAGCAAGAGACGGTGACCGATTCTACAACAGAAGCTGAGTATATCGCTGCTTCAGAAGCTGCGAAGAAGGCCATTTGGATTAGAAAGTTTGTTTCTGAGCTAGGTGTTGTTCCCAATGCGTCCAGTCCAGTAGACCTCGATTGTGATAATAGTGGTGCTATTGCGCAAGCCAAGAAGCCTAGATCACACTAGAAGTCCAAACATATACTTCGCTGATATCACCTAATCCGTGAGATCATTGAGAGAGGTGATGTGAATATTTGTAAGGTGGACACGGATTTGAACATAGCGAATCCGTTGATGAAGTCTCTTCCACAACCCAAGCATGAGGCACACCTAAGCTCCATGGGTATTAGATACTTGCGTGAGTGAGTCATGTGTATGTGGAAGATGCTAGTAGAGTCTATGCTAATGTGTGAGGATAATTGTTATCTTGTTCCTTGAATAAATGTTGTTTACATTTGATTAATGAGTTGAGTTGATCACTTGTTATGTGAAACTATTTGTGTTATAACGATATTGTTTAAAAAGGATCCTTGATCTTGTCATCGTGCGGGACAATGATGACACATAGATTAGCACATCTAACTGATTGATGATCATGTTTCATAGATCATAGACATAGAGATGTCAAATCAGTGATGTGGACACATGTTGGTGAACATGGTGTTGGATAGACCCACTTGAGATACTACTGGGATTGTTATTGTAATGTGCCATCAGTTGTCATCTCAAATGGTGTACCTGCAGAGTCCTTAGACCTGAGATCGTCATTTGATTCTAGAATGCGTAGTGACACACTTAGATGCTTTCTAACACTATTCCGTAATAGGATAGTAATAAGAGTTGTTTTCAGGTGTGATGTGAAACATGTCTTGGGATGTGAGCGGTCAAGATGAAATTTACACCTCCTAATAATGGGAGAAACATCTCTAAGCCCCTCGAGGTATTGGATTGGAAAAGTGCATGGCCATGCCACTATGACTAAAGAGTTAGTCATGATTTGAATCTGATACTTGTTCGAGTGAAAATGTCGAGCTATCCAACAAGGGTGGCACGAATATCGCCTTGAGCTTGACTGATGTCATGTGGTAAAGGGACTGGTGCTTGTGTATATCAAAGGTTTAGTGAAAATTGATTTTGTACACTTCCGGGGGTCAATATGTGCTGCTATGTACCGCTATTGATCAGTGAGTCGAAAAAAGTTTTCGGTGAACAACCGTTGGTGTATGAATCTATTGGCTCACACACTTAAGGGGATGGATTCACAAACATGCTAAGAATTGGTTCTTGTGCAAGATATGGTATCGGAAGTTTCGATGAACCGGAAGTTTTGATTTAGAATCAGGAAAATTATACTGATCGGAAGTTTCGAGGTGGGCAAAAACAGATTGGATTTGTTATAGTGTCGTACTGGATTGAGAGACCGAAAATACTCTATCGGAAGTTTCGATCCAGGATCATAAGTTTTGACGTGGGTAAAACATATTGAATCTGTTGGCAAGACTCTGGACAAACTGAAAATAGGTTCTGGAGACCTATGGAAGGCGCAACAACTTAAAGAGTTTCATCATGTTAATGGGTTGTGTTTCAAATGTGGTGATAAGTATTCACCTACACATCAATGTATTGTGACTCAACCAGTTCAGATTCATTTAACTAAGGCAATAGAGACTGCAGAAATTTTATCCGGCATGGTATTGGATATGGTATCTACTGGCATTAATGGAGAGGATGACACTGTGACTTATATTTCTGTGAATGCCCTTGACGACCTTCATGAGTTAGGTACCATTCAATTGCAAGTTTTGGTTCAGAATCAACAATTGTTGTTCATGGTGGATTCATGAAGTTCTCATAGTTTCATCAACTCAGTTGTGGTCGATCAATTACAATTGCCCATGGAATGCATTACTGCGTTAACAATTAGAGTATCCAACGACTCTCTCATGTCATGTACATATCATATTCCAAAGTTTGAATGGTGGATCCAGGGTAAAACATTTAGTCATGATTTGAAAGTATTAGCAATTGGGGGTTATGATGCCATCTTGGGCATGGATTGGCTCGAGGCTAATAGTCCAATGGAGTGTGACTTGGTGCACAAGAGTATTTCATTTTGGTTTAAACATTAGGAGATCACATTGCAAGGGGTGGTGTCTTAGTCAGAAGTTTTGGCCCAACCTATTTCTGTGCAGCAACTTATTAAGTACCATGATAGTAATGTAGTATGGGTTGTTGCTGTTCTCTAAGAAGTGCAAGATGACATTCAGACCACAATCCCTTCTGAAATTCAGGAAGTATTAGATCACTTTCCTGAGGTATTCCAATCTTCCACTCAATTGCCACTTCCACCGAGTCTTTGATCATGCTATATCACTGTTTCCAAGGACTATTCCTATTAATACCCGACCTTATCTTTACTCTCCGTCCCAAAAAGATGAGATTGAACGGCAAGTGACCGAGATGCTGACAATTGGCTTGATTAGTCCAAGCTATGGCCCCTTTGCATCTCCCGTGTTATTAGTGAAGAAGAAGGTTGGTTCGTGGCGGTTTTGTATTGATTAACACAAACTAAACTCGGTTATAGTCAAGAACAAATTTCCCTTACCAGTAATCGATGAGCTATTGGATGAATTGGGTGGATCACAATATTTCTCCAAGCTAGATTTAAAGAGTGGATACCACCAAATATGTATGTGTGAAGATGATGAACAGAAGACTACATTCCACACTCATCATGGTCATTTTCAGTTTCGTGTTATGCCGTTTGGTCTCACGAATGCTCCTGCTACGTTTCAATGTTTGATGAACTTCATTTTTGCTACTCACATGCGCAAATTTGTCTTAGTATTCATGGACGACATATTGGTGTATAGTGCTTCATTGGCGGATCATGTTCAACACTTAACACACATATTATCTATTTTGCAACAACATCAATTTTTTGTCAAACGTAGCAAATGCTCATTTGGGTTACGATAACCGGAATATTTGGGTCATGTCATTTCGGCTACTGGTGTGGCCACAGATCCTGAAAAAACTCATGTCATGAAGAATTGGCCAACACCGTGAGAACAGTAACTGAGTTGCGTGGATTTTTAGGCTGTTGGCGTGCTTTTTGGTCACACATTGAAACACGCACGACCTGAGAGATTTGCTTAACTCCAGTGCACGTCCTACGTCTTAGAAAAGGGTTTAGGGCTTGCCAATCAGTTTGACCCTGCAACTGATAAGGGATCGAAAAATACAAACATTAATAGCATAGTCGATCGGCTGGCAAGTCGATGACTATGACGTAAAAGATAAAGCCGTGAAGCATCGTGCGATCGGCCAGACGGACGATGGCCCGGATTAACCCAATCGAACAAGCACACCATTAGCCGATGGAGAAAAACAAGATGTACATATAGGCCGATGAGCACCCTTCGACGGTGAACATGATATAGAGATGAATTGAAGATAATCTATCAGCTTATACTCTGATAGAAAAAATAAAGCATACTAGATAACATATCTATATCATGGAAATCACCACAATAACTAGATCGGACCTAACCGAGACAGTAGCTAGTCATGATGATCTGAACAATATATCAACGAATCAAACAGACTTTATTTAGATGAACAGTATACGACATTAAAAAGATACAACAATAAGAGATGTCAGACTTAACCAATGAAGCCTCAAGCTATCAAACCCATATCACTTCAATCTAAGAGATCAAACCCAACTGATGCAGCCTTAGACCGAGCCAAATACACTGAGATCAACTGGTGACCGTGTTGTTTCACCGTTCTCCTCAAGAGATCGGACCGAACCGATGTAGTCATGAGGATACTAACCTAGTTGGCACGGAAGCCGAGGGTGGCGGCACTCACCTCTTCGCCGGAGATCAAATTGATGCAGCCCAGTTCCAAGAGCCCGAGTCCCGCCGAATAACCTTGGGGCACAAGGGTGACGATACGCCGATTGTAGATTGAACGAGAGTTAAACTTAACCTAACCTAGGGGATACATATTTATAGTCCGTAGACTTGCCGTTCAAGTAACCTATCAACCGATCTCGGATGTATCTATAATCAACTCTTGTCATTCCTATCTACATCGACTCTTCTTCCGATCATGCAGTTGTTGCGGACGGGGTTTTTTTACTTTCTTTGACCGGATCTTCCTTGACCTTTCGTTGACCATGCGACAACTAGTTGTGGGCTCTTGGGCCTTACCAAATCTTGGCGTCAACATAGGCTTAACTGGCTATTATCGTAAATTTGTTCGCCATTATGGTATCATCACTAAGCCACTAACACAATTATTGAAGAAAACTAAACGGTTGGAGTGGACTCCTCAAGCTAACTCAACATTTGAGTTGGTCAAAAAGGCCATGTGCATCACTCCTATTTTGGCGCTGCCCTTGTTTGATAAACCACTTGCTATTGAGACCGACACATGTGACACCGGGATTGGAGCAGTTTTAACACATGCAGATCATCCAGTGGCATATTATAGTAAAGCATTGGGTGTGAAAATCAACTCTTGTCTATTTATGAGGAGTTTTTGGTAATTTTTTTGGATGTAGATCATTGGCAGTCATATTTACTCTGATGACCTTTTATGATATATTCCGATGACCTTTTATGATATATATAGATCACAAGTCTTTTTGTCAACTTGAATTTCAGCCTCTCACTTCTGACATGCAAAGGAGAGCAATGACCAAGCTCATTGGTCTTCAATATCAATTTCAGTATAAAAGAGATGTCAAAAATTTTGTCGCAGATGCTTTATCTCAGGTGTGACACCTGTTTTAGATGCAATCCATTTCTACCATCCAACTAGTTTGGTTACAGGAGGTGCTTAACTCTTATGTGGTAGATCCTATGGCCCAGAATTTACTATGTGAGTTGGCAGTGTTAGGCATCAATCCTCAAGGTTATACATTAATAGAGGGTCTCATTCGACACAAGGAAATAATTTGGATTGGTGCTAACTCCGCGCTCCCAACCAAGCTGATCACTACATTTCATTCTTCTGTATTTGGGGGTCACTCTGGTATTCAAGCTACATATCAGAGGTTACAAAAGTTATTTACTTGGCCCGACATTAAGAGCGTAGTGAAAGTTTTTGTGACTCATTGTAGTATTTGTCAACAATCCAAGCATGAGAATTGTAGCAGTCCCGGTCTGTTGTAACCCTTGCCCATTCTGAGTGGATCATGGTAAGACCTATCTGTTGATAGCAAAAAATGACATTGATGGTTGAAATTGTCAAAATATCAATTTTGGTAATTTTGGGCTGAAAATATGCCAGACTTGGCACAGGCCAGTCTGACCGGCCATGTAGGCTCGATCAGACTGGCCATGTGGGCTCGGTCAGACCGGCCCATCCTGAGTCCGATTGGGTTTAATTGATTTCAGGGTATTTTTATCTCTAATCAATTCCTAACGATCTGGACTCGTACATAAGTCAAATTAAAGTAGAAATTAAGCACAAGCACGTTGAGACCAACTCCTATAAATATAGGGGCAAGACCGATTCAAGGGACCCCCGAAACTCTAATAGATCCAATCTATTATTTACCTTGAATCATACTTTTACTTTTCAATCTACCTTCCTTGCCCTAGGATTAGTTTAGCCCGTACATCTTTGTGAGTTTGCGCTGTAAACTCTCCGTTTGCCACAGCATAATTACGGTAAGCCTTCTTGATTCGCTCGTGAATCACCCGTTTAATCCACGTAACAGATTTTTATCGGTTTTCATCGGTGATTTCGTCTCTAGGCCGAATTGCCTCTGATTTCCTGGTGTTTTTGCAGTGTTTTATCTTCTCCTTCATCACCAAATATATTCACAACGAACCATCTTTGTCGACGAGATCACCGGCAAACCGATCAGATTGATGCATCGCCGATCGGTCTGACCAGCCAACTCTAGCCGGTCCGATCGGGCCGTGCTGGCACAGGACGATCCGACCGACAACACAAGGCCGGTCTGACCACCAGGCCCTGGCCGGCCTGTTTTCTCTTTCGGTCGACCCGTGCGCCATCCTCACTACATCTCCGGTCCGACCGCCGCCTATAGGCCAGTCTAATCGCCACCTCCTTGTCGGTTTGACCAGTCCTGTTTGGCCGGTTTGATCTAGTTCATCTACACTCGGTCGATTGGATTACCCCTCACGGCGCGGTTCAATTGCCTGGTGACTCCACCCTCCTTGTCACTCTGAGGGGTCGTCGAAACACGATGTCGGCGTCGTGTCCAGCATAGGGTCATCCCTAGGTATCCACGCGTTTTTGGATCGTTGAATTGGCATCAGTGTGTCAATGTTTTGATCTACGTATTTTAGTGTCAACACTATCTATGGATTTCATTAAAGGATTACCAACTTTGCTGGGTTTCAATTGTATCCTGGTAGTTGTGGACCGATTCTCTAAATTTGCTCATTTTGGCCACTCAAGCACCCATTTAGAGCTGTTCAGGTGGCCAAGTTATTTTTGGATCACATTGTATCATTATATTGCCTACCTAAGTCTATTGTTTCGGACCGTGATGAAGTGTTCACCAGTTCCCTCTAGAAATATTTGTGGGAGCAAATGTAGGTTCCTCTTCAATTCTCTATTGCTTATCATGCTCAATCTGACGGTCAAATGGAGCGTGTGAATCAATGCTCGGAGATGTACTTGCGTTGTGCTACAGCCGTCACTCCGCAACGTTGGGCACACTAGTTACCATTGGCGCAATTCTGGTACAACACGATCTTCCATACATTCTTGCAGTGTTATCCATATAAAGTGCTATATGGGTCCGACCCAAGTTATTCTTTTGTGCCAACATTGCCGTCTTCTGGAGGTGGATCTCCTTCTGTTCTTGATGTTGATCAGTTGTTGCGCGACCGTCATCTTTTTTCGGAAATGCTACAGCAATAGCTCTTGCGTGCACAAGCCAGGATGAAACAACAAACTGATATGCATCGTTCGTTCCGATCATTCAATACAGACGATTATGTTTATTTGAAGTTGCAACCATATGCTCAGACTTCTGTGACTAATCGTCTGTATCCAAAACTATCATTCAAGTATGTTGGACCTTTTGAGATTTTGAGTCGCATTGGTATGGTGGCGTACAAATTGAAGTTACCAGCAGATTGTTTGATTCATCCCATTTTTCATGTGTCCCAGCTCAAGCAATTTGTGCCCAACAATGCTCCAGTCTTTGCTACCTTACCTTCTCCTGTGCAATTGGATTTAGCTAAATTATTGCCTATAGCCATTTTGGATCGCCATTTGGTTAAGAAAGGAAATTCGACACATGTTCAAATTCTTGTTACATGGGGCTCCTTGCCATCTGAATTTACTACTTGGGAAGATTATTATGTTTTACAAGCCCGTTTTCTGGATGCAAGTATTTGGGATGAAGAAAGTTCTCGAGGGGGCGACAATGTCACAACTGAGGTAGTGGTGATAGCTCTCAGCAATGGCAAGGAGTTGAAGATAGAGGAGTTAGCAAGCAACGCTATGGATAGAGTGGCGGGAACATTTTGATATATGTAAATATGTGTTGTAATAAGAGTGGCGTAAAACTCTTGAAAGCGTAAAGTGAAGCCGGAACCGCGGGGTAGGTGATATATGATCGGTCTGGGCTCCAGAGTGGGCAGCAAGAAATGAAATGATAACAGAATTCCCCTTTCTCTATGTCTTGGTGTCTAGAGTGTTCATCGGTGTGTTCGGACTTCTCCGACGATATACATCGACACTGGCTAGTCCATAACAACGAGCTCCGATGTTGACCCTATCCTATGAAGCCCCGCTGCGTGCCCTCCTGCCACCCCCCCGCACATAGGCCCCTATCGATGTCGCCTCGCGGCACTCTGAGTTCACCCACTTTGGTGTATACTCCCTCGGTGAGCTCCGGTGCCATCCCCATCCCCTTGCCCCCTGGCGTTGCCTCTGGTCCACCCCTATCTTGCTCCGGCCACCCCCGCACCACACAGATTGCCTGTGGGTAATGGGTATGAGTTTGCACTATCCGTATCCGTCATGTCCGTTTCTCATCGCTAATATTGTGAATACACGTGTGTTAGCCTATTTGTGTGACTGTGACACTAACAATATGCTTATATTTTAGAACTACAATTGTAACAAAGTTGTGTCTTCGAGATTAGTGAGAAAACTTATTGTAATGCCATTACAACCTTACCTCAAATAACACAACCCTACCCACATTAGCTGCTAGCGATAGTAACATCTCGGTCCTTGGTCAATCCATTGATAATACAACATGATACTAAAGAAATAAAGTACAAATGTATATAATATATATGTTTAGTCGAGTAGCACATGAAGCATTCAAATGTATATAATATATGTGCATATAATTAAGGAAACTACCAATGTTTTCAGTAGATAGCTGTGGCTTCTGTTTGCCTTTTTCTCTGCCTACCCTGCCCTCCGATTTGTAGCTTCTCATTATAATGCTTGCCTACGTAGTCACAAGGTAACTACATGTGACAAATATATGAATTCATTGAACTATTTCTTTCAAACATGCACCTAAGCATAGGGATGAAAATTAATCAAATACAGATGGATATTAGTGATATTATATTCTTTTTCATATTTTCTTAGAAATCGGATTTGGATTCAGATACTCTAGATACATGAGATAGATGGCAAAAGGGATAGATGAACATGGATGTTGATCTCATTGTTTGGTCTTGTCAAGTCAAAAACATGATTTGCCAAAGCAATTTCCATAATGATTTTCCTCCGCAAACATGGAAGCGATTACCTCCATGTCAAACCAGATTCTCATGTCTTTCATTTAACTACAAAGAAAAAAACTCTTTTTACCTTAGTAAGACGACAACAGACCCCTTCAAGGGTATGTGACAAGATTAGCTCGTTCTAGTGCCTTCTTGCCTTCTTCAGTCGAGGGAACTCCATCTTGGGACAAGTCATGTACTGCATAAGAAAAGTAGAATGATACCTGATATTAGATAGAGTAAATGAATTGCATTCTACAAGAGATGAGAAACATGTTTGAAAATGTCTAGCATCTGTAGTGTAAGACTGCATTTTGGTGCTGCCGATGAATTGCATTTTGGCATGCATCAGTAAAAACAAAGAGCAATCAGTACTAGCAACATCGGATGTACACAAGTTTTTTCTCAATAAATAGTTAGCCCTTTTATAGAGTCACTTCAAATATCACTCGAGTAGATCCAAAAGCAACTAATTTTGAATATGTGACACAAATAAGCAGCATGAGCAACAAAAAGAACATGAGAATCTAGCACTTAAGAGTTATTGGATATGTGGATTTAGGGCCACTTCATGGTAGCTCAAAAGCATACTAAGGTATAATCAGCAACATCAATAAAGTTCACAAAACACCATCAATTTCATAGAGAATAAAGCTTGCAAAGAACTCTAGACTGTCCAGAGTGAAGATTTGACAATGAATCCTCCAACAGGCAAACATCAATACAGAATAACATGGCAAATGAAATATCTGGTGGTGAATGCACATGATTAACCCATGGATATAATGTTACACTATAATTAACAAGTAGTCATACTAAGTGTTATATTCTCAAATCACACCCATGTTTTTGTTAGCAGCTAAGAGTAACCAGGAGTTGTACCAGACTTCCTAAACAAATCATTCAAGTTAAGCTCTATAAAGGATCGGCATGGTTGACACATATCAACATCCGGTAAGTTAATCAAAAGAATATTGGAGCCATGACTAATGTGACTGTAGCAAGCATCTTGATAAGAACATGAATCGATGGCCCTACTATGTATTTAAATGGATATCCAACCCTAGAGCAGAGTGGAGACGAAGAAGAAGAATGGGGGAGCATGTAACATAAAGGTTAACAAGAACCATGAACATCCTTCCCATCTAACACACTTGATTCCAACGGGTGTACCAAGAACAATTGTTGCAAATGCATTTAGGAGAGCACCAAGAACAATGGTTCACCGAGTGTATTTTTCTAGAAACTCTGCAAAGAAAACCATCAAACGATAGAAATGGGAGATGATATGTGGTTTGCCGAGTGCCGAATGAATGCACTCAGCAAACACAAATGTATGTAAAAAAGTGATGTAGTGTGGTGTCGGTGTGGTACAACGTGGCATGGCGTGGTGCTGCATGGCGCAAGGAGTGCAACGGCTCGCAATGACGGGGAGGGGGGTGCGGTGACAGGGACAGGTGTGGGGCACGACGGATATGGACGACGGTGGGGGCACGATGAAGAGGGCATGGCGATGAGGGTGGCGACGAGGCTCAACGAAGAAGGGCGGCGATGAGGACCGGTGCGGTAGAAAGGTGGGCATGTCGGTGGCTCGACACAGCAGAGGGTGATGAGCCCGACAAAGAGGAGCGATAGTTGTCGGTGGAAACGGGAGGGAGGAGGGTGGCAGCCAGAGGTGGGAGAGGAGGGGAGCAACACGATATTTAAAGAATGGTAGGTGAAAATTTGTCACGAGTTTGGAAAAATTGGCGTCGAAAATGAAAATTTTGGTGTTGGGTGAAAAAATTTGATTGCCTCAGCAAACATAAATTGTTTGTCGAGTGCCTCAATTTTACATTCGACAAACATTTTTTTAAATTTTGTCAAATGTGCTTTTCAATCTTTTTTCTTAATATTTCTGTTATTTGTTTTCAAATTTAGTGGGTAAGGCCTACAAATAGACTTAAATTATGATTATGATTTTTTGGATAATTTATTTAATTATTTCATGCACTTGTAATCCAAATTTGACCTGTTCCAATTTAAATCCTAGAAATACAATTAATGAATTAAAAATAGTAATCTGACCTAGAAAAATACCAAATTTTATATGATATAAACTATTTTATATTTTGATTGTAAAAATGTTTCAAATTCAAATAAACATCTAACCATCAATTTGATTTTAAATTCAACCCATTGTTTCTCTAAACATCCAAGGTGATAACCTTCTCAAAACATTTTTAAATTTTTGTCATAGTATCTACATATCATACCATAATACCATGACAACTTTCATGTTTTTAGACTTATTTTTATAATTAATAAACTATCAAGCTCTACATTGTCGATCGAGTATCGCAACCTAGATTTTTCACAAACATGAATATAATTTTGTTTACAAATTTTGGTTCATTATTTCATACACTTGTAGTTCAAATTTAATATGTTTCAATTTAAATACTAAAACTACAATTAATTAATTAAAATAAAAGCACTAAATTATTATATGGTATAAGCTATGTTGTATTTTGGTAGTAAAAAGTGTCTAAGTTCAAATAAAGATCTAACTATCGATTTGCTTTCAAACCTAACATATTCCTTCTCTAAACCTCAATTCCTCTATGGAGAATCTTTGGTTTCTTGTTATCCTACTCGACAACTTTATTGACACATATTTAGTTTTTTATCATAGTATCTACATATCATATTATAACACTATGGCAAGTTTCTTATTTTTCAGACTTTATTTGTTTTTTTAAATAAAAAATAATTAAGCTCAATGTTGTCGACCAAGTGTGGCAACCTAGTTTTTTAAAATTTCTTTAAATTTAGTGGATAAGACTAAAAATGGACTAAAAACATTTGGTTCATATTTTAGGCACTTGCAGACTTGCAGTTCAAATTTTACCTATTACAATTTAAATCCTACAAATACGACTAATGAATTAAAAATAGCAAACATACCTAGAAAAATGCAAAAAAATTACATAGAATAATACATGTTGTATTTTGAGTGTAGAAAAATTTTCAAGCTAAAAAACTGCAAATATCACATAGGCTTAAAATATTTTAAACATAAAATGATGAATATCCTAGGTGTTAAGTTTAACATTCAACATACGGTATGGAAGCAAGTTATTCTCATGATGCTGGAAGCTATTTGTGAATCTTAGTACAAACGTAGAAGAGAAAAAGAAAAAGAGAGCTAATCCAGAGCAATCCTTGCACAACTGCCTTCAGAAACTGCAATTATAGAAGCCTAATCACCCAGTCACTGAGCAAAATACAAAACATTGGCATCAAAATAGGAAGGAACAATTGACTGAACAGGTTCTGTGCATGCCCTATCGAGCATCGCTTGGGATCTCACCGGAGCAAACTAAACACCATGATGACAAGAGGCGCTTCCAAGACCTACAACAGAGTGGAGACGAAGAAGACGGAGGGAAAAGATATGCTCACTAGCAGTGTGTACTGTCCAAGATTTAATAATTTCAAACTTTATTGCATTTCTAAGGAAAACAATAAATACAAGACGTTCATCACACGACTGCGTACATACGACAATAAAAAGATAGCTCGTGGGCCACATTATTACACCAATGATAAATATAAAAGAAATATAAAAAAGATCTTCTCGATGAACACCTTCTTCCAGTCTCGCGTCTTGACTAGGACAACTACTCTAGACCGTCGTCCTCGTAATATGCTACCTTTGAAGTGGTTTCAACGGGAATGAGTACAAAAGTACTCAACAAGCCACCGAAATGTAGTATAATGCAAGGGTAATAACAAAGGAATGTATGTAGCTTGAATTGCGGAAAAGTACAATTTTGTTATTAAGCATTTAATGTGATCATGTTAATTATGCGGAAAGTAAATCATGAATCATGAAGCAACTTCTAACTCGAGTAGTACAAATAGTACTCCCCCACTCAACAATCCTTATAGGCCATCGATTCATGTACAATCATAAAAGTAAACTAACTGCGGTGAACATTGCGAAACCCGCTCTTGACTATGGGCTCGACTTTTCGAATAAATTATACTCTAATTAGAGGTGTACTACTGTACCCACAAGGCAAGAACTCGGCGTCGACCAAGATATCACCACGATACCCTGACCAAATCCCTACCATAACCTTCACCATGGAACGCACCAACTCAAGGTAAGCCCACTAGCTTGCACGCGAAACCCACAATGCTAACATACTTAACCTATCTTCCAAGTCTTTCAGACTACCAAGGGATGAGAAATATATTGGGGAAACATATATCAGAATCAAATGACTATTCTACGACTCATTCTTAGCTTATAGCAGTTGTGTCGATACTTTGGACACTAAATAATATTTAATAATAAAGATGACAAGGAAAAGAGGCTCAATAGCATGGCTTGGGTTTGCACAACAAGGTCGGGGGATCTGATAAATATAGAGTAAGGCATTTATTCAAACTAATGCATTTATATCCCATGGGTTATAACGATATTTCATTAAAACATGGGCTCAATATGATCAAAAATAGGGTTGTGACTTGCCTTGCTTAGCAAAGGGTGATGGAGGGACCTCAGGAAAGTACTCTGGCTCCTCGACGATGTCGTAATCTTCTCGGCACAAAATTCAAGAATAAGAAACAATTAAAATAAATAAAATAAACAGTACAAACATATCAATTAAATTGGCTAAAGTTGTAAAGAATAAAAATAGTAATTTTTGGAATTTGAATGGTAAAATTTGGAGTTAAATTGAAGAAGTTATGAATTTTAGAAGTTTAAATCAATTTCTGGAATTTATTTTCAATTTAAATCAGCCTCTAGTCCACGGTCAGCTAGGTCCACTGTGAACCAGCGCACTGTGCGCGTGGGCCGGGACGCAGATCACCTTCGGATCGGGATCTGGCGGCCATAGTACGTGCATGGGTTTTAAATGGAAATCAATGACTGGGATTAGAAAGTTTTGAACCGGTACGGATCAACGGCTGGCGAGCGCGCAGGGGGTTTAAGTGGCGATGGATGGTCGTGATTGTAGGATACTGGTTCGATCATTGTGGACGGACCAGATTAAACCAACATGTGATTTAAGCCTGACCATCCAGATCCGATCGCACGGTCGAGGTTCAATCCGGTACGCGCGATACAAGACGGCACGTGCCATTCATCTCCGGTGACGGTAGGGGGTGGCGACGAGCGCATCAGCGACGGCGATGGCCGGCGGTCGGATATAAGGTCAGAAATGGAATGAGAATAGCATGAGGGTTATTATTAAACCGGATTCGGGGGATGGCGGTGGTGGGGTGTAGCCGGCAACAAGTGGGGCAGCGAAGTAGCTTTGGGCGGTCGACGACGATGATGTTCCGGCGGTCGGCGGCACCTACGAAGGTGTGGTTGGGGACGAGTGTGCGTCAGTGGTCACGGTGGTGCGGTCGACGGAGTCGGGGATGGCCTCCGGTGATGGCGAGTGGTGGCTGGAGCGGGAGCAGAGGGGTGGCACAAAATGGGCGTGTTGGTGCTCTGAAATGCAGGGACTGGGGCAATTTCCTAGACGCTTAGACGTGGAGGGAGGAGGGTGTTTAAATAAGGGCTATCGGCGGCAAGTATGGAAGGTATATACATGGTAAGCCAAGGAGGGTTTCCTAAATTGCGTCGGTGAGCTTTCCTTGCATGAGAATCCAGTGATGCGGGATTGAACGCATCGACATTCAGGGGAAAGTGATCGCAAGATCACGAGGCTTATAATTGCGGGCTCAATTTAAGGAAAGGCGCACGGCGGAGACGGATTTCACCGGCTCGAGTTTCGTCTAGAGGGATTTGGGGGTGGCAGCGTGATGAAGAAGGAGCTAACGGGTGGGGTTGGCCTATCAGCGGGCGCGGACAGATGCAGGCTACGACAGTTGGTGCCGATCGGTGGGACAAGGCTATCAGTGGGAGAAGGCATGACGTGGGCGTGCTGGAGAGTGGGGAGTGGCTGACGTGCAATTTCTGCATGTCAGGTGGCGCGGGTGGGGATTGGGCCGGGCTAAGGGAAGATTGGGGTTAGGCGGCCCACTAGGATTTAAAATACCTTTTCTAGTTAAAATAATTATATAAATTCATTTATATTTTTTTAGCTATCTGCAAAGGTCCTAAAAATTTATAAAAATTCCCAAAAATTTATCTTGACTTAAAGAACCTAACATAATTTTCCCGACTCGAGATTTGAATTATTCCTTAAGGTTTTTATTTATTTGGGCATTTTTAGCTTCTTTATTTTCCAAAAATAATTCTTTTCATTAAAAATTTTTATTTCTCATTTAATTTTTACCTTTGAAAATTTGGGATGTTACAATCATATCCCCCTTACGAGAATCTCGTCCTCATGATTCGGAAAGGTTCTCGAATAACTCAAGGTACTGGGCTTTCAGTTCATCTTTTTCTCCCATGTAGCTTCCTCGACTGGGTGGTTACTCCATTGAACTTTGTAGAAATGGACCACACGACTCATGGTTACCATTTCTTTGACGTCTAGGATTTGAACTGGCTTCTCGACATAAGTCAGATCTCCTTGGATGTTGAGCTGCTGTAGGTCGGCATGCTCGGTGGATACTTGAAGACACTTCTTCAATTGAGAGACGTGAAACACATCATGCACTCCTGCCAAAGATGGTGGTAACTCCAACTGATATGCAACTTATCCTTGTCGACAAATGATCTGAAAGGGTCGAACATAGCAGGGAGCTAACTTTCCTCTCGTATTGAACCTTTGAGTGCCACGAAGGGGAGTGACTCGAAGATAAACATAATCCCCTTCCTCGAAGGCCAAATCTCTACGTCGGTTGTCGGCATAGCTCTTCTGTCGGGACTAGGCTATCTTCAGTCTGTCTCGGATGACTTTAACATTCTCTTCGGCTTCTCGCATGATATTTGTCCTAAATAATTGTGATTCACCAGTCTGATCCCAAAGATATGGTGTCCTACACTTACGTCCATATAGAGCTTCCAATGGTGACATCTATAAGCTGGCCTGATAGCTGTTGTTGTAGGAGAATTATGCATAAGGTAAACTCTTATCCCACATTCCACCAAAGTCTATGGCACATGCTCTAAGCATATCCTCCAATATTTGATTCACCCTTTTAGTCTAACCATCGGTTTGTGGGTGATACGTTGTGCTGAAGTTCAACCTAGTGCCAAGCTCTTATTGAAGGTTCTTCCAAAACATGGAGGTGAACTGACTTCCTCGGTCGGATACAATCTTCTTTGGAACTCCGTGTGTTGGACCGGAAACGGCGACCAGAGGGGGGGTGAATGGGAGCTTTTAAAAATTCGGGCTAAAAACTTAGCCTTCGGTTCTGTTCTGTCTTCTGCGGAACAGGCTTCGAACACAACCTTCGAAGGTCTGGTTCGGAGGTACTTCGACACCTTCGAACACAGGCTTCGGAGTGGCAAAAGTTTGAAGCCAAGAAGACTTCGCACCACTTACAACCCTCGAAAATCTACTCTGCTAAGTCAGTGCAGGCTCCGCACACGAGGTGCTTCGAGCAGGCTTCGCACTTCACCCTTCGCAAGAGTGGACAGCCCTCTGAGGACTTCGACCAAGTACTTGGCGACAGCAACGGGTGCTGGGCTTCGTACCCGAAGGTCTACACGCACACAAAACGGACCACGCTAAGGGCTTCGACACAAGAAGCACAACGGGAAAAGATCAGGGCTTCGCTAGTAAGCAGCGAGGTCTTGCCTCGTGTTACACAGAGCGACAGCACACTGACAAAACACACCTCGCACGAAAAACAACCTTCGCCTCAACAGGCTTCGGTGCACTAAACTAGCGAAGTATGTAGATCGAGCTCAAGCAAAAAGCACAAGGCAAACAGGGCTTCGCCGCTTGAACAAGGAACACAGAAAATGAACTCAGGATGTATTCAATCGAAGTGTGGCTACAGGAGCTCAACAGTAAATGCTCAAAGTGTTAAATGTTACCTACCGAGCCCCCATATTTATAGCCCACGGCTTCATCCTAAGGAAGTGACTACTTTACCCCTAGGGTTTACATCCATTTTGTCTCTACAGAACTAAGGGGTACAAAAGGTAGTCCACCTTTATTTTGGAGGCTTCTCTGTCAGCTGCAGAGGGGACAATGTCAGCCTTTTTCAGAACAGACAGTGTCAGCCTTTACAGAGTTGACTTCTGGAACCTCCCTTCGCACGCGAGGGGTGCGGAAGCTTCGGCGAGAAGCCTGCAGCCTGTTGGCCTTCGCTCTGCCGAAGATGATCTCCGATACAGTGACGGTTTTGAGCCGAAGCCGTCAAAGCCCTTGGGCCTTCGCACCACCACCTCCGGAGTGGATCACCACAGCTTCGCAGCTACTCCGAGCCCGAACACCGTCCGTCCGTGTACCGAAGCCATGCATGGCCGAAGCACCTCAAGTCATCCTCACTCCGGAGCTAGCCTCGCTCCGAAGTCCTTCACACTCCGAAGCCCCACCTTCGGAGTACCACCCTTCGAAGTCCCTCCTTCGTCCAAGGCCTCCGCATGAAGCATTCCATGAGCACTTCGTCGCAGTGTCTCACTCCGAGCACACTCCTCGACGAGCCTCACCCGGACCATGCCTTCGATGCGCCTCGACTTCTGAGACCTTCGTCGGGCCACCTTCGAGTGTCTCCCTCCGGAGCACACTTCGAACACCTTGCCTCCGCAGAGGACTTGTTCCACCAACTCCGAAGTCACTCCATTCGGAGTACCTTCGAAGTGCCTCACCTCCGAGGACTTTGTCTCGGAGTACCTTCAGCCGGAGCCACGCTCCGCACTCTCTGCCTTCACCTGGCACGCCTCGACCCGAGGACCGACCCGGACCACCTTCGCAGCCACCGTGACGGAGCTCCCCGCTCCCTTGGCATCAAACCACCCGCTTGACCCAAGTTCACCTGGCTCGAACCCTGTCCGTCGCCTCCGAAGTCCCTGCGCACCACAGACAAACAGACAAGTGTATCCAGTACTCCGGAGACCTCTCCGGGTTAGCAACCTTCGGCACACACTCCGGTGTACCGCCCAAAGTACCGAAGCCTTCGGTACGAACCCTGTCATCGTGTACTGCCGGACCCCTCCGACAGGTACACTCCGCTGCAACAGCTGCAGCAAGCAAACACCGAATCACCCTTCGGTGACACACCTCCGAACACCCTTCGGAGGTACCACCTCCGAAGCCCCTCCGGAGGTACCCTTCGAACAGAGGGTAAAATCCAGTCAATCACTCATCACAAAACACCGAAACCACCCTTGGTTTCACAATCTCCCCCTTGATGAGTGCATTGACAACCAAATTGAAGTTCAAGAAAAATTTAAAAAATTTCAGCACACAAGTGACCATAAAAACTCAAAAAGAGCCAAAGCATGTCACTTGATAAAAGAATTTTTCTCCCCCTTTGTAAAAGAGTAAAAGCCCCTTCGGCAAAACTCCCTTTGGATAAAAACTCCCCCTGAGTTGAGCAAAATTTTCTCCCCCTTTATGTCAAAAATCTCTCCCCCTTTGGCAATGCAAGCATCAAGGAGCATTCAAAAGATGCAAAGCTTCGAAATGAATAGAATTGCAAGGACATATAATGCAAAAATATGCCAAAATTAACACAAATGATCATGGGCTCAGCTCAATTTAACAATCTGTGAATCAAGATGATGGCATGTGATTTTGTCATTTTGAAGTGAAAGCATCACCACTTAATCACAGTAGCTAGACATGAAAGGCAAGGACTGCGCAAAGCTAACAAATTCTACCCTAGACAGACAAGTCTTGTTCAAAAGGAGCTGTGAAAGCAAACTTGATGATCAATTAATTTTGTTGTTCTTTTTCTTAATGCCAGGGGTTATTTGTTTGTCCACCTTATACTTTCCAATCAGGCCAAGCCTAGGCATGAAAGCCATCTGAAGCTTAAGGCGGTGATTTTGGCATACACTACACTATCCCAGTTCAGACCAATGTGCAATGGTAAGCAGTCTAGAATAGAGTAGTGCGACAAACCAACCCTCCTGGATCTTTTCATTTAAACCAGGCAAATCATGAATTTTTGATTTTGAAGAATTAAATTTTTGATGAGTATCCATGAATAAAGAACACAATTTTCAAGTTGCATATTTTAGCATTCAAGGAACATTGTCTTGCTGTCAAGTAGATAAAAGATAGCTAAAAGCAGTCCACCCTAAACAAGCTAGATACAAGATTATGCGGTGAGTAGGTTTTGATTTTTTTGAAAATAAAACATCATGCACAATCAATGTTCCAGACATATTTCATAGAGCTGAGCTGTCATGATTTCTTTGAATTAAAAGCAGGCATATAATAGCAAAAGATGTAAGTGCAATTCCACACATAATGAGCATATGCAAGACAATTAAAATCAGCTCCCCCTCACAAAATGCCGTAAGGGTGACAAATGCCAAGTTCCCCACGCAAGTAAGCAAACCGAGAAGCATCGAGGGGTTTTGTAAAAATATCGGCAAGCTGGTGTTGGGTATCAACATATTGAAGTTCAATATCACCCTTCTCATTGTGATCTCTGAGAAAATGATACCGCACATCAATGTGTTTGGTTCTGGAGTGCTGAACCGGGTTGTTTGCAATACAGATAGCACTAGTGTTATCACAGAAAAGTGGAACACTCTTATAATCTAACCCGAAATCCCGCAAAGTGGAAACCATCCACAAAATCTGAGAGCAACAGCTAGCTGCAGCAACATATTCGGCCTCAGCCGTCGATTGTGCAACACTAGACTGTTTGCGGGAAGACCAGCAAACCAGAGACGTACCCAGAAAATGACAAGTACCAGAGGTACTTTTCCTATCAATTCTACACCCAGCAAAATCCGCATCAGAATAGCCTCTAAGACATAAAGATGAAGACGATGAATACCATATGCCAAACTCAAGGGTGTGTTTGAGATACCTGAGTATGCGCTTAACCGCTTGGCGGTGCGAAGCTCGTGGTGAAGCCTGAAAACGAGCGCACAGACACACAGCGAAGTGTATGTCCGGCCTCGTGGCAGTCAAGTAGAGGAGGGAGCCGATCATGCTCCGGAACTCCTTCTGATCTACGGCTTCTCCATCTTCGTCAGGGTCCAATGCTACAGATGTAGCCATTGGAGTGGCGAGGGGCTTCGCATCGGACATGTCGAACTTCTTGAGCAGGTCCTTGGTGTACTTTGTCTGGTGGACAAAAGTACCTTGTTTGCTTTGCTTGATTTGCAACCCAAGGAAAAAGGTGAGTTCACCCATCATCGACATTTCAAATTCCCTGCTCATGGTATCTGCAAACTCGGCAACTAGTGCATGAGAAGAGCCACCAAAGATGATATCATCCACATAAATCTGCACTAGAAGGAAATCTTTGCCATGCTTGAGAGTAAACAATGTTTTATCAACAGAGCCCATCACGTACCCTCGCTCAAGCAGAAAAGACTTAAGTCTATCATACCAAGCCCGAGGGGCCTGCTTGAGTCCATACAGAGCCTTATGAAGTTTAAGGACTTTATGTGGGTACTTGGGGTTTTCAAAACCAGGGGGTTGTTTTACATAAACATCTTCACCTATGAAGCCATTAAGAAAAGCACTTTTGACATCCATTTGATAGAGTTTGAATCCCCGGGATGTCGCAAAGGCAAGCAAAATCCTAATGGCCTCAAGGCGAGCAACAGGTGCAAAAGTTTCAGTAAAATCAATCCCTTCTAGTTGAGAAAAGCCCTGAGCTACAAGTCTAGCCTTATTTCTAACAATTGTTCCATCCTCCCCTTGTTTATTTTTAAAAATCCATTTTGTTCCAATGAAATGAACATTTGGTGGAGGATCAACTAAAGTCCAGACTTGGTTTCTTTCAAAATTCTCAAGCTCTTCATGCATGGCATTGATCCAACTAGAATCAGAAAGTGCATGACTAACATCTAAAGGCTCGAAAGAAGCAACAAAAGCAGCATTAGTAAAATGAGCGTGAGAACGAGTTACCCTTTGATCAAGCTCACCAATGATCTGCTCGGGAGGATGCATCCTTTGGACATGATGTGGAGCCTCGCGGCGGGATGCAGTCTCCCCCTCAACTTGTGCGTTGGAGTGGTCCAAGATGACCGATGTTGAGGTAGTCGCTTCGGGACCTCGTGCCGAAGTAGTTGAAGCGGGGTCAGCTTCGGGGGTCGATGTCGAGGGTAGTAGGGGATCATCCTCGAATTCTCCGGGATCTTCGTCTTCAAATAAAGTCTGTTCCATGTCGTGTTCATTTGCCTGTTCAAAAGCAGAACTAACAGAGGGGGTTGATTCATCAAAAGTCACATCACATGACTCGATGACAGTGTTAGTTTCCAAGTTATAAACACGATAAGAATGACCATGAGTAGTATAACCCAAAAAGATCCCGTCAGAAGATCGCGACTCAAATTTATCCAAGTTACCACGTTTTAGGATAAAGCAGCGACAGCCAAAAACTCGAAGATGAGTAACCTTGGGCTGTCTCCCAAAACGCAGCTCATAAGATGTTAAGTTCAAAATTGAGCGCAAGAAAATTCGGTTTGAGATGTAACATGCTGTGTTCATGGCCTCAGCCCAGAATTTTCTAGGAGTCCTATGCTCATCAAGCATCGTCCTAGCCATCTCAACCAAAGTGCGGTTTTTCCTCTCAACAACACCGTTCTGTTGAGGAACCCGCGGAGCAGAGAATTGATGTTCTATGCCATGCTCCATGCAAAAGTCAACAAAGAGACTATTTTTGAACTCAGTGCCATTATCGCTTCGAATGAATTTTAATGCACCAGGGAGTTCAGTGAAAAGTCTCAAAGCCAAGCTCCGAAAGTGTGAAAACACTTCGTCTTTGCTGGCAAGAAAGAAGACCCAAGAGTAGCGAGAGAAATCGTCGACAATAACAAGTACATACCACTTGCCGCCTAAAGAACTAACCCGAGAAGGACCTACAGTGTCCATATGGAGAAGTTCTCCGGGTTGTTCAGTCATCACTGTGGTGACTGGCGAATGCGAAGCGGCAATCATTTTTCCATGTCGACATGGAGCGCAAACTAAATTCTTCTCAAACTTGAGCTTGGGCAATCCTCGGATCAAACCTAGGGCGCTCAGACGAGCGAGCAATTCAAAGCTCATATGCCCTAGTCTCCTATGCCACTTCCAAAGCTCAGAAGTCGAATGAGCAACAAGACAATGAGAAGAACCAGATGACTCTGAAAAATCAGCTCCAAAAACTCTCCCAACCCTAAAGATCTTACACACCACAACGCCATCAGAATTGAGCACTTGCGAAGTATCGCGATGAAATCGCACTTCGAAGCCCTCATCAAGCAACTGAGATACAGACAACAAATTGTATCCCAGGTTTTCAACCAAAGCAACATCTTTGAGAGTGAAGTTTGCGTTAATTCTTACCACACCTTTACCTTTCACTCTACTCCTTCGATTGTTTCCGAAGGTGATATGTTCCCTTTGCTTGGTTGTTGTGAGGCTGGAGAACCAGTTTGCATCTCCGGTCATGTGGCGCGAACAACCGGAGTCCATGATCCACGTGCCCTCCAAGCCTCGACCTGTCGCCTACACATGATAAGAACGCCTCGATCGCTCAGTGCTGGGGTGAGTAAAATAATGACGAGGCATCCAGCACTGAGTGACACGAGTAGTAGGCACAGTAAAAGTAGACGGTCTACGCACATAATAATCAGAATGATGCAAAGTGCGAGGTCTACCTACATGCAAAGAACGCAAAGCATGTTGAGGTCTCCTACTCTGACGAGGTACAAAGCTACTCGCCCGAGGTCTACCACCATATGGAACATGGTGAACACCTCGAGGAGCAAAACCTCTCCGAGAAGCACGAGGAGCCTCAAAAACAGGACGAGAGTAATACTCCGACTCATGCATACCTAAAGATGGGTAACGCATGTCCTGATAGCTCATCGCCTGTGCACGTCGCTCATCTTTGATGCGACGGAAACAGAAACCAATCAAATGACCCGCCCGCTGACAATAAGAACAATGAAACACTCTCCTGGGGGCACTCTCATGGGTCACAGGAGCAACTCTCACAGGCTCCTTGGGTTTCTTCTGAGTGGTTTTCTTTGGAGGATTTTTCTTGACAGGAGGTGTGGTTTTCTTTGGTGGATGGGTAGGCTTTTTGGCTGGAGGGGTGTCCAACAGAGCTCTCTCTTTCTCTAGAGTGGTGGGAGAGGTGAAAACAGTTTTGGTCTTACTGTCTGAAGCTATCCTCTCAAAACCCAAACCTAGAGCTACCCCGGCTCTGTCAGCACACAACTTGGTCTTGGCCAAGAGCAAATCCATCCTACCCTTCCCCTCAGTGCATTTGTTCACCACAGAAAGAAGGTATTCATTTTCAGACATGAGATTTTCAGCTCGCTCTCTGACAGTGCCTAGCTGGTCCTTAAGGGTAATGCATGTGTCACACACAGGCTGCACATCCTTAGAACTACCGGCCCTCTCCAATCTAGCCTCCAAATCATGAACATGCTTATCACGTAAATTAATGCTATCGCGTAATAAAGAGCAGTTCATGCAATCAACATCATGAGGTCTAGAATCCACCTCCAAAAGCTGCTTCTGTGCAGTCTCAAGCTCAGAAAGAGTTTGAGCATGTACAGAACGCAACTGAGCAAGCTCACTCATGACAACAGAACATGATTCACATTCAGCATCATCATATTTAGACTTAAGCAAGGCATATTCAGTAGACATATTTTCTAGCCTAAGTCTAAGGTCTTTTCTTTCTCTAGCGGCTTGCACAAGTAATCTATCCTGACCTAGCACTACTTCATTCAGTTCATCTAATTTAATTAGTAGCTGGTCAGATGATAGGTTTACCTCAGATGAGTCAAGCTCATCGCCGCTGTGATCGCTGTCGGCCATGAAGCAAAGGCCGGTGAAGTCACGTCCCTTCTTGTCCTTCTTGTCCTCCTTCCTTGGGGACTCCTCCTCCTCAGAGCTCGACTCCTCAGTTGAGGATGTGTCGATGTCGCTGAGAGCAGCAACAAATGCTCTGGAAGCGGCCTTGGCTACTTTCTTAGCCATCTTGCCGCGCTTGCCCTTCACAAAGGGCTTCCTCTCCTTTTTGTGGAATTTGGGGCGGTCACTCTCTTCTCTCTTCTTGACCTTGGGGCAATTGGCCTTGATGTGAGAGGTGTCGCCACATTCATAGCAGCCACTAAAACCACTTCTCCGCTGATCCCGTCTCTCATGATGAAAGCGGGTGAACCTCCGGGCAATGAGAGCAAGCTCGTCATCTGCTAGAGTATCCACCTGCTCCTTTGTGACGGAGACCAGGGAGGACAAAGCAAAACCATCTGCAAGAACACAAGTGCCTGATGTGCTTGGTTCTGCAGTGGTGCCACGGCTAGTGCTAGAAACCAATGCCAATGGCTGTGGCAAAGAGCTTCTGTGCACTGCAAGAGATGCCTTGGCAATCTCTGTGGACTTCAGCTTGCTAAAGAGTTCATCACAGGTTAGAGAGTCATAGCCTGTGGACTCCTCAATGCTGGATATCTTCACCTCCCATATGCTACGGTCAAGAGCATAGAGAAGCTTGATAGCCCTATCGTGATCACTGTAAGCAAGCGTCCCGTTGGATCGCAAGTTACTCACTATAGCATCAAAGCGCGAAAACATGGCATCTATAGATTCACCAGGTGCCTGCACAAACAGCTGATACTGTTGGTTGTAGGTGCTTTGGCGCCTGGCCTTGATCTGAGTAGAGCCCTCATGATAAATAGTGAGCGTTGTCCAAATTTCCCTAGCAGTCCTAAGGTGCTGCACCCTATCAAACTCACTCCGACTCAAACCAATGAACAGAATGTTCCTTGCCTTCGAGTTGGCAATATACTGATCTTTTTCAGTTTGAGTGGTGCGGGTATCAGGGATGGAGTATTGTGAGTCCACAATCTCCCAAATTGCATTTCCTTGGCTTAACAAGTAAGCCTCCATGCGCACCTTCCAGTATGCAAAATCTGTCCCATCGAACAGAGGAATTTTACTGCCTCTATCCATGTCGCCAACAGATCACAAAACCGGTTAAGGTCAACTGGTGATCTTAACCTGCTCTGATACCAATTGTTGGACCGGAAACGGCGACCAGAGGGGGGGTGAATGGGAGCTTTTAAAAATTCGGGCTAAAAACTTAGCCTTCGGTTCTGTTCTGTCTTCTGCGGAACAGGCTTCGAACACAACCTTCGAAGGTCTGGTTCGGAGGTACTTCGACACCTTCGAACACAGGCTTCGGAGTGGCAAAAGTTTGAAGCCAAGAAGACTTCGCACCACTTACAACCCTCGAAAATCTACTCTGCTAAGTCAGTGCAGGCTCCGCACACGAGGTGCTTCGAGCAGGCTTCGCACTTCACCCTTCGCAAGAGTGGACAGCCCTCTGAGGACTTCGACCAAGTACTTGGCGACAGCAACGGGTGCTGGGCTTCGTACCCGAAGGTCTACACGCACACAAAACGGACCACGCTAAGGGCTTCGACACAAGAAGCACAACGGGAAAAGATCAGGGCTTCGCTAGTAAGCAGCGAGGTCTTGCCTCGTGTTACACAGAGCGACAGCACACTGACAAAACACACCTCGCACGAAAAACAACCTTCGCCTCAACAGGCTTCGGTGCACTAAACTAGCGAAGTATGTAGATCGAGCTCAAGCAAAAAGCACAAGGCAAACAGGGCTTCGCCGCTTGAACAAGGAACACAGAAAATGAACTCAGGATGTATTCAATCGAAGTGTGGCTACAGGAGCTCAACAGTAAATGCTCAAAGTGTTAAATGTTACCTACCGAGCCCCCATATTTATAGCCCACGGCTTCATCCTAAGGAAGTGACTACTTTACCCCTAGGGTTTACATCCATTTTGTCTCTACAGAACTAAGGGGTACAAAAGGTAGTCCACCTTTATTTTGGAGGCTTCTCTGTCAGCTGCAGAGGGGACAGTGTCAGCCTTTTTCAGAACAGACAGTGTCAGCCTTTACAGAGTTGACTTCTGGAACCTCCCTTCGCACGCGAGGGGTGCGGAAGCTTCGGCGAGAAGCCTGCAGCCTGTTGGCCTTCGCTCTGCCGAAGATGATCTCCGATACAGTGACGGTTTTGAGCCGAAGCCGTCAAAGCCCTTGGGCCTTCGCACCACCACCTCCGGAGTGGATCACCACAGCTTCGCAGCTACTCCGAGCCCGAACACCGTCCGTCCGTGTACCGAAGCCATGCATGGCCGAAGCACCTCAAGTCATCCTCACTCCGGAGCTAGCCTCGCTCCGAAGTCCTTCACACTCCGAAGCCCCACCTTCGGAGTACCACCCTTCGAAGTCCCTCCTTCGTCCAAGGCCTCCGCATGAAGCATTCCATGAGCACTTCGTCGCAGTGTCTCACTCCGAGCACACTCCTCGACGAGCCTCACCCGGACCATGCCTTCGATGCGCCTCGACTTCTGAGACCTTCGTCGGGCCACCTTCGAGTGTCTCCCTCCGGAGCACACTTCGAACACCTTGCCTCCGCAGAGGACTTGTTCCACCAACTCCGAAGTCACTCCATTCGGAGTACCTTCGAAGTGCCTCACCTCCGAGGACTTTGTCTCGGAGTACCTTCAGCCGGAGCCACGCTCCGCACTCTCTGCCTTCACCTGGCACGCCTCGACCCGAGGACCGACCCGGACCACCTTCGCAGCCACCGTGACGGAGCTCCCCGCTCCCTTGGCATCAAACCACCCGCTTGACCCAAGTTCACCTGGCTCGAACCCTGTCCGTCGCCTCCGAAGTCCCTGCGCACCACAGACAAACAGACAAGTGTATCCAGTACTCCGGAGACCTCTCCGGGTTAGCAACCTTCGGCACACACTCCGGTGTACCGCCCAAAGTACCGAAGCCTTCGGTACGAACCCTGTCATCGTGTACTGCCGGACCCCTCCGACAGGTACACTCCGCTGCAACAGCTGCAGCAAGCAAACACCGAATCACCCTTCGGTGACACACCTCCGAACACCCTTCGGAGGTACCACCTCCGAAGCCCCTCCGGAGGTACCCTTCGAACAGAGGGTAAAATCCAGTCAATCACTCATCACAAAACACCGAAACCACCCTTGGTTTCACACCGTGTAAACACACGATCCTGGTCATGTACAACTCAGCTAGTCTCAGACCACATTACGTTGTCTTAACGACAATGACATGAGCTACCTTCGTGAGTTGGTCAATGATCACTCAAATATAGTCATATCCGTCTTGAGTCCTGGGCAGTCCGGTGATAAAGTTCATTCCTAATTCTTCCCATTTCCACTCGGGAACCTTAAGGGGCCATAGTAGTCCTATGGGCCACTGGTGCTCTGCTTTAACTCACTGACAGGTATCACACACTGCCACATATTCGGCAATTTCTCTCTTCGTACTAACCCACCAATATTTCTCCTTCAAATATTGGTACATCTTAGTACTCTCGGGATGAATGGAGTATAAGGTTTCACGAGCTTCTTTGAGAATGAGAGACTTCAATTCTAGCTTGTCTAGTACGCACAATCGGTTTCCTAACCATACTGTACCAACCTCATCTTCTGAGAATCCTGGGGCTTTTCCTCTCCTCATGTTTTTCTTGATTTCTGCAATGTCGGGATCTTCCTTCTGAGCTTCACAGATTTGATCTATCAACACGAGTCTTGCCTCAAGTGTGGCGAGGTATGCCCTTGTGGTGATCCCTACATTCAACCTTTCCATTTCTTTGTATAACAAGGAGGCTCGATCCTATATCATAATGTTGTTGCAATAACTCTTTCGAATCAAAGCATCTGCCACTACGTTTGCCTTGCTCGGGTGGTAGTGAATGCCTAAGTCATAATCTTTAATCAACTCCAACCATCTTCTTTGCCTGAGGTTCAGATCTGGCTAGGTGAATATATACATGAGGTTCTTATGGTCGATGAAGACTTCACACCTATTGCCAACAAGGTAATGCCTCCATAGCTTTAGTGCATGAACCACTACTGCTAATTCCAAGTCATGAATAGGGTAGTTTAATTCGTTTGGTCTCAATTGCAGGAGGCGTATGAAATTACTTTCCCGTCTTGCATCAGAACACATCCTAGCTCTTGGCGAGAGGCATCACAGTAAACAAGGAAATCCTTCCATATATTAGGCAGAGTCAATATCGGGGTTGATACTAACTTCTTGAGGGTATAGAAACTTTCTTCGCAGTTTGGAGTCCATTTGAATTTCACTTCCTTCTATAGTAACCTAGTCATGGGCTTCGCTATCTTGGAAAATTTGTCTATGAATTTGCGATAATATCCGGCTAGTCCCAGAAACCTCCAGATCTCGGGCACATTTGTAGGCTACAACCAATCTGTTACTGCTTCTACGATGGCTGGATCCAATGCTATTCCTTTTGGCGGTTATGACATGTCCTAGACACTTCACTTCAGATGACCAAAACTCACACTTATTGTACTTAGCATAGAGTTGATGCTCTCTTAACTTTCCCAAAGTCAAACGAATATGGGCTTCATGTTCTTCTGGTGTCTTGGAGTATATGAGAATATCATCGATGAACACCACAATGAACTTGTCCAGAAAATCCATAAAGACATTGTTCGTCATGTTCATGAAGAATGCTGGGGCATTAGTAAGTACAAATGACATCGCAGTATATTCATACAATCCATACCGAGATGTGAATGCAGTCTTCGGAATATCCTCCTACCTGATCCTTAACTGATGATATCATGATTGGAGATCTACCTTAGAGAAGACGGAGGCTCCTTTTAGCTGGTCGAACAAATCATCAATATGAGGTAGCAGATACTTGTTCTTGATGGTAACTTCATTCAGGGCCCTATAATCAACACACATTCTCTTGGTTTTGTCCTTCATTGCAAAAATGACCGGTGCTCCCCAAGGTGAGGTACTTGGTCTGATGTATCCCTTCTGCTCAAGGTCTTCTATATTACGCTTCACTTTTGCTAACTCATTGGCGGCCATTCTATACGGACGCTTGGAGATGGGCGTGGTTCTTGGAACAAGCTCGATCCTAAACTCGATGTCCCTCTTGGGTGGCATTCCTGGAAGATCTTCTGGAAAGACGTCCGGGTATTCTCGGGCCACGGGTACTTCCTCTAGTGCAATCTGGTGGAGTAGAGTTCTTCTTGGTCCTCGGGTAGCCATCTTGAAAGTGACAGAGGTTCCTTTGTTGCTGGTTACAATGACTGATTTGCTGACACAGTCTATCATACCTTTATGCTTCATCACCCAATCCATCCCTAGGATGATATGTAGGCCTCTGCAATCTATGAGAACTAGGTCCGCCAAAAATAGTATCTGTTGGATCTCTATCTTTATCCTTGGGATGTATAGGCTAGCTAGAGTCTTCTTACCGTGGGTGGCTATTAGCATAGGCTTAGTTAAACTAAGTACTTCCAACTCATTGATTTTCACAAAATTCTCGGATATGAATGAATGTGTTGCTCTAGAGTCAAATAAGATAATTGCGGGTTGTAGGACCGAGAGTAGCGATCAGAGGGGGGTGAATGGGTGCCTCAAAAATTCTTTCGAATTGATGGCCTTCTCCCAATACCCAACGCACCTCAAGAGTTAACCAAAAACTTAGACCCAAAACACAGATGGAAATAGTGCTATCACTCTCCTGTCAAATATGAACTTATGCGACAGTCTAAGAGATCATAAGCACTAAATATAATCTAGCCTAAAAACAACTAATCTCCTAATCGAAAAGACACCACGACCATGTTCAAAGGCAGAGTAAAATTGCTCACAGTGCAAGTATCATCTCCACAAAAATCTCATCAAAACACAGACAGTTCATCAAGCATATGCAGAACATTCTAGAAATTTCAAGCAGTTCACAATTGTGTGTAAACACAATATTCAACGCGTTTAATCAAGATCAAATAAATGCAGTGAATAAAATATGCCAGCAGTTAATTAAAACTATTTTAGAATATTCATAGATAGAAACAGTAGTGCACCAGAAACGAGAAGAGTGTTCTCCTGTTCACATGAGCATTTTATCAAACATCTAATGTGTGTGTTGTGCTGTGCATTCTGCCTCCAACAGAAAAACAACGTCTTCTAGAAGTCACGCGCACCGATCAGATAAGCACCAAGACAAATACTGATCTTCTGTTCACGGGCGGCTCTGGCTCCCTTCACATGCCCCCTCGCACGCGGGCCTGGCTTTCCTCGCACACACGCCTAACGAGCGAAGGCGCCGCACTAGCCGACTCCGCCGCCCACAGACCCGATACTCCAGGGAAAATCAACGAGCAGTATTCCTCAAATAAACCGGCAGTGGTTTTTTCAAGGAATCAAAAAATCGGAAAATAGCTTGGATGTGGTTTAGCCAGAAAACCGGAGCAGAGGAAAACAAAAGCTTCCGAGCGGCGGCTAAAGTGTTTCCAGGAGAGACAACACAATAGAAAAGTGATCCATTTTTTTGAATAAAGCGAAGGTTTGATAAAATGGATGAAAACTCTAGAGCTCATTTAGTGCCTTTATATAGGCAGCCCAAAAGTGGAAAAGACACATTTACTCCTAGGGTAAATCACACACACGCAAAAATAAAACCGTGGGCCCAATAGGCAAAATAGTAAAATCCTATAGCTTGTCTTGATGCGGAGCTTTCGTAGCAGCTACGGCTTCGCTTTAGGACCGTCGGATCTCTGATGGGTGTTCCAGATTGGTGCATCGGTTTTGCGTCGAAACCGACAAAGCGTCTGCTGTCTTTGCGCCGGGTATCCAGATTGGGCTGACCCGATTCTGCAGCTCCCTCAGCTAGGCAATCGCTCGCCATCCGTTTACCTGAGTCAAACCTAGTCAACAGACCAACAGATCCCCTGCTGTTCCTAGCCCATGTACTCGGATTGGGCCGGCCCAACTCCGTGGCCCCTCTACCCGGCAGTTGCTCATCGCCCGTGTACCTAAGTCACACGCGACCCAAGACATGACATGTCTCTTCTCCTCTTCATCTCCTCCCTCTCTTCATCTCCTCCCTCTCTTCATCTTTGACTTCCGTTGACAATCACTCATCACTTTTAGAGTCATGAGCCCCATGATCTTCAACATGGCTCCTCACAGGTATGGAGTTGGCAGTGAACATACCGAGGACAACTTCTAGGGCCTCTTGTGCTTCCTTGACGGTGATGTGGTTGACACGGGTGCGAATCGCTAGATTCGGTGCAGTCCCTTGCGGTCGCTTGGGGTGAGGGCATTAGTGGGCATAGTGTTCCTCCTTGCTGTAGTTATAGCAGACCACTGGCTTACCGTTCTTGTCCCTTAGGACCTTAGTCTTTATGGCAGAAGCTGGTGGAGCAGATGGAGCTGGTGGAGCTGGGCGGGGATTCCCGGTGCTTGATCCGCCAGCTGTGTATTGCGGCATGTAGACGCGGCGGGGATGGTAGCTGGGCGCATGGGGTGGAGGCGCGAAGCGGGGTCTTTGAGCATTCCCCTGGTGCTACTTGAACGCTATCATCTTTCTTTTCTTCAAATCCAACTTGTTCTGTTCTGTCTCTTGCAATATGGCTTTGTTCACCAATTTCTGAAAGTTGGTGTAATCTACAGCAATGAGTTGTATGGACATCTCATCCTTTAGTCCCCTCAGGAACTTTCCTTAACGGTCGGCGTCAATGCAGACTTCTTTTGGCGCGTACCGGGCCAGTCAGTTGAACTCATGGAGATATTCCGTGATGGTATTGCTTCCTTGCTGCAAGTCACGAAATTATTGTTGATTCAAGGTTATGATCCCAGCTAGCACATGGGCGGCCCTCATGGCCTTCTGGATGAGACTCGTGATAGTTGTTCCACCACTCTACGGTGGGTCCTTATAATTGGTGGGCGGAAAACGCCACTCGCTCCTTATCCGAGCAAGGCAAGAGGTCCAGCTTCTTGCCTATAGTCCTTAGCCAATCACCCTCCTCCATCGGGTTAGTGTTGCTGGAGAAAGTGGGAGGCCTCACGCGCAGAAATTCAGACAGTTGAGGTGCGGGGGGGGGGGGGGTGCAGAGGTATGATGGCGAGGGTGTTGCTCTTGATTCTGTTGTTGAAGTCGATTCAACTGGTTCTATTGTTCTTGCATCTGAGCTTTTTGTTGCCAAAGTGGGATGGTTGGCAGTAGGCAGTCCCGACTGTTGCACCCTAGTTGGGTACAACTCCTCTTTGCAGGTTGTTGGCAGTGCTGCCTTCATTGTAGTTAGGACTAGTGTTCTAGTTGTTGGCCATTCTGAAGATCGTAACATCCCATACATAATACAAAAATAGAGACTTAACATATTTATTAAAATAATCATCAATCCTCTTATTTTTTGTGGTATAAATAATGTTTCATCATTACAGCTCTTATTGTTCTGCCTATAGCACAAGTTGCTATAGGGCAGTACCACGATCATAGAAAAACAAAATAAACATCCATCGGGAGCTAGCGGCTATGGTTGTCTACTCGTCACCGGAGGTCCCTTAGGTACTCTCGGTGCTCTTTGATCCTCGGGTGGCTGGGTCCGACGTAATCATCAATCATCGACTTCATGGTGTCGATCGGTCCTTGAGCGACGACGCCTAAGTTGGAGGGGGGCATGCGTCCTCTCGGCAGTGTGGTCCTCTTCGGCCGAGGAGTAGGCTGCCAAATGGGCTTCTTTCGGCGGGGGGACAAGGGGCAGTAGCTTGGCAATCTCCTTCTAGAGCTCCATAATCTTACGATGGAGCTGGTCGTTCTGTTGGATAAGGCTCTTTCTCTCATGGCGGAGGAAGTCGACAGCGTCGTGGTGGTTGTCGACGTCGAGGTTCATCTCGGTGTGGAGGAAGTCCATGGCCTGTAGGAGCCTGGTGTGTCGGGCCATGACGGGGTCATGGGCGGAGTAGAAGTCGACGAATGTGCTGTGGTGGGATCCTAGCGTGTGCATTGACAGATGGTGGTAGGAATGTCCCAGATTCGATCGTCGTAGATCAGCCTCAACTCTTTGAGGGCCTGGAGAGCTGCTCTTTGGCTGGCGACATCAAACGTCGGCCCTTCGACTGCGGCGGTGAAGAGGGGCAGCTGGTCACCAGTGGCATGGATGGTGACGGAGACGTCGCAGTGGCCACATGCCTCCTCGGTGTAGATCCCATGAAAATCGGGCTCGAAGGCGAACCCGCGGAAGGTGACGAGCATCCGCAGCTCCTGGATAAACCCAGCATGCTCGTGGCAAAAACTGTGAATGTGATGATCCAGCATCTACAAAAATATTTTCAAGAGTCGGGTAGAGGAAAAAATATGAAGTAGGTTTTTAGGAAATAAGTTTTGTAAAAACTAAGTACTAGCAGTGTTGTTTGGCTTCCTACAGTCAAGTCATCTCTAATACCATCTTGTAGCGTCCGAGATTTAATAATTCTGGGCTTTATTGCATTTCCATGGAAAAACAATAAATACAATACGTTCATCACACGACTGCGTACATACAACAATCAACAAGTAGCTCATAGGCCACATTATTACACTAATGATAAATATAAAAGAAATATAAAAAGAGATTTTCTCAATGAACGCCTTTTCCAGTCTTGCGCCTTGACCGGGATAGCTACTCTGGACCGTCGTCCTCGTAATATGCTACCTTTGAAGTGGTTTCAACGGGAATGAGTACAAAAGTACTCAAAAAGCCACCGAAATGCAGCATAATGCAAGGGTAATAATAAAAGAAGGTATGTGGCTTAAATTGTGGAAAAGTACAGTTTTATTATTAATCATTGAATGTGATCATGTTAATTATGCATAACGTAAAACATGAATCATGAAGAAACTTCTAACTCGAGTAGTACAAACGATACTCCCTCGCTCAACAGTCCATACATGACATCAATTCATGCACAATCATAAAAGTAAACTAACTATTGTGAACATTGTGAAACTTGCCCTTGACCTTGGGCTCGGCTTTTCGAAAAGATTATACTTTGATCAGAGGTGTACTACTGTACCCACAAGGCAAGAACCCGACATCGACCAAGATATCACCGTGATACCTTGACCAAGTCCCTGCCATAACCTTCACCATGGAACACACCAACTTGAGGTCAGCCTACTAGGTTTCTCCGGTGCGCCAACGCATTGGACCAATAGCGTGCCCCCTTTTATGCCTCGTCGGTACAAGCCACCCACAGATGCCACTTGCCCCCTCCGCTTGGTGCATCAAGTTGGAACGCTCCATACTTCTAGTTAGGCCTTACCTATTAGACTTGTGGTTAGTATGGAAGTTCTTTGCAACAGATGCCGCAAACCGGTCCTTATAGTGCCCCGGGTGCGACTAACCAATGCCCTTGCTTGCACCCAAAACCCACCATGCTAACATACTTATCCTATCTTCCAAGTCTTTCAGAATACCAAGGGATGAGAAATATATCGAGGAAACATATATCAAAATCAAATGACTATTCTAAACCTCATTCTTAGCCTATAACAGTTGTGTCGATACTTTGGACACTAGCTAATATTGAATAATAAATGTGACAAGGAAAATAGGCTCAATAGCATGGCTTGAGTTTGCACAACAAGGTCAGGGGATCAAATAAATATAGTGTAAGGCATTTATTCAAACTAATGTATTTATATCCTATGGGTTATAGCGATATTTCATTAAAACATGGGCTCAATATGATCAAAAATAGGGTTATGACTTGCCTTGCTCAGCAAAGGGTGATGGAGGGACCTCAAGAAAGTACTCTGGCTCCTCAGCGGTGTCGTAATCTTCTCAGCATGCAATTCAAGAATAGGAAAAAATTAAAATAAATAAAAGAAACAGTACAAACATATCAATTAAATTGGCTAAAGTTGTAAATAATAAAAGAGTAATTTTGTGGAATTTGAATGGTGAAATTTGGAGTTAAATTGAAGAAGTTATGAATTTTAGAAGTTTAAATCAATTTTTAGAATTTATTTTCAATTTAAATCAGCCTCTCATCCACGGTGAGCCAGGTCCACCGTGAATCTATTTTCAATTTAAATCAGCCTCTCGTCCACGGTGAGCCAGGTCCACCGTGAATCAGCGCACTATGCGCGTGGGTCGGGACGCATATCACCGTTGGATCGGGATATGGCGGCTATAGTATGCGCGGGGGTTTTAAATGGAAATCGACGACTGGGATTAGAACGTTTTGAACCGGTACGGATCAACGGCTAGCGAGCACGTGGAGTGTTTAAGTGTCGATGGACGGCCATTATTGCAGGATACCAGTTTGATCGTAACAGACGGACCAGATTAAACCAACATGTGATTTAATCCTGACCGTCCAGATCCGATCGCACGGTCGTGGTTCGATCCAGCACGCGCGATACAGGACAGTGCGTGTCGTTCATCTCCGGTGATGGAAGGGTGTGGTGGCGAGCGCAGCGGCGATGGCGATGGCCGACAGCCGAATCTAAGTGCACAAATAGAATGAGAATAGCATGAGGGTCTTTATTAAACCGGATTCAGGGGCTGGCAGTGGCGGTGTGTGGCCGGCGACGAGCAGAGTGGCGAAGTAGATTCAGGTGGTCGACGACGACGGCGTTCCGGCGGTCGGTGGCACCAATGAAGGTGTGGCTGGGGACGAGCATGCGTTGGTGGTCACGGTGGTGTGGTCGACGCCGTCGGGGACAGCCTCCGGCAACGGCAAACGACAGCTGGAGTGGGAGAAGAGGGGCGGCGCAAAATGGGAGTTTGGATCAGGAGACAGAAGTCGATTCTACAACAAAAGTAGAGTATATCGCTCCGCTTCAGAAGCGGCGAAGGAGGTAGTTTGGATCAGGAAGTTTGTTTCTAAGCTAGGTGTTGTTCCTAGTGCGTCCAGTCCAGTGGACCTCTATTGTGATAATAGTGGTGCCATTGCGCAAGCCAAGGAGCCTAGATCACATGAGAAATCCAAACATATACTATGGCGATATCACCTGATCCGCGAGATCATTGAGAGAGGTGATGTGAATATTTGTAAGGTGCACACGGATTTGAACATGGCGGATCCATTGACGAAGCCTCTTCCACAGCCCAAGCATGAGGCGCATATGAGCTCCATGGGTATTAGATGTTTCCGTGAGTGAGTCATGTGTTAGTGGAAGATGCTAGTAAAGTCTATGCTAATGTATGAGGATAATTGTTATCTTGTTCCTTGAATAAATATCATTTGCATTTAATTAATGAGTACGACTTGTTATGTGAAACATTTTGCTTTATGACGATGTTGTTCAAAAGGGTCCCTAATCTTGTCATCATGTAGGACAGTGATGATACATGGATTAGTACATCCGACTGATTTATGATTGTGTTTCACAGATCATAGACATAGAGATGTCAAATCAGTGATGTGGACACATGTTGGTGAACATGGTGTTGGATAGACCCACTTGAGATACTGTTGAGATTGTAATGTGCCAACAGTTGTCATCTCAAATGGTGTACCTGCAGAGTCCTTGGACTTGAGATCGTCATTTGATTCCAAAATGCGTAGTGACACACTTAGATGCTTCCTAACGCTATTCCGTAATAGGGTACTAATAAGGTTTGCTTTCAGGTGTGTTGTGAAACATGTCTTGGGATCTGAGCGGTCAAGATGGAATTTACCCCTCCTAATAATGGGAGAGTCGTCTCTGGGCCCCTCGAGGTATTGGATTGGAAAAGTGCATGGTCATGCCACTATAACTAAGGAGTTAGTCATGTTTTGAATCTAATACTTGATCGAGTGAAATGTCAAGTTAACCAACAAGGGTGGCACATATCTCGCCTTGAGCTTGACTGACGGTGCGTGGTAAAGGGACTAGTGCATGCGTATATCAAAGGTTCATGAAATTTGATTTTGTACGCTTTCGGAGGTCAATATGTGCTGCTAGGTACCGCTATTGATCAGTGAGTCAGAAATTATTTTCGGTGAACAACCGTTAGTGTATGAACCTATCGGGTCACACACTTAAGGGGATGGATTACAACATGCAAAGAATTGGTTCTTGTGCAAGTGGGAGATTGAAGGTTATGCCCAAGAAAATTCAATGGATCGGAAGTTCCGATAGTGAGTATCAAAAGTTCCGGTTAATTTCTGGTCTCGATACAGAGAGGAATTGTTGCTTCGGAAGTTCCGATAAGGTATCGGAAGTTCCGACGAGCCAGAAGTTCCGATTTGAAATCAGAGGAATTTTGTAATGATCGGAAATTCTCATATGGTATCAGAAGTTTTGAGGTGGGCAATAACAGATTGGATCTATTGTGTGTCGTACTATGTCAGGAGACCTAAAATACCCTATCGAAAGTTCCGATACAAGATCGGAAGTTCCGATGTGGGCAAACAGATTGGATCTGTTACAGTTTTTAGGGTTTCGGGATAGGCATGACCCAGGGGCCCTCAGCCCTATATAAGGAGAGGAGGAGGACGTCTTGGGCACAACAATAAGCCTAGATTAGACCTAGCCACCCATGAGTTCTCTCCCCCTTGTTGATCTCAAACGTTGAGGTCAAGGATCCCCGTCTCTCACGTGTGGTGCTAGCACGCTGCCGTGGGAGGTACTCCATCCATGTACGTGTGGACTCTGTGGAGGCGTTGCTCCAATAGAGACGCTCGTGAACGTCTACATATGAACGACTACGTCGACTTCATCGATCGGATCGGTGAAGGACGACAAGGACGAAACAAGGAGAGGCTAGACGCGTTGCTCCAACATCTTCTTCCACTGCACCTAGCGTGTCTTGTGCTAGAAGGTACCAATCTATGATCTCACATGCGTATGAGCCTAGGGCCACAGGGCAGAAATTTTGAATTTGCCGGCTAGCGTAGCTCCCCTATTCTCCAACACGGTCACCACAAACTCTTTGTATTAGGAGTAAGAAGATTATATGCACTTGTGTACTTTTCACTCTACTTATAAGGTCCCAAGTCTCAAGTTAGTGATAGTGATGCATATCATTCAAAACCACAGTGAGTGACACAATGAATGTTTGGTGTATGTCTGGTTTGATCCTCTCCTGATAGTTGTGGTATCAGAGCTGTCGACCTTGGCAAGGTTTCCATACATCGTGAATGGTCCTAGTTTGGTGATATCCTTTGAAAAATTATGGAACTAGTTCTAGGATTTCAAATCAAAGGAAGGTTGTTGGCTCAGAACAGTGAGGGTTTGAGGAAGTCTTGATTGTCCTCTATAAAATTTTGGATCTCATTCTCACCATGGCAAGAAAGGGAAAAGGAATAGAGCAAGAGGTAGATGAATAACTTGCTTGGGTAGAAGAAGCGAAAGGAATCAAGAAACTATCTAGGAGATGCCAATCTTAATTGATGAAACTGCCAAGAACATGCACGAGATGATACAAGATCATGATGTTCAGCCACAACTCTAAATGGATACTATCTTACAGTCTCTAAAGTAACTGCAGGAATAGAAAGGAGAATTTGAAAGTTGCCAAGGAAAGGATTACAAAGATACCCTGGTAAATACTACAAATCGATCACCTTTTACACCATGAGTATACCAATCAACAACACCTATAGACTCTAATTTGCAAAGACATGAGGCTCTCCCAACTATGAATGGTGTTGATTTCCAAACACTGCCGATACATAGTGTTGGTACTCATATCAAGAGTTAATTTCTTCCGTGCCATTATAATTTGCACAGTTTTTGCCAATATGACATCAGTTTGTCAATAACAAATGGGAGCCACCACAGTCACGAATAGTGACATGTAGGTAATTCTTGAAAATTATAATGGCACGTGAGTAATTTTTCTTATTATAAACAGTATCCTCCACCAGTTGCACCATATCCTACACCTCATCATTTTTATCCACCTCACAATATGTATCCACCTCCATATGTGCCTTACCAAGCTAGTCCAGAGGCACGATATTACCAGCCTTGGTATTAGCCTTGGCAACAACCTCCTAAATGAAATGAATTTGCTCATGCAATTAACATAGGACCGAAATATGATTTTCCAATTTTTGATGGAGATAATCCTGAGGCGTGGTTTAGAACAGCTGATAAATTATTTGACTTAGCAATGACACCTACTGAATAGAAGGTAAATGTTGCATAAATTTATTTCACTAGAAGATTAGATCAATGATTAGACATGCTATGCAAACTGAAAATCTTACTTGGGCGCAATTTTGTAATATGGTGTTGGCTAGGTTTGCCTCATAAACAAAATATGATAATACTAAATCTTTTAGAGGATTATATCAAACAAGAACAATTGATGCTTTTACTGATCCGTTTGAGATCAAGATGGCCATGGTTAAAAGGAACAATCCCAATCTTACAAAAGATTATTTTCTGGATTATTTTGTATCTAGTCTAAAAAATTACATCAAGATTTCATTGAAATATTTGGAATTGAGGACATTGGTGCAAGCATACACACATGCAAGGAACTATGAGAATTCCATACCAGTCAAGAAGGCAAGGAATGAAAACTTTATCCAAAGGCCTAAACCATCTATGGAAAGTAAAAAAAGCAGTTAACAATTATCCTAAGAATGAAGGAGCTAATAGAGCTAAAACAATAAATTCAGGTAATGTTAAATGGAATGGAAAATGTTATAAGTGCCAAGAGCCTTGGGTACCTGGTTATGGAAGGGTGTGCAAGTTTGCCAACAAAATTCATTTGGTGACTATAAAAGAAGATGAGGTGAACACAATGGAAAATCATGAAGCGGAGTATAGTACTCCACCAGACAGTCTTGAAAGTAAGGAAGATAATGATCAAGGAATGATGGTTTTGATGCATGCTATTTCTAGGATGAGTTCTGAAGCAACCACTTTTATTCTTAATTTAAAGATAGGAAATGACAGAGTAGTTGCTCTAGTTGATAGTGGCAGCACTGCAACTTTTATTGATCCTACCATAGCAACAAAGATCAAATGTAGCCATGTAGGTTTAGTAATCATAAACCTATCAAGGTTACACTAGCTAATGGAGAGGTGTTGTGGACTGATGCAAAATGTGAAGAATGCAATTATTCTACCAAGGAGAAAATTTTACATCCAACATGAGAGTGCTTCCACTCAAAGGATATGATGTGATTCTAGTTGTGATTGGATATATGAGTTCAATCTAGTGGGGATTGATTTGAAAACCATGAAATATTCCATAACAAAAGATGGAAAAGTGGTGATATTCAAGGATGAAACTATGCCAAGAAAGAATTGTTTGGTTAACACTCACAAGTTGAACAAGCTAATGATACAAGGGTAGTGGGAGCAGTGATATATGCCAAGACATTAAGTACAATGCATGGTGAATCATTCAAAATACCTCACAAAATACAAGAAGTATTAAATCAATTTCCTGATGTATTTCAAGAACCCAAAACTCTACCACCTTCTAGAGATCGATGATGACCATAGTATTCCCTTGGTGTCAGGTTCTAAACCAGTCAATGCTAGGTCATATTGATTACCTTACCATCAGAAAAATGCCATGGAGGAGATAGTGGAACAATTATTGAAAACTAAGGTTATCAGAACAAGTGTTAGTCCTTACTCCTCACCGGCAATTTTAGTTAAAAAGGATGGAACATGGAGGATGTGTATTGATTTCAGACAACTAAACTCTACCACTATGAAAAACAAATGCCCGATCCTAGTGATAGATGCTTTGTTGGATGTGCTAAATGGAGCAAGGTACTTCTCAAAGATAGACTTGAGGTCTAGGTACCACTAGATCACGATGCAATCTGAAGATATTGAAAAAATAACATTCAACACACACTTGGGGCACTATGAGTTTGTTGTGATGCCATTCGGTCTTACTAATGTCGTAATATGTCGGCTACTTTTCAAGCAATTATGAACAAGTTGTTGGCATCACATTTGAGGAATTGTTTTTGTATTTTTAAGACATATTGATCTACACAACTTTGGATGAACATGTGAAACATTTACAATTAATATTGAGCACCCTTCGAAAGAGTTGGTTAAATGCAAAAATGAGCAAGTGTGTGTTTGGGCAAGAAAGAGTGGAGTATTTAGGGCATGTTATCAACAAGGATGGGGTGGCCACTAACTCCACTAAAGTAAAGGCAATACAATATTGGCCAACACCTAGAAATATCACTGAATTAAGGAAAATTGCCTTTACATTAGGAAATGCACAACATAAAGCCTTTGAAAAGTTAAAGGTGGCTCTTACCCAAGTTCAATCTAGTTTTAACACTGCTTGATTATTCTCAACCTTTTATATTAGGAACTGGTGCAAGTGGAAATGGACTAGGTGCAATCCTAATGCAACAAGGGATACCAATTGCTTATATGAGTAAAACTATTGGACCAAAGGTCCATGTTTGTTTATGATAAAGAAGCTTTAGCCATTCTTGAATCATTGAAGAAATGGAAACACTATTATCATCAAAACTGATCAACAAATGTTAAAGTACATTACGGAACAAAGGTTGGTAGAGGAAATCCAACATAAGTTGCTTATTAAGTTGATAGGCTATAACAATAGGATAGAATATAGGAAGGGAAAGGAAAACAAGGCAACTAATGCACTTTCTAGGATTTTCAGTAATGAGAAAGTCATGGCCATAACAGTTGCAGTACCAATATGGATCAATAATGTGTTAGGTACCTATAATGGTGATCCTAAATGCCAAGAACTTATTGAGCAATTGTGTGTTAATTCTCAAGCAGTTCCTAGTTTTTCCTTGCACAAAGGAATAGTGATGCATTAAAGGAAGAATATACATTGGACAGACTAGTAACTTAAAACAATAATTGATTATTACATTCCATGATTCATCTATAGGAGGACATTCTGGTGAAAGGGCAACTTATCAAAGACTGAAACTTCTATTTCATTGGGCTAGAATGAAAAAGAGGTAATTCAATTTGTCAAAAATTGTGCGGTATGTTAGAAAAATAAATCTGAAAACAGTCGTTACCGTGGATTACTAGATCCATTACCAATACCATACATGGCTTGGGCACACAAATCCATGAATGTTATCGAAGGATTACCTAAATCTGAAGGGAAGGATATTATTTGGTATGTGTGGACAGATTCACAAAGTATGCATATTTGTAGCATTAAGCCATCCTTGCCATGTGGAGGGGATTGTTGAGTTCTTCATGGATAATATATTCAGATTACATGGCTACCAATTACTATTGTCAATGATAGGGATAGAATATTTACAAGGTTGTTATGGCAGTATTTATTCAATGCAATGGGTGTAAAATTGAATTTTAGTAGTGCTCACCGTCCCCAATCTGATGGGCATATTAAGAGGGTGAATCATTGTCTAGAGAATTACTTAATATATATGACATCTACTAATCCTAAGAAATGGAAGTTTAAGCTGTCATTATCTGAGTGGTGGTACAACACATCCTTTCATACCTCACTAAACATGACTCCCTATCAAGCATTATATGGTATCAAACAACCAATTATCAGTGAAGCTATGATTCCTGATGAGGTAATTGAAGGATCTAGAGACATTTTACAAGCTAAATGGGCAGTGTTCATAGATTGTAAGGAAAGTTTGTTTAAAGCACAAGAAAGAATGAAGAAGTTTGCTAATAAAAAGAGATCTGAAAGAGAATATGCAAAAGGAAACATGGTTTACCTCAAGATGTCTTGCCCAGAATTAGGAAGGTGGCTTACAAGTTACTTATACCAGAGGGGTTCCTTACTTACTTTTACATCTGGTTTTCATATTAGCCCACTCAAGAAGCATGTTGGTTCTAAGGTGGTTCCAAGTACTAATCTACCACTAACTGATGTCGATGGAAAAAATCATCATCCACCAAAAACTATATTACTACTAACGCCAAGATTTGGTTAAGCCCAGAGCCCACCAAGGATGCCTCACGGTCAACAAAGACCAAAGAGGTCTGGTCAAAGAAGGTCAAGGAAGCCCGTTCATGACGTATGTGTGGCCGGATGAGAGAAGCCGATGGAGATAAAGATGAGAATAAGATGAAGATTATCCAGAATCGGTTAAAATAGGATGCTTGGACGGCAAGTCTTCAGACTATAAATATGTACCCTTTAGTTAGGTTTAAACACGCATCTCTGTCAAACAACTACTCGGCGTATCACCACCCTTGGCTTCCAAGGATAATCCCGGTGGGATTCGGCACTCTGAGCCGGGCTACATTGTTCTGATCTCCGGCAAAGAGGTTAGTCCCGCCACCCCCGAGAACCGTGTTGACTAGGTCAATATCCTCATGGCTGCATCAATTTTATCTCTTGAGGTGAACGTCGAAACAGTACGGTCGTCGGTTGTCCTCGGTGTATTAGCTAGGTCTAAGGCTGCATCAGATTGATCTCTTAGATTGATATGATCTAGGTGTGATAGTTTGAGGCTTCATCGGTTAGGTCTGACATCTCTTGCTATTGTATCTCTTTCATCATGTATACTGTTCATCTAAATAAAGCATGCCCGATACTTTGACATATTATTAAAATCATCGTGATTAGCTACTGTCTTGGTTAGGTCCGATCTAGTTATTGTGATGATTTTCATGATATAGACATGTTATCAAGCACGTTTTATTTATTTCTATTGGAGTACAAGTCGACAGGTTATCTTCAATTTAGCGCCATATCATACCCACCATTAGAAAGTGCTCATCGGCCCACATGCGTAAATTATCTATCTCATCGGCCGGTGGCATGCTCACCCGATTGGTTCAGCCATGGTCATCGGTCATATGGCCGATCGACATGACATTCCACGATTTCACTTTCTCTGCCACAGTCATCGGCTCGCTAGCCGATCAGCAATGCTACTGATGTTATCCTTTTTGTTTCCTTATCAGTTGTAGGGTCAAACTGATTGGCACGCCTTAAACCTTTTTCTGAGAACGTAGGACCTGCATTGCAGTTAAGAAGATCTCCTAGACAACACATGTATCAAAGTGTGACCAAAAAATGCACCAACACGCTTTTTGGCACGCCCGGTGGGACCATACTTCAGCAATCCGGCCATGGCAGGTGAACTCAACGATGACAACATCATTCTGATCACCATGGAGACTTTAGCTGAGGAACAGAGGGTAGAGGTACAGAGAAACGTTGACGCTTTCTAGGAGATGTGCATGCAAGCCTACAAGATGACTTGGGTGGGTCCTATCTTAAGGGATCTGTTGCCAAGACTAGCGATGGCCATGGAGACAAGTCAACCAACAGAAAGCCCTCATGTCGGTTTCCAGGAGATCATCGACAATGTGCTTCACCACGCGCTCATAAACCAATCTAGAACACTGGTCAACACCCTTCTTGGGCTAATCAAGAAGACTATTGATGGCACTATAGCCCACGAAGCACTACAAGGTCCTATGTATCTCCTCAATGCTCAGACCAGACTGCTACAGAACCCACAACACTCTCAGCCGGCTCCACAGCCGCAAGGGACGATGAGGCTAGATCAGCCGACCTTCTCGGTCGGCCATGAAAGAAATAGGGCGACCCAATCACTTGCCCCCACTCGGGGCTTTCTGTTGAGTTCACCGTATAACCTCGAAGGAGCTCCGTCGATGCCATTCTCAGCGGTTGGCTCCACGCCGATGGGACAGGAGGCCCCACAAGTCATATATGGTATCACAAGGAACGTGCTGCCAGCTATCGTGCCGCCTAGGGGGGCACCTAACGGTATCCCTCAAGGGTACCATAGGACCGTGAACTTTGGAGCGCGGCCTTATGGTGATGAGGGGAAATATAGATACAACGCTGCCCGACTAGAGCAATATCAGTAGGCCCCAATGCTTAGACAGTACCGAACCCTGGGATAGCAAGAAGATAACTGGGTGAATTAGATCACGAAGGTTATCAAAGATCAATTTGGGCTAAATCCCAAAGAACATGCGTACATGTATCGACGGCCATACCTAGAATGGTTCGATCGAGTACCGCTACCCGGTCGATACAAGATACCCGACTTCACCAAGTTCTTGGGACAAGACCCAGTCTCCACAATCGAGTATATCAGCCATTTACTCACCTAGTGTGGGGAGGCATTGGCTGACGAAGCACTAAGGGTATGGTTTTTCCCGCTTTCATTATCAGGATTGGCATTCACGTGGTTCGCTTCACTACCAGTGAATTCCATCAGAGGATGGGCAGATCTGGAGAAGAAGTTCTATCAATATTTCTTCGCCGGCATTCAAGAGATGAAGATCACCAACTTGATGACCTTGAAGCAAAGAATGGATGAGTCGGTGCAAGATTATATCCAGAGGTTCCAAGACGTATGGAGCAGATGCTACAACCTGAGCCTTAGTGATACCCAGTTGGTAGAGCTGGCGTTTTAGGGACTCCTGAACTCGATTAAGGAGAGATTTTCATCACGCGAGCTCGAGAGCCTCTCCCAACTGGTGCAAAGGGTATCGGCACATGAGAGCTTATTCCAAGAAGCCAAGAGAGACAGGTATCAGAAGAAGGTGACATACACTTAGGTATATCATTCGGTCTCTGACGAGAGCAGCGAATCAGACGCAGAAGTTGGTGTAGCCGAATGGTCCAATAACAATAAGCAAGTTGCATGCCCCTGGGTGAAACCGACCTATAAAGAGGAGAAGTATGACTTCGACATCAACAAGGACAATAAAATATTCATTCTATTGCTCAATGAGAAGCAGATCCAATTGTCACCTGGTCATGTAATATGACCTGTCGATGAGCTGAAGAAGAGGAAGTACTGCAAGTGGAAAAATTCCCCATCGCATCATACTAATGAGTGTAAAGTGTTTAGGCAACATATCCAATCGGCCGTGGAGCAGGGCCAAATCAAGTTTGACGATGGAAAGAAGCCAATGAACATCGACGGTCACCACTTCCTAGTCAACATGGTGCATGCGCATTACATTGGGGATCGGCGTACGAGGGGAGGTAGACGAAACGGTAGTAACATCACCTCATCAGGCCTCATCAGGAAGTACCAGAGGAGGTCAAAAGAGAGGGAAAATAGCGAAGACGGCCGTGGCTACTCGCGTTTCAACCCCCATTGGAATTGTGAATTCTTCAGGCTTTGTTGGAATGAGGGGTTGTGTCTACCATCCATAGATGACTGCTTGGGATGCAGTGCCAAATGCAGGACACAAGATGATAATCGAACACACAACACCAAGCTAAGGTCGTGCGATCGAGAGGCTGTGCACCAAACGTTGTCAGCCCCAAGGGTACCGGTGCTAGAAAGGCTCGGTCCCGTCAATCCCGAAGGAATCGACCAGATGGCCGATGACGACAAAGACATACTAGAGAAGTCGTATTGGTGTCCCCTGAGAACTTCACGAGGAGCCATAAAAGAAGGGTGCAGTGTCTATGGCAAAGAGAGGGGAAGGCGCAGATACACAACGAGCAAGCTGATTTGCCCCGCGGAATCAAGAGTGAATGGCGACCAAAAGATAAAGTCGATCACGACGATAAAAATGACACAGAAATAAACATGTTTTTCTTCCTCCCTACAGAGTATCGGGCATCCTGCGAAGATAACATGAATCATGCTGATACAATGGCTCAGTTGGTGTTGGCTCCATAGCCAGCAATATTTGATAAGCCGGAAGACCTTGAGCATTGGCACCTAAGACCTCTCTACATCATGGGGCTAGTTAACGGGAAGTTGATGTCCAAGATGATGATAGATGGAGGGGTGGTTGTTAACTTGATGCCTTATGCCACCTTCCATGAGCTTGAAAAGACGTCGGATGACCTCATCAGGACTAACATGTTATTAAGGGATTTCGGTAGCAACTCATCAGACACGATGGGAGTACTAAATGCATAGCTGACAGTTGGGAGCAAGATGATGCCGACCATCTTTTTCATCATAGAGGGGAAAGGATCTTACAGTTTATTGTTGGGACGCGATTGTATACACGCGAATTACTGTGTCCCCTCGATAATGCATCAGAACCTCATGTAGTGGGTCGACGATCAAGTGGAAATAGTTCCCGCCGATAAATCGGTTAACATAGCTGCAGCTGATTTATCAGAGTGGGAAATAGAAGGAGCCGTTTGTCTATTGGGAAAGGCTTGGGATGGTAATTTTCTAGAAGTGTCAAATGATGGCATTAACCCGATCAACGAAGAACTTCCTAGGCTCGTCCTGTAAAGGCAGCGACAAATGAGTGAAAGATCCCCCGATGAGAGCGGATTGAAGACTACCACGTCGGATGACCTAGGAAGAGGCCGAACGAGTATTCAAGGGAACATTTCTCTATCGTTCGGACGAAGCATGAACAAACGATGCCAATGGCATCGCCTTGAGATGGTCGATGCAAAGGCATCACCCTTAAACCAACATACAACACACAAAACTTAGAACCAAATCTTATAAAATTAATAGTATACCTAGGGTCTTTCAAATTACAAGGAAAAGTACACTACGCAGATCCAGACTAACGCACAATAGACCCTCTTCGGCTTCACCAAGACAACTCCATGTGAAGCATGGCCAATTAAGAGTGTCTTCCATTTATCCACGCCAAAAGAGTAGGGGCGCCGGCACCCAAATTGGTAGTGGCCGATATTAGCCTGTATCATATTGGCCAACTACTGGAGCTCACCAGGGGGTGTCACGATTGACCTCCTACGAAACGGGAAGGTCGATCAGAGGAGGTGAAAGGAAATCAGTAGAAGCAAGTAAAAGGGCAAAAACACTTACCTCGGGTCCTGCATCAGCGTCACCTGGGTGGAGTCGTTCCTAGTAAATCGATGAGGAGTGATTGAAGATATGTTGCTTCAATTCACCCCAACATCAGCGGAAGGCGTGGGAGGTCGCCTGACAGGTTGCCTAGGAAGCAAGGCGTCTAGAGGGGATCCCATCGGTCATGTGGGAAATGCGGTCCCACTCCAAGGCACTCATGACCCTCCCGCGAGTTCAGATCTAGCGAAGGAAAAACAAATAGGGCGGGAGCTAACCGCAGCCCAAGTACCTTGTGAAGGCCGATGGGTGATAAAACTCATAGGAGCACTGTCGAGGATACTCATCGGTAAAATCAATAGGAAGAAAACAGGGAAAGGTGGCTATTGAAAACATATGAAAGGATTCCGCGTTCGGGACACATCGGGCAGAACAAGCCGATAAGGGCATTCATACTCTGAATGATATCCAAAAGAAAACTAGATGGTCCGGTCGTAGAATCCAAGGAAATAACTCTTAAAGAAAACGACCAAGGTCACGGGAGATGAAGGAAAAGGAGGAAAGAATATCGCCACTTCACCTAGAGAAGAGCTGCGGCTATAGGTAGGAACGACCAATTCTAGAAAATTGGTGGGAAAGTATGAATGAGTGAGAGGGGCTCTTTCAATAAGATCGGCAGTATAAATATTGAGGCAAAGCTAGAGGAACAGCTGGGACCCTTGGGCTGGCCGATAAAGTTACCGACTAATAGGTTGACTAACACAAGGTGAAGGGAGCGGTAGGTGGCCCCAAGGAGGTAACGATCGAGGGGAACCTGCATATGGGGGTGATTTGTTCGGCTAAAAATTGAAACTAAAAGGTCGGGGCCGGAGCCGACACATAGAAGACAAATTCTTCCAACCAGAGGTTGAGGAAAGCAATATGTTCGCAAATGTCTATGGGGCCAGTTTTCTTGTTGTGCCTAATGATATATCAGCTCCATCTATCGGCCGAGCTGATGCCGAGGTTGTGGGATGGTTGGAAATGAAGAGAGAAGGGATTGGCTGGTGAATCAATGTCAAGGCAAGATAAGAAGAAGACGTCAAGGGCACCAGACCAGAAATAACAAGATGCTGCTAGCATTGGCTCATTCATGTACGGCTCAGCTAGAGAAAGGCTGATGCAATGACCGATGTCGATCTCATCCCAAAAGGCGTGGTAAGTAGCTAACACCCTGAGATACCAGTCATGCCAGCCAGGGATAGAAGAAGGAAAGGATTCAAAGCCTAAATCCTAGTCAGAGGAACACATGTGGGAATATTTTAAGGGTATCCAACAAGTCTCGGGATTTATGAAATCTATGGGGTTAGGATTGCCTAAATGACCCAGAAAGAAACTAAACGGATGAGTGACTATTGGAATAAAAACCTGGTTTCGTAGGCCCTACCGAAACAAAAAAAGTAGGATCAGAAAAGAAAAATGATGAATGAGTCAGGAATAAAGAAGAGAAGGTCATAGACTTACTTGAGGGATCGCATCAATGGTAGCCATTTTAGCACCGATGAGGTACGTGTTCAATGAAGAAAGATGGCGAGGGATGGCTGGCGCTAGAATGAACGATGAAATATTTGAGGGCCAGAACAAGTGATGGGTCGAAAGCGTGAAGAAGGAAGGTAGAGCGGGCGATACTTATAAAAAGACCGTGCGGATGGACGTTTGAGAAGACGTGGTAGTAGGGATAATGACTGTTGTTAATTTTGAATCATAGGCAGCCACTTAATGCTCCGAAACTGGGGGGCATGTGTGTACGCCAAGATTTGGTAAAGTCCAAAGCTCATCAAGGATGTCATACGGTCAACAAAGGTCAAAGAGATCCAGTCAAAGAAGGTCAAGAAAGCCCAATCATGACGTATGTGTGGTCGGATGAGAGAAGCCGATGGGATAAAGATGAGAAGAAGATGAAGATTATCCGAAATCGGTTAAGATAGGATGCTTGGACGGCAAGTCTTCGGACTATAAATATGTACCCTTTAGTTAGGTTTAAACACGCATCTCTATCAAACAACTATACGGCGCATCGCCACCCTTGGCTTCCAAGGTTAATCCTGGCAGGATCCGGCACTCGGAGTAGGGCTACATTGTTCCGATCTCCGGTGAAGAGGTGAGTCCTGCCACCCCTGACGACAGTATCGACCAGGTCAATATCCTCACGGCTGCATCAATTTGATCTCTTGAGGTGAACATCGAAACAATACAGTCGCCGGTTGTCCTAGGTCTATTAGCTAGGTCTAAGGCTGCTTCAGATTGATCTCTTAGATTGATGTAATCTAAGTGTGATAGTTTGAGGCTTCATCAATTAGGTCTGACATCTCTTTCTATTGTATCTCTTTCATGTTGTATATTGTTCATCTAAATAAAGCATGCCTGATACTTTGACATATTATTAAGATCATCGTGACTAGCTATTGTCTTGGTTAGGTCCGATCTAGTTATTGTGATGATTTTCATGATATAAAAATGTTATCTGGCATATTTTATTTATTTCTATCGGAGTACAAGCTGATGGGTTATCTTCAATTCAGCGCCATATCATACCCACCATTGGAAAGCGCTCATCGGCCCACATGCATAAATTATCTATATCATCGGTCGGTGGCATGCTCACCCGATTGGTTCAGCCATGGTCATCGGCCCTATGGCCGATCGGCATGATATTCCACGATTTCACTATCTCTGCCACAATCATCGGCTCACTAGCTGATCGGCTATGCTACTGATGTTATCCTTTTGGTTTCCTTATCAGTTGCAGAGTCAAACTGATTGACATGCATTGGACCCTTTTTCTGAGAATTTAGGACCTACACTAGAGTTAAGCAGATCTTCTAGGCCACGCGTGTTTCAAAGTGTGACAAAAAAACACAGCACCAACAATTACAAAGGAGAATGATTCTAAGAAACAATTAAGCAGTTGTTCAGTGGTTAATTAAATGGTTAAATTTACCTCCTGAGGCTGCATGGGAAGATGTATCATTCATACACGAGGTTTTTCCTCCCTTGATACAAGAGACTAAAAGAGGGGGAAGATGTCAGGATATGAAGATGGAGATATGAAGATGGAGAGAAGGTTGAATATATGGACGGTTCAGATGTTGTTCCTTTATGAAGATCTAAGGACTATGATCTTAGGAACCCTTTGTTCTTTATTATTTATGTACTAAGCTAATTATGTTACACTTGTTGACGTCATTGTATAGTGCAGGTTGCTTGTTATAAGCTAGCCATAGCCTTGAAGGCAGTACGAAGAAGAAAACCCTAATTCTATATCCTATTTTCTCATGCCTTTATCTTGTTCATCATTTTCTCTATTTTCTTGCAATTTCCATCCCATGTAACTACTGGTCAGATTTTCTCAAGGGAGAGGCAGGACTGCATCTTCAGGTCATGACACAATGGCGACAGCGGTACAAGGTCACCATGTTACCGCCACATTTTAGCCATCATCTATGGACGACAGATGTGTCAATCTCCATTAATTCATAGAAATCCCATAAATGTTATATAACACTCTTAAACTTGTATTATTTATTTAATTCTTTTCGCTGAGATTCTACCCTCACATGTGTTTCATTTTTCGGGATCTAGACTAGAAAAGATTGAAACCCATAGTTTTGTTATAACGTGAAAAATGATCATTTTTGGATCTCGTTTGCAAAAACTGTTTACACTTTCTGTGTGGTTCGTGTCAGTCTCAATCTGCGTGCTTGTCTAGCTTGGACCTGGTGATTATATTTCTGTTTCTAAATTTAAGTAATTCTGATATTTCTTAGATTCTTATATACATTAATGAGTGTTTAGATCCATTGATATATAGATAAATCTAGGAAATAACAGAATAACTTGTATTCAGAAACTTGTATTCAGAAACGAAATGAGTATATATCATTTTTCATCTCTTTCTTTTATTATCATCATAGACTAGTAGTGTGGATGTGGTAATGCTATGGTAAAATAAAAAATGGTAATTTGATAACTATGAACCTGTATAAATTTAACACATAATAGTCAAACAAGTGTTTATCTCAAGAGAGAATTGCAAAGTGGACCCCGATGTTTTACCGAACCTTTTTGCATATTTTGCATATTTACAATGTAATGCAAAACTATGCCATATTTGCAGCGCCGGTCCTAGGATTTTGAGGGCCCTCTGGCGAATTCGTGCCAACGGGCCCTCTAGACCATAAAACTTATAATATATAGATTAATTTTATTTATATAAAAGAGTAGCAAATTATCAACAACGAGAAATAATGTAGACTAAAAAAACATTACATTTGTACTTATATAACTAATATGATTACCTTAAATAAGAATAGAACTTCATCATATTCCTTGCTTCTTATAAAAATATATTTCTTCGAGATCAATAGTGTCCAAGATATCCTTCTCGATGGTGCACATAGCCAAGTCATTTAACCTTTCTTGTGACATAGTTGATCTCAAATAGTTCTTCAACAATTTCAATTTTGAGAAACTTCTTTCGGCAGAAGCTAGAGTCACAGGTACAGTTAAGAGAATTCGATAGGCAACTGAAATATTTGGATAGCAATCTGCATCCATAATAACTTGAGAATCTCAGGCGCTGACATCAAAGAATCTGGCAAGGTCACTTGCAACACCTTTAATTCTAACAAAATCGTTGATCTCAACATCAGATGAGTTATCATGAGAAAATTTATCCACAAAAATATTGTAGTGCGCCCAAAGATCAACTTCATCAAAGGATTTCAAATTTTCTGAATTGAACAAGAACCCAAAAACATTATCAAATGTCGTCATCTGCTCAAATCTAGTAGTCAATGAAGCAATTGCATTATCAATCATAACTAGAAAGTACTCTGTTTTAAAGGAGACCACAACAGATTGTTATATTTCCTCGTCTTCATCTTGTTCATCAAAATGTCTCTTTCTCGTTCGTTGACGTTTTGCAGGAAATATTGGCTCTATATCCAATTCAGATGCAATGTTTTTTGTTGTATCCATACTAGAAATGAAACCTTCATCTCTATACTTCTTAAAATATGATATGACACCTTCAATGTGTTTGAGAGTAGCATCTATACTCATAATTTTGGATTGCAACTTCTTGCAAACCATATTTATAGAGAATAAAATATCATGCCAAATAACCAAACCAACTAAAAATTCGAAATTCTCAAGTGCACTAACCAATGATTGGCATTCACTAACTGCCATTGGATCATCAGTTGAAGCCTTCTCTAGCGCTATTAAAGCTGATCTTATTTGAGGAGTGTGGAATCTGATAGCTTGAACACTTTTTATCCGACTTTCCCAGCGTGTATTAGACCATGACTTAACTGTCAATCCTGGAACACTGTCAACAAAAATCTTCCACCTTTTTGTAGATTTTGCAAATAGTGTGTATATACATTGGATAATACCAAAAAAAAGTTATAGCATGCATGCAAGATTTCAAATAGAACAAATAGTAAGATCCAAATCATGACATGTTATATCATAAAAAATTATAACATATAGAAGAAATTATAGTTTACCTGCAAGATTTTCCCATATGACAAAGAGTAAGATTCAGACTATGACATGCACACGGCATATATAGCGCTCTTGGATTAATTTCAAGCAAGCGAGTCTGAACACCTTGGTGTTTCCCCTTCATATTTGAACCATTATCATAGCCTTGCCCCCTCACATCATCAATTTTCAAATGAAAAGAGACCAATGCACTCTTTAATTCATTAAAAAGACCCAATCCTGATGTGTCATCTACCTTCAAGAATTCAAGGAAGAACTCCTCTACCCTTGGAACATTCCCCGACATATTGACACATCGAATAATTAGAGTCATTTGTTCTTCATGGCTCACATCTGGAGTACAATCTAAAATCACAGAAAAATACTTAGCATCCTTGATGATCTTTAATATAGTTTCTTTCACACAATCTGCAAGAATAGAAATCATCTCATTCTGAATTTTATGCCCAAGATAATGATGATGAATCTCACTATTTTGAATTCGCCTAATATGATCTTGCATCACAGGATCAAATTCACCCATCATTTCAAATGTACCGAGAAAGTTACCATTGTTAGGTTGATATAACTTCGCATTTGTCCCTCGAAAAGCCAAATTGTGCTTAGCAAGAAACTTGACAGCAGCAACGATTCTTACTAAAACTTGTCTCCAACGCGCTTTCTCCTTTGCAATTTCTTGTTGCCAATCATCATCAATTGTTTTATTTTTGCTCAACCTCAACTTAAGTTCATTCCGCATATTCATGTTTGTTATATGCTCAACACTATTCTCATGTTGCTTGAGTCTAAAAGTCAGATGTTTCCAATCCCTCAATCCATCATTTGCTAGCAAACTTTTATTCTGATCTGATTTAAACAATTTGCAGCAAAAACAAAAAACTTTGTCCACATGTTTAGAGTAAACCAACCATTTTCTATCAACCACCTCACCATTGCTTAATTTTCTAGAGTAGTAAGCATATGAGAAACGTCTATTGAGAGCATCCGTAGGAAACTCAAGATTCAATTCTCTCACTGGCCCTTTGTCAATCAAAATATCTCTATCCTTGTTATCAAGATTCTCCCAAGTTCTAGGATCAAAGACATCATGAAAAGAAACTTGTTGCGGATCATCAATTGAATTTTCAGGTTGAAAGGAAGGTTGTAGATTTTCATTCTCTATAGCATCATCTTGTTCAATTAAATTATCATGAACATGTTGTTGCTCTTCTTCAACAATAGGTGCTTCTACTTCTACTGGGTTATTATCACGCACAACACTACTTGAAGCTGAAAAAAACTTGTCTAAAGCACCTTGTTGTGATTGAACAAACCGTTCTTCTTGTCTTTTCGTTTTCTTTCTTCAGCCCCCGACAAATGTCTCTTGGGTAACTTTTTAAATTTCGAAGACCTAAATTAGAATAAAAACATAACTATATGAGTACAAAGTAAGTACTAAAAGTCTTCAATACTATACTAATAATTAATTTGAATAAAAAATGAACAAGCAAAACAATGTCATAATGTCAATACGACAATACCTAGTACCGACGCTAGAGGCGAACTGAATCTGTTCGGCGCTGACACGTTGTGTAGGCAGATTTCCCTAGCTCAGGCGACAGGCGCAGAGGTGCTCAGCGGGCGGCGGCTTGCCGGCTTCAGCGCGGCGGTGTCTTCGGTCTCCCGTCTCCATTGCGGGCTCGTGGCGTGCCGGCGTCCCCGCGTCGACGGCTCGACGCGTCGTGCTGGCTTCGTTCGTTGGTTCGTGTCGCCGACTCACCGTGAGCCCGTGACGCACGAGCAGCCGCCAAAGCCTACGTCACGATTGGCCGATTCCCGAAGACCCGGTCACCCGAACCGTCGCACAGCCAAAGCCAAAAAGGAAAAAAATCACTATATATATTGTCTTTGTATATGGGCTCGGGCCCCTATTCTTCATGGGACCTAGGCCATCGCACAGCCTGCCCCCCTAGGGCCAGGCCTGCATATTTGCATGCTTGCTTGCAGACACTCTTGTCCCATGTACAGCAGGCAACTCTATAAATTGCTAAGTTGCTACCAAGTGTTAGTTGATCTCAAAGGGAGACTGAGTACCTCTCTTGTTCCTACTCCCACACACATGCACAGGTCGTGCATGCCTAGGTCTCTAGCATCCTAATCGGGGACGCCCCAACTGATTCTATTAAGGGGGCCTATCATGCGACACATAGATAAGTGGAGGCTGGAGCCACAAACATGTTGTCGTTCGCATGCCCAAAGGCTTCTCCCTTCATCCCACCTTAGCCACCGATCTATGCCCATGTGCCAAAGTGGCGGGAAGCCTCCCCTCGACTCCTCTTCGCTGCTCACTGGATATCGCCAACCCAAGACACCACAACACTAGCCATGTGCATTACCCGACTAGTGCTAATCCCATAGATCCCTTAAGTGCAACCTATCACCAAGTAGTACAATAGTGCTAGTTAAGATCAACCATTCTAAAAAGAAAAATTAATCAAATGCTAACTACAAACACTACTACAAATCGCAACTGTAGTGGTGTTGGACTTTTTCACTGTAGTGGCGGACCATTAGAGGCCCGCCACTAGAGTGGCTGGTGGTGACGCCAACACCAGCGCTCGCCACTACTATTGGTAAAGTAGTAGCGATCGGTGCTGGCGTTAGCCCGAACCACCACTACTATTCTTTCTGCCACTAATGTGATGATGACATCAGAGATGACCGCCACTACTATAACGTCTATAAATGCCCACCTTCTTCCTCCCCGAGCCCGAGGCTACCGGAGTTCGCTTTTTTGGTCCGTACAATGGCGACAAAAATCTAGAAAAAGAGGGGGAGCCTTTGTTTTCGTTTATTTTGAAGGATTTCGTTCTAGGAGGTAAATCCATGCCAAATATCACATTTATTTTGTATTTAATCATGTATATAATGAGTTATTAGCGTTTTACTAATTTAGGGTTTGTGAATAGAAATTTTCAAATATTCTTCAATTTATAGTGTTTCTTTCTCCCAAATGAACAAATATGACCCTCCTCATAATTATTCATCACTTGTATAAATTTTTATGTCGTTTTAATCTCTTTTTAATTTGATTTTTGATTATAGATCTAGAGTTATGTTGTTTGGAGAGAAAAACCAATGTAGTTAATTTATTTAATAATTTTTTTCTACTTAATACATAGTTTGAATTAAAGCATTTTGAATTAATGTTGTTATGAGAGATAAATCAATATATTTTCAATTTGTAAATTACTAAAATTAACAATAATGAATTTATTAATATTTTTTAAAATAATATGTTTTAGACGGAGCACAGGTCCTGGATGTACTCGTCCAACGATGGAGATGAGGTGACATATTTTAACAGAGTAACTGAATTTACTGAAGCTGCCGCACAATATGCTTCCCGTTAGAGTGAAACGACAATATATTGTCCTTGTAAAGTTTGTAAAAACGAAGCGATGTATCAATGTTCAGATCGTGAAACCATACGATTTCACTTGTTGAAAAATGGTTTCGTGAAGAGCTACTATATATGGACGAAACACTGTGAGACGGGTCAAAACCCTCCTGATGATTCTAATGTGCCAGAAGATGCTCATCAACATAGAAGAGGTTGTGATCATACATCCGACATAACACATGATGTTGATCAACATGATGATGATGATGACACCTTTGATGTGGAAGAACTGATGCGAAATGTTGCGCTTGCGGTGCTGTTGCAGAGAACTACAACGAAAGGCTACGATAACTTTGAAGCACTTGACAAGCATCGAAAAATCTTCTTTACGAGGAACGCCATGGTTGCGATAAGCAGTATAATGTGTTGTACACAACTCTTGAGCTTATGAAACTAAAGGCCAACAATGGATGGTCCGACACTAGTTTTTCAGATCTTTTATAGCTCCTAAAAAAGGTTTTGCCGAAACCCAATGGTCTGCCATCTAATACGTACCAAGCAAAGAAGATGATTTGTACGTTGACTTTGGGCGTTCAGAAGATTCATGCATGCCCGAACCACTGTATCCTATATCAAAAAGAGATGAATTGTTAGAGAGTTGCCCACAGTGCAATGCAAGTCAATACAAACGTGAAAATGACTGTGTGGAGGACTACAATGACCACCGAAAGAAGAATAAGAGGTTGCAGAACAGGAAAAAAATGTTATTGCAGACCAGCACGGATATAAGACGAAGAGGAAAGTTCCAGCCTTAGTAATATGGTACCTACCGATGATTGATCGCTTGAAACGTATGTTCTCTAATCCCAGAGATGCTGAACTATTAATCTAGCATTTCGCTGGGCGAAAGAAGGATGGAAAACTTTGGCACCCTGCGGATGCTAGGCAGTGGAAATCATTTGACCTAGCCCATCTAGGTTTCTCAGAGGATCCCAGAAATATCAGGATGGGACTTAGCACGGATGGAATGAATCCTTTCGGTGAGATGAGGAACCCACATAGTACGTGGCTGGTCTTTCTGTGCTTGTTCAACATTCCATCATGGTTCTGCCATAAAATAAAATACCTTATGCTCACTACTCTAATTTTCGGTCCAAAACATCCTGGCAATGACATCGATATCTTTCTAGAACCTTTGATGGATGATATGAAACATCTATGGGAACATGGTGTCTGTGTGTGGGATGAGCACAAGAATGAGCACTTCAATCTAAGAGCCATGATCTTTTGCACCATAGCTGACAACCCGGGACGTATGTCCCTAACAGGATAGGTTAAAGGAAAGACAGCATGTGTAGTGTGTGTGGACCAGACATAATCTGTGAATCTTCCATCATTCATTAAGACGATATATATGCGACACCGCAGATTTTTACCAAGAAACCACAAATATCGAAGAAATAGGAACCATTTCGACAGTGCAAACGAGCTTGGACAGCCTCCACGACATCGAGACGGCAAATTTCTATTCGAAATGGTGAAGAATATCAAAGTTGTTTTCGGAAAGAAGAGGAAGAAATCTGAAAAAATTTCAAAGGACACTGCATTTAAAAAGCAGTCAATCTTCTTTAGATATTTTCCCTATTGGAAGGAGTTGGAGATTGGTCATGCTATCGATACAATGCACGTTGAGAAGAATGTCTTTGAGAGCACCATCGGTATTTTGTTAGACATACCGGGCAAGTCAAAAGATGGACTCAAAGTATGAAGGGACCTTCAAACTCTTGGAATTAGACCCGAGCTTCACCCACGGGAAAGGGCCAATGGAAAATTTTCCCTTCTGACTGCTAGTTATAACCTCACAATCGACGAGAAAAGATCAATCTATAGGTGTCTACATGGAATCAGAGTTCCAATAGAATTCTCAACGAATATAGAGAATATTGTCTTCGTAGAATATTTGAGGATGAGCGGCTACAACACTCATGATTGTCATGTTATGCTTGGGCTATTCCTCGCCATCGCAGTAAGAGAATCAAACATTCATTTCTGAAGATGGTGATAACATGCATGTGTCACTTCTTCAACGTCATATCAAAGAAGATCATTGTAACACCCCAAGATTTAAAAGAAATAAAATAAAAGAAATATATTAATAAAGGAATTTCTGGATTTTATTATTAAAGAAAACTCCTAAAAGAGCCCTAATAAAGCCAAACAGAGATAAATATTCAAATTTTGGACTTGGAAAATTTATGGAATAAACTAAAGGCCAAAACATAATTTCAGGAATTTTTACAAATTTTTATCAACAGTGATTCAACCCTTAATCAAATAAATGAATTACTGGATTTATTTTAATCAAAAAAAACAGATATAAATCTAAATGGGCCTCAACCTTGAATTAGCCTTCAGCCCAGCCCAACCCAACCTTGAGTCACTGACAAGCGGGACCCGCCTGTCAGCGCACTCCCCCTCACTCCTCCCCGCGCCCGCACTCCGCCTGGCCCACCCGTCAGCCTCGCTATTGAATTCCCCCACCGTTGATAGCCCGGGCCCGTCTGTCAGCTCCCTTCCTTTTTTATTCGCTCGCTGACAGGTGCAGCCCACCTGTCAGGACCTTCATCCCGATGGAAGGGGATCTCTCCCCTTTCCTTCCGGTGACCCCCTTTCCTTCCCTCGCCGCCGGCCGCGCCGATCCGACTGGATCCGCCTCGGACACCCTTCCCTGGACCCCCATGATCCCTTTCCACCTATAGGCCATGCGCTTTGGGGATTATGGAAGTCGGGCCGAGGAAATGGAACCCTCGCTGGAGAAGGTCGGTTTCCTTCCATTTGGTCGTTGCCGATGACCCTATAAATACCCCCCCCCCCGAGCTCCGCCTTCAGCCCACACCGCCTTAGCGCTAGCCTGTGCGATCCAGAGCGCCACCCCCTTTTCTCGGGATTCTCCTCTGCTTCAACTTCGGCCGCCGCTCGTCGTCGACCCCGGTCCCCTCCGTCCTAGCCGTCGCCACCATCGTGACTGTCGGAGCTCACCCGTCGTCGGCCACCCCTCGGTTGGTCGTGGAACCCGCCGGATCGCCGTCGTCGTCAAGCACCCGAACGCCCCCGCCATCTACCATCACCTTCGGTCGCCACCAGTCACTCGCCGTCGCTGTCGAAGGTACCATATTGATCGCCATCTTCCCCTCTCTCCATTTCCGGTGAGATCTAAGCCCGTAGGCCCCCGCTGCCGCCATCGCCGTCGCACCCGAGGCCGCCGTCGCCGAAGACAAAGGGGGTACTTGCCCCCTTATGCCCGTGCCGTGCCGGATCGCATCGTGGCCGTCCGATCGCGATCGGAGGGCTACGATTAAATCCCTTCGGGATTTAATCCGGGCCCTCGGATCTGGTCAAAGCGGTACCATGTGATCTTGGCCGTTGATCGCTACTTAAAAGGGTTGACTCAATCTGGTGCGTCCATGCGTACCGGTTCGATGCAATCTAATCTGGGCCGTCCATTTTCACTTAAGCCTTCCGCCTCGTGCCTGATCACTGGATCCAGATCCAATGGCTTAGGACGATCTGGTTCACGCGCACAGTGCGCCTGTCCACCGTGGATTTGGCTCACCGTGGACTAAAACCCATTTCCAGTTTAAATAAAATTCCAGAAATTGATTTAAACTTTGAAAATTCATAACTTGCTCATTTTAACTCCAAATTTTACCATTCCAATTTTATTAAATTCAGCATTTTATTCTCTACACATTAATGCTATAAAAACAGTATGTTACTATTGCCCAAAATAATCTTATTAATTAAATGAATAAAAACTCCTTAGGATTAAAATTGTTAATTCATAAAATAAATTGAGAACGGCCTTAAAAACTAATCTTTAATGTTTTTCACCAAACCTCAGGATAATAAAACCTTATTTCACATAGTAAAACTCATAAACTTGTATGTTTATCCTTTTGTGATGTTTTATCTGTTTATTGAATGCTATGTTTATTTTTCCGTATCGAGAAGACTACGAGTTCGTCGAGGAGTCGAAGTTCTATCCCGAGGTTCCACCTTCACCCTTTGCTGATCAAGGCAAGTCACAACCCCCATTTTGATCATCATTGAGCCCATGTTTTAATAAATTATCGCTATAACTCATAGGATAATATTGCATTAGTCAAATATCAAGCCTTACACTTATATTTATTAGATCCCCGTCCTTGTGTGCAAACCCAAACCATGCTTATTGAGCCTTAACTCCTTGTCACTCTACTATAAAAGTATTAGCTAGTGCCCAATGTACCGGCACAACTGCTATAGGATAAAAGAATGAGTCGTAGATAGATGGATTCTACTATATGAAATTTCCTCGTTATTCTTATCTCTGGACTCTGTTGGAGTTGTCTATGTTATAAGTATGGTGGGTTTCGGGTGCAAGCTAGGGCATTGGTTGGTCGCACCCGGGGCAGTATAAGGACCGGTCTGCGGGATCTGTTGCAAAGCACTTCCGTACCAACCACAAGTCTAATGGGTAAGTCCTAACTGAAAGTATGGAACAATCTGACTCGATGCACCATAGTGGAGGGGGCAAGGGGCAACCTGCGGGTGACTTGTACCGACGTGGCTCAAGGGGGGTATGGTGAGGCTCGACGCATCGGGACACCATATGAAACCCATAAGAGGGTGCTGTCGGGTCGAGGCAGACCATATGGAAGGTTTTGGCACGAGTTCCCATGGTATGGGTCATCTCGTTACACTTTGGTGTAAGTGATGAGTGCATGCCTTGTGGGTACAGTGGTACACCTCTGATCAGAGTAATTAATCTTTTCAAAAAGCCGAGCCCACGGTCAAGGGCGGGTTGTGTGACTGCTCGCAGTTAGTTTACAATTGTTTGAATGGTTGAGTTATTCATGGCATGTAAGGACTGTTGAGCGAGGTGGGGCTGACTGTACCCCTCGAGTTAGAAGATGATGATGCATACACATGTTTACATTTCAGTACTAATGAATTGATCACATTTAATTGCTTACAAATTAAGCTTTTCCGCAAAATTAGCCACTATCTCCCTTGTTGTTACTCTGCATTATATTTGCATCCGGTGGCTTGCTGAGTACGTTTGTACTCACCCTCGTTGACTTACACCACCAGAGCCCGTCTACTACGAGGAGGATGAAGGTCCGGAGTAGCGACCCAGTCAAGGCGAGACTGGAAGGAGGCGTTCATCTAGGACCTATTGTTTTATTAGTTTCTCTTCATCTTTAATCACTTTTGTATTAATACGGTCTACGAACCGTGAATGATTGTTTGTATTATTCGTGGTCGCATGATGAACGTCTTTTTTTATTGATCTTCTATGGAATTTCATAAAGGTCCTGATTTATTATATCGGGGCGTGACAAGATGGTATCAGAGCCGACTTGACTGTAGGAAGCCAAACAGACCTGACCCTAGGACTTATATTAGCCATATTTTCTTACAAAATCACTTACCCTCTCATCTTCCAAAGTTTTCACAAAAACTTTCTCTCTTTTGTAGATGCCGGTCCATACCATAAGAGGGACTCTTCGTGACGAGGCCGGATTCATCCGCGAGCTACGCATGCTCGTCGGTTTCCTCGGATTTGAGCACGAGCCGATGTTCCATGGAGTCTTCCCCGACGAGGAAGAAAGCTACTATGAGGTCACCATCGTCATCCAGCCCACTCCACATACAGCCCACACCTATCGAGGTGGAGGACCCACCTTCTTGGTTGCCAGCCAACGCACCGCCCTCCAGGCCCTTACTGAGCTCCGGATGATCTACGACAGCGAGCTCTATGACATGGATTATCGTTTTGTGCCCCTTCGCACTCCAGGGAGTCTACACAGCGACTATGTCAGTACACTCTCCCAGCGCCACTCCGCGGTTGGGCACACTGTAAACTTGTTGAAGGCAATGGATGAACTCCACTATGAGGCACTGCAGGACGCCAACGGACAATATGACACGATCGACTTCTACCGTCACTCTTCTGAGGATCTGAACCGTGAGAACGGAGATCTTCATCGCCGTATCCAGCAGGGACACCGACTGGCTGCCGAGGCAGAGGAGTTGAGGTGCCAGAATGAGCTCGTACGTCAGAGTGTCGCTGTTAATGCCCATCTTCGTCAGCAGATTGAGGAGTTGAAGAAGGAACTCGAGGAGGTCGCACCCCTTCCGCCCCGCAAGCGGAAATCGCTTCGGATCCCCACCGTGAGGCCCAAGAGGATTTCCCGTAGCGCACCTCCCGCCAGACCCTCTAGTTCCACCGCCCCGGCCATCTCCATCGAGCCCGTGGTCGAGTCGTCTCCTGAGTTGCCTTAGATGTAGTTTTTACGATTGATTGATTTTCTTTTAATGTGTTTGGATTGTATTACCACTCATGTCAAATATAAGGCATGAGTGAAGATTAAATAAAAGACCTAAATGTAATCGCAAGAACGACGCATTTTGAAATAAAGCTTAGTATCATTACCCCTAAAAGTGTTGTCTATTTTGGGAACTTCAGGATGACTAACACTCAAGGCTTCGATGCCCCTCAAAATGGAGGAGAAAATGGTAACCTGCCCCAGTGGGGAGCGACTGGGCAGAGGCAAGCCCCAGTCGCCAACCACCCTACTCTGGCCGAGATGATGGACAACCAGAATCAGCTGGTGACCGCACTACTAAACCAAATGCAGCAGCAACAGCAACAGATGCAAGAGCAACATGCACAATTCTTCCGCCTCCACCAACAGCCAGAACTGCCTCGCCCTGCCACTCCCGCTCCCACACCCGCCTCCCAGCTCTCGCAATTTCTCCGAGTCCGCCCTCCCACGTTCTCAAGCACCACCAACCCCATGGAGGCTGGTGATTGGTTGAGAACAATTGGGAAGAAGTTGGATCTCCTGACTTGTACTGAGCAGGAGAGGGTAGCTTTCGCTGCCCACCAACTCCAAGGTCCTGCCGCGGAATGGTGGGACAACCTGCGCGAGACCTTGCCCGATGTAGGACCGAAAGTAGCGACCAGAGGGGGGGTGAATGGGCGCCTTTAAAAATTCTTTCGAATCAATGGCCTGTTCCCAAAACCCAACGCACCTCAGAAAAAAAACTACGCAGCAGAAAATAAACAAAAGGCCTAAGTCTAAAGGTTTCTAACCTAGAAGCAACTGATGATAACTGAGATCTATTAAAGTAGTGCAACTAGGTAGATGAACAAGGTGTAACAGGCCTAAACTTCTCAATGAAATGATCTAAGTATGTGTAAGATGAAAAGAGAAGTTACTGTCCAAATTTGTCTCCTGTTCGGAACTTGGCGAAGCCTCCTTCGCACGTCGAGGTCTGCTTCGGAGGTTGGTGACGGAGCCTGCTTCGGAGGTTAGTTGCGAAGCGTGTCGAAGATGCCGAAGGTGTTTGGGTCTAGCCTAGTTCGAAGGGACAAGAATCGAAGTGTGCTTCGAAGCGAAGTATGACAAAGACGGAGCCTGCTTCGAAGTATGTACTTCGAAGCCAAGTCTTCGAACACAGCTTCGAATGCAGCTCCGAACCGAGTGCTTCGAAGTTAGACCTTCGAACAGAAAACTTCGAATGCAACACAAACAAACAACCTTCGAACAAAGAAGCGAAGCCTGTCACTCGACAGAGACCAAACCGAAGACTATACTCTACCTTCGAAAAGAGCAAGCTTCGAAAAGAGAAGCGAAGGCTGACACGCAGCAAAGAAACCAAAACGAAGCCTAGCAAACCGACAAGCTACGAAGACAACTTCGAAACCTATCGAAGTGAGCTTCGAACAGCTAGAGCCGGAGTACCTTCGCACTGACGTTCGAAGTATGCGATGTTGTCCGTTCCAAAAGTACTTCGAAGCTAACAATACAGGACACAGAATGAAGTTCGAAGTTCGAACGAAGCCTTCGAGTATGTCAGATCGAAGCCTGCCTCACGGAGCTGAGGGGCTTCGAACAGAGAAGATGGCTTCACCAGAAAACAGCCAGGAAAGTTGCTAGAGCCTGTCAACTTCGATCAAAAAGCTGTGCAGTAGAAGGTGAAAAGCTGCACAGAACACTGTAGCTGCAGGAAAGTAGTGCTACTTGCAACAGCAAGAACTAGTACTACTAGCGTGAAGAACACACCCAGCCGAAGCTTCCAAAACCTCAAAAATCATGGGAAAACTTGCTATACTAATGAAATGTAGCCATTAAAAACTTTGCAGATGCTGCACACAAGGAAATGGAGCATTTACTGCAACATTAAAAGCAAGGCATTAAACATAGGAGCAAAACATCCTGGCGGCGCAAGCAGGGAACATGAGAAGAGAGAGAGAGGCAAGGCAAGAGACAAAAAGTGACCCAATAGAGTGGATTTGATTTCAGCCAAAAGGGTAGTCCAAACCATAGGGATTGGGGTCCTATTTATAGGCAGCCCAACACTAGGAATATTCTACCAGCCCCTTAGGGTTTTTACAGACTCAAAAATAAAGGAAAAGACTCTACTGCCCTTAGGAATTTTTACAGACACGACTGACTGACTGTGGGCCTAGAGTTACAGATGACTTATCCGGAAGCTCAGCTTTCGTAGCGACTACGGCTTCTCTTCTGGACAGTCGGATACAAGATCAACGGTTGTCAGTTTTGCGCCGAAACTGACAAAGCCTCCACCGGCTTTGCACCAGGTACCCAGATTGGGCCGGCCCGATTCCGCAGCTCTCTCAGCCCGGCAATCACTCACCGCCCGTGTACCTGAGTCAATCCTGGTCAACAGCCGAGTGGGTCTTCTGCTGCTTCTGGCCCATGCACCCGAATTGGGCCAGCCCGACTTCGCAGCCTCCTCTGCCCGACAGTCGCTCGCTGCCCGTGTACCTGAGTCACACGCGGCCCATGAAACAGCAGATCTCCTCTCTTCTTCAGTCCTCTTTGACTATTGTTGACAATGACTCATCACTTCTAGAGCCATGAGGCCCACGCTATTCAGCATGGCTCCTCAATCTCCCCCTTGATGAGTGCATTGTCAACATTCCTCTTCTTCAGCTCTTCAGCACCTGCGAACAAATGTGGAAACACGAAAACAAAACACAAGAAAGACAAAAAAGAAGAAAAAAAATAAGGTGAAAAGTTGAACCCTAATGGCCAAAAGCCGAACAAAAGCAAGAAGTGGTCATTATGGTTAACCAGAATGTAAAAGCTCAAAAATGAGTGCGATTTCATAACAACAAGGATATCAACAGAGTAAGAACTCCCCCTTAAACTCTGATCCCAAATTTTCTCCCCCTTGTTGACAAGTGAACTCATCAAGCACTCAATAGAGACACAGACTCCCCCTGAAATGCAACTCCCCCTCAAAATATGCAGTGAATTCAACTGGAGTGCATAAGGAGTGTAGAAAGCATGCTTCTCAAATATGATTGACTGCAATGACAACATCTAACAAGTATAGCAAAAGAGATACTGTCTATGACACATGGCATGATCAGTGCACCAGATGATATCTAAAGAAAGTCATTAGCACGCATTGTTCAGTTTTTGCAAACAAAAAGCATCACCACATTTTCCAGTAAACAAGCAAGGTAAAGCATGAGATGCAAAAGCTAACTGATATCTACCAAGATAAGCATTGTCCAAAACAAAGTGCTTCAGTAAACTTGTTATTATTTCAATTTTCAAGCTTTTTCTTTTTCCTTTTTCAGTTTTGCCAGGGGTTATTTGCATGTCAAACCTTATGCTGACCGACCAAGTCAAGCCTAGGCCAAAACTGGACCATCAGAAGCTTAAGACATTGGTCTTGGCATACACTACATTGTCCTAGTTCATACCAAGGTGCTATGGTATGCAGTCCAGAACAAATGTAATGCGACAAAGCAAACCCACCTGGATCTTTTCAAGTTAAGCATAAAAAGGCATGGAATTTTGATTGTTCTCGAATTTTCATCATTTTTATAGCACATTTCCATGTTTAAAGCATACAGATGTCCAAGTTGCATATTTGCATCTAAGTCAGAAACTAGCTACAAGGCATGTAACAGATAGCAAGAACATTCAGCCTACACATGCTAGTTACCAGAGGCAATGGTGATCATTTTTTTTAATTTTAAAGCATAAAAAGCCATGCATATGACAGATATCAGACTTATCAAGCAAACTGAGACAAGACATGATCATTGACAAGTAATCAAAAGCATGTACCAGCTAGAATAAGTAAAGCAGTTCAATCATATAACAGAAGCAAGCTCAAAAGTGTGATATGTGAATATGCAAGATATGAACACACACACAAAAAAAAACTGACGCAAAATATCCTAAAAAGGATACACAACACCCAAATCCCCTCGTAAACGCTCGAATGTAGACTGATCTAGGGGTTTGGTGAAGATATCAGCCAACTGATGATGGGTATCAACATGAACAAGGTCAATGACACCTTTCTCATATTGATCCCGCAAGAAGTGAAAGCGCACATCAATATGTTTGGTTTTTGAATGGAGACACGGGTTTTTCCCTACACTAATAGCACTAGTGCTGTCGCAAAACAATGGAACCCTGGTAGGAAAGAACAACCCAAAATCTCGCAGAGTGGAAATCATCCAAACCAGCTATGAGCAGCAGCTAGCAGCAGCTACGTACTCAGCCTCTGTGGTCGAAAGAGCAACTCCAGATTGCTTTCGAGAAGACCAAGAGACAAGAGAGGAACCAAGAAACTGGCAAGTACCCGAAGTCGACTTGCGATCCAACCGGCACCCACCAAAGTCGGCATCCGAAAAGCCAGATAAATCAAGAGATGATGATGCTGAATAGTAAAGACCGAGATCGGGCGCATAAGTGACATACCAGAAAATGCGCTTGACAGCCTGCCGGTGAGACGCGCGTGGTGAAGACTGAAAACGTGCGCAAAGTCCCACGGCAAATTGTATGTCTGGTCTTGTTGCCGTCAAGTACAGCAGCGAGCCGATCATCCCTCGAAACTCCCTTTCATTGACCTTGACGCCGTTCTCATCCTTGTCCAGACCCCCAGAAGTGCCCATCGGGGTCATCTGCGGCTTCAATTCACCACCAAAGTCAAATTTCTTTAGGATATCACGAGTGTACTTACCTTGGTGGATGAAGGTGTCGTCCTTGGTCGGCTTGATCTGGAGCCCTAAGAAGTACTTGAGCTCACCCATGAGGCTCATCTCAAACTCACTGTGCATCTGCTCAGAAAACTTGGACACAAGGGAATCAGTAGTACCGCCAAAGATAATATCGTCCACATAAATCTGAGCAACTAAGAAATCTGAAGCATCTCTGAGCAAGAAAAGAGTTTTGTCCACAGAACCCATCACAAAGCCCTTCCCCAACAAAAATTGCTTCAACCGGTCATACCAAGCCCTGGGGGCTTGCTTCAACCCGTATAAAGCTTTGTGCAACTTAAAAACATGTCGAGGAAACTTAGGGTTCTCAAAACCGGGGGGTTGCCTAACATAAACCTCCTCTTCTATGTACCCGTTCAGAAAAGCACTCTTAACATCCATTTGAAAAAGCTTAAAACCCTTTGAAACGGCAAAAGCTAGAAGAATACGAATGGACTCAAGACGGGCAACAGGAGCGAAGGTTTCTTCAAAGTCAATACCTTCCTTCTGGCAATAACCCTAGGCAACTAGTCGAGCCTTGTTGCGCACCACAACCCCATCTTCACCTTGTTTGTTCTTGAATACCCACTTGGTGCCTATGGGGCTGCATCCTGGTGGCGGCTCAACTAGTGTCCAAACCTGATTACGGACAAAATTCTCAAGCTCTTCTTGCATAGCATTAATCCAATTTGAATCAGAAAGAGCATGAGAAACATCTCTGGGCTCAAAAGATGCAACAAACGCAGATTCAGCAAACACAGCAAGAGAGGCAGAAGAACGCAAAGTCCTCTCAGTCAAATCACCTATGATGAGCTCTGAGGGATGGTCACGCTGAACTGCTCGGGTTCCCTGGTGATCCGAAGTCACCTCACCGAAGTCAGCAGCTGGCACCTCTGGACTCGACTGAGGGGGCTCGATCGAAGTGGAAGAAGTGATCAGAGGTCCGCCCTCATCATCAGTCGAAGTCTCAGAAGGTGTGGGCTCTACGGGGGATGCAGAAGGCCCACCCTCAACAGCAGCTGGAGTATCCTCATCTTCCTCGAAGATGGACTCTCCGAGCTCATCATCACCAGAAAGCTCAAAAGAAGGAGTCAATGAAGGCAAGGACTCATCAAATGAAACCTCACAAGTCTCGACAAGCAACTGGGATTCGAGGTTCCAAACACGAAAACCTCGAGAATGCAAAGCGTAGCCAAGAAAAACACCATCCCAGCAACGAGACTCAAATTTGTCCAAATGCCCTCCCTTCTTGAGCACAAAGCACTTGCAGCCAAACGCTCGCAAGTGGCTCACCTTGGGCTGTCTGCCAAACCGCAACTCATATGATGTCTTACCAAGGTAAGCTCTAAGAAAAATACGGTTGGCCAGATAGCAAGCCGTGTTCATGGCTTCAGCCCAAAAACGCCTAGGAGTCCTGTGCTCATCGAGCATCGTCCTGGCCATCTCGACTAGCGTGCGGTTCTTTCGTTCCACAACGCCGTTCTGTGGGGGAGTGTAAGGAGAGGAAAACTGATGGTCCAGACCCTGATCACTACAGAAGCTGACGAACTGAGAGTTCTTGAACTCAGATCCATTGTCGGAGCGTATTGCTCGCATCCGACCATTGTTCTCATTCTTCAGCTTCAAAATCAGGTCGTGGACAAAAAGAAAAGTTTCATCCTTAGACTCCAGAAAGAAAACCCACGAGAATCGAGAAAAGTAGTCAACAATCACAAGTGCATACCATTTCCCACCGACTGAGCGTACCCGAGCTGGACCTACAGTGTCCAAATGTAAAAGCTCGCCCGGATATGAAGTCATCACCTGAGTCACAGGTGCGTGAGAAGCGGCAACCATTTTCCCATGACGACAGGGATGACAAACTAGATCCTTCTCCATCTTAAGCTTGGGCAATCCTCGGATGAGGTCCATAGAGCTTAACCTGACTAGCAGATCAAAGCTCAAGTGACCTAACCTCCTATGCCACTTCCAGAGCTCAGAAGAAGATCCAGCAATCAAACAGCGAGAAGGGCCAAAAGAACTAGAGAAGTCAATTCGAAAAACTTTACCGAAAGGTAAAATCTGGCAAATCAAAGACCCTCTAGAATCAACCACAGAAGAATTGCCCTTCTTAAAACGCACTTCCAAACCATCCTCAAGAAGTTGCGACACAGAAATCAAGTTGAAGTTCAAATTTTTAACCAAAGCAACATTCTTTAAAGAGAAATGATCTGAAATGTGAATTGAGCCTATGCCACTTACTTTCCCTTGACCGTTCTTCCCGAACGTGATATATTCTTTTGAGCTCGGGGGAGTGAGACTGGAGAACCATCTGCGATGTCCCGTCATGTGGCGAGAGCATCCTGAGTCCATGATCCAAACATCCTCCAGTCCCCGGTCCTGCACAATCAGTGTCTGTAAGTGGGAGCAAATGGTCCGGCACCAGGTTTAGCAAAAGAGCTAAACCAGTGTCGAGCCATCTGCTCAAAAGATGGAAAGCGAAAACCATCAAAAGAGTTTGGACCAAAACGCGGCTCAAAGTGCGGTCCTCGGTTCTGCCTAACCCTGCGGCCACGAGGTCCAGAACCGTAGCCAACACGGTCTGGAACTCTGCCGGAACGGACACCACCAACTGGAGTACGGGCAAGAAAGCTGTCTCCTCTACCACCACCTGCACGATGCGGCCTGGCCTCCAGCCTCTCCCCGCGCCGAGGAACACGCAGTCTACCACCCTGCTGGTAGAACTGCTCCTGATCACTACGAGCCCTCTCTGCTCTCTCAACCCGCTTCCTCCTGAAGCAAAACTCCGCAAGATGCACGTCTCTCTAACAGTACTCACAATGATAGGTGGGCTTCTTGGGATGTGGTTGAGGCTTGGGATGTTTGGGCTTGGTAGTGTTTGGTGTGGTCTTCTTGGGTTGAGAGGGTCCAGGAAGAGAGTCTAGAGAAGAGTGGAGGTGTTTGGGCTTCGGAACCCAGATAGGCTTCTTGGGTGGAGCTTTAGGTGGTTCATGGATCATTCCATCCTTAGGCTGACAAGCCTGGGAAGACTCAGTGGAGTGAGTCTTGGGATACCTCTGCTCTGGAGTCATTTTACTCCACTCCACTGCCCGGCTAATGGCACTCTCAAAGTCATCCTTGGTGTAGGTGTAACCTACCCCAAACCCATCCTGCCTCTTGAACTGCTGGATCATCATGCCAAGCTATGGCTCTCTGGCACTGATCCAACTCAGGATAGAACGGAGGTAAAAATTCTCATTCTGAGAATCTGCTAGCTCCTCTCTCAAGGAAGCTAGAACCTCCACCTGAGACAAGCAGGTCTCACACTCACTTTCTACTTGAACAGACTTCTCGGCTTTCAGCTTAATCAATTCCATTCTAAGAGACAGGCAGTTCTCACAGACAGTGGGTGGGACTGACAATGTCTCAAGCTCTAGCCTAGTCTGCGCAAGCTCAGCTCTCAATCTCTCCAAATCACCCAAATGTTCATTACCCTTGGATTTCAGCTCAGCTAAGGCAGCTAGATGGGATGGGCAATCAACACAGGGTGCGACGACAGTGGCTTGAGCATCTTTCAGCTCCAGCTGAGCGCTTTCAAGCTCAGTGGCCAAAGCGTCCCTCTCATCAACCCTTTCTGTGTACCTGGACTTCAGAGTCGACAGGTCACACAGAAGCACCTCACACTTCGGGCACTCACTGCTATCACCCAAGCAAGGGGAAGAAGATAGACTCTCAATTCTGCCGTTGGCCACGGCAAGCTCACTCTCTAACTCATCTATCCTCTTCTTAGCCCCCCTAAGCAGTTTGTCCCGATATTTCAACTCCTGACGATTGCTCTCAAGTAAATCAACAATTTCACGCTCATAAGATGATACCTTGCTGTCGTCGTCGTCGTCGGAGTCGTCGGAGGAGCTCTTTTCTTCCCTATCCCCAAGAGCCATTGAGCAGAAGCTCTTGCGGGATCTTCGGCGCTGGTGTGGGCGGCTCTTCGGCTTGTCTCCGAAAGCCATGAAGCAGAGGCCCGCCGGATCATCCTTGTCCTTCCCCTTCTTGATGGCGATCTCCTCATCACTTGAGCTCGATGAAGAGGAAGAAGACATGGACCGCTTGGAGTAGCTTTTCTCCATCTCGGCGAAGAAGGCCTTGTCGCGCTTCTTGTTCTCTCGCCGATAGTCCTTCAGGGCCTTCTTGAAAAATCGAGTCTTCGGCTTGCCCTTGATGAAGGAAGAGCTCTCATGCTTGCCGGAGTCGTGGAAGCTGCCACCGGTGCCCTTCTTGTATCCATTGCGCTTGGGGCAGTCGGCGATGAAGTGTCCTGGATCACCACACTCAAAGCATCCGGATTTTGTGCCGTGTCTTTTGAACATTCTCTTATCATAGACACGACGCACCCGGTTGTTAAAAAGACACAAATCATCATCTCCCAATAACTCTAGCTGGTCCTCAGTGATAGACATCAAAGAGAACCCAGCACAACTCACAGAAGAGGGATCAACAGAAGGTGTAGCAAGGGCCAGAGATTTTGATCCAGAACCAGTGAGATTTGATCTCAGCTGGATATCTACCTCAGTGGCCTTCAGCTTGCTAAACAACTCAGAAATGGTCAAGGTATCATAAGAAGTACTCTCAACGATGGAGGATACCTTGATCTCCCAGATCTTTGGGTCCAAGGTATGGAGAACCTTGAGCGCCTGCTCATGATCTGAGACTAACTGAGCACCCTCAGCCTTGTTGTCCTGAAGCTTGTTAATGATCGACTGAAAACGACCAAACAAAGCCTCAACAGATTCACCCGGCTTCTGTGTGAAATTCTCATATTCACGCCGGTAGGTCTGATAGAGCCGAGCCTTGACCTGTGCTGTTCCCTCATGGTGTGCCTTGAGGGTAGCCCAGATCTCTCTCGCAGTGGAGAGATGGCTCACACGCTCAAACTCAGTGGGACCTAAGCCAGAAAACAGAATGTTCACAGCCTTACTGTTGCTCAGATGCTGAGCAATGATACCAGCAGTACCCTGCTCAGTAACTAGCAGTATGACAAACGTGGTGTGAACGCAAATATCCCAAATGTCCGAACCCTGGCTCATAAGATAGGCTCGCATGCGAGTCTTCCAATAATTATAGCCATAGGCTTCCAAGGACGGGACCTTGCCAGGAGACGTCATGGTCACTACCGGGGTTTAGAACCGGTTAAGGTATGGAAAAACCCTAACCAAGCTCTGATACCACTTGTAGGACCGAAAGTAGCGACCAGAGGGGGGGTGAATGGGCGCCTTTAAAAATTCTTTCAAATCAATGGCCTGTTCCCAAAACCCAACGCACCTCAGAAAAAAACTACACAGCAGAAAATAAACAAAAGGCCTAAGTCTAAAGGTTTCTAACCTAGAAGCAACTGATGATAACTGAGATCTATTAAAGTAGTGCAACTAGGTAGATGAACAAGGTGTAACAGGCCTAAACTTCTCAATGAAATGATCTAAGTATGTGTAAGATGAAAAGAGAAGTTACTGTCCAAATTTGTCTCCTGTTCGGAACTTGGCGAAGCCTCCTTCGCACGTCGAGGTCTGCTTCGGAGGTTGGTGACGGAGCCTGCTTCGGAGGTTAGTTGCGAAGCGTGTCGAAGATGCCGAAGGTGTTTGGGTCTAGCCTAGTTCGAAGGGACAAGAATCGAAGTGTGCTTCGAAGCGAAGTATGACAAAGACGGAGCCTGCTTCGAAGTATGTACTTCGAAGCCAAGTCTTCGAACACAGCTTCGAATGCAGCTCCGAACCGAGTGCTTCGAAGTTAGACCTTCGAACAGAAAACTTCGAATGCAACACAAACGAACAACCTTCGAACAAAGAAGCGAAGCCTGTCACTCGACAGAGACCAAACCGAAGACTATACTCTACCTACAAAAAGAGCAAGCTTCGAAAAGAGAAGCGAAGGCTGACACGCAGCAAAGAAACCAAAACGAAGCCTAGCAAACCGACAAGCTACGAAGACAACTTCGAAACCTATCGAAGTGAGCTTCGAACAGCTAGAGCCGGAGTACCTTCGCACTGATGTTCGAAGTATGCGATGCTGTCCGTTCCAAAAGTACTTCGAAGCTAACAATACAGGACATAGAATGAAGTTCGAAGTTCGAACGAAGCCTTCAAGTATGTCAGATCGAAGCCTGCCTCACGGAGCTGAGGGGCTTCGAACAGAGAAGATGGCTTCGCCAGAAAACAGCCAGGAAAGTTGCTACAGCCTGTCAACTTCGATCAAAAAGCTGTGCAGTAGAAGGTGAAAAGCTGCACAGAACACTGTAGCTGCAGGAAAGTAGTGCTACTTGCAACAGCAAGAACTAGTACTACTAGCGTGAAGAACACACCCAGCCGAAGCTTCCAAAACCTCAAAAATCATGGGAAAACTTGCTATGCTAATGAAATGTAGCCATTAAAAACTTTGCAGATGCTGCACACAAGGAAATGGAGCATTTACTGCAACATTAAAGCAAGGCAATAAACATAGGAGCAAAACATCCTGGCGGCGCAAGCAGGGAACAGGAGAAGAGAGAGAGAGGCAAGGCAAGAGACAAAAAGTGACCCAATAGAGTGGATTTGATTTCAGCCAAAAGGGTAGTCCAAACCCTAGGGATTGGGGTCCTATTTATAGGCAGCCCAACACTAGGAATATTCTACCAGCCCCTTAGGGTTTTTACAGACTCAAAAATAAAGGAAAAGACTCTACTGCCCTTAGGAATTTTTACAGACACGACTGACTGACTATGGGCCTAGAGTTACAGATGACTTATCCGGAAGCTCAGCTTTCGTAGCGACTACGGCTTCTCTTCTGGACAGTCGGATACAAGATCAACGGTTGTTAGTTTTGCGCCGAAACTGACAAAGCCTCCACCGGCTTTGCACCAGGTACCCGGATTGGGCCGGCCCGATTCCGCAGCTCTCTCAGCCCGGCAATCACTCACCGCCCGTGTACCTGAGTCAATCCTGGTCAACAGCCCAGTGGGTCTTCTGCTGCTTCTGGCCCATGCACCCGGATTGGGCCAGCCCGACTTCGCAGCCTCCTCTGCCCGACAGTCGCTCGCTGCCCGTGTACCTGAGTCACACGCGGCCCATGAAACAGCAGATCTCCTCTCTTCTTCAGTCCTCTTTGACTATTGTTGACAATGACTCATCACTTCTAGAGCCATGAGGCCCACGCTATTCAGCATGGCTCCTCACCCGAGGGACACGTCCACACTTGGGCAGAGTTCTCCGCCGCCTTCCGCGCCGCCCACGTCCCCGATGGGATCATAGCCCAGAAGCAACAAGAGTTCAGGGACCTGCAGCAGGGGAGTAGGTGTGTAACTGAGTACCTGCACGAGTTCAACAGGTTGGCCCGGTACGCACCTGAGGAGGTCCGTGCCGATACGGCCAGACAGTCTAAGTTCCTCCGGGGACTGAAGGATGAGCTGTCCCTTCAGCTTATTTCTGGAGATTATGCCAACTTCCAAAAGTTGGTAAACAAAGCTATCATTCAGGAGACCTAGCAGAACAAGGTCGACCTGAAGAAAAAGAGAATGATCGCCTTCCGCCAGAATCAAGGAATGGCACAGAGGCCCCGTTTCACACCTCCCCCACCGGCGCCCTAGTACCATCCACGCCCGGTCTATCGTCTGACGCCACCCGCCACCAACGCCAGAGCAGGACAGCCTTGCCCTACTCCCGCCGCCCTGGCCGCTCCACCAGCCCCTGCTAAGAAGGCAGAAGTTCTGCGCGACAAGCACGGCAAGCCCGTGATATGTTTCAACTGCCGCCAGGAGGGGCATTATTCCCACCAGTGCCCCCACCCCAAGCGCGCACAAGGAGTCGCGACCAACCCTGCCATTCGCGCACAAGAAGCCTAGGTCGCGCCCGAAATCGTCATGGGTAAGTTCACAGTACACTCAGCCCTTGCAGTGGTCTTATTTGACACTGGAGCTACGCACTCCTTTATATCAACGGCTTTTGTGGAAAAGAATAATCTAAACATAAGTGAATTACCAAGACCCGTATTAATAGCCACCACTAGCAAACAAACTCTCGCCCATTCCTATAGTCCAAGGGTATGGGTAGATATCCAAGGCACAATATTTTGGGCCGACCCCGTCCTAATATAATGCCAAGGCTTGGATCTCATTCTAGGAATGGATTGGCTCAATAAACACCAAGGTGTGATAAGATGTGCCCAGAGACAAGTGACTGTGACCAGTGAAGAAGGGACTGCCGTCACATTCCAGATGCCGAGCCTGAAATCCGGAAGACCTCGTCTACACCAGATAACCTTGGAGGAGATACCAGTGGTCTGCGAATACCCGGACGTATTTCCAGAGGATTTACCCAGGATGCCACCCAAGAGGGATATTGAGTTCCAAATTGATTTTGTACCCGGAACCACTCCCATCTACAAGCGACCATACCGGATGGCCGCCAATGAGCTAGCTGAGATGAAGCAGCAACTGGAGGATCTAGAGAAGAAGGGATACATCAGACCTAGCACATCCCCGTGGGGAGCCCCGTCAGCTTGGTTGAGAAGAAAGAGGACAAGGCTAAGCGTATGTGCGTGGATTACCGAGCCTTGAATGAGGTAACCATCAAGAACAAATATCCGTTACCCAGGATCGATGACCTATTTGACCAGCTGAAAGGAGCTACGGTATTTTCCAAGATCGACATACGATCCGGATATCATCAGCTAAGGATTCGAGAGGAGGATATACCCAAGACGGCTTTTACCTCTCGCTATGGATTATATGAGTGCACAGTTATGTCTTTTGGGTTGACCAATGCCCTAGCCTTCTTCATGAATATGATGAATAAGGTGTTCATGGAATATTTGGAAAAATTTATCGTGGTATTCATAGATGACATCCTCATCTATTCCAAGGACAAAGAGGAGAACGAGGCTCACATCCGGTTGACCCTAGGAAAACTAAGGGAACACCAGTTATACGCCAAGTACAACAAGTGCAAGTTTTTGATGGCAGAAGTAAAATTCCTTGGACATATCATCTCTGCACAAGGTATGCAGTAGACCCTGCCACCATGTAAGCAGTTACGGATTGGCTACCACCCACCAATGTATCAGAGATACAAAGTTTTCTTGGTTTGGCAGGGTATTATCGGAGGTTTATCGAGAATTTCTCCAAGATAGCCAAGCCTATGACCAAGTTATTACAGAAGGGAGAGAAGTTTGAATGGACTCCTGAATGTGAGGAAAGTTTTCGCACCCTTAAGACCCGACTAGTGTCAGCACCCATACTGACCCTACCGGATATCAGGAAGGACTTCCATGTTTATTGCGACGCATCTCGCCAAGGATTGGGATGTGTTCTCATGCAAGACGGAAAGGTTATTTCATACGCCTCTCGTCAGTTAAGACCCCATGAGTTAAACTACCCGACACATGACTTGGAATTGGCCGTTGTTGTTCACGCCCTTAAGATATGGAGGCACTATTTGGTTGGAAACCGCAGCGAAATCTTTATGGATCACGAGAGCCTGAAGTATATCTTCACGCAGCCGGATCTCAACCTTAGGCAAAGGCGATGGTTGGAATTAATAAAGGACTATGACTTAGGCATTCACTACCACCCCGGAAAAGCGAACGTGGTAGCTGACGCATTGAGTCATAAGGGATACTGCACCGCTATCGTAATACAGGATCACGCACCCTTGTTATATAAGGAGATGGAAAAGTTGAATCTCGGGTTAACCACAGGAGCATACCTAGCCACCTTGAAGATCCAGCCAGTTCTATTTGAGCAGATCCGTGAGGCTTAGTTGGAAGACCCGGATATAGCTGCCATTAAGAAGAACATGAGATAAGGTAAAGCCCCAGGATTTTCAGAGGACGAGAATGGCACCATATGGTTTGGAACCCGGATATGTGTGTCAGATAAACCAGAGATAAAGACCCTTATTCTAAGGGAAGCCCATGATACTCTATACTCCATCCATCCCGGGAGCACCAAGATGTACCAGGACCTGAAGGAACGCTATTGGTGGGTTAGCATGAAGAAAGAAATTGCTCAGTTCGTCGCAGAATGTGACACCTGTAGACGAGTGAAGGCATAACATCAGAGGCCTACAGGACTGTTACAACCACTCAAAGTGCCCGAATGGAAATGGGAAGAAATTGGAATGGACTTCATCACCGGACTCCCAAAGACCCAGCTTGGATAAGATTCTATTTGGGTAATCATTGATCGGCTAACCAAAGTAGCACACTTCATAGCCATCAAGACGACCTTCAGTGGCCCTAAGCTAGCCGAGTTGTATATGGCCCGCATTGTGTGTCTTCATGGAGTACCCAAGAAGATAGTCTCCGATAGAGGAAGTCAGTTTACGTCTCGCTTCTGGAAGAACCTTCAAGAAGAGATGGGAACGAGACTAAACTTCAGTACTACTTACCACCCTCAGACAGATGGACAAACGGAAATAGTGAATCGGATATTGGAAGATATGCTTCGGGCATGCGTCTTGGATTTTGGACGAACTTGGGACAAGAGTTTACCGTATGCCGAGTTTTCGTACAACAACAGTTATCAAGCCAGCCTTCAGATGTCCCCGTTTGAAGCCCTATATGGACGTAAGTGTAGGACGCCTCTACTTTGGGATCAAACTGGTGAATCCCAAGTGTTTGGAACTGACATCCTTCGGGAAGCCGAAGAGAAGGTATGGATTATCAGAGATCGGCTCAAGACAGCCCAATCACGACAAAAGAGCTATGCGGACAATCGACGTCGAGATCTAGCTTTTGAAGAAGGAGACCACGTCTACCTTCGAGTCACACCTCTCCGTGGTACTCAACGGTTTAACATGATAGGAAAGTTGGCCCCTCGATATGTTGGACCTTTTCCCATTATTTGGCGCCAAGGCGAAGTCGCTTATCAGTTGGAACTGCCACCCTCACTGGCCGGAGTACATGACGTGTTTCATGTGTCCCAACTAAAGAAATGTCTCCGAGTCCCAACAGAGCAAGTGGACCTACAACAGTTGGATATTCAAGAGGATCTGACCTATGTGGAAAAGCCCATCAAGATCTTGGAAGTCAAGGAAAGGACCACCAGAAGTCGCGTCATCCGCTTCTGTAAGGTTCAATGGAGCAATCATCCCATAGAGGAAGCTACATGGGAAAAAGAGGAAGAACTCAAGGCACAGCATCCGGAGCTGTTCAAGGATTGATCTGAATCTCGAGGACAAGATTCTCTATAAGGGGGACATGATTGTAACACCCCATGATTTAAAAGAAATAAAATAAAAGAAATATATTAATAAAGGAATTTATGGATTTTATTATTAAAGAAAACTCCTAAAAGAGCCCTAATAAAGCCAAACAGAGATAAATATTAAAATTTTGGACTTGGAAAATTTATGGAATAAACTAGAGGCCAAAACATAATTTCAGGAATTTTACAAATTTTTATCAACAGTGATTCAACCCTTAATCAAATAAATGAATTACTGGATTTATTTTAATCAAAAAAAACAGATATAAATCTAAATAGGCCTCAACCTTGAATTAGCCTTCAGCCCAGCCCAACCCAACCTTGAGTCACTGACAAGCGGGACCCGCCTGTCGGCGCACTCCCCCTCACTCCTCCCCGCGCCCGCACTCCAACTGGCCCACCCGTCAGCCTCGCTATTGAATTTCCCCGCCGCTGACAGCCCGGACCCGTCTGTCGGCTCCCTTCCTTTTTTATTCGCTCGCTGACAGGTGGAGCCCACCTGTCAGGACCTTCGTCCCCGATGGAAGGGGATCTCTCCCCTTTCCTTCCGGCAACCCCCTTTCCTTCCCTCACCATCGGCTGCCCCGATCAGGCTAGATCCGCCTCGGACACCCTTCCCTGGACCCCCACGATCCCTTTCCACCTATAGGCCACGCGCTTTGGCGATTATGGAAGCCGGGCCGAGGAAATGGAACCCTTGCCGGAGAAGGAAGGAAACCTTCGGTTTCCTTCCATTTGGTCGCCGCTGATGACCCTATAAATACCCCACCGAGCTCCGCCTTCAGCCCACACCGCCTTAGCACCAGCCTGTGCGATCCAGAGCACCACTGGCCCTTTTCTCGGGATTCTCCTCTGCTTCAACTCTGGCCGCCGCTCGCCGTTGACCCCGGTCCCCTCCGTCCTAGCCGTCGCCACCATCGTGACCGCCGGAGCTCACCCGTCCTCGGCCACCCCTCGGTTGGTCGTGGAACCCACTGAATCACCGTTGTCGTCAAGCACCCGAACGCCCCCGCCGTCTACCCTCACCGCCGGTCGCCACCAGTCGCTCGCCGTCGCCGTCGAAGGTACCATCTTGATTGCCATCTTCCCCTCTCTCCATTTCCGGCGAGATCTATGCCCGTAGCCCCCGCTGCCGCCATCGTCGCCGCACCCGAGGTCGCCGTCACTGGAGATGAAGGGGGTACGTGCCCCCTTACGCCTGTGTCGTGCCGGATCGCATCATGGCCGTCCGATCGCGATCGGAGGGCTACGATTAAATCCCTTAGGGATTTAATCTGAGCCCTCGGATCTGTTCAAAGCGGTACCATGCGATCCTGGCCGTTGATCGCTACTTAAAAGGGTTGACTCAATCTGGTGTGTCCACGCGTACCGGTTCGATGCAATCTAATTTGGGCCATCCATTTTCACTTAAGCCTCCCGCCTCGCGCCTGATCACCAGATCTAGATCCAACGGCTCAGGATGATCCGGATCACGCGCACAGTGCGCCTGTCCACCGTGGGCTTGGCTCACCGTGGACTAAAACCCATTTCCAGTTTAAATAAAATTCCAGAAATTGATTTAAACTTTGAAAATTCATAACTTGCTCATTTTAACTCCAAATTTCACCATTCCAATTTTATTAAATTCAGCATTTTATTCTCTACACATTAATGCTATAAAAACAGTATGTTACTATTTCCCAAAATAATCTTATTAATTAAATGAATAAAAACTCCTTAGGATTAAAATTGTTAATTCATAATATAAATTGAGAACAACCTTAAAAACTAATCTTTAATGTTTTTCACCAAACCTCAGGATAATAAAACCTTATTTCACATAGTAAAACCCATAAACTTGTATGTTTATCCTTTTGTGATGTTTTATCTGTTTATTGAATGCTATGTTTATTTTTCCGTATCGAGAAGACTACGAGTTCGTCGAGCAGCCGGAGTTCTATCCCGAGGTTCCACCTTCACCCTTTGCTAATCAAGGAAAGTCACAACCCCCATTTTGATCATCATTGAGCCCATGTTTTAATAAATTATCGCTATAACTCATAGGATAATATTGCATTAGTCAAATATCAAGCCTTACACTTATATTTATTAGATCCTCGTCCTTGTGTGCAAACCCAAGCCATGCTTATTGAGCCTTAACTCCTTGTCACTCTACTATAAAAGTATTAGCTAGGGCCCAATGTACTGGCACAACTGCTATAGGATAAAAAGAATGAGTCGTAGATAGATGGATTCTACTATATGAAATTTCCCCGTTATTCTTATCTCTGGACTCTATTAGAGTTGGCTATGTTATAAGTATGGTGGGTTCCGGGTGCAAGCTAGGGCATTGGTTGGTCGGACCCGGGGCACTATAAGGACCGGTCTGCGGGATCTGTTGCAAAGCACTTCCGTACCAACCACAAGTCTAATGGGTAAGTCCTAACTGAAAGTATGGAACAATCTGACTCGATGCACCATAGTGGAGGGGGCAAGGGGCAACCTGCGGGTGACTTGTACCGAGGTGGATCAAGGGGGGGGTATGGTGAGGCTCGACGCGTCGGGACACCATATGAAACCCATAAGAGGGTGCTGTCGGGTCGAGGCGGACCATATGGAAGGTTTTGGCACGAGTTCCCGTGGTATGGGTCATCTCATTACACTTTGGTGTAAGTGATGAGTGCGTGCCTTGTGGGTATAGTGGTACACCTCTGATCAGAGTAATTAATCTTTTCAAAAAGCTGGGCCCACGGTCAAGGGCGGGTTGTGTGACTGCTCGCAGTTAGTTTACAATTGTTTGAATGGTTGAGTTATTCATGGCATGTAAGGACTATTGAGCGAGGTGGGGCTGACTGTACCCCTCGAGTTAGAAGATGATGATGCATACACATGTTTACATTTCAATACTAATGAATTGATCACATTTAATTGCTTACAAATTACGCTTTTCCGCAAAATTAGCCACTATCTCCCTTGTTGTTACTCTGCATTATATTTGCATCCGGTGGCTTGCTGAGTATGTTTGTACTCACCCCCATTGACTTACACCACCAGAGCCCGTCTACTACGAGGAGGATGAAGGTCTGGAGTAGCAACCCAGTCAAGGCAAGACTGGAAGGAGGCGTTCATCTAGGACCTATTGTTTTATTAGTTTCTATTCATCTTTAATAACTTTTGTATTAAGACGGTCTACGAACCGTGAATGATTGTTCGTATTATTCGTGGTCGCATGATGAACGTCTTGTTTTTATTGATCTTCTATGGAATTTCAATAAAGGTCCTGATTTATTAAATCGGGGCGTGACAGTCATCGACACTGAAGAGTTAAATGAATTACATAAACAAATGAGGGAGACTATGTGTCAGTTTGAGATGTTCTTTCCTCCATCATATTTTGATATTATGGAGCACTATATGATACATATAGCAGACCAAATCTTTGTTCTCAGTCCAACGTACCTGCACAATATGTATGTGTACGACCGTCTAATGGTTATCTTCAAGGGTTACGTACGAAATTGTGCTTATCCAGAGGGTTCCATGATAGAGGGCTACACGACTAAGGAAGTCATTGAGTACTACGCAGATTACATAAGAGATGGAAAACCAATAGGAGTTCCCATGTCCCGGCACCATGGAAGACTCACTAGTAAAGGATCTAAAGGCAGGAAAATCATATGAGACAATAGCTACCAAGCAATAAGAGAATCACATTACAGTGTAATGCATTAGTTGGCGATTATGAGACCATATGTTGAACAACACCTACAAGAGCTTCGTGAAAAGAATGAAGATCGCAATGAACAATGGATTATGAAAGAGCACAAAATTCATTTCACATCATGGCTGAGGGATCTGAACCTTTCGATTGGAGAAATCGACGAAGAGATGATGATAAATAAATTGTCTTACGGTCCATTAAGCATGGTTAAAACATGGAAAGCGTATGACATCAATGGTTTCACATTCTATACCAAAGAAAAGGATCAAAAGAGTCAGTGTCAAAATAGTGGTGTCAGAGCAGATGCAGAAGACAACACTGGACAAAAGAATGCTTACTATGGATACATCAAAGAAATATGGGAAGTTAACTAAGGGAACTCTATAGAAATCCATGTATTTAAGTGCTAGTGGGTCAGACATCCAGAAGGTGTGGAGGTGGATGATTACGGGTTTATGATAGTTGACCTTAATAAGGTGGGTTATTAAGATGACCCTTAGATACTCGCTCAATCCGTGGCACAAGTATTTTACATACTTGATCCTAAAGACGAGAAAAAATACATCGTTGCTCCAGGAAAACAAAGAATTGTTGGAGTTGATGGAATCGAAGACGAAGAAGAATACAATCAGTTTGATGAGGTGTCGTTTTTTGTTGACATATCAAGGATCAATGTGGTTGAAGCAAAACTGTCATTTGGCAATGTGATTCCTTATCTACACACCGATGGCGATGGAAAATTAGTGCAAGGCTAGATCATTTATTTTTAGAATGCGTATTTGTAAAATCAATTATGTCATTTTGTTCAAGATATTGGTAATATAGGTTATTATTTAATTATAGTTAATACATGTCTAACATAAACCGAGGTAGAAAAATACCATTTTTTAAAATTTGATAAGTTATGGTGTATTTTTATTATTAAAAAAATTCAAGTTCAAATGAGGATTTAAACATCAATAAAAAAGTGTTGAAAATTAGAACAGAAATGAAAAAAATGTTTGGAGGCCAGCAGCAAGGTTCAAACCTCAAACCGCCTGCCGGCAGCAAGGTTCAAACCTCAAACCGCATGGCCCCAAGGTAACCCACCACACCACTATGCTACAAAGTCTTTCTCGACATTGTAGGCAGTGTATGCTAGATAATCCTTTTAGTAATGGCGGTCGGGTGACGTTAGCAGCCCTCCACTACTAAGAGAAAATAATAGTGGCTGGCAAGATGACATCAGCATGCCTGCCACTGATTACATCAAAAAATGCTGGTGGGGCTGAGATTCGAACGCCCAACCTCGAGTTGAAATCGGGAGTACTTTGCCATTAGATTGTGAATGCTTTCTTGAAACTTTTGTGCAAGCAAATTTATATTTTTATTGAGATAACAAGTATTTTATCTATGAACCGCCCGTGATGCCTCAATCCCCAATCCCCAACTCTTCACCTCCTCACCGACCCCAACCGCGACCGTGCCCTACACCCTCATCGCCGACTCCCAACCGCAACCACGCGCGCCCTAGACTCCACCCTCATCGCCGACCCCCAACCTCAACAACAGCGCCCTCCACCCTAATCGCCGACCCTCAACAACCTTGAGCGCGCCCTCCTCGCCGGTTCACGATGGCTCCTCCTAAGATTGAACCAAACAGTGGATCCTTAGACTCTACATCAAGTGGCGTGTATGAGGTTTGCAAATGCGGTAAACTTAAGGTCCATGGTATAGTTTGCAGTTGCTTGGCGAAGAAAGTGATTCTCATATTGGACTCCGACTCGAAGGACGACTCGCCGCAACCAGTTAGGGTAAGTCCTGGCAGACGAAAGAATGATGAGGCAACCGGTGGCAGAGGGAAACATGCTGAGGCTAGTGGTGGAAAAGGGAAGCATGCAGAGCAATGCGGCAGCAAGAGGAGACAGGAGGCAAGATCCTCTTTTTATGCAAATTTTATATTTTTATCAGCCAATTCAATCATTGAACGATATTTTTTGCATTGCGACCTGTATGATCTTTTGGGTAGTTAGTAATTAATGTATGATCTATGAGTGCTATATATATCTACATATGACTATGAAATGTTTGCTTTTATCAGGTTGTATTCTTTTGATAAGTTGTTCTCACTATCATCGCCAAGTGTATTTTCTTGTTCAGGAACATGGAGAGCAGTTTAGACTGCCTGATGATGCCAAGTTGGTTGAGGATTGGCAAGTTGAGGCATTTCATCTGTTTAACCAGAAATAGGTTGGGTTTGTGCCGAGGAAGAATAAGAAGAGCAAACCATATCTTCCTTTTGGGTTTGGATTGGTAGTGCCTTTTGGTTTAGTGTGCGGTTCGATGTGTAAGCTGGTTTCCCCAGCGTGGACTTGTGTTTGTTTACTTGCTTTCAAACAAACGTGATGTGTCAAGTTTGGATGTGCATTTGCATGGATATATGAATTTAGATGTGATATGTGATTTTTGATGTGATATGTGAAGTTTGGATGTGAATTTGGATGGATATGTGAATTTGGATGTGATATGTGATTTTTGATGTGATATGTGAAGTTTGGATATAAATTTTGGTTAATTATTTCATGTCTTGTAGTTCAAATTTAACTTATTTTGACTTTGATCATAAAAACACACTTAATGAAATAAACATCAATAAAAAAGTGCTAAAATTTTAAAAAATAAGAACTAAAAAATTGTTTGGGCACTAGCAGCAAGGTTCAACCCTCAAACCGTCTGTCGGCAGCAAGGTTCGAACCTCAAACCGCATGGCCCCAAGCGAGCTCCCCACACCACTACGCTACAAAGTCTTTCTCGACAATGTAGGCAGCATATGCTAGATAATTCCTACCGCTATTAGTAGTGGCGGTCGGGTGTAATTAGTGGCGGGCATGCTGACGTCACTACCTCGCCACTGCTATGCCTTTTAGTAGTGGCGGTCGGATGGTGTCATCGACCCACCACTACTAAGTCGAGTGACGTAAACTGAGGCAGATAAATACCAATTTTTTAAATTTGATAAGTTATGATGTATTTTTATTGTTAAAAAAATTCAAGTTCACACGAGGATTTAAACATCAATAAAAAAGTGCTGAAAATGTAAAAAAGTACATTAATAGAAATGAAAAATATTGTTTGGGCGCCAGCAGCAAGGTTCAAACCTCAAACCGCCTGCCGGCAGCAAGGTTCGAACCTCGAACCGCATGGCCCTAAGCAACCCCCCAGCACCACTGTGCTACAAAGTCTTTCTCGACAATGTAGGCAGTGTATGCTAGATAATCCCTACCGCTACTAGGACTTATTTGCATTTAAATCATAGAAACACACTTAATGAAATAAAAATAGTAAAGTGAGCCAGAAAAATACCAATTTTTGCAATTAGAATAGTTGTGTTGTATTTTTATTGTACAAAAAGTTTCAAGTTCAAAGGAAGAATCAACTATAGATTTTGCTTTCAAACCTGAGTCATTTCATCTCTAAACCCTAAATTCATCCTCGGAGAATCTCACGTTTCTTAACGCCCTACATGATTATTTTCTCGAAAAAAATTTATTTTTTATGACAACATCTATGGATCGATCATATCGTAACAACATGACAAGTCTCGTCTTTTTTAGACTTTATTTTATTTTTTGAGGATTAAAAAACTATAAAGATACATGTTGTCGATCGAGTGTGGCAACCTACATTTTTTATGATGGTTTTAAATTTATTGGATAATAACTAATAATAGAGTCAAAAAATGAATATGGTTTTTCTAAAAATTTTGGTTAATTATTTCATGTCTTGTAGTTCAAATTTAACTTATTTTGACTTTGATCATAAAAACACACTTAATGAAATAAAAACAGTAAACTGAGGCAGAAAAATACCAATTTTTGCAATTAGAATAGTTGTGTTGTATTTTTATTGTACAAAATGTTTCAAGGTCAAAGGAAGAATCAACTATAGATTTTGCTTTCAAACCTGAGTCATTTCATCTCTAAACCCTAATTCATCCCCGGAGAATTTCAGGTTTCTTAACGAAATAAAAAACAATAAAGTGAGGCAGAAAATACCAATTTTTTAAATTTGATAAGTTATGATGTATTTTATTGTTAAAAAATCAAGTTCAAACGAGAATTTAAACATCAATAAAAAGTGCTGAAATTTTAAAAAATAAGAACTAAAAAAATTGTTTGGGCGCCAGCAGCAAGGTTCAACCACAAACCGCCTGCCGGCAGCAAGGTTCGAACCTCGAACCGCATGGCCCCAAGCGATCCCCCCGCACCACTACGCTACAAAGTCTTTCTCGACAATGTAGGCAGCGTATGCTAGATAATCCCTACCGCTATTAGTAGTGGCAGTTGGGTGTAATCAGTGGTGGGCATGCTTACGTCACCAGCCCATCGCTGCTATTCATTTTAGTAGTGGCGGTCGGATGACATCATCGGCCTGCCACTACTAAGTCGATTGATGTAAACTGAGGCAGAAAAATACCAATTTTTTAAATTTGATAAGTTATGATGTATTTTTATTGTTAAAAAAATTCAAGTTCAAACGAGGATTTAAACATCAATAAAAAAGTGCTGAAAATTTAAAAAAGTACATTAACAGAAATGAAAAATATTGTTTGGGCGCCAGCGGCAAGGTTCAAACCTCAAACCGCATGGCCCCAAGCAACCTCCCAGCACCACTGCGCTACAAAGTCTTTCTCAACAATGTAGGTAGTGTATGCTAGATAATCCCTACTGCTACCACCAGGACTTATTTGCATTTAAATCATAAAAACACACTTAATGAAATAAAAAATAGTAAACTAAGGCAAAATCAACTATAGATTTTGCTTTCAAACCTGAGTCATTTCATTTCTAAACCCTAATTCATCCTCGGAGAATCTTAGGTTTCTTAATGTAATAAAAACAGTAAAGTGAGGCAGAAAAATACCATTTTTTAAATTTGATAGGTTATGATATATTTTATTGTTAAAAAAATCAAGTTCAAACAAGAATTTAAACATCAATAAAAAAGTGCCGAAATTTTAAAAAATAAGAGTAGAAAAAATTGTTTGGGCGCCAGTAGCAAGGTTCAATCTCAAACCGCCTACCGGCAGCAAGGTTCAAACCGCGAATCGCATGGCCCCAAGCGAGCCCCCCGCGCCACTACGCTACAAAGTCTTTCTCGACAATGTAGGCAGCGTATGCTAGATAATCCCTACCGCTATTAGTAGTGGCGGTCGGGTGTAATCAGTGGCGGGCATGCTGACGTCACCTGCCTGCCACTGCTATTCCTTTTAGTAGTGGCAGTCGGATAACATCATCGGCCCACCACTACTAAGTAGATCACCAGCGGCGGGCGAATTAGTAGTGGAGGGCTGGTGACGTCATTGCCCTCCACTACTAAGAGAAAATAGCAGTGGCGGGCTGGTGACGTCAGCATGTCCGCCACTGCTAATACACCTATATAAAATTTTTCGCTCTAGCCATCCAAAAACCTAGTTTCATTTCTCTCACTAAACTCCCGTGCGCCGAACTCCGCCCATTGCTGCCGCTCCCAGAGCCCGCGCCGCCACCCTCGGAGCCCATCGCCGTCGTCCCCGAAGCTCGTCGCCGCCATCACCGCCGAACTCTGCCCGTCACCGGAGCGCGCGCCGCGGTCCCTGGAGCCCACGCCGCCGTCTTGGAGCCGTCGCTGCCATCCCCGGAGTCCACGTCGCCGATCTCTGCCCGTTGCCGCCGTCTTGGACCCCGTTGCCACTGTCCCCATCCCCGAGCGCACGCCGCCGTCCAGGAGCCCGCGCCGCCATCCCGGAGCCCATCGCCACCATCCCAGAGCCCGCGCCACCACCCTCCACCTGTCACCACCATCCCCGGAGCCCGTGCCCTCATCCTCGAAGCCCTCACAGCCATCCTCAAATCCCGTCGCCGCCTTCACTGTGAGGTCAGACAATCTTCTCTCATAGTTAACATTGGTTAGAAAATCTATTTGCTAAATTGGTTAGAAAAAAATATAAGTGAATAGTAGGCTATACTATTACTACACTTTTATTTATGGAGTTGTGGAGTGAGAAATTTGCAACTACAAAAATTTACATCGAGGATACTAGCAATGGATGTTAATCGGCCACAAGCCCACAATCTAAACCTAATTAAGCTAAACAAGAACCTGGCAGCACATAAAACATTAGTGCTAGTACAAATGAAATAGGAAACATATTGTGCTCAGTTTGCACAACACGAAATAGGAATGCATGCACATGAAACTTGTTTGGTACTGATCCAAATAAATAGATAGTGGTTTGTTCATTAATTCATTAGATTAGTAGGAAAATATGACTGTTTGTATAGCACAAGGTCCCAATATTACCATAGTACTGTTCAATATTACATATGCTTTATCACTTATTACCATAGGAATACATAGTCCTGTTTAGATTATATTGCTATCTTTTAGAGGCCTATGATGCAAATTGTTATTGAGTTATCTCATGTATGTCATCAAGCCATGTGACACATCCATTCCCTTCAACAGCTTCTTCTTTCTTGTGCTGCTGGCAGGGAATGGATGTGCCCATGGTTCCATGGCATCCATGAACATATTTATAAAACAACAAAAAATATGTTGAGGCCTCAACAACACTAGAGAGATAGAACAACACAATCTCCTAACTTGAGTATTAATATAGTGGCTTCAAAAGTAATAGCTGACTACTGTAGCTAAGAAGAGTTTTCATACATTTTCCACCTTTGACACTGTGATCAGTTTACTACTGCTATTACTTCTGAAGCTACTATACTAATCCTCAAGTTCATCCGGCTGAAGACCAACATTAGATTCTGCAATTCATTTTAGAGGCCTATGATGCAAATTGTTATTGAGTTATCTCATGTATGTCATCAAGCCATGACACATGTCCATTCCCATCAACAGCTTCTTCTTTCTTGTGCTGCTGGCAGGGAATGGATGTGCACATGGTTCCATGGCAGCCATGAACATATTTGAAAAATAACACAAAATATGGTGAGGCCTCAACAACACTAGAGAGAGAGAACAACACAATCTCCTAACTTGAGGATTAGTATAGTAGCACTATATTTTCCTGCCTTATTCCAAGAAACCCCTGGGGAACTGAAAAATAAAGGAAAATGGGCTCTGCCCTAGGCGCCTCTAGGCGCCAAGTCACCGCCCGACTAGCGCCTGGTGCATTTTAGAACACTGCTAGGGATTAGATCTTCAAGAGTCCTGTTTAGATTATATTGCTATATTTTAGAGGCCTATGATACAAATTGTTATTGAGTTATCTCATGTATGTCATCAAGCCATGTGACACGTCCATTCCCTTCAACGGCTTCTTCTTTCTTGTGCTACTAGCAGGGAATGGATGTGCCCATGGTTCCATGGCAGCCATGAACATATTTGAAAAACAACACAAAATATGTTGAGGCCTCAACCACTTTGTGCATTGTTTCGTACATGAAAATATGACAGTGGACCTTTTTTGCATAACCAAAATTCTGATACATTAGCCTCTTAACTATAAATAGTTCATCTATGGCGGAAGAAGGACGTCCCGTCGAGGAGCTCATCTACTAGTCTCCCGCAAAAACAAATAAATAGGGTTCATCTGAAGGATCCTCCGATAGTGAATCTTCGTACCACTCTCCATAGAATGAACATCCAATGGAGCCTAGGAAGAAGAGAATGGGAGAAGACGCCGATGAGGATTACATTCCAGAAGCTCAAGCGGAGGTAATTATTGTGTTAGTAACAAGTCAAAGCAGCTTCTAACCGAGAATTACATTCCTGAAGCTCACATTATCTATCGTCGTAGGATCATCCAAAGCGAGGAAGCAAGCGTCGATTATTCCAAGTCGAGAAAAGAACATCTATTGTCCCAGCTGTTGAGTCATCCGAGCCAATAGTTGTTGAGTCCGCTGCCACTACATCCTCTGCAAATGCGAAGAGGAGAGGAAAATGAGAGAACAACAAGTTGCATACAACTATCTATGAGGTTGAATAAGTGTATGTTGATGGGGGTCCAAAGAAGCCAAAAAAATCACAGCTAAGTGGCACAACGACTATGGATGTCTCGCTAGAGAGCAATGTAAAATAGTTTGGAAAAACTGGAAGAGTGTCCCTGAAGTTAAAAAAATGAATTGTGCCAGCATATAAAAGCGCATTATAAATTCCCGGAAGATCGCTTAGAAGATGCTAAAGCTGCCACATTGAAGACTATTGGGAAATCTCTTCGTACATTCAGAACTAAATTGAACACTCAGTACCTTCAGAAAGGAGAGTCGCCGCTCAATGACTATGGCTTTATCACGCCAAATGAATGGAACGAATTCAAATTTCAGCATTGCTCGGAAGAAGCCAAACAAGACTCACGGACTAGTGAAGTATTTTAGAAAGCACAAGAAATCGCTGAGTTGGAGAAGGCTGGAAAGTTCAAGCCCAAGGGATGTAATGATCAGCTTACATCCGCTCTCGCAAACGAGGAACATCTAGGGCGCACCTGTGGTGTCTCTTCTATAGCACCCTAGAAAAATACTTTCAAGAAAGAGGAGGGTGCCATATACAAGAAGCGTCAAGCACGCACAGACGATTCTGCAGAGCGCCGTGCAGAGTGGGAAAGACACTTTTTTGAATTTATTAGTGAGAATCCAAACATAATGTAGGCTGCAGCGGGACAAATAATTGTGCCAGAGGTACGACTTGACGTACCAAGCAGTGTTGGCTCAGTACAAGAAAACGTTCCTGTAAATTATATCAAAGAGGACACACCATGCAGTCTACATGTACCGATTGGGTGCAAAGGACATTCCCAAGAGGCTGCACGAGGCATTTCTATGCCTGGGGATTTATTTCACAATCGGCCTATTCCTGCAGAGTATATCAAGGTTCAGGTCAATGAGATCATCAATGACCCCTTGGATCTTCCAATGCCTGCTGAGGGGATTGAGACAATTGGAGATGCGCTGAATAACTTTATCTTATGGGCGAGCTGAGATATCAAATTACTCTAGACAAGTTCTCAGAGTAAATCGCCTATTTTCTCGTCGTAATCCCCCAAATATCCTTCATCTCACGATATGCAAAATATAGGATCTTTATCACATGTTGATGAGCGTGAGATAGAGCAAGAGGTAGAGAAGGAGCCAGTGTCGATAAAGTGGCAGATCGTCAAATGGCTCAAGAACTTGAGGACCACGGGCCTGAAAAAGTGTCAGGTCCACAAATGGCTCAACAACACGTGCCGCAAGAAGTGACATAACCTAAAGTGGTTGAGCCTGATCAAGTGAAAGAGTCAGTTCCAGCCAAGTCAAAAGTCACGGAACCTAAAGTGGCTGAGCCTGATCAAGTGGATGTGTCAGTTCCAACAGTCGAGCCTGATCAAATGCCAGTGCCAGTTCTGGTCGAACCTCAAGTGACAGAGCCAGTGCTATTTCCTGAGCCCAACACAAAAATGCCAAAGCCTCTGCCAGTGCTAGTGCCCGAGCCTGAGAAACAAGATGCACGCCCAAAGCCCACAATCCACAAGACAATTGTTCGAGCTGGGCAGTGTTCTACGCCGAAATATGAAATGCTTAAATTTTTAGTACGGTGGGGCAAACACGTTCTACGCCCATAGAGGCTCCCTTAAAGGCTCCAGTACAAAAGCGGGCGGGCTCACTTTCTGCTGATCAATGTACCTACGGAGACGAGGATTATATCGAATATGAACCAGGCAAACCATTCTTACCCCAACTAGTACTTAAGAGTATGACTTGGGAGATGAATGCATTTCATGACTGGTACCTCGAAGTGTCTTTGTTAGGAGTTACACAAATAGAAGTGAAGGTTTCAAAAGAAATATTCAACTGCCCAGAGTTTAATCTTGCACTTTATTTCGACAACTTCCATCGGATGTTCCGTCTGAAGCGAACCGACATCACAAGCATGATGCTTTGGTGTCTGTAAGTACTTTTTACTTTGTCAATACAAAGCAAAAATCAATCATGTCTTATATTGACTAGTGTTTCATAACATATGCAGTTTGAATTCATATTGTGACAAGTCTAATAAATATGGGTACTTGAACCCATCATTGATAAGTCAAAGTGCATTGAACCCAGTACTAAACCAGAACGATCCAAAGTACTGGAGTGCGGGTCAGAAAACGTTTCAAAGGAAGATGTTCAATAAAGACCAAGACGCACTTAAGAAGAGTAAAAGGAGTTGTGCCACATTGTATATTGCGCGGTGCATGTTTGAATGGAGGGACAGAGACATGATAAGTGGGGCATATAACTTTAAGTAAGTATATCCACTTAATCATGTTTTATCGATTATGAAACTAACATAATCACATATTACTTCTTTAGATAGTGATCATTGGATTGCACTTCTGATATACCCGAAGAACTCAAGGGTTTGGGTGTTCGACTCTCTCGACAAACCCAAAAAAGAATATCAAGATATAATAAATGTTATTCAGAGTGCATATAGATATTACGTGGAAAGGTTAGGTGGCCCACATGATCCACAAAGGCCGAAAGATATGAATATCAGAACCAACTATCCGGTAAGATTATATTTTGAAATTTCTTAATTCAATTGATAAAGCCAAACTATATATCGTTCTAACTTTGTCTATTTTGAAGTGTCACAAACAACCTCCTGGTTCGGTGCATTGCGGGTACTACACTTGTGATTTCATGAGCAGTGACTTAGGAAAGTTTGCGCGGACAGTCTCTAAGGATACTAAAGAAGTAAGTTGATTTATTGTGTGTTAATCTATTATAACCTGCAACATATGTACTTATATGTTACATATGCAAACGTCAGGTCCATCAACCGTTACCGAGAAGAGCCAACTCTCTGAATCAAAAATGTATGGAATCGTATCAAGGATGTACCGCTTCACGATGCATGAAGTTCTTCATGAGCTTGGGGTATTCTTCGATCCTAAGGGTGAAGTGGCCAAGCATCCAACTCTGAGACGTTGGGCCGGAAGACCTAAAAGGCAATAACAACAAATTTCCAAGAATTTTGAAGCTTAGAAGCAAAAAAAAGATGTGCAAGATATGAGTTGGCCTTCCAAGAAGAAACATTAAACAAAATAATCATGTATTTGTGAACAATTGTTAATTTTGAAGTTCCGATGAGATGTAAACTTTGTAAACTTGATATGTGATAAATGTAAACTTTGTAAATTTGTAAATTGATTTTGTTGTTGTGTTGATGTTGTTGCTGCTGTGGATGGCTGTGTGGAGCTATAAATATAATGTGGTTTTGTTATGTTGTGTTACTGCTGGGGAGCTATGAATTTCTGTATATATATTCTAGAGAGTGTTTGAATTAAGGTTTATATAACATTTCTGTAAAATGGGAAAAACACAGTAGTGGTGGGCACGCTGACATCATCTGCCTGCCACTGCTGTTAGCCATAGCAGTGGCGGACAGATGACGTCAGCGTGCCCATCACTACTGTTGACACAGTGGTGGCGGGCTCGCTGATAACATCTGCCCGCCACTTCTGTTAGCCATAGCAGTGGTGGGAAAATGACGTCAGCGTGCCCGCCACTACTGTTGACACAGCGGTGGTGGGCACTCTGTCCGCCACTGCTAACTAGGGTTAGCAGTGGCGTTAGAGCAGTGGCGGACTGGTTTCCCGCCACTACAGTACGTTTTTGCCCACCGCTACTGTGTCGCTTTGTAGTAGTGAAACGCATAGGCATAACAATCCACTTTTCCTTGGATGTATTACGTATTGTTGTCTTTTGCAACCAAAACTCACTGAGCTGCTAAAACAAACCAATGTTGATTCCAATTCATTCTTGCTTATATTTTCCAAGACCATGGATATATATAATTTTATGAGCATCACAAATTCAGGACATATAAATGACAAAAAGTGTTTGATGAGGACATCACTAGCTCGGATATAACCATGCTTATACTTTACAATAAACAACCCAAGGTTCATTCATTCTATATTAGATTTACATTTTATATATTTGAGCTAAGGATGCTACACAATGAGTTGGCTTTGTTTTTAATTACAGAAATTCTTTCATGGATCAAGCGACACGTTAAGAGCACATCAAGAGCATGGAACATCATGGAAGTTGATTGGGGACCAAGTCAAGGCCATGAAAACATAATATACAATTTTGGGACGTTATTTATGTGCCAAGAGAAAGTGGAGATTAACTTCTACACAATTTCGACACGGATTCGGACTGCATGGATAGCACCGAATTCAAATGTGCATAACGTTTAAATGGAAACTCCGATTTGGATGATCTTGGACTTTTTGGAAAGCTTGATACGTCCTCTTTCCAACGGATCCAGCCACATATCCAGATTCCATCGGAGGAGATCGCAATCACCAAATCAATGCGTGTTCCTTTTTTAGGCCGAACCAATTAAGCACGGAATTTCCATTTTGTAGTCAATCTGTTTTGGAAATAATTAGTCCTTTCCATATGTAATAAGTTTTCCAAACATTGGGAACGTCCCTAGGGCTATAAATAACCCTAGAGACTTCAGTTGTAAGGCGGGTTTTGATTAGATAAAAGTTTAGCCAATGCTACTTGTCCGTGTAAACCCGTGATCGGTTAGATCGCCGGTTTCACGTTTGAGAACCCCAACTATCCCTGTGCGTCTTTCATATCCAGAAATACTAGTTGCTCCTTTATCTTGTTCTTGCTCGTTCTTCGATTGCTTGCAGGAACAAGGTTGATCACCGATAAGATCAACAACCCTTGGAGTTGGTGTATCGATCGCTAAGGCGCAACACAAACGTCTCGTACGGTTGTAGTCGGGTCGTCAACGTCGTCTCCTTCCAATCGAAGTTATCTTATCTTATCAACTCACCGAAAGATCGGGCCATTCATTCAGCACCCATCAAGTGGTATCAGAGCTTTCGTTGCTCGGTGAGTTTTTTTCATTTTTTTCCTACAGTCCAGAAAAAGCCACACAAAAAAATTACCCGAGATCCAAGCCTCTTTGAGCCTATTACTAGTTCTGCTTAGTATCGGTATTTTGAGTTTTTGGTTGCATCGTCATGTGAAGTTGCTGGTCTTAGCGTTTAGTTCGTTTAGAGTTTCGAGTTCTTGTCACGTTTTTACCACCATGTTTTGGTCTGTTTAGTCGGTTTGTTATTCTGGAATTCGGGTAGAATTCGGGCAGGTTGTGCAGGTGTTACTAAAACTATCATATCTCGCACCTGCCTACTCGGATTGGAGAGTTTTGATATATTTTGGAAAGCTTACAACTAGATCTGTGTTTTCCCTTTTAGAGTCATCTTCATATTCGGTCGTTTGCGTTCTGTTTTGGGACGTACAAGGTTTGGGAGTTCTATACTAAGAGTCACCTTGTCATTTGCTGTTCTTTAAAAAAAGAGAGAAAAAAGGAAAAAAAGGCAGAAAGGTACTCAAAAAAAAGAAGAAAAAAAGCTGCACCAAAAAAAGAGAAAAGAGAAAAAAGTGAAGAAAGAAAACTTGTGACAAAAGAGGAGGAAAGCTAGTTCTACCTTTTGCGGTTTGGTGGTATCGTTTGTGTCTAGGCTCGCGTCTCTAGTACGTTCAAGCCTAGGATCAGCACAATACCGATGTTGAACGATTACTCAATTTGCTTATGCTAATGTGGTTCTAGTTTTCCTTGCTACATATTTCAGCCTACCTAGAGCTCCACAGATTTGACTACAACTTGTACAACCAAGTGTTTTCCAAAGCATCGATACATCTAATCTCCGTGGTGTTTGTGGTTAAGTCGGTGTACAACACCTTCATGCTTGTATTGGTAAGAACTTGTAAGAGCTTGATACAGGATTGAGCGAGTGTGACGTTGTGCCTTCACAATCTTGTAGTTAATAGGAGCGTACATATTATTTGTATGTTTATTGTCTACTACTAATCATGGCAGGGATACACAAGGAGATAGGATATAGTGAAGCTCAATATCGACATCTTCATCGACACATGAGAGATCAACATGATAAATATGAGGTATGTGATGAAATTCTAGCTAGGTTCAAATGTACAATACCTTATTTTGAAGGAAATTATGATCCTCATGCATATATTCAATGGGAGCTAGCTGTAGATAATGAATTTAAAAAGTATAACTTGTCTGAAAGAGAAAAGGTTATGGCTGCCTCTAAAGTGTTAGTTAAAGATGTTGCATATCATTGGAAACATCTTTGTAGACATGATAAAATACCTCATTCTTGGAAAGACTTAAAGAAATATTTGAGAGATGCTTTTGTTCCTCCATATTATGCTGATATTCTATTAAAGAAACTACAATGTTTAAAACAAGATAGCAGAAGTGTTGCCTCATACTATCATGATATGCATGCTTGTTTATTACGTTGTGCTATAGATGAATGTGAAGAAGCTATAGAACAAAGGTTTTTACGTGGGCTTAACAAGGAAATTCAGGAAATGCTTCTTCTTGAAACATATAATTCTCTCTCTCAATTGTTTGAACTTGCATGTCGAGCTGAAATTCAGATTGCCATTGATTTAGAGGAAACACCAATCAGTTTGCTTGCTAGTACTACTAACCTTGAACAGGAAAAGGAGAATAAAAATGCACTTACATCATTGGAAAATGTTTTGCAAGGTAATTTATGTGCAATTAATCAAGGTGAGTGTACTCCTGATAAAACACAATTGTCCACTATTCATGCTATTATAGAGCCACCGTTAGTAGAATCTTTTGCTGAAATTGCTTTGTTACCAGATGATTTGCTTGACACTCCTTGTAATAAAGAAGAGTTGTGTGTTAATACTTCACTTGTATACATGCCACAACTAGTTAATGAACAGGTTGACTTTGTTGCTGAACCTTTAAGTGATTTGATACATGTTGTTCACATTGCTAGTGAAAAGGAAGAACAGAAATTGTTATCTTCTTTAAATACTTGGGGTTATATTGAACTTGATGATCTTTGTGAACTTAGTACTTTAAATGAGAAATTACTCACTAGACCTGATTTGCCATGTCCTGATCAAACGAGTTTTCACGTAATTGGAAAATACAATGATCAAGGAGTATACTTTGTGCATAGAGTTTACATATGTTCAGATTTGAAACAACATGTAAATTCTGAAAATAATAGTCTCGACCAAGGTGCTTTAACTAATCCTATTATCTCGAGAGTCTCTTGTTTTGATTTAAATACACAGGTTTGTTTTCAAGAAGGAGAGCCTTGTGGGCTGCTTAGCAATGCCACAATTCCTGCTCCCATATATAAAAGTACATATTCGATGTCATTTGTTCAAGCAAAGGATTTGGTGAGTTGGTTTTCTTCAATTCACCACATGTTTAAAGAACAAGAGATACTGCACAATAATGGTTCTTTTGCTAGCAGTTGCATTGATGAGGAACACAAGAACAAACCGAGGACGGTTTGCAGCCAAGAAGGAGAGAATGATGAGGACATCACTAGCTCGGATATAACCATGCTCATACTTTACAATAAACAACCCAAGGTTCATTCATTCTATATTAGATTTACATTTTATATATTTGAGCTAAGGATGCTACACAATGAGTTGGCTTTGTTTTTAATTACGGAAATTCTTTCATGGATCAAGCGACACGTTAAGAGCACATCAAGAGCATGGAACATCATGGAAGTTGATTGGGGACCAAGTCAAGGCCATGAAAACATAATATACAATTTTGGGACGTTATTTATGTGCCAAGAGAAAGTGGAGATTAACTTCTACACAATTTCGACACGGATTCGGACTGCATGGATAGCACCGAATTCAAATGTGCATAATGTTTAAATGGAAACTCCGATTTGGATGATCTTGGACTTTTTGGAAAGCTTGATACGTCCTCTTTCCAACGGATCCAGCCACATATCCAGATTCCATCGGAGGAGATCGCAATCACCAAATCAATGCGTGTTCCTTTTTTAGGCCGAACCAATTAAGCACGGAATTTCCATTTTGTAGTCAATCTGTTTTGGAAATAATTAGTCCTTTCCATATGTAATAAGTTTTCCAAACATTGGGAACGTCCCTAGGGCTATAAATAACCCTAGAGACTTCAGTTGTAAGGCGGGTTTTGATTAGATAAAAGTTTAGCCAATGCTACTTGTCCGTGTAAACCCGTGATCGGTTAGATCGCCGGTTTCACGTTTCAGAACCCCAACTATCCCTGTGCGTCTTTCATATCCAGCAATACTAGTTGCTCCTTTATCTTGTTCTTGCTCGTTCTTCGATTGCTTGCAGGAACAAGGTTGATCACCGATAAGATCAACAACCCTTGGAGTTGGTGTATCGATCGCTAAGGCGCAACACAAACGTCTCGTACGGTTGTAGTCGGGTCGTCAACGTCGTCAACGTCGTCTCCTTCCAATCGAAGTTATCTTATCTTATCAACTCACCGAAAGATCAGGCCATCCATTCAGCACCCATCAGTGTTTTAGCAGAGGAATGAGCTATACGAAAATTCGTCCAATACAAGAAGGAATAATCTTTGAACTCAACGGTGGTCATCAGGTTTAACCCTTAAAGATGACTTGCATGAATTATCCTATTAGTGCAGCTCCACTCTTTTTTGTTTCTTTACAAAATAATTTCTATGTATCCTATAAGACAAAGTCAATATCCTATTTTATTATTATTATCTCTTCAAAGTGCCAAAATGACAAAAAACAGAACAACAAAATAGATTGTACCAACAACAGCCATGGCATATATAGAACAAAAGCAATAAACCATCACTACATATGTACATGTATTTACTATGCCACTATGTAATACATAGGATGATCATGCTAACTAACACCCCGCTACATGCCAACAAATTGTCACATTCATATAGCATACTTACATAGGGACCATTTGTAGTCATACCATTTGTCCCTCCCACTAGTGCAATCTCAACCACAGAAACATGCATTAATGACGGGTCATAACATACAGTAGTGACGGGCATATCTCCCGTCACCTTTATCATGTTAGTAAAGCCCTATCATTAATGATGGGTAAATACCCATCACTAAAGGGTCTCTCTAGTTCCACTCCGCGTCCAGCATGCCCCCTTTTAGTGACGAATAACCAATGTTACCCGTCACTAAAAGTCATCTTTAGTGACAGGGAATACTTTACACTTGTCACTAATGTTATGATCATATTTTTAAAAAAAATTATTTTTAGGTTGTATCCTGAATAGGTCATATTAAGTGATGGGGAGTACTAGATACCCGTCACTAATGTACTCGTTACTGACGGGTGATTATTCTTACCCGTCACTAATAATATGGTCATTTTCAAAAAAAAATTAGGTTGCATCCTGAATCATAGCCAGGATTTGGAAGCCAACATATGCAACATCCAAAGCACATCACAACCAATTCATCACAGAGGATTCATTACCAAATTAGTATCACATATATTAACTACATACTCATTATCTCAAAGAAAATGTCTACAACAAAGAACGACACAAGATTGTTTCATGGCTTCTGAGTAGCTAATAGCTAACCTATAGCGATATCAAGAGCTTGGATAGTATCCTATCACTATCCAAGCTTTCACCACCACCACCATGGATAGCTTGAACAGAAGCCCAGTGGGTAGTAGCAGGAGCACCATGGCAGCGTCCGGGCAGGAGCACCATAGTGAATAGTCATGCCAACTTCGAGTGCGTTATCTCGAAGAAACTGGCTAAGACCATCAGTTATCTCGAAAAAATTGGCTAAAAGTAGTAAGTCAAGATACCCTGTAACAATAAAATTAAAACAAAGTTAGTTAGTTAGACAAGAACAATAATATTTTGGATGAGGAAGAGGAGGAGGAAGACGAACCTTAGGAGGAGGACAAGGAGGATGGAACCAAGGTGGCGGCGAGTAGGGCGGCCACGTGCACCGACGGTGCGGGTGCCATGGCCAACGGTACATGTGTCTAGGAGAACGACGAAGACGACAGCGGCGGTAGGAGTTAGGATTAGGGTTACGCAAAATGAAAGCCTGGCGATTCACTTCGGTTACCCGTCTATTTATAAGCGGGAGGTGTCATCAATGACGGGTGACAGTTACCATCCGTCACTGATGATAGAGTGGCCTTTAGTGATGGGTATAGCTAAAACACATCACTGATGATGTAGGGAAGTATTACGGGTATAGATCAACCTTTAGTGATGGGTAACATTGTTACCCGTTACTAAACGATCCTTTAGTGACGGTTTATTATTATTACTTGTCACTAATGTTATGGTCATTTTGAAAAAGAAATAATAGTTTTTAGGCTGCAACCTAAATCAAAGCTAGAATTTGGCAGCCAACATATCTAAAACACATCACATACCATTTTTAGGTTGCAGCCTAAATTAAAGCTAGGATTGATTTGGCACCCAATTCATATCACAAACAATTTATCACGGAATATAGATAATTCATCACAAAAGATTTATAACCTAATATTTCATCATACCCCAATTTTACAGTACATACATCACAACGTCAATGCCATTAGTAAAAATGTTGAAATGGAAGGCGCACACAGTTCCAACTTCTAAAGAGTTGTCGCTAAAAAATTGCCCAAAACCTTTAGTTAGATAGCAGCGTTCATCTGTCGCTTTGTGCACCGCAATTGGGACTGTGTCAAACCCTACTACTACCACCTGAATCTCGGTGGTCTAGTGGTGCAGGTGAGGTGTGATATACTTTTCACAGTACTGCCTTGAAAAGTACTATAAAAAATTAAAAAAACTATTAGAGAAGGCTATTTGTATAGACCAACTACATGTGCAAATAACTTACCACCGACTTATTATTGATGATCGTGTTATTTATTGTGTAGACATATAACCGACTCTCGGAGGATAAACATGTTGATATGTCTTGTAGGAGAGTCTTCCTTGCTGGAGTTACATCTATTAGATCGCCAAAATAACAGATGTGCTTCAATTGGTCCATTTGGTCAGTGTCGACCTCCCTGGCTATCCCCTTCCTCTTCCTGTTTACAACATTGTTAGGACCCTCCCCTGATATTATAAGAAACCATGATAAGAACATAAACAAAAGATGGGCATGTGTAGTAATGTCGCTTCTCTATGTATACCACTATCGTTGTTGTCCTCCACTTTGATGGTTGTTGGGATCTTCTCATCACCAAAGTTAGTGTAGAATTTTGCCTATATCATTGTTATTACCAAATAGTACTCTTGTGTTAGGCCACCTCTTCGGCTAAATTTATTCCACCCTTTGTGGAGGCATATCATACCGCTACCCCCATAGCTCCCAACCTCAACCTTAGTAGTGCACCCATCTCTTGTCATTATTTTGAGGGTGTCGTCAGCACGAATGTTATTGAGCTAAGAAAATATTTTTGATAAATACTACAATAGTAACATATGTGCTTCAGTTTGTTAACACAATAAACAGGACATGCAATGTACAAAAACTATAACTAAACCTAGTGACGTCTGTCGTGAACTAGATGATTGATCTTTATTAAGCAACTATCATGAATATATGTTAGTACTTGTAGATCATTTAGAATCCTTGATATACCCTAATTCACAAATTTCAGATAAATGATTTTATAAACTGAAATTTAATAGTAAAAATGAACAAACTTACGAGAATGAGAATGTAATCGAGGTGCGGAGGGCACGAGCGATAGAGCGGCGAGGAGCACGATGAAGGCGACGGTGGCAACGGGAGTATAGGGTTAGGGTTGTGTGAAATAAAAGCGTGATGATTCACTTCGGTGCCCTGCCTATTTATTAGTGGGAGTCATGAGTGACAGGTGATAAACTTCTTTAGTGACAGGTGGAAATATAACTCAATACTATAGGGGAGATGTTTAGTGACGGGTCATACCACGAAGGTTAGTACCACCAAAAAAGGAGTATACAATTAGAGAAAATGGTTCCAATATTCCACCAAAAAGGAGTATACAATTAGAGTTGTTAAGTGTTAATAAGGTCATTGTGCTCATAAATTCAAATTCACAGCAAAAGCACCTTCTTCACTTCAACCGAAGGTGGCACACTTGGTTTAGCAGCAGCTGGATCTTCCGGTGGCAATCCAAGTTTCCTTCACCGTTAGCCTAACAATCGGAAAGAAAATTGAGGACCAATTTCTAGGATTTTCTTCATTAGTTTGAAACTTCGATGTCAATTAACAACACATGTGGATATCTCCAAGTAATTCCAAGGTAAATACAATACTTCGCATAATAAAGAACATATTTTTCCCAAAGGCTAGAATTTTATGGCTGCGGGAAGTAAGAGCATCAATCAACCACAAAACAGTTATGCAGAACACACACCTAAGTCAGCAACATAAATTTGATTCAGGTGATGGACAGAACATTGTACAAGACCCAAACGGACAAAACACCTAAGTCTGAGTGTGCGCTTCATCAATATAGTATGGAACACTATACAAAATTCCAAATAATTGAAGAGAGGATAACATGGGGGCTTCTTGAACTGGGTAGTGTTTATATCTGCACATCAACAAGGATTAGATAGGCCTAAATAAATTTGTGGCCTAGAAAAATTCTGATACAAGAGGGGTATAAATCACATGAAATGACAAATCCAGGTATCATTGAAGAAAAAGTAAACCAACTAAAAACACAAAGATAAGCATATAAAGTAACGATACAACTGGAGCCTCTGATGCCTCTGACGTACAACTGGATGGGAACTCCGTGGGCTCCGTATGTATCACAGCCGGAGTACCCTCTGCAACTTAACGCTATGCCTTGTCTTCCTTCGGAGCATTATGAATGGCAGGGACAAACAGACGCAGCGGAGGGAGGCATCGTCCACAGGCTGTCAGTGGTACCTCTGAATCGGCATGTGCAGAGCGAAGTTGAAGAGTACAGGCATGAGGAGGCCGAAGACAGGGAGTCTGAAGCTATCACAATCAGAGTAGGGTCTCAGGAAGTCCCAATCCCGAAGGCCTTATCACCAAAGTCTGACTGAGGTGAGTCCCATGCTTCGGCCAGAGCCACGCCGAAACCTGGTCCGATCGGTCGAACAAGGCCGGTCCAACTGCCGGGGTCCGCAGCAAAGTCCCCTCCGGATACGGAGTGCGCGAGGCCAAAGGGGGCAGTACCACTTTGGCTAAAGTTGACAAGAACCAGGCAGTGGCACCTGGTACCAAGACACAACCATCTTGGGCACCTCCAGGCATGTCCAAATCATAGAAGAGACATCTACAATGACTACGGGCACAGGAGATGCAAGAGAAGAAGGCCGAGGACGAGCGCAATGCTATTTTTGAAGAAATCCGCCCTCGACCAACTACAAGACAGGTATGGAAGGCGAAGCCGGTTGAGATAACCAACCCGGCTCCTAGTCCGAGTGACAACGACGACATGCTCGATGACGACTACTCACCTATCTCCGAGGGTCCTGCACCCCAAGCAATGGACATCAACATCGTCACGCTGCCCGCCGAGTTTGCCCTGTCGCAGGATGAGGCCGAGGTCACTCAATGGAACCTCGGCCCATGCAACGCTATTTTTTAGAAGCCCGAGAACTCGGCTCGCCATCTGAAGCCTCTCTACGTCAGAGGTCACATTGACGGAAAGTCGATTTCCCGGATGCTTGTCGACGGTGGCGCCACTGTTAACTTAATGCCTTACTCGTTATTGAAGAAACTTGGCAGGGATGAGGATGATCTAAAGAAGACCAACTTGATGCTCAACGGCTTCAACGGTGAGAGTTCTGAGGTCAAGGGTGTGCTCTCCATGGAGTTGACAGTATGCAACAAGACATTGCCAACAGCATTTTTCGTTGTCGATGTACAAGGTAACTACAACGTGCTGCTTTGGCGCGACTGGATTCACGCGAATTGCTACATTCCTTCTACTCTGCACCAGTGCCTAATTCAGTGGGACGGCGATGAAGTAGAGGTCATTCTCGCAGATACTTTGGCCCAAGTGGCATTGGCTGATGTATCAGTTGACGCCGTTCACAACAAAATAGAGTGTCTGTCAGGTAGAGATCTTTCGAATTACGATTTTGTTAGCGTGTCCGGAGGACGTTTTGTACCAGTCTAATAAATACGGTATTGCCGAGGCCATCGAAGACTTTAGCGAAGTAGAGAAATTAGGACAAGGATTTGCGTCGGTCCATCCCTTAGAGGAAATTGACATAGGTGATGGAAGCATCCCGAGGCCGACCTTTGTAAACCAACATTTACAGCCTAATGAAAAGGCCGAAGTAATAAAGTTGCTTCGGTCGTATGTTGATTGCTTCGCATGGGAGTATAGCGAGATGTCGGGACTAAGCCACGAGCTCGTGGAGCATCGGCTACCTATCAAGTCCAGATTTAGGCCTTATAAACATCCTCCTCATCGCTTTAACTCGGTCGTATATGACCGAGTTAAAGAAGAAGTAGAGCGACTGCTCAACGCTAGGTTTATTAGGACATGCAGGTACGCAGAATGGGTCGCTAACATTGTGCTTGTAGAAAAGAAAGGGAGCGGCAAGATACGGGTATGTATTGATTTCAGAGATCTAAACAGAGCCACGCCGAAGGACGAGTATCCAATGTCGATAGCCGACATACTAATCAACAATGCTTCAGGACACAAGGTACTAAGTTTTCTTGATGGCAATGCTGGTTATAATCAAATCTTTATGGCCGAAGAGGATGTCTACAAGACTGCCTTTCGATGCCCTGGTTTTGTTGGTTTATTCGAGTGGGTCGTTATGACTTTTGGTTTGAAAAATGCTAGCGCCACGTATCAGTGTGCTATGAACTTAATCTTTCATGACTTGCTAGGAGTTATGTTAGAAGTTTACATTCATGATGTCGTAGTCAAATCGGACGCTATGGGAAACCATTTAGCCGATTTGAAAGTTGCTTTTGATAGGATGCGGCAGTATGGTTTAAAAATGAACCCACTCAAGTGTGCTTTTGGTGTGTCGGCGGGCAAGTTTTTAGGTTTCATGATTCATGAAAGAGGCATAGAGATTGATCCTAAGAGGCTTGAGAAAATTAGAAACGTTACGGCGTCGACATGCAAGAAAGATGTACAAAAGTTTCTAGGCAAGATGAATTATTTGTGTCGCTTTATATCTAACTTATCTGGCAAGATTTATGCATTTGTCCCCATACTCCGGCTAAAGAACGAGGCCGAGTTCACTTGGAGGGCAAACCAGCAAAGTGCCTTTGAGAAAATCAAGGAGTGCTTGTCATCACTGCTTGTGGTGAGAGCACCCAAAGCTGGGATTTCGTTTCGGCTATACATCGCTGCTGAAGATAGCGTGATCGGGGCCGTGCTAACCCAGGAGGTAGAAGGAAAAGAGTACATCATCACATTCTTGAGTCACCGCCTGTTGGACGCCGAGACCAGGTACGTGTTTGTGGAACATTTGTGTTTATCACTTTACTACGCGCGCACCAAATTGCGCCACTATCTTCTCCCTACTACATGTGTTGTCGTTTGCCAAACCGATATTATAAAACACATGTTGCAAAAGCTGATTCTAAGTGGAAGAATCGGAAAGTAGGCTTACGCTTTGATCGAGTATGATTTGGCCTATGAACCCCTAAGATCTATGAAAGGCCAGATCGTGGCCAACTTTATAGTTGACCACCACATAGACGTCAGTTGGAGTGATAATGTTGCTTTGATTGAAGTAATACCGTGGAAACTTTACTTTGATGGTTCAGCTCGCAAAAATGGCCAAGATATTGGAGTGGTTCTCATATAAACTAGCGGAATGCACTTTGAGACCTCGGCTCGTTTAGAGTTTCCTTCTACTAATAACCAAGCTGAATACGAGACTTTACTACTAGGGCTTGAATTGTTAGATTCCATGGGTGTTAAACATGTCCATGCGCATGGTGATTCCCTGTTAGTGGTACAACAAGTGGCTAAGAGTGCTCAATGTTTTAATGGCTTGCTAAACAGCTACTTGGATAAGTGCCTGGACATAGTTGCTACTTTTAATGACCTCAAAATTTCTCATGTGTCGAGAGAGGATAATTCGGTTGCAAATGATTTGGCTCAGTAAGCATTTGGTTACCAAGTCAGGAGAGGAAAATTTTCTGTATAGGAGAAGCCGATGTTTGGTCTCACTGTTGAAGCCAGTGACTTCGGGCAGGCGCACCCTCTAGATCGGACCCCACCGGCTGCCGGAGGCCATAGCGCGCCGAGGTCCCACGACCGGAATGTTCCGCCCGCCGAAGAGTCTGGCACGCCGTAGCCCACGAGCCAGAGTCCCCGAGACAGTGAAGGCCTTCGGGAGCCCGGACCCTCCAGCAGGGGGCTTCGGCTTGATGCACTCCGCACGGCCAGTCCAGCCAGGCTTCAGTAGGAGCAGGAAGGGCTCGGGGGGCACCCCGAAATCAGTAGCCTAGAGACCTTGTCAGGGAGTGAGCTAGCAAAACCTTCTGAAGCCCATAAGGGCGATTGGAGAATTCCAATCGTCCAGTATTTGAGAGACCCTAGCCAAAGGGTTGATCGGAAGGTTCGGTGACAAGCGTTCGAATTTATGTTGATAGACGACACACTATATCACCGAACCATTGACGGAGTACTGTTAAAGTATCTAGACCACGAACAATCCCAGGTGGCTATGGGAGAAGTCCATGAAGGACTTTGTGGCACTCATCAGTCGGCCCAGAAAATAAGTTGGATGCTCAAAGGAGCGGGTTTCTACGAGTCGACTATGACGGAGGATTGTTTTAAGTATTATAGAGGGTGTGAAGCATGTCAAAAGTTTGGCAATATTTAGTTGGCTCAGGCTTCATTACTCAACCCTATTGTCAAGCCATGGTCGTTCTGAGGTTGGGGTTTAGACTTCATCGGCCAAATTTACCCTCCTTCCTCAAAAGGGCATCGGTTCATGCTGATGGCGATGGATTACTTCACCAAGTGGACCGAGGTCGTGCCTCTCAAAAACATGACTCACAACGAGGTACTTGACTTTATCTTGAAGCATATCATAGATAGATTCGGCATTCGTCAAACTCTCACTACAGATCAAGGTAGCTCATTTGTTTCTAAAGAAGTGAGGGACTTCGCCGAATATTATGGTATTAAGTTGGTAAACTCTTAGCCTTACTATTCTCAGGCCAATGGTCAGGCCGAGTCTAGTAATAAAACCGTGATTAAACTCATTAGGAAGAAAATCGAAGAGTTCCCTAAAAGGTGGCATGAGGTGCTTTCCGAGGCGCTATGGGCTTGTAGGATTGCAAAGCACGGTGCTACCAAAGTTAGTCCATACGAGTTAGTGTATGGACAAGAAGTCGTTCTACCTGTAGAAGTAGATCTTGGCTCTTTAAGAGTGTTAAGGCAAGATGGCTTATCGGTCGATGAGTACGAAACTCTTTTGAAAGACAACCTAGAAGAAGTGACTGATAAGAGATTGAAGGCTTTAGAAGCCATAGAAGTAGACAAGAGGAGAGTAGCTAAAACCTACAATAAGAAGGTTAAACCAAACTCGTTTCAATTGGGAGACTTGGTTTGGAAGACGATTTTGCCCTTAGGCACTAAGAGCCCTAAGTTTGGTAAATGGTCACCTAGTTGGGAAGGCCCTTTCAAAATAGCCGAAATCGCTCCTGGCAATGCATATGTGTTAGAATCTCTGCAAGGAGAGCGGTTTCGAAGAGCTTTGAATGGCAGATACTTGAAAAGGTATTTCCCAAGTGTGTGGCAAACAGCGTAAAAGGTGTCGAAAGGCCGATATGGAAGGTATCGTCTTTAGCTCGTTGTGCTTTTAGTTCACTTAGTTCACTAAAAGGCAGGGGGCATGTGTTGATAGCAAAAAATGGCATTAATGGCTAAGATTGTCAAAATATCAATTTTGGTAATTTGGGCCAAAACTACACATGTCCCGGGTCAGGCCAAAGCCCTATAAGGGCCGAAGGACCATTGGGCTATTGGCTTCGAAAGCTTCCAGCCAGCCCACGGCCTTCGGCCAGGAAGCCTTCGGAGGCCCACACCGCTGAAGCTTCGGCCCGAGGAGCAGGCTTCGATGGGCCTGGCCAAAGGCCCACTTCGGCAAAAATAGAGTTGGACACAATTCCGGCTAAGTTTTTATCTCTATCTAGTCAAATTATAGAAGATTAGATCATAGGATTAGCCCCTATAAATATAGAGGCTAAGCCAGTTCAGAGCCCCAAAACACAAATCAAACACAAAGCCCTAGCTTTGCATCGCATTTATGTATCTTTACTTTTCTGTACTCTTTGTGGGTTTGCCTGGAAGCCCTCCGACGACCACTTCGGAATAGTGGTAATCCTTGATACTTCGCTTGTGAAGTATCCGTTAATATACGTAATAGATTGCTATCGCCTTGTTACTTCGCTGTGAAGTATCCACTAATCTGCGTAACAGATTGCTATCTTTGCCACCAGTGCAACACTTAGCAGAATTCGGTCCTAAGGCCGAATTAGTACTTCGAATATTATCTATTGCAGGTTACCTACGTTCAGAGCTACTTCGTCGGAGGTGTCCAGAGCTGAGAGATTGGTTTCGGAGGTTGCCAGAACACCCTTCGGCAAGGCTGCTGCTCCGACTGCACGCTTAGCCAACAGACTTCATCATGACAGGCTTCTCCACGCTCGTACTCTGCTCCGAATGAAGTCACGCTAGCGCTTCGCGCTCGAGTCATTACTCTGCATCTTACTGTATCGGAGACTTCACGCCGAACCCCACTATTCGGAGGTGATTGTCACGTCCAGATTCGTTCGGAGTTCATCTTCGGCCAGATCAGTTCGAACGCCGAAGGTACCCTTCGGCGGGACACTTCGCACCAGACACCAAAGGTATACTTCGGCGACCCCCTTCGCACCATACTTTGAAGCAGACAGGCTCCGACTGGTTTGCTTATTTATTCTGTTAAATATATTTCTTTCGGCTAATTGGATTATTTTGTGTAATCTGATTGCCTGGCGACTCCATCCCCCTTACCACGGCTAAGGGTAGTCGGAACACGACGTCAGTGTTGTGTTACGCTTAGGCTTGTCCCTAAGTATCCGCACACTTTTGGATCATCGAACTGACCCAAGTGCGGGGGCACGTTTTCGTGTCAACAGTCTGTCCATGTACTGAAGCCAACATGGCTGAAGCCACAATAATCCTTCCATACTTCGAAGTATCCCTTCGAAGAACTCCTCTAAAATGCCTCCCTCTAGAGCACACCTTCGGAGTGCCTCACCTTGGAGGTCTTCATCATCCACCCTTCGATGTTTCTCTCCCCGTAGCACACCTTCGAATAACTCCTCTAAAATGCCTCCCTCCGGAGCGCACCTTCAGAGTGCTTTCCTGACTTCGTTCAGTGCACTTGTGTACAAGACCCTCCATCCAAAGAGCTTCCAAACACTCCCTACTTGACTTCACCCAGCTTCCTTGATCCTTCGGCATTAAGCTTCCCACTTGGTCCTGATCCCTCACTATTGACAGTCAAGTTGCATCCACTTCCTGCACATCACAAGACATGCAAACACGTGTTTTGAACCACCCTACGATACACACTGAACCCATAGTTCGGTGTAAAACCCTTCAGTGCACACTTCGGTGCACACACAAAATACCAACCCCTTTGGTAAGCCCTTCGATGCACACTTCGGTGCATAAACTCCAAAATACCGAACACTTCGGTAAACCCATCGGACCACAGATACTTGTCAATCACTCATCACAAATAAAACTAAGGCACATCTTAACTTGGTTTCTCAATCTCCCCCTTGAGGAGTGCATTGACAACTTTCATAAGAATTAAGGTGATTTTAACAATCAGTACACAAGTGACCATAAAAATTCAGAAAAGAGCAAAAACACATTACTTGATTTTTCAGATTCTCCCCCTTTGGACCTGAAATAAATTATCCTCCTTTTTCAGCAAGTTAAAATATCCCCTTTGACAAATTTTTGAAGTAAATTCTCCCCCTTTGGAAATACAAGCATCAAGGTGACAAAAATGATGCAATGAGAAGTGTGTGGGTGGAGTTACAACTTCAAGCTTCTTAAATATGATTACTAGTAATTACAATACCTTGGAAATATTGCCTAGAACATTATCTTTAAATATTGTATGAAAATCTTAAGTGAAACAAATCCAAGAAAGTCACGAGCAAGTAATTTTTCATATTTGAGCAAACAAAAGTATCACCACTCAGACTAGCAAACTAGACATGGTAAAACATGAAGTGCAAATGCTAGCAAATATCTACCCGAATATGCTTATCCAAAAACAAGGAGCTTCAACAAACTTGATATCCAATATTTTCAAGCTTTATGATTCATTTTCATTTTGATGTAGTGCTCGGGGTTATTTACTTGTCAACCTTATGCTAACTGACCAAGTCAAGCTTAGGCTAAATCGGGACCATCGGAAGCTTAAGACAGTGGTCTTGGCATATATTGCAAAGTTCTAGTTCATACCAAAGTGTTATGGTAAGCAATCTATAACAAAAACAATGAGACACAATAAATCCACTTGGATCTTTTTAGTTTAATACGGAGGAGGCATGGATATCAATTTTATAATTTTATCATTTTTCAGTACAAGATTTCCATGAAAAATATTTAGATGTTCAAGTTGCATGTTTGCATCTGCGTAAAAAGAACTTAGCTACCAAGCATGTAAAAGATAGAAAAAGCATTAAGCCTACACATGCTAGCAATCAGACTAAGTGGTGATCATGTTTTAGAGTTTTAAAGCAAAAGAGTCATGCTGATGACAGATATCAGATATATCAAATGAGATGAATCATCATGATTATATACAATAATTCAAAGGCAAATACAAGCACGTACATGTAAAGCAGTTAATCATATAATAGAAACTTTGTGCAAGTGTGTGAATGGAGATAAAGTATGAAATGCACACACACAAAAATGAAGTGATAAACTCCCCCACACAAAATGCCATAAATATGACAAACACCAAGCTGTCCTCTCAAAAATGCAAATCTCGAAGTACCATTAATTAAATGCAAACGATATTTATTCAAGGAACAAGATAACAATTATCCTCATACATTAGCATAGACTTTACTAGCATCTTCCACTAACACATGACTCACTCACGCAAGTATCTAATACCCATGGAGCTCATATGCGCCTCATGCTTGGGCTGTGGAAGAGGCTTCATCAAAAGATTCGCCATGTTCAAATCCGTGTGCACCTTGCAAATCTTCACATCACCTCTCTCAATGATCTCGCGGATCAGGTGATATCGCCGAAGTATATGTTTGGATTTATGATGTGGACTAGGCTCCTTGACTTGCGTAATGGCACCACTATTATCACAATAGAGGTCCACTGGACTGGACGCACTAGGAACAACACCTAGTTCAGAAACAAACTTCCTGATCCAAATGGCCTCCTTCGCCGCTTCTGAAGCAGCTATATACTCAACTTTTGTTGTAGAATCGGCCACCGTCTCTTGATTGGAACTTTTCCAACTCAGTGCGTCTCCATCGAGGCAGAACACAAAGCCAGATTATGATTGAGAATCATATTTATCGGTCTAAAAGATAGCATCTGTGTAACCACTTACAACGAGCTCCTATTCACCACCGTAAACCAGGAACATTTCCTCGATCCTTCTCAAGTACTTGAGGATACTCTTTATTACAGCCCAGTGACTTTCACCCGGGTTCGATTGGTACCTGCTCATAACACTTAGAACATATGACACATCTGGGCGCATACACAGCATGGCATACATGATGGATCCAATTGTGGAGGCATACGGGACCGCACTCATCTTCTCTAGCTCAACAGGTGTCACAGCACACTGAGTCTTACTAAGAGAAATACCATGTGACATTGGCAGAAAACCCTTCTTAGAATTCTGCATTTTGAACTATTTCAAAACCTTGTCAATGTACATACTTTAGCTTAATCCAATTAACCGTTTTGATCTATTTCTATAGATCTTTATGCCCAAAATGTATGCTGCCTCTCCAAGATCTTTCATTGAAAAACTATTTTTCAGTGAAGTCTTGATAGCATTCAACAAAGGAATGTCATTTCCGATCAACAATATGTCATCCACATATAGGACCACAAACATAAGTGAGCTCCCACTAGCCTTCTTGTAAACACAAGATTCTTCTTCGTTCTTGATGAGGCCAAACACTTTTACTACCTCATCAAAGCGAAGATTCCAACTCCGAGAAGCTTGCTTCAATCCATAAATGGACTTTAGCAACTTACAAACTTACAAACCTTTAGGCTGTGTCATGTACACATCCTCACTTAGGTTTCCATTTAGGAAAGTCGTCTTGACATCCATTTTTCATATCTCATAATCATATGTTGGACCGGAAATGGCGACCAGAGGGGGTGAATGGGAGCTTTTAAAATTTCAGGCTAAAAATAGCCTTCTGTTTTAATTCAGTCTACTGCGGAACAGGCTTCAAACACAACCTTCGAAGTTCTGATTCGGAGGTATTTGATAGCTCCGAACACAGGCTTCGCAAAGATTAAAAGTCCGAAGCCAAGAAGACTTCGCTCAACACGCAACCCCGAAAAATCAACTCAGCCAAGTCAGTGCAGGCTCCGCACACAGGGTGCTTCGAGCAGGCTTCGCACTTCACCCTTCGCACGAGTGGACTATCCTCTAAGAACTTCGACCAAATACTTAGCGACAGCAACTGGTGCTGGGCTTCGTACTTCGAGGGTCTAAACGCACACTAACAGACTTCGCTAGGGGCTTCTACACGGGAAAAGATCAGGCTTCGATCAGGGCTTCGCTAGTAAACAGCGAGGTCTAGCCTCCAGTTACACAGAGTGAACACACACTGAAAAACACACTTCGCACACAACACACTTCGCCAAGACAGGCTTCGATGCACTACCACAAGTCACTCGAAGTGACACACAAATGAACGAAGTATGCAGCGAGGTATGTAAAACAAGCTCAAGAAAAATGCACACACAAACAGGGCTTCGCTGCTAGAACAGGGAACACTAAAAATGAACTCACTGGATGAATACAAAGTATGTGGTGGCTAGTACAGGAGCTCAACAATGAATGCTCAAAGTGTTAAATGTTACCTACCCAGCCCCCATATTTATAGCCACTATTCATCCAAGTGAATTGACTACTTTACCCCTAGGGTTTACATTGGTTTTGTCTCTACAGAACAGAGGGGTACAAAAGGTAGTCAACTTTATTCTGGAGGCTTCTCTGTCAGCTTTGCAGAGGGGACAACATCAGCTTTTTGCAGAGCAGACATTGTCAGCCTTTACAGTCTTTGACCTTTCTGAAGCCCCCCTTCGCACGCGAGGGGTGCGGTAGCTTCGGTGAGAAGCCTTGAGCCTGACGGCCTTCGCTTCACCGAAGTTAGCCTTCGATACAATGACGGTTTTGAGCCGAAGCCATCAAAGCCCTTAGACCTTCGCACCACCACCTTCGGAGTGGACCACCACGGCTTCGCAGCTTCTCCCAGCTCGAACTCCGTCAGTCCATGTACCAAAGCCATGCATGGCCGAAGTACCAAAAGACAACCACACTCTGAAGCCCCACCTTCGGAGTACCACCCTTCGAAGTCCCTCCTTCGTCCAAGGCCTCCGCATGAAGCATTCCATGAGCACTTTGTCGCAGTGTCTCTCCCCGAGCACACTCCTCGACTAGCCTCACCAGGACCATGCCTTCGATGCACCTCGACTTCTGAGACCTTCGTCGGGTACCCTTCGAGTGTCTCCTTCCGGAGCACCCTTCGAACCCTTGCCTCTGCTGAGGACTTGAACCACCAAACTCCGAAGTCACTCCTTCCGGAGTACCCTTCGAAGTGCCTCACCTCCGAGGACTTTGCCTTCTCCTGGTGCACCTCGACCCGAGGTCCGACCTTGACCCCTTCGCAGCCTTCGTGACAGAGCTCCCCGCTCACCTGGCATCAAGCCTCCCGCTTGACCCAGGTTCACTTGCTACGAACCGTTCGTCGCCTCCGAAGTCCCCTGCGCACCACAGACAAACAGACAAGTGTATCCAGTACTCCGGAGACCTCTCCGGGTAAACAACCTTCGGTACACCCTCCGGTGTACCGCCCAAAATACCGAGACCTTCGGTACAAACCCAGTCATTGTGTATTGTCGGACCCCTCCGACAGGCACACTCCGCTGCAACAGCTGCAGCAACCAAACCCACCTCCGAACACCTTCGGAGGTACCCCTTCGAAACAGAGGTTAAACACAGTCAATCACTCATCACGGACTCCAAAACCAACCCTTGGTTTCTCAATCTCCCCCTTGATGAGTGCATTGACAACCAAATTCAAGTTCAAGAAAATTTAAAGACTTTCAGCACACAAGTGACCATAAAAAACTCAGAAACGAACCAAAACATGTCACTTGATAAAAGAATTTTCCTCCCTCTTTTTAAAAGAGTAAAAGCCCTTTGCAAGATAAAAACTCCCCCTGTGAAAAAGTTTTCCCTTTTTCAGCCGAGAACCCAAATTTCTCCCCCTTTGGCAATGCAAGCATCAAGGAGCATGTAAAAGATGCATTGCTTGGAAATGAGCAGAATTGCAAGGGCATATAAAGCAAAAATATGCCAACAGTAATACCAATGATCATGTGCTCAGCTCAATTTAACATTTCCTAAAAACATGATGACAACATGTGATTTTATCAGTTTGAAATAAAAGCATCACCACTCAATCAAGGTAACTAGACAAGTAAAAGCAAGGACTGCGCAAAGCTAGGCAATTTCTACTCTAGACAGACAAGTCCAGTTCAAGTGGAGCATTAAAAGCAAACTTGATGATCAGATGAATTTGTTGTTCTTTTCATAATGCCAGGGGTTATTTGTTTGTCCACCTTATACTTTCCAATCAGGCCAAGCCTAGGCATGAAAGCCATCAGAAGCTTAAGGCAATGATTTTGGCATACAATACACTATTCCAGTTCAGACCGATGTGCAATGGTAAGAAGTCTAGAATAGGGTAATGCGACAAACAAATCCACCTGGATCTTTTTACTTTGAAGCATGCAAATCATGGATTTTTGGAAATTTGATTAAGTGAACAAATTGTTTAGCACTTTATGAATAGCCATGAATATGTAGAACAATTTTTCAAGTTGCATTGTTTAGCATCCAAAGAAAAGTGTCTTGCTATCAAGCAGATAAAAGATAGCTAAAGCAGTCCTGCCTACACATGCTAGATTCAAGACTAAGCAGTGAGCGCGATTTGATTTTGGAAAGAAAACATCATGCACATTAATGTTTCAGATATATTAAATAGAGCTGAGCTGACATGATTTCATGAATTACATTCAGGCATATAAGTGCAAAAGATGTAAATGCAATTTCACACACAACTAGAAGATGCACACCAATTCAACACTGCTCCCCCTCACACAATGTCGTACGGGTGACAAATACCAAGTTCCCCGCGCAAGTAGGCAAATCGAGAAGCATCGAGGGGTTTTGTGAAAATATCGGCTAGCTGGTGTTGTGTATCAACATATTGAAGTTCAATATCACCCTTCTCATTGTGATCTCTGAGAAAATGATATCGCACATCAATGTGTTTGGTTCTGGAGTGCTGAACCGGGTTGTTAGCAATACAAATAGCGCTAGTGTTATCACAGAAAAGTGGAACACTCTTATAATCTAACCCGAAATCCCGCAAAGTGGAAACCGTCCACAAAATCTGAGAGCAACAGCTAGCTGCAGCAACATATTCAGTCTCAGCCGTCGATTGTGCAACACTAGACTGTTTGCGGGAAGACCAACAAACCAGTGATGTACCCAGAAAATGACAAGTACCAGAGGTACTTTTCCTATCAATCCTACACCCAGCAAAATCCGCATCGGAATAACCTCGAAGACACAAAGAGGAAGACGCTGAATACCATATACCGAACTCAAGGGTATGTTTGAGATTCCTGAGAATGCGTTTTACCGCTTGGCGGTGTGAAGATCGTGGTGAAGCCTGAAAACGAGCGCACAGACACACTGCGAAGTGTATGTCCGGTCTCGTAGCAGTCAAGTAGAGGAGGGAGCCGATCATACTTCGGAACTCCTTCTGATCTACGGCTTCTCCATCTTCGTCAGGATCCAATGCTACAGATGTAGCCATTGGAGTGGCGAGTGGCTTTGCATCGGCCATGTCGAATTTCTTGAGCAGATCCTTGGTGTACTTCATCTGGTGGACAAAAGTACCTTGTTTGCCTTGCTTGATTTGCAAACCAAGGAAAAAGGTGAGTTCACCCATCATGGACATTTCAAACTCCCTTCTCATGGCATCTGCAAACTCGGCAACCAAAGCATGAGAAGAGCCACCAAAGATGATATCATCCACATAAATCTGCACTAGAAGGAAATTTTTGCCATGCTTGAGAGTGAACAGGGTTTTATCAACAGAGCCCATCAAATACCCCCGCTCAAGCAGAAAAGACTTAAGTCTATCATACCATGCCCGAGGGGCCTGCTTGAGTCCATAAAGAGCCTTATGAAGTTTAAGGACTTTATGTGGGTATTTGGGGTTTTCAAAACCAGGGGGTTGTTTTACATAAACATCTTCGCCTATGAAGCCATTAAGAAAAGCACTTTTGACATCCATTTGATAGAGTTTGAAACTTCGGGATGTCGCAAAGGCAAGCAAAATCCTAATAGCCTCAAGACGAGCAACAGGTGCAAAAGTTTCAGTAAAATCAATCCCTTCTAATTGAGAATAACCCTGAGCCACAAGTCTAGCCTTGTTTCCAACTATAGTCCCATCCTCCCCTTGTTTGTTTTTGAAAATCCATTTTGTTCCAATGAAATGAACATTTGGTGGAGGATCAACTAAAGTCCAGACTTGGTTTCTCTCAAAATTTTCAAGTTCTTCATGCATGGCATTGATCCAACTAGAATCAGAAAGTGCATGACTAACATCTAAGGGCTTGAAAGAAGCAACAAAAGCGGAATCAATGAAATGAGCATGAGAACATGTTACCCTTTGATCAAGCTCACCAATGATCTTCTCGGGAGGGTGCATCCTTTGAACATGATGTGGAGCCTCGCGACGAGATGCAGTCTCCCCCTCGACTTGTGCGTTGGAGTGGTCCAAGATGACCGATGTCGAGGTAGTTGCTTTGGGACCTTGTGCCGAAGTGGTCGAAGCGGGGTCAGCTTCGGGGGTTGATGTCGAGGGTAGTAGGGGTTCATCCTCGAAATCTTCGGGATCTTCTTCTTCGAATATAGTCTGTTCCATGTCGTGTTCATTTGCCTGTTCAAATGCAGAACTAACAGAGGGGGTTGATTCATCAAAAGTCACATCACATGACTCGATGACAGTGTTAGTTTCCAAATTATAAACACGATAAGAATGACCATGTGTAGTGTAACCCAAAAAGATCCCGTCAGAAGAACGCGACTCAAATTTATCCAAGTTACCACGTTTTAGGATAAAGCAACGACAGCCAAAAACTCGAAGATGAGTAACCTTGGGATGTCTCCCAAAACATAGCTCATAAGATGTCAAGTTTAAAATTGAGCGCAAGAATATTCGGTTTGAGATGTAACATGCAGTGTTCATGGCCTCAGCCCAGAATTTTCTAGGAGTCCTATGCTCATCGAGCATCGTCCTAACCATCTCAACCAAAGTGCGGTTCTTTCTCTCAACAACACCGTTCTGTTGAGGAACCCGCGGAGCAGAGAATTGATGTTCTATGCCATGCTCCATGCAAAAGTCAACAAAGAGACTGTTTTTGAACTCAGTGCCATTATCACTTCGAATGAATTTTAATGCACCAGGGAGTTCAGTGAAAAGCCTCAAAGCCAAGCTCTGAAAGTGTGAAAACACTTCATCCTTGCTGGCAAGAAAGAAGACCCAAGAGTAGCGAGAGAAATCATCGACAATGACTAACACATACCACTTGCCGCCTAAAGAACTAACCCGAGAAGGACCTACAGTGTCCATGTGGAGAAGTTCTCCGGGTTGTTCAGTCATCACTGTGGTGACTGGCGAGTGTGAAGCGGCAATCAATTTTCCATGTCGACAAGGAGCGCAAACTAAATTCTTCTCACACTTGAGCTTGGGCAATCCTCGGATCAGACCTAGGGCACTCAGACGAGTGAGCAACTCAAATCTCATATGCCCTAGTCTCCTATGCCACTTCCAAAGCTCAGAAGTAGAATGTGCAACAAGACAATGAGAAGAACTAGATGACTCAGAAAAATTAGCTCCAAAAACTCTCCCAACTCTAAAGATCTTACAAACAACAACGCCATCAGAATTGAGTACTTGCGAAGTATCGCGATGAAATCGCACTTCGAAGCCCTCATCAAGCAACTGAGATACAGACAACAAATTGTATCCCAGGTTTTCAACCAAAGCAACATCTTTGAGAGTGAAATTGAAGTTAATTCTTACCACACCTTTACCTTTCACTCTACTCCTTCGATTGTTGCCGAAGGTGATATGTTCCCTTTGCTTGGTTGTGGTGAGGCTGGAGAACCATGCTGCATCTCCGGTCATATGGCGCGAACAACCGGAGTCCATGATCGACGTGCCCTCCAAGCCTCGGTCTGTCGCCTACATATGATAAGAATATCTCGATCGTTCAGTGCTGGGGTGAGTGAAAAAATGACGAGGCATCCAGCACTGAGTGACACGAGTAGTAGGCACAGTAAAAGTAGACTGTCTACGCACAGGATAATCAGAATGATGCAAAGTGCGAGGTCTACCTACATGCTGTGAACGAACAACATGACGAGGTCTCCTACTCTGACGAGGTACAAAGCTACTCGCCCGAGGTCTACCACCATATGGAACATGGTGAACACCTCGAGGAGCAAAACCTCTCCAAGAAGAACGAGGAGCCTCGAAAACAGGACGATAGTAAAACTCAGACTCATGCATACCTAAAGATGGGTAATACATGTCCTAGTAACTCATCACCTGAGAGCGTCGCTCATCCTTGATGAGACGAAAACAGAAACCAACCAAATGACCCGCCCGCTGACAGTAGGAACAATGGAAGACTCTCCTAGGGGCACTCTCATGGGTCTTAGGAGCAACTCTCACAGACTCCTTGGGCTTCTGCTGAGTGGTTTTCCTGGGAGGGATTTTCTTGGCAGGAGGAGTGGTTTTCTTTTGAGTTCGGGTAGGCTTTTTGGCTGAAGGAGTGTCTAACAGAGCTCTATCTTTCTCTAAGATAGTGGGTGAGGTGAAAACAGTTTTGTTCTTACTGTCTGAAGAAATCCTCTCAAAACCCAAACCTAGAGCTACCCCTGCTCTGTCAGCACACATCTTGGTTTTAGCCAAGAGCAAGTCCATCCTACCCTTTCCCTCAGTGCATTTGTTAACCACAGAAAGAAGGTATTCATTTTCAGTCATAAGGTTTTCAGCTCGCTCTCTAACAGTGCCTAGTTGGTCCTTAAGGGTTATACAAGTGTCAAACACAGGCTGCACATCCTTAGAACTACCGTCCCTCTCCAATCTAGCCTCTAAATCATGAACATGCTTATCACGTAAATTAATGCTCTCGCGCAATAAAGAACAGTTCATGCAATCAATTATATCATGAGGTCTAGAATCAACCACCAAAAGCTGCTTCTGTGCAGTCTCAAGCTCAGAAAGAGTTTGAGTATGTACAGAACGCAACTGAGCAAGCTCACCCATGACAACAGTACAAGATTCACATTCAGCATCATTAACTTTAGACTTAAGCATGGCATACTCAGTAGAAACAGATTCTAGTCTAAGTCTAAGGTCTTTTCTTTCTCTAGCGGCTTGCACAAGTAATCTATCCTGACCAAGAACTACTTCATTCAGCTCATCTAATTTAATTAAAAGCTGGTCAGATTATAGTGGTACCTCAGATGAGTCAAGCTCATCGACGCTGTGATCGTTGTCGGCCATGAAGCAAAGGCCGGTGAAGTCTCGTCCCTTCTTGTCCTTCTTGTCCTCCTTCCTTGGGGACTCCTCCTCAGAGCTCGACTCCTCAGTTGAGGAAGTGTCGATGTCGCTGAGAGCAGCAACAAATGCTCTGGAAGTGGCTTTGGCTACTCTCTTAGCCACCTTGCCGCGTTTGCCCTTCACAAACGGCTTCCTCTCCTTTTTGTGGTATTTAGGGCGCTCACTCTCATCTCTCTTCTTGAGCTTAGGGCAATTGGCTTTGATATGAGAAGTGTCGCCACATTCAAAGCAACCACTAAAACCACTTCTCCTCTGATCCCGTCTCTCATGATGAAAATGGGTGAACCTTCTAGCAATGAGAGCAAGCTCATCATCATCCAGAGTGTCCACCTGCTCCTTAGTGACGGAGACCAGGGAGGACAAAGCAAAACCATCTGCAAGAACACAAGTACCAGATGTGCTCGGTTCTACAGTGGTGCCACGACTAGTGCTAGAAACCAATGCCAATGGTTGTGGCAAAGAATTTATGTGCACTGCAAGAGATGCCTTAGCAATCTCTGTGGACTTCAGCTTGCTGAAGAGCTCATCACAGGTCAATGTGTCATAACCTGTGGACTCCTCAATGCTGGAAATCTTTACTTCCCATATGCTACGATCAAGAGCATATAGAAGCTTGATAGCCCTGTCATGATCATTGTAAGCAAGCGTCCCGTTGGACCGCAAGTTACTCACTATCGCATCAAAGCGAGAAAACATGGCATCTATAGATTCACCAGGTGCTTGCACAAACAACTGATACTGTTGATTGTATGTGCTTTGGCGCCTGGTCTTGATCTGTGTAGAGCCCTCATGAAAAATAGTGAGTGTTGTCCAAATTTCCCTAGCAGTCCTAAGGTGCTGCACCCTATCAAACTCACTTCTACTCAAACCAATGAACAGTATATTTCTTGCCTTGGAGTTGGCATTATACTGATACTTCTCTGTTTGAGAGGTGCGAGTATCAAGGATGGAGTATTGTGAGTCCACAATCTCCCAAATTGCATTTCCTTGGCTTAACAAGTATGCCACCATGCGCACCTTCCAGTATGCAAAATCAGTTCCATCGAACAGAGGAATTTTACTGGCTCTGTCCATGTCGCCAACAGATCACAAAACCGGTTAAGGTCAACTGGTGATCTTAACCTGCTCTGATACCAATTTTTGGACCGGAAATGGCGACCAGAGGAGGGTGAATGGGAGCTTTTAAAATTTCAGGCTAAAAATAGCCTTCTATTTTAATTCAGTCTACTGCAGAACAGGCTTCAAACACAACCTTCGAAGTTCTGATTCGGAGGTATTTGACAGCTCCGAACACAGGCTTCGCAAGGATTAAAAGTCCGAAGCCAAGAAGACTTCGCTCAACACGCAACCCCGAAAAATCAACTCAGCCAAGTCAGTGCAGGCTCCGCACACAGGGTGCTTTGAGCAGGCTTCGCACTTCACCCTTCGCACGAGTGGACTATTCTCTGAGAACTTCGACCAAATACTTAGCGACAGCAACTAGTGCTGGGCTTCGTACTTTGAGGGTCTAAACGCACACTAACAGACTTCGCTAGGGGCTTCTACACGGGAAAAGATCAGGCTTTGATCAGGGCTTCGCTAGTAAACAGCGAGGTCTAGCCTCCAGTTACGCAGAGTGAACGCACACTGAAAAACACACTTCGCACACAACACACTTCGCCAAGACAGGCTTCGATGCACTACCACAAGTCACTCGAAGTAACACACAAATGAACGAAGTATGCAGCGAGGTATGTAAAACAAGCTCAAGCAAAATGCACACACAAACAGGGCTTCGCTGCTAGAACAGGGAACACTAAAAATGAACTCACTAGATGAATACAAAGTATGTGGTGGCTAGTACAGGAGCTCAACAATGAATGCTCAAAGTGTTAAATGTTACCTACCCAGCCCCCATATTTATAGCCACTATTCACCCAAGTGAATTGACTACTTTACCCCTAGGGTTTACATTGGTTTTGTCTCTACAGAACAGAGGGGTACAAAAGGTAGTCAACTTTATTCTGGAGGCTTCTCTGTCAGCTTTGCAGAGGGGACAACATCAGCTTTTTGCAGAGCAGACATCGTCAGCCTTTACAGTCTTTGACCTTTCTAAAGCCCCCCTTCACACGCGAGGGGTGCGGTAGCTTCGGTGAGAAGCCTTGAGCACGACGGCCTTCGCTTCACCGAAGTTAGCCTCCGATACAATGACGGTTTTGAGCCGAAGTCGTCAAAGCCCTTGGACCTTCGCACCACCACCTTCAGAGTTGACCACCATGGCTTCGCAGCTTCTCCCAGCTCGAACTCCGTCAGTCCATGTACCGAAGCCATGCATGGCCGAAGTACCACAAGACAACCACACTCCGAAGCCCCACCTTCGGAGTACCACCCTTCGAAGTCCCTCCTTCGTCCAAGGCCTCCGCATGAAGCATTCCATGAGCACTTCGTCGCAGTGTCTCTCCCCGAGCACACTCCTCGACTAGCCTCACCCGGACCATGCCTTCGATGCACCTCAACTTCTAAGACCTTCGTCGGGTACCCTTCGAGTGTCTCCTTCCGGAGCACCCTTCGAACCCTTGCCTCTGCTGAGGACTTGAACCACCATACTCCGAAGTCACTCCTTCCGGAGTACCCTTCGAAGTGCCTCACCTCCGAGGACTTTGCCTCGGGGTACCTTTACCTGGAGCCACGCTCCGCACTTACTGCCTTCTCCTGGTGCACCTCGACCCAAGGTCCGACCTTGACCCCTTTGCAGCCTTCGTGACGGAGCTCCCCGCTCCCCTGACATCAAGCCTCCCGCTTGACCCAGGTTCACTTGCTACGAACCGTCCGTCACCTCCGAAGTCCCCTGCGTACCACAGATAAACAGACAAGTGTATCCAGTACTCCGGAGACCTCTCCGAGTAAACAACCTTCGGTACACCCTCCGGTGTACCGCCCAAAATACCGAGACCTTCGGTACAAACCCAGTCATTGTGTATTGTCGGACCCCTCCGACAGGCACACTCCGCTACAACAGCTGCAGCAACCAAACCCACCTCCGAACACCTTCGGAGGTCCAACCTCCGAACCCCTTCGGAGGTACCCCTTCGAAACAGAGGTTAAACACAGTCAATCACTCATCACAGACTCCGAAACCAACCCTTGGTTTCTCATCATAAAATGCGGCAATAGCTAGGATGATCTGAATAGACTTAAGCATAGCGACGGGTGAAAACGTTTCATCATAATCAACACCTCGAATCTGTTTGAAACCTTTCGCCACCAATCGTTCCTTATAGATGTGAACATTTCCATCAACGTCTATCTTTTTATTGAAGATCTATTTATACTCAATAGTTTTTACACCATCGGGTGGATCAACTAAGTTCCAAACATGATTGACACGCATGGAATCCAACTCGGATCTAATGGCTCCAAGCCATTTCTTAGAGTCTGGTCCCATCACTGCTTCCGCATAGGTCTTGGGCTCATCGTTGTCCAACAACAACACGTCGCGGTGCCTAGTGGTCAAGAACATGTACCTCTCTGGCGCATGGACTATTCTCCCACACCTCCATGGGGCTGGCGCATCGACAACAGGGTCAGCAACATCTTGCGCCTCCTGCTCTGGTTCAGTGGGATCTAGAACAATTTCCAGTGGCTCTCGAACCTCTTCGAGATGCACAGTCCTCCCACTAACTCCTTTTAAGAGAAACTCTTTCTCGGGCTTCGGAGCGAAGGGCGCACGAAGCTGAAGGTGGAGAACAGAGGCGAAGGTGGCTAGGAGCTAATACAGGAAGCAAATGAAGGTGTGAGCGGTGTCGTGGTATGTCAAGCCCCTTTTATAGGCAGTAAAAAAGCAACTGTGTGCCCCGTAACCGAGGTTTTTTCACCAAGAACCTGATCCCCGCAGTCTCTGACCTCTAGGGCCAGGGTAAATTTGAAGTGAACCGTTGCACTCCCGCACTATAACGGCTCGAATTTCGACCATTGTGGGGCCGCTTGGATTCCCCGATAATGTGTCGATGTCGCTGAGGGCTACCATGAAAGCTTTGGAAGCTGATTTGGCTACTCTTTTTCCCATCTTATCACAATTCTTTTTGTGGAATGGAATTTTATCTCTCTTTTGGTGTTTGTTGTGAACACTCGCTTCTTGATCTTAGGACAGACATCCTTAAAATGAGATGTGTCACCGCATACAAAACACCCTTGGGAACCTCCTCTCCTTTGATCCCGTCTATCATTATAGATTCGAGTGAAATTTTTGACAATGAGAGCGAACTCTTCATCATCCAAGGTGTCCACTTGTTCTTTTGTGACAAATATCAAGGAGGACAAAATGAAGCCACCAAGAAAAGAATTTGAGCAAGAAGTAGCTCCAACTGGATTGACACTACTAGGACCCATAACTAATGTCATGCTTTGTAGCAAAGAGTTTCCTTGTCCTAGTCGAGATGCCTTAGCGATCTTAGTGGACTTGAGCTTACTAAAGAGTTCGTCACAAGTTAACGTGTCGTAACTTGACGACTCTTCAATACTCGAGATATTAACCTCCCATATGCTATGATCAAGAGCATAGAGAAGATTGATCTCCCGCTCATGATCAGAGTAAGCTAAAACTCTAATTGAACGCAAATTGCTAACTATTCCAACAAATCTGGCAAACATGGCATCTACAGATTCACTAGGTCCTTGCACAAACATTTGATATTCTTCGTTGTAAGTGATTTGGCACCTGGACTTGATCTGAGAAGTGCCCTCATGAAAAACAACCAGAGTAGTCTATATTTATCTTACTGTGCGAAAGTGTTGCACCTCGTCGAATTCATTCTAGCTTAGGCTTGTGAAAAAAAATATTTCTAGCCTTGTTGTTTAAGTATATTGTTCAACTTGAGCCTTCTCAAAATCTGAGTACAAAGAGTGGCAGCTAGCCTTAGGACAAATAAAAGACAGAAGGTTCTAAACCTAGGCAAAAGTGTTTTCTAGCGTGTTACACTAGACCTTAGCCTACCCTTTCTTTTATAGCCTACTCAGACATACGAAGTGACTACAGTACCCCTAGAGTTTATAGGATTTCTAACTCACATAGTCCAGGGGGTATTACAGGTAGTCCTACTTTATACTTTATTCGAAGCTCCGCAGTGTGTCAGCTTTCTAGCTTTGTTTCGACGGAGCTCCACAACACTTGGCGAAGTGTATGAGTATCTTCGGTTGCAGACTCCGAAATGCTGAGGCTTCGCTGCACCGAAATCCTGACTTTGAATGTGATGGTTTTGAGTCAAAGCCATCAAATCCCTTGTCTCCTTCGCACCGTATCCCCGGAGTGGACCACCATGGATTCACAGCTCCTCTAGCTCGACTACCGTTCGTTTGTGTACCGAAGCCACGATAAGCCTTCCATACTTCGAACTATCCCTTCGAAGTATGCCTCCGACCAAAGCACACCTTTGGAGTGCCTCCCCTTGGAGGTCTTCATCAGCCACCCTTTGAAGTGTCTCCCCCGGAGCACACCTTTGAAGAACTCCTCTGAAATGCCTCCATTCAGAGCACACCTTTGGAGTGCCTTCCCTTGTAAGACTTCATCAGTAACCCTTCGAAATGTCTCCCCTCGGAGCACACCTTCGAAGAACTCTGAAATGCCTCCCTCTAAAGCGCACCTTCAGAGTGATTGCCTGACTTCGTTCAGTGCACTTGTGTCCGAGACCTTCTGTCCAAAGAGCCTTCGAACACCCCCTTCAGACCATACTTGACTTCACCCAGCTTCCTTGCTCCTCCGACACCAAGCTTCCCACTTTGTCCTCCTGACCCCTCGATGTTGACAATCAAGTTGCATCCACTTCATGTACATCACAATACCAGCAAACACGTGTTTCGCAGCACCCTATGGTACACACCGAACCCTTCGGTGTAAAACCCTTTAGTGCACACACAAAATACCAACCCCTTTGATAAGCCCTTCGATGCACACTTCGGTGCATAAACTCCAAAATATCGAACACTTCAGTAAACCGATCGGAGCACAAATACTTGACAATCACTCATCACAAATAAAACCAAGGCACATATCAACTTGGTTTCTCAAGGTTCATTTGAGTGCAATGTATACTCCTTATTAAGGAACGACGAAGTGGAAATGCATCAGGATTCAGCAACCAATCCTTCAAGGAATAAACACAGGAAGAAACTGGAAAAGAGAAAGAAGAGGCGGGTTGGACTGGTTGGAGAGAGGGAGTGAGTGAGAGAGAGGGAGACAAGAAGATGGTCATCACGCGGCGGGACAACTTTTCCTACTAGGTGGCCTCCCTCTTGGCAACCTCACACTCGCACTCCTCAGAGACCACCTTGATCCACACAGAAATCTCCCCACCTCTTCTCCCCTCTTGATCTACAGCTTACGACACGTGCGGTCCTCTTCGATGCCGCTGGCACCGGTCTCTGGTAGCTAGGACTCCAGTGCGGCACGTGCATGGGATAGAGGCGAACAGGAGGGCGGAGGCGACCTGTGGCTAGTGGGGGCCTTGGGCAGAGTCGATCGGCGTTTGGTGACAGTGCAGCGGCAGCCAGAGGCAGGTGGAGGAGGACACGAGCGACAGAAAGATACACATGATTAAGTTTAGGCGAGTTTTGGGAGAAAGTGGAAAGATTTACCTTCCGCTTGATGTCATCCATCTCCCCTAAGTGCGGTTCTAGATCCCTAGCTAGGACGAAAGCAAAACGTGCCCGCATTGGGAGAGAAAAAAATAGAGTGTAACGGACCATTGTTTGAGAGATCCGGGTCACAGAAGATTTGCGGGACGTTCGAGCCTCCGGTATCCTCAGCTCCTTCGGGTATGCCGTGTCGGGCGGCTGCGTTCCATTTTGGTGAATATGAATAAAATCATGCTTATGCATCTTTCCAATTGCTCGGACAATGAACGATCGAGTTCTTTTGAATGAGTAATGAATAAAAATAAATAAAAGGAAAAATTACTCACATGCCATTATAATTTTTAGAAATTGCCTACATGCCACTGTCAGTGACTGTGGCGGTCCCCATCTGTCAGTGACACACCGATGGCATATTAGCAAACCGTGAAAATTATAATGGCACGGAAAAAATTAACCCATAATAAAAGGTCTAGATTGTTTGGATGATGAAGAGAACCCACCAATTATATATTGGTATAGAGGTATAGATAAAGCTAAGGCGAAAAGAGAATAAGTGCCGTCGAGTATGAAGAATAGAGGGAGGTTTTGAGATATTTTAAACCTAAAATCTTTAAAAGCAGGATTACAAAGTAATATTGAGCATCTGTTAAAAATGCTATTAGCCAAATGATGTGGTAAAAATGAATAAAAACCAAGAGGAATGGTAGGCTCATTCAAAAAGATTGCCCTATTAATCATCAGATATTCAGATGCCAATGCACTGAATGTCCAGTAAGGAAGTAAAAGACGTAGAACAACCCAACCAGAAATCAGTTCCATAGCTTCTGAGTTCGCAGTTCGCACATGAACTCAAATTACACGACATCTCGAATGATGCAAACACACTAGTCACTACTCTCTACAGGAGTTAGCAAAACTGAAGGGGAAAAATCGTGTGTTGTATCGATGGGAACAGGGAGCTTTTGATCGGTTCTCATGGCTGGAAATGCATCTCGTCGAGGATGACGACGAGCGCGACGACGAAGGCGTAGTCGATGCCGGCGTTGACGGTGACGCTGTACGCGTTCTTCCCGAGCAGCGCGCTCGCCACGCTGAATCGCCGGTCGATCTGTGAGAGTGAGAGGCAGGCAGCAATGGTTTTGTGTCAAGTCACCGAGCCACCGATTGGATTCATCCAAGGAGGAGGTGTTTTTGAGGTGGGAGGTTCGATTGCTTGCCTTAGCGATGACGGTGTCGGAGTCGCCGAGGGAGACGGCGCAGGCACCGTCGTGGTAGCTGCCGGTGACCCGAAAGTCGCAGGCCTGCTCGGCGTCGTTGCTGGCGAGGAACACGGTCACATTGGTCGACCTACGCAGCTGGATCGCCGACGGCTTCACCACCGTGAACAGCAGATCCCGCCGGCTCGTGCTCTCCCCCCGGAACACCTTCCACCTCGTGTTCATCACCAGCGCCTGCAGCCACAAGTACCAGAGCTCACCATTGATTGGCATAGGGGAGCAAGCTCCGTCAGAGAGAGGGGAGGCGATCGTCGATCGAGACGAGCTTGACGAACGCACGTACCGATTCTTGCACGGTGAGGACCGGGCGGCGGTCGGCGTCGACGAGGAGGCACCGGCGGCGGAGGCTGAACAGCACGCCATCCACCCGCAGCACGACGGCGCCCGTGGCGGCGTCCGTGACGGTGAAGTCGTTCCCAGACATGCTTCGCGTCTTCGCCACCGACAGCGCCGCCGCGTCCCCCGCACAGAACTGCGCGTCCACCACCGCCAGCGCAGGCACCGCCTCCATCTGCATGCCTCTCTCTGTCGCCCGCCTCGCCGCACTGCCGCCTGCCGCGAAGGTGAGCTCGTCGGAGCGCGCGCGGATCGATCGGGATGGGCGCGCCGCACGAGCACGCGTCTTCTCCTCTCGCGTTCACGCCGAAAGGTTGACCAGTTTGGCACTTCGCACTTCGCAGCAGCAGGTAGGTGTCCGGGACCGGGAGATCAATTTTGACAAAAACAGGCGCAAATTCAGATGTGGGATTCTTTTTTATGTGTTCTCGAACTGCCGAATCATAAGTTTGCGGGGCTAATCAGCACGCTAAGGACAAGGACATGTACAACGGTATAGACAGTTGTTATCTATAGATTTTTGAAATTTACAACATATGCAGTTAAATAGTCAACAAATACAACTTATAGATAGTAGTCGTGTGTTTAATTGTCTATAAAATATTTAATGTTTATATGTAACCATAGCTTATAGATCTTTAAATATGCATGAGAGCATGAGATCTTGTTGTCTCTTCATCAAGAGATGACTTACATCTCTCTCATTATTTATTGCTGTGAAATGAGAGTTTTCTTGTAAAATATCCACCTTAAAAGACAACTCCTAAACTACCGTTATATATACCCTGAGCAAAATAAGAATCCATAAGACGAATGGGATTGATAATTCCCCAACTCGAGTGGTTTATATATGATTTATATATGAAATGATAAAATAGAATTTTCTACCAAAATGTAATATGTATTTTAGCCGTTATAGACTAATAGGTCGAAAAAAGAGTAATAAGCTGGAGAAAGCTAAATTCTAATAATTTATTGATATAATCCAATTTACATACTATAATAAACTGATCTAATAAATTGACTATTTATATTCTTGATTAATAAACTAAAGTTCATTTATATGACTTTGCTTATTTTTATTGACTAAAACTTATTTTTTTTGACTAAAGTTTAGTTTTTTTATTGGAATGTAAAAATTAAACATTATTTAATGAGTGTCTATAAATAAGGATACAGTGTGCATAATATTTTTAAAGTTTAGTCTCCATAAATAATGTTGTTTGAGATTTTAGAGATTTTAGTATATGAAAATACAATCCCAATCCAAATAGAGGCTAAATCATTATAAAGACATTTGTTAAGAGCAACCGCGAGCTTTTCCCGGGTGTCGGTCAGCGGCAACGCGGTAACCACTGACAAGCAGTACATGATTGTGCCTTTCGAACGGAAGAAAAGAACCCAATCGTCGGCAGGGAACCGTATGCACGTACATCGGTGCTGTCTTAAATGATTATAAATCTACATCTACGCGCTTAATTTCTGAAGCTAGCATTTTTTCTTATAAATGATTTCTGACGCATCCGGATCGAAAATAATATAGGGAAATGTAAGGGAGACTGAGTTTAAAAGATTTCACTTCATGAATAAAAATACATGATAATTAAAAAATATGATATCAAATAAACTGATATAAGATATCGACGATATATAATTACACTTCATGAAGATTGCGGAGTAATATACACAATAATATGCAAAATAACAAAATATCAATACAACAATAACTTTCAAGTTTATGATTTATGGTGAATAAAATACAATGAGAGCACCGTTAAATTTGATTTAGTTACCAACTTATATCTTTTTCATGTCTTATTTGTTTGACTATTTCTCGTTATAACAAATAATAAAAATGAATAGCAATATTTAACATTTCAACAATAGTATAATATTGTATGTTTACATAATTACATATTATAAATTTACAATCTATATTCTACATGACTACATCAACCAAAAACTACAATAAGCCAATGAGAAAATGTGAGGCTTACAAACCGATGATCAACGGTTGAGCCCTCAGGTTTGTGCTCGTGTTGGTCGGATGAGAAGTCATTGCTCTTCTTGAGTTCTTGTGGATTCTGCACAGCACCCAGTTGCCCAACTGATGCACCATCAAATGCTATAAACAATTAGCCCACAGCCTCTCAAATAAGAAGAGGAGGAGGAGAAAACTAAGTAGATAGAGTCTTTGAGATCTCACCCTCATGGTCACAGAGGATCCGTTGCTTCATATTGCTGGTGTTGCGCTGGGGCAGTGAGGCGTAGATGCGCTATGGCGCCTGGCGGCACAGGCGCGCAAGCGGGGTGGGGCGGGACGGCACAGGGCCAGAGCAGGGCGTGGTGAAGGCAGGGCGACGCGAGGGAGCGCTGAGGAGTGACTAGTGAGGGCAAAGGTGCGGGAAGCAGGCACTGGGCAGAGGCAGCAGTTGCACTAGAGTTTTTTTTGATGAAGTTGTGTGCTGTGCTAATGGGGCGTGGGTAGAATTATTGGACCAAATACATACTAGTATTAGGGGTTTCGGCCGAGCTGTAGGGGGGCGCGCGACCCAGCCCCCACTGGATCTGCTCCTGGATTCAATTATTGGTCATAGATTGAGATGAACCGATATATTTTTGTATAAACACCGGATACAATTGTTTTGAGCATCATATTATCGAATATTTCGAGTCCTATCCCAGTTATTTTGCTTTTATTTCTATTAAACTAAGCACAGGGCCATACCGGGGGGTCGAGCAGCAGTGCGCTCGATTTGGCTCCCATTTTTCCAGAGGCCCCTCCCGGCCACCAAATACACAAGAGCGTGCAGGTACTACAGGCCGTGTGTCGTGGCCATGAGACAGCCAGGCATGCCATCACAGGTCACGGTAATCAGGGGATGAGGAGAACCAGACCACGCCACGCGCAATGTCACGTGAATACGAACGGCACTGGTAATTAGGGTCACTATTTATAATCTTGCCTTGTACCTCACGAAACTCAGGAACAGACTTGCCCAAGCGAGCTCCCTAGACATGCATATACTGATATACCTGCTTTTCTAGGGTTCATTTGCTAGTTTTATCGATGGATCTTCATTTGGTCAGGGATTCATGTGATTGCCCTCTACCGAAATGGGGACAGGAAACGTTGTACTCCACTGTTTTGAGAGGAGAAACATTCTGCGTTTCTACGGCACAGTGCGTCAGTGACAGAGACGCAGGACGCAGCGCATGTGAGCCCACAGCCCAGCAGCGTGCAGCATGTGACCAGAATTCAGGGCTCACAAGCCCCACAACGGGAAAAAATCTAAGAGGGGAAGCTTCAACTACTGCCTTTTGTTGATTAATCTCCGGTAATCCGACTCTCTTGTACTGGACTTAGTAATATAAGGTCATCTCTGATGCTTGGGCAAGAAAAAAATTAAGCATCATTCTTAAAAGCTTTATGTTGCGATGCAAGCATATATAATTTAGCACCATCAACTAGATATTGATTATAATAATTCTTGTATCACTGTTCATATAATAATTTTATTTAGCACCATCAACTAGAATATATATAACAATTATAGTCTTCGTTTCTTTCTTACCATTTTTGTCTCCCATTATTGTTCGCCGACTACATTTTCCACTGTCTCCGTCCAATAATCGGAGCCTACATTTATCATCAATCCAGAAATTCTTACCATTTTTGTCATCCATTACTACACTTTCGAATGTCTCCGTCCAATAATCGGAGCTTACATTTACCGTCCATCCAGAAATTCTTACCGTAACAACTTTGAAAACCTCTCTCGTATATTTTTTTTTGAGAACCGTCGGTTTAATGACTTTTAATCTACTTCGGCGCAGTCCATCGGCGACAAGGAGCTAAGGGCCGAACGCCAGATCAGTAGCCATGCAATGAATTATTCGGCGGACGCTGGATGCCAAAGCTTTCTCTGTCGTCGCCGGCGTCCTCTTCTCTGCTCCCCTCCAACGACGCTCACGAACTCTCTGTAGCAGCAAGTAGCAACAGACAGACAACGCCGCACCCCCTCTCCTCTCCTCTCCTGTTCGCCCACCTGCTCAAGCGCCTTGCTACTGGACGAAATAAAACTGTCACTCTTAGCACTGTACACAATACAGAGCTACACATGTTGATGACCAGCTGCTCCTGTGGATTTCCTTCCGGCCGGCCGTTTATCCGAATTTCAAATTTTCGTGTGTTGTCAGGATTCGCTTGGACGCTCTGCGATAAAGCAAATTTCATGCTCTGTTTTTCTTTCTTTCTTTCTGGTTGCTTTGCCAGTTTGTTTGCATTACAGGTTCAACTAAATACTTAGGTCTCATTTGGTTACATGAATTAAACTTTAGTCTTTGTCGTATCGAATGTTTAGATACTATTTTTGAATATTAAATATAAACTATTTATAAAATTCACTCATAATTGGTGAATTATTCGTGAGATGAATCTAATGAGCCTAATTATACTATGATTTGATAATGTGATGCTACTATAAATATATTACTAATCATGAATTAATTAGACTTAATAAATTTATCGCGAATAATCCTCTCATCCTTCAATTATTTTTATAATAAGTTCACATTTAGTCATTTAAATTGATATCCAAAACTCTGACATGACACGGACTAAATTTTAATCTATGGAACCAAACACTGGCTAGCTTTGTGTCTATACTGCACATACATATCCCTCTTTTTTTAGGGTGTTTTGGTTCATATGATAGAGTAGGATGTAATCACGTCTATCTTTTTTTAATAATATTTTATTGGCATATGAAGTGACTTTTAAAAGAGAATATTCTCTTAAATATTGGATAAACTCTACCAAAAATTGGTAAAACACGATCATCTCACTTAAGACGCGAGGATAAAAATGAATCTAAAATCAATTGAGACATCTTATTCCTAAAAATTGAAATAGAGTCAGATAAAACATAGCATCACTCTAAAACCTACGAAACACACCCTATTCACAAGGTGAAAGATGTCTCCATCTTGCTTGAAATGCGTCAAGGACTACCTACGAGCCTATGAGCCGACATGCCAGAACCAAATGATAGCCTTTCGGTTTAATTAGGGAATCATGAACAGTTAAGCTCGTGTTCCAGCAGTAGGGGTGTCATTCGGAAGCAAAGCTTTTTAATTGGAAAGGTACAGGACTACATGCCACATTATTAGCGGGTACTATCTTTTCTGTAAGAGTACATACAGTATTAAGATGAGCTCATCAGCTAATTCCTCCACTGTCTACGGAAATACGGAATTATAGCAGCAAGATGGATAATTAGAAGCATTGACTGTGACTTGTGCCCTTGATTAGTGAACACTGAACACCTGTGAACAGGAGTAAGCTGGAGTCGAGACATCTGTATCTGTATCAGTATCATGAGTTGTGCAATGCACACGTACCACAGCAAAAAAGGTAAATCTGACTTGAAGCAAAAGCAAATAGCTTAGAAAGACACAGAGTGAACACCTTGGAGCAAGACAAATTTGACCTAGAAGTGATAACAATTTCTTGATTGTATCAGGCCAGTAATTTGAAAGTTAGTTTCCAAGGGAAGCAAGTACCAGTTAGCTAGACAAAGCATATTCATATTATTGATTGATTGGAAACATCATATCCAGAGCTACAAAGCTACACATGAATTAAGTGAAGAAATTCGAGGAGAAATACTCCTGGTCCTTTTGAACTTAATACATGAATTAAGAAATTAAGAATATATTATCTCTTATTTATTTTGCTTTAAAAACAAGTTATTTATTTATGAGGGTGTAGTATTTATTTAACAAAGCCAAATATATAAGAAAATATACACATATATAGAAGTTCTAAAATAACTTATATTTAAGAAAAAATTACCAGCCAATATATATCGTCTCCTATTCTGCTTAACTTTGTTAATGATGATAGATGTAACCTTATCAAACGAGGGAAATATCTTGTACAATCGCTCATTTGATGCAAGCGTGCAATCAAATCATCCAGAACATTCAATCTAGATCCAACGGTTACATATGAAATGAGTTAAAAGAAAAAAATACTAGGTTTTAGGTAGATTCACCAGATCGCTTGATTGGATACACCAAGTTGCTTGATTGCACCAATATAAGTGATTACATAGTTTTGGTTTATTTATATGTCATCTTAAGTGTAACAATATAAATAAGTTATTAAAAAACTCTGAGAACTTCGATGTTTGAATGGCTTCTAAAATTTGAACTTCCAGGAGTACGATGAAAATATTGTATTAGTGTTGAATTTATTTTATTTGGTATAATTTTTTAACATTATATAAAGAGATCAAATAAAGCTAGAGAAGCCTCAAAATAACTTTTTTTCCAACAGACTTAACAAAGACTTATGCCTTGCCAGTTGGTTCTCGTGGGCTAAACTTTAGCCCACGTCACATCGGATGTTTAGATACTAATTAAAAGTAATAAACATGATTTAATTATAAAACTAGTGGTAGAACTCCTAACTAATTTGCGAGACGAATCTATTAAGCCTAATTAGATCATAATTTGACAACATGGTCTACAGTAAAAATGTGCTAATGATAGATTAATTAGGTTTAATAAATTCGTCTCGTGAATTACATAGGGGTTCTACAAATTAGTCTAGGGGTTTTACAATTAATTTTATAATTAACTCATATTTAGTTCTTCTAATTAATATCCGAACATTTGATGTGACGAGGGCTAAACTTTACCCTAGAGTATCCAAACTCCTTAGGTTATAAGTTTTACCTATATAGCTTACTTATCAGAAGCCAATTATAAGTTATTTAGAAGAGTACTTTAGTCTGCTTACTTATCAGATCAAGAAACCAGATAACTATAAAATACTGAAGTTATTAAATTAGCAGGCTAAAGAATAAAGTGCTTTTATTAATAAGGAAAACATTATTAGTACGAATTGATAGATAACAATACTCAAGGAGTATAAAAAATAAAACTTCTTACTTTGCAAACTAAAAATAGATAAAAAGATATAGAAATGTAGCATTTAAGAAACAAAATTAAACAGTAGAAACAACTTTTTTTACGCACTTAATAATAAATAACACCGTAACACAAAGTACGATGCGTCGTCAGAATGGCCTAATGGTTTGGACCGGACCGAATAATTAATAACCAAATAATAATAAATAATTGCAACTCGACCTGCCAGCTCAGCACGGTTCAACCAGGGGCCCACGCCGTCAATGCCTAAACTACCCCGTTAAAAATCCCGTAGCATATCTGCTCCGATTAATTTATTGTCCCAGCTGTCGTCATGTTATATGTCGCTGACGTCCAGGGCCCCACGGTGCCGACCGGATGGTGGGTCCGCCTAGTCAGTGAGTGAGGCGGACGGATCTCGAGTGGGAGCCAATTGAATAATATCCCGCGTGCCGCGGGACACGAGTACGCGGGGCCCGCATGTCAGCGACGCTCGTGACGCGCTGCGAAGTAAGAATGTGTCCTTTGACGCGTACCCGTATGAATAGTAGTATTTACGCGCTAAACCCACCGGCGGAATCTACCCACGGATGCGAGCGCCCCTGGGCCGGTGGTGCTCTCCAGGCTAGCGTTGGTGCGGAGGAGGTGGAGGTGGCTCCAATGGTGGAATCGTGAGAGGTTGAGGAGGGGGGCAAGGAGACAAGGAGGGCGCGGCGGTGGAGCGGAGATGATACGGTACCAGATACGGAACGAGTACGGGCTCTCGGATCCGGAGCTGTATGCGCCGGGGGAGAAGGATGACCCGGAGGCGCTCCTCGAGGGCGTCGCCATGGCCGGCCTCGTCGGCGTGCTCCGCCAGCTCGGGGATCTCGCGGAGTGAGTGCCACTGCCTCTCCTTTTCTGTGTGAAGTTGCTAGGGTTCGTGCGCTTGAGCGAGGGAGTGGCCTCGCCGTGGAGTAAGTGACCGCGTGATTCTTGAAGTTTCTGGATGTGTTTTTGTCACGGTCGATTGCGATGCCGAGTGTGGATGTTGAAGCTTCTGTGCTTTGCTGTTTTGGGATGTTCCGTGTAGGCGAAGGTAACACGGTGGTTTTTACAAACTTTTTGGTCGAACTTTTCGACTTCGTACGGGTGATTAGTGTGCTCATTTAACTCAATTCCATGACATCATTTGGTTCGGGAACTTGCTTCGCTTGTAAAAAAACTTGTTGCAAATTTTAGGGAGGTCTTGAGATCTTAGTCCAATTTGTGTCGCATGTAGTTGGATTTCATAATTTTGGCGATGAGTTTATGGGAGTAGCTTTTCCCGCTACTCAAATGGGAGATGTGAGTTAAATTTGTTGAATTGTGAGTGGAGAAATATAGTGAATATTGGATTAGTTGTATTAAGCCTCAACACCATTATATATATGAGCACATGCATAGAGAGATGAGGAAGGTTATCTACAGATAAGGTCATAAGGAATGACTAGATATATATAAATCCAATTCTACCTAATATCCTCACTACTACCATATTTTGCTAACATACTATATACTCACATAACATATACTCTAACAGAATTTTCAGCCCTTTGGCTTGGGGAATGGGCTAGTGCAGATATTGCGTTGTTTTCAACCTTCATTGCATGCTTTGTGGATTTCAGGATGATTCCTTCTTTTTTCCATAGTGCACCTTTCAGCTAATTGCAAGTGGAATACACATTACAGGGTACATTGCTGTTTTTGACAATGGAAAAGAAAATTGGTATCCATTTTGTGCAGCCAATTGCTGTGTTATGGGAAGAGTTAAATTGTCTAATACGGATAATCGACAATCTTACATTAAAATTGGGATTTTATAGATAAGTGGCAAAGAGCATTGCATTGTAAACGTCATATAGACGAAATTCATGTGAGTCAGATGAGAGTGCCTTAGATATTTTTTTGAAGGAACTGTTGTAGTGTTTTAAACTTAATTTGATCACAGCTTTCATGTTCAATATATTGTAACATTAAAAATCCAAAACATTTTTTTGAAAACTTTCTGTTATATATCGCGTGTCATTTGGAACTGGTGAATGTGAATGGATGGGCATGTACCATGTAGACACTTCTACTCTCTTTTAGCAGGTTTTTTCCTAATTAAGTTTGTCTCTTAAGTTTTCTTGTATCAAGTTTTAGTTGTACTTTTTGCAGCATAGATATGTGTGTTGTTGATTATTGACGCTTTCTTATACATGTAGTAATATTCGTGTTGAAACAACTTGTACAGAACCTTTGATTATTCCCCTTTACTAAATAACTTCTATATTTCCCTCTGGAACAAAGATTTGCAGCTGAGATTTTTCATGACCTGCATGAAGACGTTATGGCCACCGCTTCTAGGGGGCATGGTTTAATGCTTAGGTTGCAGCAGCTAGAGGCAGAATTTCCAGCTGTTGAGAAGGCCATTATATCCCAGACTGACCATTCAAATTACCCACATGATGATGGTTAGTTGAGAATTGAAAAGGACAATGCACTTGCCCTGCTTGTTATTTTCTTTCTGGCACGGTTCTTACTTCAAAAATTCCCGGTACATTCTCTTGCAGGTGTTGAGTGGCATGCACATCTTCAGCTTAATCAAAATATGATCACTCAAGGAGATATGCCCCGTTTCATTTTGGATTCATATGAAGAATGCCGTGGCCCACCACATCTATTCACATTGGATAAGTATGTAAATGGAGTTTTTTTATTTTCGTGAAGATTACCTATGAATGCATTGTTGGCATTTACACACTAGGTTTTGTTCATCAGGTTTGATGTTGCTGGTGCTGGCGCCTCCTTGAAACGATATTCAGACCCCTCTTTCTTCAAGACAGTGCATGCCACAGACATGACAGAAATGAATGCTGTAATTGAAAAGAAGCCCCGCAAAATTAAGGCACGCGAATAATTCCCTATTCTTGCCCTGATTATTTTCCACTTTACCTGAGAACCTTCAGGAACTAACTAATGGTCATGTGTGCATGAAATGACTGTGATGCTAGCTGTAGCTGATACTCTTTTGTAAAAATGTCTTTTTGGTACATGTTGGCAATAATGGATATCTTTGCTTGACAGTCACAGTCAAATTGGTTTTTGCAGTGGACTGAACTTACGAAAAGATCTTTTTGCACATCAACTTAAAAACTGGGTCAGTGAAATTACACATGAAAAAAACAGCAGATGAGAAAAACAAATATTGTGGCCATAGTATTGGAAATGTAAACCCTGACCTGATAAAGTTTGGAAAGTTGGGCTAGCCAAGTTTGCCAATAGCTGCTGACAAGTTATGATAAAGTTATTATCATAACTTGTCTTCAAATATAACCTGTTTTGTGCACATCCCTTAATCCTATGTTTCTGTTGTTTTTAAATATATATGGATCTTTGTGGTTTTCTAATGTTTATCGTCAAGATCAGTTTTCTTGAAGTCAAGAAATGTATTTTGTTTCAGAAAAAAGCTTTACGTTGGAGGAAAGGGGAAACACTTGAATCCTTGCTTGTTGCAAACTCTGAGTAAGTCCGGTGCATTATTATTGATCATGTACATAATAGTCACAAAGCAACCGACAATATACTTTGGAACTCTTAGTTTTACAAGGTTTCAGTCTGGATTTACCATGTAGTGATATAATTCCATTTTGTGCAAAAATCTGCAGATCTCACACTACCTCAAAGGATCGAAATTCTAGAAAAGTTCCACCAAGGACAACAAAGTTGAAATACAGGTATCGTCGAGATTCTGATCATATCAGCAGAATGTACAGAGAGCATCTGCAAGAAGTAATCTCATCACAACAAAAGATCTTATCCAACTATTCATCGAGGCATTGCCATGCAAAATTTAGATCAGTTGACTCAAGTGAAATGTCATCGTCATTTGGAGAATTTGATAATTCTAGTGCTCATGCTCAATCTTCTGCTAAACTTGAACTGACTAAGGTTGTTCCAATAAATGAGTATGAGTATGATACTATGGAGACTGCATCTACACCCATTAATGGATCAGCTTGCCTTGAGGCAGGTGTTGGGCAATTACAGTTGACACAGCATGGACCTGACAAAGTGGATGATGTCTGTAAGAAGTCTCTTGTGGAACAAAATGCCATCTTCTCCATTTCAGACAAGTTGCAGGAAGATCAAGATATCGTGGTTGATGGAAGTAACTGTGTGTTGCAGTCAGTGCAGGAGGAGAATCTTCTATTACCTGCGGGTTGTGCTGATCAAGATGTTGATCGCTGCAGACCTGATGACACTGGTAGTGATCAAGAAAATTTCGTTGATGCTCTTAATAACATGGAACCAGAGGGTGAAGTGGATATTGATATGAAAACTAAAAGGGATCTCCTTGCCAAGATGGAGTTGGATGAATTGAACTTTCACCACAAGGAATGTGAAATTGAACTGCACACAGAATTTCCAGAACGAGATTATGCGATAGACTCGTCACCATGGTTGAATGATGCACGCAGTGGTGGGGAACCAATCTGCGTGGAGTCATTTTTACCAAGTGATTCTCATCCTGTAGTGTCAACCACAAAACATTCAGATACTAAATCCGAATCTTCTAATATAAAATTGAGTGGTGTTGATTGCATAAATGATGAAGAGACTTTTAATGATGTTGACTTAATGGATGTCAGCTCATCATCCAGTGTACACTCTGATGACAATGGTAATATGAATGGTTTTGAACAATACCAGGAGGCATTTCTGTCGAATGATTATCATGCTACTGTTGCCCATAGTTCTGATGAACAATCACCCCAGAAATCTAGTGGCTTGGATGGTAATTCTTACCTTTAAAGTATGAAGTTTTTTATAGTCATTTTTTATCCATCTGTGAATTGTGATCAACTTTAATGCTTTCCTTATCTTTCCTTTACCTACATATAGTTATTCACTTATTGTCATGACATGTCAGGTTCCTCTCTTGATAACAATTATTGCATTGACAAAAAATATTGCCCAGTGGAGGATGGTCAAAACTTTGCGCCAGATGCTACTTCTAGGATATTGGGAAAACCTATTGATGTTAAACAAAATAATAAAGAAATTGATGTTGGAAATGCTGATAATTCATGGCTCCACTGTGCCATTTCCAATCAAGAAGTACAGAAGTCCAATAAACAATTTGAAGACTTGTCGCTACACACAAACACTTCACCTGAAAAGGATGCATTTCTCCATCCTGTTATGTGCACGAAGGACTTGGAATTGGATGAAGTTGCTGCTCCTGAAAAAATTGTTGTGAATACAGCCCTGACAGGATTAGGTACTGATTATATCCATGAGCATGTGGATGGTAAGTTTAGTTATTTGTTTGTTTACCTTTCTTAAACATCTTGTTATATTTAAATGGTTTATTTAGTTGAGTCTTCTCTTGAGATTACATTTCATTAAATGAAACCTTATCGCTGTAGAGCTTGATTCAGGAGTTGTGCCAACCAATTCAAGCATGAAGAACAATCCATTGTATGAATCACAAGATGATGAAATTGTTGAAGAATTACACTCTCTACCAGAAGAAGATCTATATAAGCATGTTGTAGAGGATGATTTAATAATCGTGGTAGCAAAAGGGCCCTTTTCCACTAGGGCCAACGCACATCAAGAGGATCCTATGCAAGGCTCTGTTGTGCCAAGGGTCTTTTGTAATGTTCAAGACCTCCCAGGACTCACTGGAACTGTATCATGTCCTCTAGAAGACGAAGAAGATCATGCAGATGAGATACTTGTGCTCTCTTCCTGTGAGTTGAATGATGAGAAGAAACCATCATTGGTTGATGTCCCACTAACTTGCAGTAATGCCTCTCTACTTGACAATAGTAGTTCCTGTTTGGAACACAATGAAACTACTGAAAAAGGAAAAACTGTGAAAAGTAATGGAATTATGGTCAATGTTGAGGTTGCAGAAGAATCCACCAGTGGCAGGTTTGCAGATGACATGGCACCTTTTGAAGAAGATTCTGTGGATGGTACCAAATATTCTGAGAAAACAGAATTTGTGGCTACAAATCCTAGGGAGGAAAACTCTAGGCATGATGTGCAATTGCAGTACAGTCCCCCTTGCAGGGAAGAGTTGGAAACAGTGGAATCTCATTGTAAAAGTCTTGGATCATTAGATGAATCAAAAGAGCATAGCTTCAAGAAAAGTGTGTCACAGACAGACGATCTTCCCCAGCATATTGAAATAGAAAAATCAGGTGAAGCATGTAGTAACATTGATGATATTCAATATTTTTCAGTATCACATTCTCCAAAAAATCCTGTTTGTCAAGATGAATTACAAGAAGAGACTAATCTTGGTGCTGAAGTTTCATATCAGTGTGATTTGGAGAAGGATGGTGCAATAACCTTGAATAACAGTAACATGGCTGGAGAACAACCAGCAAATATTGATCAAGATTTGGCAAGGGAGCCTTCTGCTCAAGATTCTTTCAGTACAAACCCATTCATGAATCCTGGGTATAAAACAAGTCACACTCTAACTGATCCATGTCCTAGTATGAGCTATCAACCATGTTTCTCTGAGGAAGAACAGGATTTTATTTCAGAATTATTAATCCAGCATGGTGATGTGGGAACAGCTGAAGATCTGAATTCGGGTGTTGATTCCCTTTGGGAACCAGCAACTCCACCTGATGAAGTGCCATTGGCATCAGAAGTTATGACTGAAGAGGATTTCAGATCGTTCTGCCATGAGTACCATGAGATGGATTTTAGAGCAGCCCCTGAAGGTTTTGATGATAAACCAACCTCAGATTCTAATAACGTGTCAAATAGTTTTGTGACCAGTGAGTCAGTGATCCCTTATTGTTTCTCTGCAGAACTGACAGGACTGGACCAGGGGGAAACCTATGTTTGTTCTAAGTTGGATTCCAAGCTTGATGAATGTTCCTCTGCTGGAGATGCTTCAGGTGATACATTGATGCCCATCTATGCCACAGATGATCCTGATGATGAGATGCCAGATTCTGACTTCAAATCTGATGAAACCTTTACTGATATGAAAATTCCTGAATTAGGTGTCCCTTCAGTTCCAATGGAACTAGAGGTGGTACAACATGCCTTGCCTGGGGTTGATTCTCATGGTGGTGGTTCCCAGTCCCTGGAAAATGACAAGATCAATGACACATGTAGCTCTCCTCCAGGCAACATAATTCCAGTGAAAGAAAAACAAGAAACCTGTGCCAATCTTGTTTCACATGCTTTTATTATTAATAAAAAGATGGATGAACTAGATATTCCTCAGAGTAACTCTGTACTGGTGGAGCAGGTGGAAGAAGTCCGTGACTTGCATGAATATAATCGCTCGGATGTTTCATGGTCTTCAACTAATGAGAAGAGAGATGAAGTCAATGCCCATCTGTTGAGCAAACCTGTTAAAACTCAGGGATCAGACGCTCTTGTCTTAGGTGAACTTGATTCTCAAGTTGTTCCATCTTCCTCTGTTAATGAGATGATAGATTATCTAGATGTCCCTGCTTTGAGTACTGTTCTTGAAGCAAAACAGGACCCAGAAGATTGTATGTTAGGTGAACATAATTCTCAAATCAGCAAATTTTCTTTGATTGATGAAGAGAAAGATGAACTGGATGTTGCCTCTCCATTGAGCAATGCTCTTTTAGTGGACATGGAACAAAAAGTTTGTGACCCAGGTGAACCTGCTTCCCAAATTGATCCATGTTCTCTAGCGAATGAAAAATTATATGAATTAAATATTCCTCCTTTGAGCACTTCTGTGCTAATAGAACTTGAGTCAGAAAATAATGTCTCTGGTGATCTTGATTCCCAAATTATCCCATGTTCTTCAGTTAACAGTAAGACCGATGAATCAGATGCCGGTACATTGACACATGTTCTTCCAGTGGAGATAGAACTGGAAGTGTATTCATTCCCAGAATTGATTTCTCAAATTACTTCGTGTTCCTTGAATGATGACAAAGTTTGTGAACTAGATGGACCACCATGCAAACAATTGGAATCAGAGAAGGGATCTTTTTGCTCAGCTGAAATTGATTGCCAAGTTGCCCCATGTTTGTCAAATTCAGTTGTACTAGGTGAGACATTGACATTGTCTTCTACTAATGCCATGTCAAGTACCGAGGAAATATATCAGATGTCTCCTGTTCCACCACCCAGTGAACCACTTCCAAATGTTTCCTATGAAGATCATCAAAAACCACCACCTCTCCCCCCTCTTCAATGGAGGCTCGGAAAGCCTCGACTAGAAATTGTGAGTACAGAAGGCCATATGCCTGAGTTTGTAAGAAGAACAAGTCCAATGCATGCATCAAACCTAGAGATGGGTAAGATGCCAGGTTCACTTAATGGAATGACTGAATCAATAGAACCTATGTCCTCTCAAGAGATCAAAGAGAGGCATCAGGATTCTATGTTAGATAATAATGATCAAGGGGTAGAATTCAGAAGATTGTCTACACCTTCAACACTAACTGAAGTTACAAGGACTGAGTATGTCCAATTACTATCAGAGGCTTGCGTGAACATTAAGAATCAGGAGTGTGTGCCTTCATTGGAAATAGAGGCCGAGGAACATCAGAATGACACTGGGATTGTGGACGGAGTGAATTTGCACCTAACAAAACCGTTGTTTCTTGTTCCTGCAGAACATGCAATTAACCAGCAGGGCCCTCAGGAGTCCATCTTTCCTTCAGATACTTCAGTGGATGATCACAATGCTGTATGTGCTGTGGACTTTTACACCACGAGTTCTTCAGAGCCAGTGCATGTTCCAGAGAATGGGTGTAACCAGCAACATCAGCATGGTGAATTGCTCTCAGTGTCTTCAGTTGACAAAGAGCATATTTCAGATGCATCATATGAGGAGAAGAATCTTAAAGATCATCTTATCACAAGTGAAGAACATTCATGTGGAACAAATTGTTCTGCACCAGACTTGCTGTGGGAAGAGGGAAATATCCAGAATGTGGAGAATAAGTGTGAAGGCCCATTGTCTAGTGAAGAATCATTAGGGAGTGTAGATTATCCACATGATGACCACGATTTGGAGAAAGAAGACACTCACCAGCCAGATCAGTATTCAGCAAGGTCTGGCAATAATAACTATGTCAGTAGCCCTCATGAAGATGATTATTATGCACATGCTGAGCAGCCACCAGTCATGGGATGGACTGTGGGACCCCAGATGCTTCATCCTAATTATGGCATATCAGTGGAAGAGAACCAGTTTGAACCGAAGGTTGCAGATCATCGGTCAACCAAGAAGCCAATTTCAATCAGAAATATCCCAAGGAATCCACTGGTCGATGCGGTTGCTGCTCATGATAGAAGCACGGTGGGTGACTGTCTTCATTGTGAACGCTTTAGTTTCCTGTGTTTATGCTAATGCCATTTACATTTTTGTAGATGCGGAAGGTTTCAGAACGTGTGCCCCCAACTAATAATCCAAAACCCAATGAGAGAAACCTGCTGCTAGAGCAGATAAGGAACAAGGTTGGCAAATAAAATGCTATCTCTCTCTCTCCACCCCACCTTCTCACAAAACTCCCTTAACTTGTTTGCTGTTTGCTCTCATAATCAGACCTTCAACCTGAAACCTGTGGGTTCAGCAAAACCGACAACCGTCAGAGCCCCTGCTAGAACCTCAACAAGAAACTTGAAGGTTGCTGCCATAATAGAGAAAGCGAATGCCATACGCCAGGTGGTCCATCACTGCAGTTGACTTCCATAATGTATCTTGATATTGATATCTTTCATTTACTTATCTGTTATTCCTATCTTATGGACCAGGCGGTGGGAAGCGATGACGAAGATGGAGATAATTGGAGTGACGCATGAACATCCCTTTTTTGCCCCTTTTTTGTTGCAGGCAGATGCCAATTCATCAAGAATTCCTGAACTGGCTGCACAGCCATATCATCTTTTGGATAGCATTGCTAGTCTTGTGTATAGTATATGCCCTGATGTCCATACATCTCGTCTTTTTGCATTCTTTTGGCCCGCGTTGTATGTAATACTTGTCTCTCAGCACTCAGCAGCAAAGGCTGCTGATGGTAGTCATGTTCCGAGAGGACCATATTCTTCACGTCTATGTAAATTATTAATCTGTTGTTTCAAACTAAAGCTGATTTATCTAACGTGACAGCCATCTTCCCAACATTGTGTATTTGTTGTTGTTCAGAGGATACCACTATTTCTAAATGCAGCGAGCAGTGTGGATTCAGGCAAATTCAGAATCTTGTTTCAAGTAACATGAGTAACATCTGTTTTTAACATATTGAAGTTTTATTTCACAAACTAATCTGCACAATGCTGCAATCTGAGTGTATGGCTATGGAAATATGCAGGCTATACAAGGGCTTCCATGGAAAGGTTGTACCCGGAGAGGAGAGCAGACGTGCCCACGGTCACGAAAGCGAAGAATGCCATGCTAATGGCGGCCGCCGTTGAGTCGGTGAACAGGTTATCGGCGGTTTGCCGCATGTAGTCCGTCACCGGCGCCGCCGCGGACAACGCTGACATCAACAAGTATGCTATGATCTACAACGAATCAGCAGAAACATTTCGGGGACATGGTCAAGTGGGTGGTTGGATCGGAGAATCGCAAATCTCTACAGCGTCAAGTCAATCGTCCATCCGCAGCGCTCGCGCGCAGCACGCCTCCCTCCTCGTACATGTCTTTCCCACATCCCATAAAAAATCAGCTAAAACTGCGCCCGGCGCGCACAGCAACTATCCGCCCGCCCCGGACGCATGCGCCAAACCGCCAGGCCGCATGCGCGCAGCGCTAGGCGCCGCATGCGACCTGAAAGGAAAACGTGAGAAAGAAGAAAAAAAAAGAAAAAGGAAAAAATATTTTTGTATTTTAATTTTTTAATTTTACGCGTATGTACGAATTTTGTATAAAAACACTTAGATCTTAACTAATATAATCCGTCGTTTCCGTCCGCATCCCCGTGCATGCCTTTCCCACATCTCATAAAAAATCAGTCAAAACTTATACCTCGTAAAAACCGGCCAACCGATTCGCTAGCGCGCCCGGCGCGCACGCAACTGCCGCTCACCCCGACCGCATGCGTCAAACCGCCCGGCCACATGCGCGCAGGGCAGCGTGAGGAGCCGCATGCGACCCGGAAGGAAAACATGAGAAGGAAGAAAAAAAAGAAAAAAAAGAAAAATATTTTTGTATTTTAATTTTTTAATTTTACGCGGATGTACGAATTTTGTATAAAAACTCTTAGATTTCTAAAAAATCACACAAAACATGCATTTTACACAAATACCTGTTGAAAAATAAAATTTTCTGTTGCAAAGCACACCCATCTGACTAGTGCCAAGTAAAATATGTATGTGCAGTTGTGCCCATGTAGCTATCTACCTGATCTCCGGCGAAGTCAACGACGGCCGCCGCTTTCCTCGCCGCCAGGATGTCCCGCCCGAAGCTGAGCCGGTGAACGTCGCGGAGAGCCTGCGCCATGGTGTACCGGAACGCGACGACCGAGATGCCGAGGCAGTAGCTGCAGGGGAAAGGATCGCAGGTTGAGAAGACGACGGCTTTTGGCGAGCGAAACGGTAAAAAATGCAGGCGGAAATGGAGGCGACCGAGCCAGAAACCTGTATTCCGGGTAGTGGTCGAAGTCCTGGGCGCCGCCGTGGCCGTGCGTGTTGGACGCCATTATGACGAGAGCGAGGAGGGAGAAGAGCCACGCCAGAGCACGCAGCAGCAGCCTCGCCCGCGCCACCGCGGCGTCCATCTTCCACCTCTCCACGATCGTCCACGGCACCGGCACGCCAGCAAAAACATCATCGCCGTCGCCGTCGACGGCAGTAGCCGCGGCTGCGCCCGGCCCCGACCCACCCTGTCGGCCGTCGCCGGCTGGGCCGGACGTCATCGGGCACGTCCGCGTCGCCTTCCTCGGCCCGACGCGCACGGTTGATGACGACGACGGGCGGGGTGAGTGGAAGTTGTCCGACCCGTGCGCCGCACGGAGATCTCGATCGACACCGCTATTCAAAGGCCCATGACCTATGCGGGCCATTGTCAAGGCCTAGTTCGATAGTAAATTTCGGATTATGTAGATAAGTTTTAAGATTCTGGTCTATTTATATATTATGGATTATATCTTGTTATATATAATGGGTTATATCTTGTTATATATAATGGGTTATATCTTGTTATATATAAAAGAGTGAAATGATGTGTGCTTCTACTTAGGCTTGTTCAAAGTACAAGCCCACACACATGTTTAGACTAGAATTGAGGCCCATCCAAACGAGCCCTTTAGGCTTTCTTGACCGGTTCGTGGGGTTTCCCCTGTTTAAATTTGGTACAATTGGCTTGATCCTTGCCGCGAGTAATTGTTAGGAAAGACTCGATAGGAATATTGTCTCCTAAAAAGACTAAATATTAGATATTAGGATCCTATCTCTCGCGGTCCAATTTAAATAGAAGTAGTAATAAGAATTTAACTTCTGTCACGTACGTATAAAAAAGGGGCTGGTAAATGACATTATACACAATTATTTATATAATAAAGAGACATCTTCAATATATATATATATATATATATATATACACACACACGGTAGCGCTATTCTACACTACGTGTGTAAAATAGCTATTCTACATCGACTACTTTCAGTAGTAGATTTTGTTAGTAGAATAACAATTGAGTACTACTTTTTTCTCAGTAGTAGATTTCTCGGTAGAATAGTTATGCTACACCCGTGGTGTAGGATAGCATATATATATATATATATGGGAGTGCTATACTACACCGACCACTTTCAGTAGTAGATTTAGATTTTCTCAGTAGAATAGTAATTGAGTACTACTCTCAGTAGAATAACTATTCTATACCCGTGATGTAGAATAGCATATATATAGAGAGAGATTGAGAAAAAGATAGCCACGTCTGTAGATCAAGCCGTTAGCGCTTCGCTAGCCAACTGTCAAGATTCGACAGTCAGTTCTCAAGTAGAGGCAATGTTTAGAAGGTTCGGTTTTACCGAGGCCGTTCCTCCAACTCCAATCGCTAGCGTACCCCCGGTAAATCATATTTATAGTAGAACCGACGGTAGTACAGGCAAAATTATTGTGTCTCCGGCCTCGACTTCCGTGGTCGAGACAAGTCACTACACTTACGGCTAAGCTAACCCTGCTTATTATGTGCCGCCTCCACCTATGCCTACGGTAGCTTTTCCCGTGCTGCCTGCGCCGCATGCTCCTACGCACCCAGATAGACCTGAGCATGTCATATACCCTGAGCCAGTACGAAAGGAGGATCCCCGCAGCCGACACACAGATATACCACCACGTGTCGTGCCCCCACATGAGAGACGCGCACAGGTAGGGGTGCAGGATGACATTGAGGTGCAGATCTGTGCGCTATTTAGAGAGTGTACCGGCTTTGCGCCTCAATATCGGGATAGGATTTACCGAAAGCCATACCCCGATCACTTCGATACCATACCCTACCCTCGTGGATATAGAGTCCCTGAATTCACCAAGTTCGACGGCGAGGGTAACAAGACCACACTAGAGCATGTTAGCCAATTCTTAGCACAGTGTGGAGAAGCTAGTGGGTCGGACACGTTAAAACTTAGACTTTTTTCTCTTTCGCTATCCGGCACCACTTTCACTTGGTTTTCGGCGCTGCCGTCGAACTCCGTCCAGACATGGGCCCAATTATAACAAAAGTTCTATGACTGTTTTTATACAAGCGAGATAGAACTTAGGCTTTCACACTTGACATCGGTCAAACAGAAATCTAATGAGAGTGTCGCTGAGTACGTCAAGCACTTTAGAGACATCAGGAACCGATGTTTTAGTCTCAATATTTCAGAAAATGATTTGGCGGATCTAGCTTTTAACGGATTGCATTCTGAAATTAAAGAGAGGTTAGACAACCAAAACTTTTTAGAGGTCAGGCCAAGTCCTGCAGTAGGCTCTGGTCCAAGAAGGCCGAGCCAAGGATAGAAAATTCACTAAAACGTTTAACAAACCTAGAGCTGAAGTTCACATCATGGAGCACTCCGACGAGGAGGAGTCGGGGGAAGAGGAAGATTCAGCCGGTATGTATGAGGCCAAATGGGCCTAGAACGCTAAGAACAAACCTGTCATTTGTTCTGAGCTACGACCGTCTCCCACTAAGAGTTGGCCCAATGAGGTTAATTACTCTTTTGATGTGACTAAATGCGATAAAATATTTGATTTCCTATTGAAGAGCCAGCTTCTCAGGTTGCCCAAGTGTTAGGTCATCCCGATCACCGACGAACTCGACTCCGTATCACATTTCTTCTTCCTTTTTGTATCTTCTTCTCCGGCCATTCAGAACTATGATGGGTGTCACTTTGTTTGACACATCTACTTTTTCTTTGTGGCAATGTCGGACCAGGCTTCATTCCTCATAATTTTGTATTGATGTTCTTTAAACCGAAGTTTTGGTTCCTCTAATCTCGGACCTACAAAGATATCGGCATTTCGAAAAATGTACTCATGATTACCTTTTGCCGCATTTTGCAGGTGGTCCCCACAGATACGGGGTTTCCCGATCTTCTCGTTGAGCTCGTCGTGGATGGAGGATAACTTGTGTAACCTTGCAACTCTTCGGCTGATCACTTGTTGCAAATGCAACAAACTTGTAACCCTTGTGGAAATTTACACGATTACACACCTGGATAACTTGCCAGACACTGACGATCATCTGGCTGTTCCCCTATTGCCAGTGCAACAGATCTCAACCCTATAGATACTGCAACACCATGCACTTGATTTCTGCAATCTCTTAATTCGCATTGGAACAACATATTACACTTCATTTTCTTTGGTAGCAATTCATCATATCGCAACATAGTGGTGAAGGTAAGACATCCCTGTTCGAAACAAAGAGAGACGTTGAATACAGACGAAGGTGCAAGGCCGTTCAATCTGAACTCGAATTTCCAAATATTCTTCTTCTATTAACCCAATCATAACAAGGTGAACCACCTCTATTTATAGGGGTATAGAGGGGGTGTGGTCAAGATAAGAAAGAGTCCTAATCTAATACAAAATAGAATTCTGATCTAACTAACTAAAAGAGTCCTAATCTAATATGGAGTCTTACTCCAACTAGGAGTCCTACTTTAATACGAAGTCTTACATTAATATGAAATCCTAATTTAATTAGACTCTTATTCTAATTTCAAAATTTAACTAATTTAATTAGATACAAACCGGCCCATTAATTCAGTTCAGCCATATTTATGGACACGCAGGCCCTCATGTCCTCATCACCCACTAAATTGGGTGGGATCGGTTTGACCAAGCTACCGAGGAGTCACTCCTGCTTTATAAGTACCCATGGCCACTCCACCTTTCTTCTTCACACTTTCTATCCACTGCTCACTTTAGCCCTTGAGCTTGCCACCATATGCTTCTAGTACTACTTGCAACTGTCGCCACTCGCTATCTCCTATCGACATCGACTCCCTCTATGCAGCGTTTGAGCACATGTCGGATGATCCTACTGATCCTCAATCGGCCCAGGCCGCCGAAGTTGTTGACGCAGGGGTCGCCGCTCAGGCCGATACATTGGAGGCTGCTGCCACTGGTCCCAAAGTATCGGTCGCTACCGATGCCGTCGACGCTCTGAGTGTGGTCACCACCGGAGCTGTGCCTCCTGGTGTCGATGCCATTGGGGTCGATGTGCTAGGAGATGCTCACTAGTTCTGAGGCATTGGCTGCCAATGTTGATGTTACTCGCTAGGTATCTTTACTTATCCATTCTTTTTCCTTCTGTTGTCTTTCATGCAACCGACATCGGCCTTGGGCACAACCGACGCTTGAGAAAGACAAGCCTGTCGAGGAGCACTCGCCAACCCTCTCGGTCACCACAGCGGAGAGTGATTCTACGGCCTCCTCGGCCGATGATGCCTCGTAGTCGACCGTCCCAGCCATGCTAGCTGGTGTAAGTATCCTCACGTTTATCTTGGCCATCGACTTCTTCTCTTATCCATCTAACCTTTTTCTTTTTCCTAGTCCTTCGCCTGATAGTTTCCTTTTGACATCAGCCCACACCTTGATGCCGATGAGGTTGCTGCTCCATCGACTACTACTCCACTGACTCCCGAAGTGAGAGAGGCCTTATCAGACTTGCTGCATCGGCTAGAGGACCTAGTCGAAGTCCTCGTCAATGATTCGGGTCTGATAAGGGCCCGTTTCGACGACGTCACGAGCTCTCTCACTCTAGAGCTGATTGACGCTCTCACGCCTGATGCCTTCCTAGAGTACTACCATCGGTCGGGGGTGCAGCAGACCGTGAAGCAAATGGCCGATCGAGCTAGTCGCACATCGTTGTTGGAGGCGATGAAGACCCATAATGTAACACCCTAAGATTTAAAAGAAATAAAATAAAAGAAATATATTAATAAAAGAATTTCTGGATTTTATTATTAAAGAAAACTCCTAAAAGGACCCTAATAAAGCCAAACAGAGATAAATATTCAAAATTTCGACTTAAAAAATTTATGGGATAAACTAGAAGTCAAAACATAATTTTAGGAATTTTTACAAATTTTTATCAACAATGATTTAACCCTTAATCAAATAAATGAATTACTGGAATTATTTTAAATCAGAAAACATTTATAATTTTAAATGGGCCTCAACCCTCAAAGTACCCCAAGCCCGGCCCAGTCCAACTGCGAGTCACTGACAAGCGGGACCCACCTGTCGGCGCACCCCCCTCTCTCCTCTCCCGCCCGCGCACGCCTGGGTCCCACATGGTAGCCACTCATCCTCTGACCAACGGGGCCTGCCTGTCTGGCTTTCCTGTTTCGCTCACCCGCCGACAGGTGGGGGCCACTTGTCGGATCCATCTTCTTCGATGGAATGCCCCCCTTTCCTTTCCGGCGAGATCCCCCTCCGAATCCCGCCGCCGGCCGCCCGATTTCGCCCGATTGGCCCCCGGATCACTTGCCCCGAGCACCGCCGCCCCCTTTCCGTCTATAGCCGACACGTCTTCACGAAGATGGAAGCTAGTCGAGCTAAAGGAAACCCTCACTGGAGCAAAATAGAAACCCTCCACGGGTTTCCCTCCTATAACCTACCATATCTGCCGCCGATGACACTATAAAGACCCCCTCGGCCACCGCTCACTGCCCACACCTCCTTAGCGCAAGCCATCGCTTTCCAGAGCCCCGCCGCAAAGTTTTCGGCCTTTAGCTCTGTTTCGTCTCTAGCCACCGCTCGCCGGCGATCCAAGTCACCGCCGTCTCCGCCATCGCCTCCTTCGTGACCGCAGAGACCCACTCGACCTCGGCCATGCCTCCGTTGGTCGAGAGGACCGCCGAATCGCCTCGCCGCCGACGAACCCGAGAAGCTTCATCGCCCCTCATCGTCGCTGGTCACTGTCAGTTCCCCGCCGCCACCACCGCCGGTACCATCGTGTTCCCCACGCTCCCCTGGTTCCATTTCAGCAAGTAGCAAAGCCATTAGACCCTCACCGGTGCCGGAATTCCTCGCTGTTGCGCCGCCAGAGCCGAGAACGAAGGGGGTACAAGCCCCTTACGCGCGTGCTGTGCCGGATTTATTCCTGGCCGCACGTTCGTGATCGTAGCACCGTGATTAAATCCCTACGGGATTTAATCTCAGCCATCGATCTGGTCAAAGAGGTATCGAGGCCTCTCGGCCGTCGATCACCACTTAAAACCCCAAAGCAATCTCGAGCGTCCACGTGTACCCTTTCGCACGTTTTAATCTCGGCCGTCCAATTTCATTAAACCCTTCCGCCTCGCATCTGGCCGCTGGATCCAGATCCAATGGTCCAGATCGCTCAGGTCCACGCGCACAGTGGCCCTGTCCACCATGGGCCTGGCTCACCATGGACCAGAGCCCATTTTCTAGTTTAAAATTCCAGAAAATTGTTTAAACTTTGAAAATTCATAACTTGCTCATTTTAACTCCAAATTTCACCATTCAAATTTTGTTAAATTCAGCATTTTATTCTCTACACAATAATGCCATAAAAACAGTATGTTACTTTAACACAAAATAATATTATGGATTAAATGAATAAAAACCCCTTAGGGATAAAATAGTGAATCCAGAAAATAAATTAGGAAAATCCTTAAAATATAAGTTTTACTGTTTTTCACCAAACTTCAGAATAATAACACTTCATTTCACGTAATAAAACCCATGGACTTTATTTGGTGAAGTTTTATCTGTTTATTGAATGAATTGTTTATTTTTCCGTATCGAGAAGACTACGAGTTCGTCGAGGAGCCGGAGTACTATCCCGAGGTTCCACCTTCCTCATTTGCTGATCAAGGCAAGTCATCAAACCCTCCTGTGGAAATAGTTGATCATCATTGAGCCCAGTTTTTCATAACTATCGCTATAACTCATAGGATAATATTGCATTAGTCAAACACCAAGCCCTACACTTATATTTATTAGATCCCGTCCTTGTGTGCAAACCCAAGCCATGCTTATTGAGCCTTAACTCCTTGTCACTCTACAAATATTATATTAGCTAGTGCCCAATGTACCGGCACAACTGCTATAGGATAAAAAGAATGGGTCGTAGATAGATGGATTCTGTTATATGAATTCCCCCGTTATTCTTGTCTCTGGACTCTGTTGGAGTTGGCTATGTTATAAGTATGGTGGGTTCCGGGTGTAAGCTAGGGAATTGGTTGGTCGCACCCGGGGCACTATAAGGACCGGTCTGCGGGATCTGTTGCAAAGCACTTCCATACCAACCACAAGTCTAATGGGTAAGTCCTAACTGAAAGTATGGAACAATCTGACTCGATGCACCATAGTGGAGGGGGCAAGGGGCAACCTGCGGGTGACTTGTACCGACGTGGCTCAAGGGGGGGTATGGTGAGGCTCGACGTGTCGAGACACGATATGAAACCCATAAGAGGGTGCTGTCAGGTCGAGGAGGACCATATGGAAGGTTTTGGAACGAGTTCCCGTGGAATGGGTCATCTCGTTACACTTTGGTGTAAGTGGTGAGTGCGTGCCTTGTGGGTACAGTGGTACATCTCTGATCAGAGTATTTTAATCTTTTCGAAAAGCCGAGCCCACGGTCAAGGGCGGGTTGTGTGACTACTCGCAGTTAGTTTACTATTGTTTGAATGGTTGAGTTATTCATGGCATGTAAGGACTGTTGAGCGAGGTGGGGCTGACTGTACCCCTCGAGTTAGAAGATGATGATGCATACACATGTTTACATTTCAGTACTAATAAATTGATCACATTTAATGCTTTACACTTATGCTTTTTCCGCAAAATTAGCCACTATCTTCCTTGTTATTACTCTGCATTATATTTGCATTCGGTGGCTTGCTGAGTACGTTTGTACTCACCCCCATTGACTTACACCACCAGAGCCCGTCTACTACGAGGAAGATAAAGGTCTAGAGTAGCGACCCAGTCAAGGCGAGACTGGAAGGAGGCGTTCATCTAGGACCCTTTGTTTTATTAGTTTCTCTTCATCTTTAGTCACTTTTGTACTAATGCGGTCTACGAACCGTGAATGATTGCTCGTATTGTACGTGGTCGCATGATGAACGTCTTGTTTTTATTGATTTTCTATGGAATTTCAATAAAAGTCCTAATTTATTAAATCGGGGTACGATAAGATGGTATCAGAGCCAACTTGACTGTAGGAAGCCAAACAGACCTGACCCTAGGGCTTATATGAGCCATATTTTCTTACAAAATCACTTATCCTCTCATCTTCCGAGGTTTTCATAGAAATTTCTCTCTTTTGTAGATGCCAGTCCATACCATGAGCGAGACTCTTCGTGACGAGGCCGGATTCATCCGAGAGCTTCGCGTGCTCGTCGACTTCTTGGGATTCTCCCATGAGCCCGCGTTCCACGGGATCTTTCCCGATGCGAGCGAGAGCTACTACGAGGTCACGGTTGTCATCCGCTCCTCGCCCACGCAGCCACCTTTTACACCCATGGAGTTGGAGGACCCTCGTTCGTGGTGGCCAGCCAGCGCGCCGCACTTCAGGCCCTCGCCGAGCTTCGACTGTTTATGACTGCCACCTCCACGACACCGTTTACCGCTTCATGCCCATGCACACACCTGGGAGTCACCGTAGCATCTACATCAGTCCCCTTACACAGAGCAACTCCGTCATCGCCCGCACTATGAGACTTTTGGAGGCCATGGACAACCTTCACACAGAGGCCGTCCTTGACGCAGACAGCCAGCACGACACCATCGACTTCTACCCGCCCTACCTCGGAGAACCTAAACCGCGAGAATACTGAGCTTCGTCGATAGGTCCAAAAGAACCCCCAGTTGACCCTCGAGGTAGAGGAGTTGAGGCGTCAGAACGAGCTTCTACGCCAAGGCGCCATCGTCAACACTCAGCTCCGTCATCAGCTCAAGGAGTTGAAGAAGGATATCGAGGAGATCGCACCCCTTCCGCCCCGCAAACGGAAATCGCTTTGGATCCCCACCGTGAGGCCCAAGAGGATTTCCCGCAGCGCACCTCCCGCCGGACCTTCCAGTTCCACCACCCCGACCGTCTCCATCGAGCCCGTGGTCGATTCGTCCCCTGAGCTGCCATAGACGTAGTAGTTACGATTGATTGTTTCCTTTTAATATTTTTGAGTGTATTGCCACTCCTATCTAATATAAGGCATGAATGAAAAATTAAATGAAAGACAATAAATATAATCGCAAGAACGACACATTATGAAATAAAGCCTAGTATCAATTTCCCCTAAGAAGAAGTTATCTATTTTGGAAACTTCAGGATGACGAACACTCAGGGTTCCGATGCTCCTCGGAACGAAGGAGAAAACGGCAACTTGCCATAGTGGGGAGCAACCGGGCAAAGGCAAGCCCCGGTCACCAACCACCCCACCCTGGCCGAGATGATGGCCAACCAAAATCAGCTGGTGGCCGCACTACTACACCAAATGCAGCAGCAACAGCAACAGATGCAAGAACAGCAGGCACAATTCTTCCGCCTCCACCAACAGCTAGAGCTGCCTCGCCCCGCCACTCCCGCCCCCGCCTCACCGCTCTCGGAGTTCCTCCGAGTCCGCCCTCCCACTTTCTCAAGCACCACCAACCCCATGGAGGCTGGTGATTGGTTGAGAACCATTGGAAAGAAGTTGGACCTCCTGACTTGTACTGAGCAGGAGAGGGTGGCTTTCACTGCCCATCAGCTCTAGGGTCCCGCCGTAGAGTGGTGGGACAACTTGCGCGAGACCTTGCCCGAGGAACACGTCCACACTTTGGCGGAGTTCTCCGCTGCCTTCCACGCAGCTCATGTCCCCGACGGCATTATTGCCCAGAAGCAGCAGGAGTTTCGGGACCTGCAACAAGGGAGCAGGTCCGTTACTGAGTACCTGCATGAGTTTAACAGGTTGGCCCGGTACGCACCTGAGGAGGTCTGTACCGATACGGACAGACAGTCCAAGTTCCTTCGGGGACTGAAGGATGAGCTGTCTCTTCATCTCATTTCCAGAGATTATGCCAACTTCCAAAAGTTGGTAAACAAAGCTATCATTCAGGAGACCCAACAAAACAAGGTTGACCTGAAAAGGAAAAGGATGATCGCCTTCAGGCAGAACCAAGGCATGGCACAAAGGCCCCGCTTCACACCTCCTCCATCGGTGCCACAGTACCATCCACGCCCGGTCTATTGTACGGCGCTGCCCGCTGCCAACGCCGGAGGTGGACAGCCTCGCCCCGCTCCCGCCGCCCCAGCCGCTCCACCCGCCTCGGCCAAGAAGGCGGATGTTCTGCGCGATAAGCACGACAAGCCCGTGATCTGCTTCAACTGCCGCCAGGAGGGGCATTACTCCCACCAGTGCCCTCACCCTAAGTGCGCTCAAGGAGTTGCAACCAACCCGACCATCCACGCCCGCGTCAACCATGTCACCACCGAAGAAGCCCAGGCCGCGCCAGAGATCGTCATGGGTAAGTTCACGGTACATTCAGCCCTTGCAGTGGTTTTATTTGACACTGGAGCTACGCACTCCTTCATATCAACTGTTTTGTGGAAAAGAATAATCTGAACATAAGTGAACTACCAAGAGCCGTGCTAATAGTCACCCCTGGAAAACAAACTCTAGCCCAATCCTATAGTCCAAAGGTATAGGTAGATATCCACGACACAATATTCTGGGCCGACCCCATCCTAATAGAATGCCAAGGCTTGGACCTCATTCTAGGAATGGATTGGCTCAATAAACACCAAGGAGTGATAAGATGTGCCCGGAGACAAGTAACTGTGACCAGTGAAGAAGGGACTGCCGTCACATTTCAGATGCCAAGCCTGAATTTCAGAAGACAAGACTAAGCGTATGTGTGTGGATTACCGAGCTTTGAATGAAGTGACCATCAAGAACAAGTACCCGTTACCCAGGATCGATGACCTATTTGACCAGCTGAAAGGAGCTACGGTATTTTCCAAGATTGACCTGCGGTCCGGATATCATCAGCTGAGGATTCGAGAGGAGGATATACCCAAGACGGCTTTTACCTCTCGCTATGGATTATATGAGTGCACGATTATGTCTTTTGGATTGACCAACGCCCCTGCCTTCTTCATGAATATGATGAATAAGGTGTTCATGGAGTATTTGGACAAATTTATCGTGGTTTTTATAGATGACATCCTCATCTATTCCAAGGATCAGAAGGAGCACGAGACCCACATCCGGTTGACCTTAGGAAAGCTAAGAGAACACCGGTTATACGCTAAGTACAGCAAGTGCAAGTTTTGGACGGCAGAAGTAAAATTCCTTGGACATATCATCTCTGCACAAGGCATTGCAGTAGATCCTGCCACCGTGGAAGCAGTTACGGATTGGCTGCCACCCACCAACGTATCGGAGATACGAAGTTTTCTTGGTTTGGCAGGGTATTATCGGAGGTTTATCGAGAATTTCTCCAAGATAGCAAAGCCTATGACCAAGTTATTACAGAAGGGAGAGAAGTTTGAATGGACTCCTGAATGCGAGGAAAGTTTCCACACCCTCAAGACCTGGCTGGTGTCAGCACCCATACTGACCCTACCAGATATCAGGAAGGACTTCCATGTTTATTACGACGCATCTCGCCAAGGATTGGGATGTGTTCTCATGCAAGACGGAAAGGTTATTTCATACGCCTCTCGTCAGTTGAGACCTCATGAGCTAAATTACCCGACCCATGACTTGGAATTGGCCACTGTTGTGCACGCCCTTAAGATATGGCGGCATTATTTGGTCAGAAATCGCTGCGAAATCTTTACGGATCACAAGAGTTTGAAGTACATCTTCACGCAGCCGGACCTCAATCTGTGGCAAAGATGATGGTTGGAATTAATAAAAGACTACGACTTAGGTATTCACTACCACCCCGAAAAAGCAAATGTGGTAGCTGATGCATTAAGTCGTAAGGGATATTGCACCGCCATCGTGATTCAGGATTACGCGCCTTTTCTCTATAAGGAGATGGAAAAATTAAACCTTGGGTTAACCACAAGAGCATATCTAGCCACCTTGGAAACCCGGCCTGTCTTGTTCGAGCAAATCCAAGAAGCTCAGTTAGAAGATCCGGATATAGCCGCTATTAAGAAGAACTTGAGACAAGGAAAAGCCCCAAGATTTTTGGAAGACGAGGATGGCACCATATGGTTTGGAACCTGGATATGTGTGCCGGATAAACCAGAGATAAAGACCCTTATTCTAAGGGAGGCTCACGATACTTTATACTCCATCCATCCCGGGTGCACCAAGATGTACCAGGACCTGAAGGAACGTTATTGGTGGGTTAGCATGAAGAAAGAAATTGCTCAGTTTGTCACAGAATGCGACACCTGCAGACGAGTGAAGGCAGAACATCAGAGACCTGCAGGACTATTACAACCACTTAAAGTTCCTGAATGGAAATGGGAAGAGATCAGAATGGACTTCATCACCGGACTCCCAAAAACCCAGCTTGGATATGATTCTATTTGGGTAATCATTGATCGGCTAACGAAAGTAGCACACTTCATAGCCATCAAGACGACCTTCAGTGGCCCTAAGCTCAATGAATTGTATATGGCCCGCATTGTGTGTCTTCATGGAGTGCCCAAGAAGATATTGTCTGATAGAGGAAGTCAGTTTACCTCTCGTTTCTGGAAGAACCTTCAAGAAGAGATGGGAACGAGACTAAACTTCAGTACTGCTTACCACCCTCAGACAGATGGACAAACCGAAAGGGTGAATCAGATATTGGAAGATATGCTACGGGCATGCGTCTTGGATTTTGGAGCAACTTGGGACAAGAGTTTACCGTACGCTGAGTTTTTGTACAACAACAGTTATCAAGCCAGCCTACAGATGTCCCCGTTCAAAGCCCTATATGGACGAAAGTGTAGGACGCCTCTACTATGGTATCAAACCGGCGAATCCCAAGTGTTTGGAACAGACATCCTTCGGGAAGCTGAAGAGAAGGTACGGATCATCAGAGACCGACTCAAGATAGCCCAATCTTGATAGAAGAGCTATGCAGACAATCGTCGTCGAGATTTAGCCTTTGAAGAGGGAGATCATGTCTACCTCCGTGTCACACCTCTCTGAGGTACTCAACGGTTTAACATGAGAGGAAAGTTGGCACCTCGGTATGTTGGACATTTTCCCATTATTCGACGCCAAGGCAAAGTCGCTTATCAGTTGGAACTGCCACCTTCATTGACTGGGGTACATGACGTGTTCCATGTGTCCCAACTAAAGAAGTGTCTCTGAGTCCCAACAGAACATGTAGACCTACAACAGTTGGATGTTCAAGAGGATCTGACCTATGTGGAAAAGCCCGTCAATATATTGGAAGTCAAAGAAAGGACCACTAGAAGTCGCGTCATCCACTTCTGCAACGTCCAGTGGAGTAATCACCCCGTAGAGGAAGCTACGTGGGAAAAAAGAGGAAGAACTCAAAGCCCAACATCCAGAGTTATTCGAGGATTGATCCGAATCTCGAGGACGAGATTCTCTGTAAGGGGGATAGGATTGTAACACCCTAAGATTTAAAAGAAATAAAATAAAAGAAATATATTAATAAAAGAATTTCTGGATTTTATTATTAAAGAAAACTCCTAAAAGGACCCTAATAAAGCCAAACAGAGATAAATATTCAAAATTTGGACTTGAAAAATTTATGGGATAAACTAGAAGTCAAAACATAATTTCATGAATTTTTACAAATTTTTATCAACAGTGATTTAACCCTTAATCAAATAAATGAATTACTGGAATTATTTTAAATTAGAAAACATTTATAATTCTAAATGGGCCTCAACCCTCAAAGTACCCCAAGCCCGGCCCAGTCCAACTGCGAGTCACTGACAAGCGGGACCCGCCTATCGGTGCACTCCCCCTCTCTCCTCTCCCGCCCGCGCACGCCTAGGTCCCACATGGGAGCCACTTGCTTCATCTGACCGACGGGGCCCACCTGTTTGGCTTTCATGTTTCGCTCACCCGCCGACAGGTGGGGGCCACCTATCAGATCCATCTTCTCCGATGGAATCCCCCCTTTCCTTTCGCCCGATCGGCCCCCGGATCTCTTGCCCCGAGCACCGCCGCCCCCTTTCCGTCTATAGCCGATACGTCTTCACGAAGATGGAAGCTAGCCGAGCTAAAGGAAACCCTCACCGGAGCAAAATAGAAACCCTCCACGGGTTTCCCTCCTATAACCTACCATATCCGCCGTCGATGACCATATAAAGACCCCCTCGGCCACCGCTCACTTCCCACACCTCCTTAGCGCAAGCCATCGCTTTCCAAAGCCCCGCCACAAAGTTTTCGGCCTTTAGCTCTGTTCCATCTCTAGCCACTGCTCGCCGGTGATCCAAGTCACCGCCGTCCCCGCCATCGCCTCCTTCGTGACCGCAGAGACCCACTCGACCTCGGCCACGCCTCCGTTGGTCGAGAGGACCGCCGGATCGCCTCGCCACCAACGAACCCGAGAAGCTTCATCGCCCCTCATCGTCGCCAGTCACCGTCAGTTCCCCGCCGCCACCACCGCCGGTACCATCGTGTTCCCCACGCTCCCCTGGTTCCATTTCAGCAAGTAGCAAAGCCATTAGACCCTCACCGGCGCCGGAATTCCTCGCCGTTGTGCCGCCGGAGCCGTGCCGTGCCGGATTTAATCCTGGCCGCATGTTCTTGATCGTAGCACCGTGATTAAATCCCTAATCTCAGCCATCGATCTGGTCAAAGTGGTATCGAGGCCTCTCGGCCATCGATCACCACTTAAAACCCCAAAGCAATCTCGAGCGTCCACGCGTACCCTTTCGCACGTTTTAATCTCGGCCGTCCAATTTCATTAAACCCTTCTGCCTCGCATCTGGCCGCTGGATCCAGATCCAACGGTCAGATCGCTCGGGTCCACGTGCACAGTGGCCCTGTTCACCACGGGCCTGGCTCACCGTGGACCAGAGCCCATTTTCTAGTTTAAAATTCTAGAAAATTGTTTAAACTTTGAAAATTCATAACTTGCTCATTTTAACTCCAAATTTCACCATTCACATTTTGTTAAATTCAGCATTTTATTCTCTACACAATAATGCCATAAAACAGTATGTTACTTTAACACAAAATAATCTTATGGATTAAATTAATAAAAACCCCTTAGGGATAAAATAGTGAATCCAGAAAATAAATTAGGAAAATCCTTAAAATATAAGTTTTACTGTTTTCACCAAACTTCAGAATAATAACACTTCATTTCACGTAATAAAACCCATGCACTTTATTTGGTGAAGTTTTATCTGTTTATTAAATGAATTGTTTATTTTTCCGTATCGAGAAGACTACGAGTTCGTCGAGGAGCCGGAGTACTATCCCGAGGTTCCACCTTCCCCATTTGCTGATCAAGGCAAGTCATCAAACCCTCCTGTGGAAATAGTTGATCATCATTGAGCCCAGTTTTTCATAACTATCGCTATAACTCATAGGATAATATTGCATTAGTCAAACACCAAGCCCTACACTTATATTTATTAGATCCCGTCCTTGTGTGCAAACCCAAGCCATGCTTATTGAGCCTTAACTCCTTGTCACTCTACAAATATTATATTAGCTAGTGCCCAATGTACCGGCACAACTGCTATAGGATAAAAAGAATGGGTCGTAGATAGATGGATTCTGTTATATGAATTCCCCCGTTATTCTTGTCTCTGGACTCTGTTGGAGTTGGCTATGTTATAAGTATGGTGGGTTCTGGGTGCAAGCTAGGGAATTGGTTGGTCGCACCCAGGGCACTATAAGGACCGGTCTGCGGGATCTGTTGCAAAGCACTTCCGTACCAACCACAAGTCTAATGGGTAAGTCCTAACTGAAAGTATGGAACAATCCGGCTCGATGCACCATAGTGGAAGGGGCAAGGGGCAACTTGCGGGTGACTTGTACCGACGTGGCTCAAGGGGGGTATGGTGAGGCTCGACGCATCGAGACACGTTACGAAACCCATAAGAGGGTGCTGTCGGGTCGAGGAGGACCATATGGAAGGTTTTGGCATGAGTTCCCGTGGAATGGGTCATCTCGTTACACTTTGGTGTAAGTGGTGAGTGCGTGCCTTGTGGGTACAGTGGTACATCTCTGATCATAGTATTTTAATCTTTTCGAAAAGCCGAGCCCACGGTCAAGGACTGGTTGTGTGACTACTCACAGTTAGTTTACTATTATTTGAATGGTTGAGTTATTCATGGCATGTAAGGACTGTTGAGCGAGGTGGGGCTGACTGTACCCCTCGAGTTAGAAGATGATGATGCATACACATGTTTACATTTCAGTACTAATAAATTGATTACATTTAATGCTTTACACTTATGCTTTTTCCGCAAAATTAGCCACTATCTTCCTTGTTATTACTCTGCATTATATTTGCATTCGGTGGCTTGCTGAGCATGTTTGTACTCACCCCCATTGACTTACACCACCAGAGCCCATCTACTACGAGGAAGATGAAGGTCTGGAGTAGCGACCCAGTCAAGGCGAGACTGGAAGGAGGCGTTCATCTAGGACCCTTTGTTTTATTAGTTTCTCTTTATCTTTAGTCACTTTTGTACTAATGCGGTCTACGAACCGTGAATGATTGCTCGTATTGTACGTGGTCGCATGATGAACGTCTTGTTTTTATTGTTTTTCTATGGAATTTCAATAAAAGTCTTGATTTATTAAATCGGGGCGCGATACATAACGAGGCGATAATTACTGAAGGCACTCTCTTGAGTCACATTCAAGATGAATCATCGACCACATTGCGGGCGTTCGATCAGCTACGAGTGGAGGAGGCCGAATTGGTCTCAAGGCTAGATGGGGTTCAGACGAAGATTGCCGAGAAGGAAGGTGCTCTGGCCTCCTTCCCAGCTCGGATCGAGGTCCAAAAGTGCTGGCTTACTGGTGTCATCCACCATGCGCAGCGCCGATGCAGTGCCCTTCAAGATGTCCCTGGCTCGGACACCAAATACTGGGCCATCCTTCGGAGTGTTGATGCAATTAGGCTGTGGGTGATCGAAGCCATCCGTCATGCTCTTCTTTAACTTTATGTAGGATATTTGACTTGTATCTTGAAACACTATGATTTTTGTAATATATTTGTCATTGATCTCCCGAGTTGATCTTGAGATTTTTGTGTCTAAGGGTGATGCTTCTGCATTGGCCCTCTAAGGGTGCGTTTGGTTCTGCTGTGAGCTGTGAAAAAGCTGCTGTGAGTTGCCTGCTGTGAAAAAGCTACTGTGAGCTGCCTGCTGTGAAAAAGCTAAAAGTCGTTTGGTTGAAGCTGCTGTGAAAAAACTACTGTGAGCTGACTGTTTTTTATAACTTACATAATTGTCATCATTATAATATTCTATACATATATATAAATAGGAAACACTGAACATTGATGCAACTGAATAACTAAAAAATATATTAGATAAATAAAAAGTGCATAATTTATTTTATAAAGTAACCGACAACCACATATTATCTCATGAAATTGTGCAAATCAATACAAACCATAATAATGTTAAATCAATTAAGACACCTTGAATTCATACTTTTTAATCTGAACTAAAAATCAGAAAAGCAGAAAAGCAGGGTCCAGGCTGCTTCCAAATTTGTACTAGAAAAAAGCTTCTTTTTCACAGCAGAAGCAGTTTTGGTAAACCCATTTGGTTCAGCTTCTACTTTTTCACAGCAGAAGCAGATTTGAAAAGCAGAACCAAACGCACCCTAAAGGCGATACCATCGATATTGGTTGTCTTGTGTGCAACTTTTTAGGAATTTATCCAAACACTCGGAAAATACTTCTTCAGATACTTGCCATTCAAAGCTTTCATGAACACTTCTCCATCTAATCCTTTGAGTAAATAGGTGTTGCCACGCACCACCCGATATATTCAAAAGGGTCCTTCCCAATTAGGCGACCACTTACCAAACCGATTGTCCTTAGACCCGATCGGTAGGATAAGTTTCCAAACAAGTTCTCCTTGTTCAAATGACTTGGGCACCACTTTCTTGTTATAAAACCTAGCGACCCTTGCTTTGTTTTCTTCAATCTTCTCTAGGGCTCTTAATCGAACCTTCGGCAGATCGTCTAGGCAATTTGTTATTAAATTATAATAATCATCGGCTATGAGTTGGTCCTGTAGTGTAATCCTTCTTGAGCTGATGTTATTTTCCCACGGTAGTACTACTTTGTGGCTGTAGACTAACTGGTATGGTGGTACTTGAGTAGATCCGTGTCGTGCCATCTGATAGGCCTAGAGTGCTTCTGATAGAGACCGATGCCAATGCTTCAGTTGCTCTTTGATCTTGCGCTTTATTAACTTGATCAAACTCTTGTTGGATGCTTCAACATGACCATTAGCTTGTGCATAATATGGTGATGAATTTAAGAGTTTGATACCCATACCGGTTGTGAATTGCTGGAATTCCTCTGATATGAAGATTATCCCTTGATCTGTGGTGATGGTCTGTGGAATTATGAACCGTTATATTACGTGTTCTCTGATGAAACAATGGCATCAGCAAAAGTAACCCTTTTGAGTGGAACGACCCCTACCCATTTTGTAAAGTAGTCAGTGGCTACTAGTATGAACTTATGTATTTTACTTGATGCTGGATAGATTTGGCTGATCATATCGATGCCCCATCCCCTGAAGGGCCAGGGTTTAATTATCGGGTTCATTCCTGATGCGGGCACCCTTTGAATGGATCCAAACATCTGATAGTCTTAGCACCCTTTATAATACCTTATGCAGTCTTCCACTATAGTAGGCCAAAAGTAAACTACTCTCCGAAGCAACCACTTGATTTTCTGATCCGACTGGCATGTCCCGCATATGCCATCATGTACTTCACACATCACCACCTTGGTTTCTTGGACACATGCATTTAAAGAGAACCCCATCGGTTGTCCAATGGTACAAGTTTTCTCCGAGCAAAACATATCTTGTTGCTTTATATATGAGTTTTCTTAGTGCTAATGTCGAAGTATTTTTAAAATAATGAATGATATCATACCTCCAACCATTGGCTTCTATCTCCATGATTTCTACCTCGATCGGCCTGACCATTGGCTTATATCCTGATGTCGTTTGGGCCAAGTCGTTCGCTTTTGAGTTCTGCTCTCTTGGGATATGAGTAAGGGTTACGCTTCAAAAGCTTGACATTATGGCCTGACACCGATCATGATACTCTTTAAGCATGCCATCTTTGCACTTGTACTCGTCTGATAATTGCCTCATCAAAAACAGAGAGTCCCCAAGATTTCTATTGTATCGGCGCACACTTATTCCAATAGTTGTCACCCTTTCAAGACTTCATCATATTCGACCTAGTTATGTGGAGAAAGGTTGATAGTGTACATGAATTCAAACGATGCCCTCGAGGGGAGACGATTACCAAGCATATACCACATCCATGCTGGCACACCGATTTGACGAAGAATAATAAGGTCCATGGTGTCGACTCAACATGAGTGACTACCTCATCCTTGTGCTAGACTATGAAATTGTCTATCGCTTGTCCTTTTACTGTCTTAGCCGATTCATACTAAAGGTGGAATTCGGTGAGAACGAGAACCCACTTTTCGATACACCCTTTCAATACCGGGTCCGATAGCATGTACTTAATGACATCGACCTTACATATCACCGTGCACTCTGATGACAACAGGTAATGCCTCAAATTAGTGCATGAGAAGCATAGGCATAGATAGATCTTTTCCACTATGGGGTATCGGGTCTCGACGTCCAGTAACCTTCTGCTGAGATAGAAAATTACCCTTTCTTTTTTATCAATCTCCTGCACTAGGACCGTCCCAATGGCTTGATCATCGGTTGTCAAATATAACCTGAATGTAATCTCTTTCTGTGGCGGCATCAAAACTGGCGGCGAGGCTACTCATTCTTTAATCTCTTCGAACGCCTTTTTCTTCTTTTCTCCCCATACGAATTCCTGATCAGGCTTCAACTTCAAAAGTGGGGTGAACGGTTCTATGTTTGTCGAAAGATCAACTATAAATCTCTCGAGAAAATTTATCTTCCCAATCAGTGACTCCAACTTGTTTTTATCGGTAGGGGGTTGGGTGTTGTTGATTGCTTCAAAACCACACTTGCTTATTTCAATCTCTCTTTCATGCATAATAAAGCCCAGAAACTTCCCCACCGATACACCAAAGGCACACTTCTCAGGATTCCTTTTTAGTCCATACTTCTTGGCTCTCTTTAGAACTTGACGTAGATCAGCCACGTGGTCTTGAGTGCTGCTTGATTTTACCATGATGTCGTCTATATATATTTCCACCAATAGGCCGATCAGGTCATGAAAAATATAGTTCATGGCCCTTTGGTAAGTTGCTCCAGCATTTTTCAAGCCAAAAGTCATCACCACCCACTCATAAAGTCTGATAGTGCCTGAGCACCAGAAGGTCGTCTTATGGATGTCTTCGTTCGCCATGAAAATTTTATTATAACCTACATTCCCATCCATGAAGCTGATAATCTTGTGACCCGATGCAGCATCCACTAGTAAATCTGCAATCGACATTGGGTATTCGTCTTTCGGGGTTGTTTTGTTTAGATATCTGAAGTCGACACATATTCTAACCTTCCCACTTTTCATCCATACTGGTACAATATTGGATACCCACTCTGCGTATCGGCACGGTCTTATGAATCCTGTATCATATAATCTTGTTACCCCGACCTTGATGTCTGGATATATTTCCACCTTGAACCGTCGAGGTTACTTCTTGAATGGATGATATCCTTGTATTATCGGGAGCCGATGTTGTACGATCGATCGGCTTAGTCCTGGCATTTCATGATACTCCCATGCGAAGCAATACTGATATTCTCATAGTAATACAATTAATTCATTCTTTATTTCATCGGGAATTTGAGAACTTACAAAGGTTCGCCTCAGTATACCATTGGTCCGATGTCTACCTCCTGTAGCTCATTGGTTGCGGTGAAGCCATGACAGAGTTTACCTTCTGCTTCATCCATGCCGCCTTCAAAGGGTAAGCTTGGGCTGTTCATTGCTGATTAGTTTGATTCCATCATTTGACACTTTGAGAAAATCACCATCCCAAGCCTTGTCGGACAGGCAGACAACTTCTTCCATCTCCCATACTAATAAATCATCTATAGCTACGTTAACCGATTTATCGACGAGAACAATTTCCACCTAATCACCGACCCACTACATGAGGCTTTGATGCATTGTCAACGGGACACAAAAATTCACATGAATCCAGTCACGTCCCAGCAACAGGTTGTAGGATCATTTCCCTTCTATGACGAAGAAGCTGGTCGGCACGGTCTTTCTCCCAACCGTCAACTCTGCATTTAGCACCCCCATCGTTTCCTTATGAATTCCCGCTGAAGTCCCTCAGTACCATATTGGTTTTGATGAGGTCATCTGGCCCTTTCCCTAGCTTCTAGAAGGTGTCATAGGGCATCAAATTGACTAGGACTTTGATGTAAAAAGGTGTTAGGTGCCGATGTTCGTGATCTTCTGGCTTGTCAAATACTGACGGCTACAGGGTCAATACCAGCTGGGCCATTGTGTAGGCTTGCTCGTCATCAGTTTTAGGGGTGGCCCGATACTCTACAGGGAGGAAGAAAACCATGTTTACCCCTGCCTTTTTCTTATCATAATGATCGGCCTTGTCCTTTACTCACCATTCAGTCTTAATCATTCGGGGCCGATTAGTCTCATTTTCATGGCTCTACACCTTCAGCTCTGTTTGCCGCAACCGCTGTACTCTCCTCTCCTGATTCTTCATGAAGATCCCATTGAGGCACCACTGTGGCTTTCTTGTCGTACCACTACCATCGGTCTGTTGACCATTTTCCTCACCTTGATGTGTCCAAGCCTTTCAAGTATCGACGCCCTCGGCGGCAGTAACCTTCGATGGATGGATGACTCCTGGACATGTGGCCTCTCCTTATCAGTGTGCGAGTCATGGCCGCCTAGCCACCTGTCTTCGCTGCCACACTCAGGGCAATCATCCATCGATGGTAGATGGATCCCTTCATTCCAACAGAATCTGAAGAACTCACAATTCCAATGAGGGTTGAATCGTGAGTACTCGTGATCGTCCTCACTATCCATCCTTTCCCTTGACTTCCTCTCATACTTTCCGATCAGATCCGAGGAGGTGACGCTACTGCTAGCTCGCTTGCTCTTCTTCGAGTGTCGATCATCCGCATGGTGCGCATGCACCATGTTGACCGAGAATGGGTGACCGTCGATGTTCATCGGCTTCTTCCCGTCATCGAACTTGATTCGGCCTTGCTCCATGGATGATTGGATCTACTGTCTAAACACTTTGCATTCATTAGTGTGGTGAGATGGGGAATTGTGCCACTTACATTATTTCTTCTTCTTTAATTCATCGATGGGCAGTATCACATGGTTAGGTGGAAACTGGATATGCTTTTCCTTGAGCAACAGATCAAACATCCTATCATCTTTGCTTATGTTGAAATCATATTTTCCATCCTTTTCAACTGGCTTCACCCATGGACACACGATTTTTCTTGTTTGTGGTCTATTCAGCCAAGCCAACCTCCGCATCAGACCCACTATCCTCATCAGAGTTCGAATGGGATGCGTAAGCATATGCTACCTTCTTCTGATACCTATCCCTTTTCTCTTTCTAGAATTGGCTCTCATGGGACGATACCCACTGACTAGGTGTGATAGGCTCTCAAACTCCTGAGATGAAAACCTCTCCTTTATTGGATTCATAAGCCCCTAGAATGTCAACTTGGCTAGTTGTGCATCACTAAGGTTCAGGCTATAGCATTCACTTCTTATGTCACGAAATCTTTGCATGTAATCTTGCACCGACTCATCCATCTTCGGCTTCAAAGCCATCAAGTCAGTAAGCTTCATCTCATGTATGCCAACGAAGAAATATTTATGAAACTTCTTCTCCAGGTCTACCCATCCTTTGACAAAGTTCTCCAACAGCGATGAGAACCAGGCGAAGGCTGATCCTGATAGTGACAGTGGGAATAACCTAACATTAAGTGCCTCCCCAGTCGATGCCTCGCCACATTGGGCGAGAAAATGGCTAATGTGCTCAATCGTGGTGTTGACACAGAAATGTGCCCCCGCACTTGGGTCAGTTCGACGATCCAAAAGTGTGCGTATACTTAGGGACAAGCCTAAGCGTAACACAACACCGACGTCGTGTTCCGACTACCCTTAGCCGTGGTAAGGGGGGTGGAGTCGCTAGGTAATCAGATCACACAGAAATATTCCAATTAGCCAAAAGAAATGTATTAAACAGAACAAGTCAGAAACTGGACGAAGCCTGACTGATTCGAAGTATGGTGCGAAGGGTGTCGCCGAAGCGTACCTCGGGCGTCTAGTGTGAAGTGTCCCGCCAAAGGGTACCTTTGGCGTTCGGACTGATCTAGCGCAAAGATAGACTCTGAACCGATCTGGACGCGACAATCAACTTCAAACAGCGGGGTTCGGCGTGGAGTCTCTGATACAGTAAGACACAGAATAATGACTTAGACACAACGCGCGAGCATGAATTCGTCTGGAGTGGAGTACGAGCGTGGCGAAGCCTGTCGTGATGAAGTCTGTTTTTGAAGCGTGTCAGCACGCGGACTTGGTCAAACCGACAATAGCGTGAAAGTCCGGCACGGTCGGTCGAAGAAGTGATCTCACCGAAGGGTGTTCTGGCAACCTCAGAAACTGATCTCTCAGCTTCGGACACCTCCGACGAAGCATCTCCGAACGTGGAAACCTGCAAAAGTGTAGATTCAAAGTACCAATTCGGCCTGAGGACCGAATTCTGTTAAGTGTTGCACTAGTTGTGAAGGTAGCAATCTATTACGCAGATTAGCGGATACTTCACAAGTGAAGTACCAAGGCGATAGCAATCTATTACGTAGATTAACAGATACTTCATAGGCGAAGTAACAAGGCGATAGTAATCTATTACGTAGATCAATGGATACTTCACAGGCAAAGTAACAAGGCTTACCACTGTTCCGAAGTGGCCATCGGAGGGCTTCCAAGCAAACCCACGAAGAGTACGGAAAAGTAAAGGTAAATAAAATACGGTTCAAAGCTAGGGCTTTGTAGTTGATTTGTGTTGGGGGGGGGTTTATGAGTCAGCCTCACCCCTATATTTATAGGGATTAGACTTCTAATCTCTAAGCCTAATCTGGTGGAATTCAGTTTGATCATGCGTGAAAGACTCAGTCAAAAATCAGACTCAATCTCTAACTCTACCCGAAGTGGGCCTTTGGCCAGGCCTGCTGAAGTCTGCTCTACAGGCCGAAGCTTCGGCAGAGTGGGCCTCCGAAAGCCTCTGGGCCGAAGCCAGTGGGCTGGCTGGAAGCTTCTGAAGCCCGTAGCCTATTGGACCTTCAACCCTGTAGGGCTTCGACCCAACTTGGGACGCGTGCATTTTCGGCCAAATTACCAAAATTGGTATTTTGACAATCTTAACCATTAATGCCATTTTTTTGCTATCAACACATGCCCCCTGCCTTTTAGTGAACTAAGTGAACTAAAAGCATAATGGGCTAAAGACGATACCTTCCATATCAACCTTTCGATATCTTTTAAGCTGTTTGCCACACACTTGGGAAATACCTTTTCAAGTATCTACCATTCAAAGCTCTTCGAAACCGCTCTCCTTGCAGAGATTCTAACACATATGCATTGCCAGGAGCGATTTTGGTTATTTTGAAAGGGCCTTCCCAACTAGGCGACCATTTACCAAATTCGGGATTCTTAGTGCCTAAGGGTAAAATCGTCTTCCAAACAAAGTCACTTACTTGAAACGATTTTTGTTTAACCTTCTTATTGTAGGCTTTATCTACTCTCCTCTTGTCTATTTCTATAGCTTCTAAAGCCCTCAATCTCTTATCAGTCACTTCTTCTAGATTGTCTTTCCAAAGAGTCTCATATTCATTGACCGACAAGCCATCTTGCTTTAACACTCTTAAAGAGCCAAGATCTACTTCCACAGGTAGAACGACTTCTTGTCCATATACCAACTCGTATGGACTAACTATGGTAGCACCGTGCTTTGCAATTCTACAAGCCCATAGCGCCTCAGAGAGCACTTCATGCCACCTTTTAGGGAACTCTTCAATTTTCTTCTTAATGAGCTTAATCACAGTTTTATTACTAGACTCGGCCTGACCATTGGCCTGAGCATAGTATGGTGAAGAGTTTATCAACTTAAAACCATAATATTCAGCAAAGTCTCTCACTTCTTTAGAAACAAATGAACTACCTTGATCTATAGTGAGAGTTTGAGGAATGCCGAATCTATGTATGATATGCTTCAAGATAAAGTCAAGTACCACGTTGTGAGTCATGTTCTTGAGAGGCACGACCTCGGTCCACTTGGTGAAGTAATCCGTTGCCATCAACATGAACCGATGCCCCTTTGAAGAAGGAGGGTGAATTTGGCCGATGAAGTCTAAACCCCAACCTCAGAACGACATGGCTTGACAATAGGATTAAGTAATGAAGCAGGAGCTAACTAGATATTGCCAAACTTCTGACATGCTTCACATCCTCTATAGTATTTGAAGCAATCCTCAGTCATAGTCGGCCAGTAAAAACCCGCTCTTTTGAGCATCCAACTCATTTTTTGGGTCGACTGATGAGTGCCACAAAGTCCTTCATGAACTTCTCCCATAGCCACCTAGGATCGTTCATTGTCTAAACATTTCAACAATACCCCATCAATAGTTTGGCGATATAGTGTATCATCTAGCAACACAAATTTAATCGCTTGCCGCCGAACTTTCCGATCAACCCTTTGGCTAGGGTCTCTCAAATACTAGATGATTGGAGTTCTCCAATCGCCCCTATGGACTTCTGAGAGTTTTGCTAGCTCACTCCCTAGAATAATGTCTAAGCTACTGATTTTGGAGTGCCCCCCGAGCCCTTCTTGCTTCTGTCGAAGCCTGCTAGGACTAGCTACACAAAACTGTTCCGGCCGAAGCCTCCTGCCTGATGGTTCGGGCTCTCGGAAATCTTTACTGTCCCGGGGACTTCGGCTTACGGGCTCCGGCATGCTAGACCCTTTGGTGGGCGGAGTACTCCGGACCCAGGGCCTCAGCACGAGGTGGTCTTTGGCGGCTGGAGGGGTTCGACCCAGAGGGTGCGCCTGTCCGAAGTTACTGGCTTCGGAAGTGATGCCAAACATCGGCTTTTCTCATACAGAAAATTTTGCTCTCCTGACTTGGTAGCTAGATGCTTGCTGAGCCAAGTCATTTGCAACTGAATTGGCTTCTCTTGACACATGAGAAATTTTGAAGTCATCAAAAGTAGCAAAAATGTCTTGGCACTTATCCAAGTAGCTGTTTAGCAAGTCATTAAAACATTGAGCACTCTTAGCCACTTGTTGCACCACTAACAAGGAATCACCATGCACATGAACATGCTTAACACCCATGGATTCCAACAATTCAAGCCCTAGCAGTAAAGCCTCATATTCAACTTGGTTATTAGTAGAGGGAAATTCTAAACGAGTCGAAGTTTTGAAGTGCGCCCCACTGGGTGATATGAGAACCACTCCAACACCATGGCCATCTTTGCAAGCCGAACCATCAAAGTAAATTTTCCACGGTACCACCTCAATTAAAGCAACATTGTCGCTCCAACTGACATCTATGTGGTGATCCACTATAAAGTTGGCTACAATTTGGCCTTTCATAGCTCTTAGGGGTTCATAGGCCAAATCATACTCAATCAAAGCGTAAGCCCACTTTCCAATTCTTCCACTTGGAATCAACCTTTGTAACATGTGCTTTATAACATTGGTTTGGCAAACGACAACACATGTAGTAGGGAGAAGATAGTGGCGTAATTTGGTACATGCGTAGTAAAGTGATAAACATAGACGTTCCATAAACGTGTACCTGGTCTCGGCGTCCAGCAGGCGGCAACTCAAGAACGTGATGATGTACCCTTTTCCTTCTACCTCCTGGGTTAGCACAACCCCGATTACGCTATCTTCAGCAGCGATGTATAGCCGGAACATAATCTCGGATTTGGGTGCTCTCACCACGGGTGGCGATGACAAGCACTTTTTGATCTTCTCAAAGGCGCTTTGCTGTCTTGCCCCCCAAGTGAACTCGACCTCGTTCTTTAGCCGAAGTATGGGGACAAAAGCATCAATCTTTACCGACAAGTTAGATATGAAGCGACACAAATAATTCATCTTGCCTAGCAACTTCTGCACATCTTTCATGCATGTCGGCGCTGCAACGTTTCTAATTTTCTCAAGCCTCTTAGGATCAATCTCTATGCCTCTTTCATGAATCATGAAACCTAAGAACTTGCCCGCCGATATGCAAAAAGCACACTTGAGTGGGTTCATTTTTAAGCCGTACTATCGCATCCTATCGAAAGCAACTTTCAAATTGGCTAAATGGTTCCCCATAGCGTCCGATTTGACTACAACATCATCAATGTAGACTTCTAACATAAATCCTAGCAAGTTATGAAAGATCAAGTTCATAGCACATTAATACGTAGCGCCAGCATTATTTAAACCAAAAGTCATAATGACCCACTCGAATAAAACGACAAAACTAGGTCATTGAAATGCTTTCTTGTAGACGTCCTCTTCAGCCATAAAGATTTGATTATAACCAACATTGCCATCAAGAAAACTTAGTACCTTGTGCCCTAAAGCATCGTTGATTAGCATGTCAGATATCGGCATCGGATACTAGTCCTTCGGAGTGGCCTTGTTTAGATCCTTGAAATCAATACAAACTCGTATTTTGCCGCTCCCTTTCTTTTCTATAGGCACAATGTTAGCAACCCATTCTGCATACCTGCATGGCCTAATAAATTAAGCTTTGAGCACTCGTTCCACTTCTTCTTTAACTCAGTCATAGACGACCGAATTAAAGCGATGAGGAGGCTATTTATAAGGCCTAGATCCAGACTTGATAGGTAGCCGATGCTCCACAAGCTCACGGCTTAGTCCTGGCATCTCACTATACTCCCATCCAAAACAATCGACATATGACCGAAGCAACTTTATTACTTCGGCCTTTTCATCAGGCTGCAAAAGTTGGTTTACAAAAGTTGGCCTCGGGATGCTACCATCTCCTATGTCAACTACTTCTAAAGGATTGGCCGAAGCAAAACCTTGTCCCAATTTCTCTACTTCGCTAAAGTTCTCGATGGCCTCGGCAATACCGTCTTTAGTAGACCGATATTGCTCTACCCGAGACTTTAGCCAATCCATATTACTCTTGCTAGACATGACTACTAATACAAAAACAGTCGTGCTACACCAGCCGGCTTTACAGACACTGGTACAAAACGTCCTCCGGACACACTGACAAAATCATAATCCGAAAGATCTCTACCGGATAGACATTCTACTTTGTTGTGAATGGCGTCGATGAACACAGCGGCCAATGCCACTTGGGTCGAAGTGTCTGCGGGTATGACCTCTACTTCATCGTCGTCCCACTAAATTAGGCACTAGTGCAAAGTAGAAGGAATGCAGCAGTTTGCGTGAATCCAGTCGCACCCTAGTAGCACATTGTAGTTACCTTGTACATCGACGACGAAGAATGTTGTTGGCAATGTCTTGTTGCCCACTGTCAACTCCATGGAGAGCACGCCCTTGGCCTCGGAACTCTCACCGTTGAAGACATTGAGCATAAAGTTGGTCTTCTTCAGATCATCCTCGTCCTTGCCAAGTTTCTTCAACAACGAGTAAGGCATTAGGTTAACAGTGGTGCCACCGTCAACAAGCATCTGGGAAATCGGCTTTCCGACAATGTGACCTCTGACGTAGAGAGGCTTTAGATGGCGGGCCGAGTCTTCGGGCTTCTCAAAAATAGCATTGTGCGGGCCGAGGTTCAACTGGGCGACCTCGGCCTCGTCCTGTGAAAGGGCAAACTCGGAGGGCAGCGTGACGATGTTGATGTCCATCGCCCGGGGTGCAGGCCCCTCGGAGACAGGCGAGTATTCATCGTCGAGCACGTCATCGTCATCGTCACTCGAGATAGGATCCGGGTTGGTTATCTCAATCGGCTTCATCCGCCATACCTGTCTTGTCATTGGTCAAGGGCGGATTTCTTCAAAAATAGCGTCTCGCTCATCCTCGACCTTCTTCTCGCGCATCTCCTATGCCTGTAGTCGTTGTAGATTCCTCTTTTGTGATTTTTACATACCTGGAGGTGCCGGGTGCCACTGCTTGGTTCCTGTTAACTCTGGCCAAAGTGGTACTATCCATCTCGGCCTTGCGCATTCTATATTCGAAGGGGCCTCCGCTCCGGACCTCGGCAATCGGACCGGCCTCATTCGGCCGATCAGACTTGGCTCCGACACAGGCTTCGACTGGAGTAGGGGACTTTCCTCCGTCAGACTTCGGCGATGGGGCCTTCGGGACTGGGACTTCCTGAGACCCCACTCTGGTTGTGATAGCTCCGGTCTCCCTGTCCTTTGCCTCTTCGTGCTCATATTCTTAGACTTCATTCTACACAAGTTGATTCAGAGGTACCATAGATAGCCTGTGGATGATGCCTCCCTCCGCTGCGTCTGCCTATCCCTGCCATTCATAATACTCCGAAGGAAAACAAGGCATAGTGTTAAGTTGCGGAGGGTACTCCGGTTGTGACATGTATAGAGCCCACGGAGTCCCTGCCCAGTTGTACGGTGGAGGCATCAGTGGCTCCAGTGGCTTCGCCCACTGTGAGCCGAACCCGTTACCTAGAGGGGGGTTCGGCAGAGTCGATGGTGTCTCGAACCATATCAGTGAGGGGTCCTGCCAGGCCGAAGGCACGTTCGGCCAGTGTGGGACGAAGCCTCCTACTGAGGGACTCGTCCAGAGTGGTGCAGGGTTCAGCCACTAGGGTCCAAAGCCACCATACTGGGGGTTCGACCACTGAGGTTCGAAGCCACCACAAGGGGTGTTAGGCCACTGTGGCCTGGAGTCAAGGTGTGGTGGGTTCGGCCACCACAGTCTGAAGCCACCATGCGGAGGGCTCGGCCACTGTGGTCCGAAGCCACCCTGCGGAAGGCTCGGCCACTGTGGTCCGAGGCCATCCTCTGAATGCCTTGGGCCCCTCGACTGACTTAGTTTTTTAGCGCGGGGGCCTGTTTCCTTGGCTTTTCTTTGATGCTTGTTCAACAACATCTTATATGTTACCTTCAGCTTCTTGCGATCCCTGGCCGAAGGAATGCTAACATTTTGCTTCCACACTCCCACTTCAGGGTTTTTAGGTATGAGGGTGTGTGTGCGCGGTTCTCCAATAATTACTGCCTTCCCTTTTGTTGACTCAGCCTATTCTGGTCGAATCAACATCTTCTTCTCATCGAGGTCGACAATGTTGACGGGGAAGGGATCTTTGTCTAGCTTCATCTTGGGATTGTGGTCTATTTTCAATCGTCCTTCTTCTATGGCTGATTGAACCTGCCATCAAAAAACATTGCAGTCATTAGCATTATGTGAATGTGAATCATGCCACTTACAATATGGATGTTTCTTCAACTCGTCGGCAGATGGAATGACCTAGCCTTTAGGCAATCTGAGAAGCTGGTTCTTCAAGAGAAAATCAAATATTTTATCACACTTTGTTATGTCAAATGAGTACTTGATCTGACTAGGCCGATTCTTGGTGGGCGGCGGCCGTAACTCAGAGCAAGTGATAGGTTTACTCTTAGAGTTCCAAACCCATTCGACTGCGTACATGTCGGCTGAATCCTCTTCTTCTGATTCCTCCTCGTCAGAGCGTTCCATGACATGGATTTCAGCCCTAGGCTTGTTAAACGTCTTGATAAACTTTTTATCTTTAACTCGGCCTTCCTGGACCAGAGTCTGCTACAAGACTTGGCTAAGCTCTAAAAAGTTTTGGTTGTCTAATCTTTCTTTAATCTCGGAATGCACCCCACTAAAAGCTAGATCTGCCAAATCCCTTTCTAAAATATTAAGGCTGAAACATCGGTTTCTAGTATCCCTAAAACGCTTGATATACTCAGAGATGCTCTCGTTAGATTTCTGCCTAACCGATGTCAAGTGTGAAAGCCTAAGTTTTGTCTCACCTATGTAAAAGTAGTCATGGAATTTTTGTTCCAATTCATCCCACGTTTGAACGGAGTTCGGCGGGAGCGCCGAAAACCAAGTGAAAGTGGTGTCGGATAGTGAGAGAGAAAATAGCCTAAGTTTTAGAGCGTCCAACCCACTAGCCTCTCCACATTGTGCTAAAAATTGACTAACATGCTCTAGTGTGGTTTTGTTACCCTCGCCATCGAACTTAGTGAATTCAGAAACTCTATAGCCGCGAGGGTATGGTATTGTATCAAAATGGTCGGGATATGGTTTCCGGTAAACCCTAGCCCGACCCCTAGGCACAAAGCCAGCGCTGATTCGCTCCTCAAGGTCATCTTGTCCTGCTGCCTGCACACGTCTCTCATGCGGGGGCACGACACGTGGTGGGATATCAGCGTGTAGGCCATGGGCTTCCTCCCCATGCGCTAACTATACGACGTGTTCGAGCCTAGGTGCCTATGCATGTGGTGCGGGCAGTGTGGGCAAGGCTGGCGTCGGCGCAGGTGGGGGCGGCGCATGGTATGTGGTGCTAGCTTGGCCGTAAGCACAATGACTGGTCTCGGCCACGAATGTTGAGGCCGGAGACATAACGGTTTTGCCAGTACTACCGTCAGTTCTTCTGTAAACATGATATATCGGAGGTATACTAGCAATAGGGGCTGATGGTACGACCTCAATAAAGCCGAACCTTCTAAACATCGCCTCTACTTGGGATCTAACTGCCGAATCTAAATGGTTGGCTAGCGAAGCGCTAATGGCTTGATCTACCGATGCGACTATCTTTTGCTCAATCTCTAAATAAGATAAATGAGGCGATACGGGTGTTACCTAGATCCGAGCAGGGTCAGGGACGATGATGTCGTGCTTGATGAAGCCCGCACGCGTCTTAACGTAGCTCCCAAGCATCATGTCTTGGAACACCTTCATCTTTGCCTCGATCTCCACTCGGTCTTCTGCGGGAATATCTTCAAGAGTAGGTGTTAGGATGCTGCGGTTGTCGATATCCGCGCCTCCCATAGCGTCCATCGGCGGTGTAGACGTAGTAGTCGTTGTAGATGTACCGGCAACCGATGTAGATGTACCCGTCATGTTGGCATAGATTTTACCCAGTGGAGTCGCCAAAAAGTGTGTTGACATAGAAATGTGCCCCCGCACTTGGGTCAATTCGACGATCTAAAAGTCTGCGGATACTTAGGGACAAGCCTAAGCGTAACACAACATCGACGTCGTGTTCTGACTACCCTTAGCCATGGTAAGAGGGGTGGAGTCGCCAGGTAATCAGATCACACAGAAATAATCCAATTAGCTGAAAGAAATGTATTAAACAGAACAAGTCAGAAACTGGATGAAGCCTGACTGATTTGAAGTATGGTGCGAAGGGTGTCACTGAAGCGTACATCTAGTGTCTGGTGCAAAGTGTCCCACCGAAGGGTACCTTCGGCGTTCAGACTAATCTAGCAAGAAGATAGACTCCGAATTGATCTGGACACGACAATCAACTCCGAACAACGGGGTTCGGCGTGAAGTCTCCGATACAGTAAGACACAGAATAATGACTTAGACACAACGCGCGAGCGTGACTTCATCTGGAGCGGAGTACGAGCGTGACGAAGCCTGTCATGATGAAGTCTGTTGGTGAAGCATGTCGGCGCACGGACTTGGTCAAACCGACAACAGCGTGATAGTCCGGCACGGTCGGTCTAAGCAGCGATCTCGCCGAAGGGTGTTCTGGCAACCTTCGAAACTGATCTCTCAGCTCTGGACACCTCCGACGAAGCAGCTCCGAACATGGAAACCTGCAACAGTGTAGATTCGAAGTACCAATTCGGCCTGAGGACCAAATTCTGCTAAGTGTTGCACTAGTGGCAAAGGTAGAAATTTGTTACGCAGATTAGTGGATACTTCACAAGCGAATTAACAAGACGATAGCAATCTATTACATAGATTAATGGATACTTCATAGGCGAAGTAATAAGGCGATAGCAATCTATTACGTAGATCAATGGATACTTCATAGGCAAAGTAACAAGGCTTACCACTATTCAGAAGTGGCCGTCGGAGGGCTTCCAGGCAAATCCACGAAGAGTACGGAAAAGTAAAGGTAAATAAAATACGATTCAAAGCTAGGGCTTTGTGGTTGATTTGTGTTGGGCGGTTTATGAGTCGGCCTCACCCCTATATTTATAGGGGTTAGACTTCTAATCTCTAAGCCTAATCTGGTGGAATTCGGTTTGATCACACGTAAAAGACTCAGTCAAAAATAAGACTCAATCTCTAACTCTGCCCGAAGTAGGCTTTTGGCCAGGCCCGCCGAAGTCTTCTCTTCGGGCCGAAGCTTCGGTGGAGTGGGCCTCTGAAAGCCTCCGGGCCGAAGGCGGTGGGCTGGCTGGAAGCTTTCGAAGCCCGTTGCCTATTGGACCTTCGGCCCTGTAGGACTTTGGCCCAACCTGGGACACGTGCATTTTCGGCCCAAATTACTAAAATTGGTATTTTGACAATCTTTACCATTAATGCCATTTTTTGCTATAAACACATGGAGACTAAGTCCTGTACTGGAAACTTAGTGAAGTCAGGGACCTTGTATCGGTTTGGTAACGGCACCCGATCAAACCATTCCAGGTATGGTTACCGATACACATAGGTCTGGCCTTTGTGCTTGAGTCCAAACTAGTCCCGAATCACCTTAGTAATTCGGGTCACCCAATCATCTTCCTACTAGTTTGGCATGGGGTATCGATCAGTCGTTGGAGGCTGCTGATACTGGTCCCGCCGAAGATAATTGAATATTAGTTCTTCATTAGAGTAGGGTGGTACTCCATAATATGTGGTATGGTGATACCCTGGAGGAATGCCATCGGGTGCCCCCTTGATGACACAAGATCCCGCAACACGTTCCTAGCGATTTCATACGTGGGCTGGGGAACCTCTTGCCTAATCGGCCCTTGCGGCGCTGCCGAAGGCTGAGATGTCGCTGCACCCCTACTGAAGGGATAACTATTCTGGGACGGGTCCTGTCTACCTAGCCCTTAGAGTGTGGGCATAGGTAACGGTGTCATCATGTCAGTCTCTCGACCGAATGAAGTGTTCGATGGACCCAGCCTTATTGGCCCTTGTAGTGGTGGCATCGACCGAGTGTGTTAAGGGTTTTGCAGCAGGCGAGAAGGATTGGTCAAGAAGTATAGTAGACCTTGTGGCGGTTCTTGAGGAATCGTCCCTTCAACAGTCTTCTTGATCAACCCGTGCAAGGTATTAACCAACACCTCGGACTGATTGAAGAGAGCATGATGTTGTGCGTTGTCGATGATTGACTCCTCTAGACTAGACCAGATCGAGTCATGCTGAAGGCATCAAGGAACAATCTCTTGTAGTTCTCCATGTGATCTAGCACCTCTGCTCTTTGTTCATCGCTCAGTGCGTCCATGGAGACTGGGATGATGCTGCCGTCAACTTCACCTACCATGGATGAGTGATCTAAAAAAGAGCTCCCACAAGGCATGCCAAAAAGCATGTTAGTGTATTTTTTGGTCACACGCGTGACCTAGGAGATCTGCTTAACTACAGTGCAGGTCCTATAATCTTAGAAAAAATAAGGTTCTAAGCGTGCCAATCAGTTTGACCTTGCAACATATAAGGAATCATAAAGAACAACATTAGTAGCAACGCTGATCGTCTATCGAGCCGATGACTATGATGAGAATAAAAAACAAGAATTGACGCACCTATCAGCCATAGGGCCAATGACCATAGCAACGCTATTCGGCGAAACACGCTATCAGCCGAGAGGATGGAGTCCCTATACATATAGGGCGATGAGTGTCTCCTAATCGTGACCGAAATATAGCGTGGAGATATAGATAACCTATCGTCTTGTACTCTGACAAAAGCTAAACTCAGCATACCAAACAACATATCCATACCATTAAACTACCATAACTGCAAGATCAGACCTAACCGAGATAGTCGCTAATCACGATAAATCAATAACACTTCAACGCATCAGACATACTTTATTTAGATGAATGGTACACAACATGAATCAGATACAATAGATCAAGATGTTGGACTTAACCAATGAAGCCTCAAACTATGACACCTAACTCACATCAATCTAAGAGATCAAAAGTAATGCAGCCTTAGACCTAGCAAAATATACCAAGATAAACCCGACGATCACACCGACCGGGTTGATACCTCAAGAGATTGATACGATGCAGCCTCGAAGAACACAAACCTAATCAATGTGACCATTGAGGTGGTGGGACTCACCTCTTCACCGGAGATCGAGTCGATGCAGCCTGGTTCCAAGTGCCAAGTCCACCGGGATTAACCTTGGGAATCCAAGGGTGGCGATGCGCCGAAAGTAGTAGTTTGTTGTGGTTGACCATGTGTCTTCATAACCTATATAATTAGATACATATTTATATTCCGGAGACTTACCGTCCAAGTAATCTATATTGTAACCGATTCTGGATCACCTTTATATTCTCCCTCCTTCATCGACTCCCTCATATCCGGACATGTTGCAACAATACGGACATGCTTCTTTAACCACATTTGACCAGATTCCTTTGACTTATGTTGACCATGCGACATCCTTAGTGGGCCTGGACACGGACGGGGCCCTAGTGCTTGAAAGGTTTAGGTTGCTCCTCAACACAGAGGTGCCCAAGGAGGAGGGTGATGCCATGATCTCTGACGTGGTAATGGCCCCTCCATGCCCTATTTCGGTGTAGGCACTAAAGCACCCAATCACTAGGACATACTACATTGAGTCGAGGTGAGGCTCATGCTTGTGTGTGCATTATTGCTTTTGCTTTTTTGTTGATCCTTGGAAATCATGATTTATAGGGTGGCCGAGGTCAAGCTCCCATAGGGCCATCAGTGTAGTAGCCATCATCGGTCGTGATCACAACTGTCGAGGCATCGAATGTTGTGGCACCCGAGGATAGTGTGATGGAATTGTACCCAAGAGAATTCTAGGGTAACCGAAAGTTCTAGTTGTGAACCGAATGTTCTAGGTTCTAGAGTTACCAAAAGTTCTAGTTGAATCAGAAGTTCTGAACTAGTCACGAATTAGGTTTTCTAAAGGAACCAAAAGCTTCAGTTGTATAGCGATACATGGTGGAAATATATTAGATCTATCATTTAGTGTCTGAAGCACAATGTTGGGAACCATGAAGATGAATATCATCATCATAATGGCCATACTAGGTCATAGTTGATATGATTATCTATGGTGCTTACTTATGTTCCTATCATACTATTCTTGCATGTTTCGTGTGCGGTAGACATCGTTACCATGTTAGAATAGTTTTCCCTCAAAAAATTAAGTATTGTTGCTCTTTCCAATAGATGCACCTACCAAGGTAATCGATCATCGATGGTGGGTATTCCAAAGAGGGCTGCCATCTTTTATCTTGACTAGTTAGGGTGAATGTCAAACAACTACATGCATAGTATTGGTTTGCTTAACAAGGCTATCAAAATAATTTTGGGCTTTGGGGCATGGAGTTGAGCGTCGGGCATTTGATGCTACCCATACGAACAAGAGTCACATATGATGTGATTAGTAAAGATTTGCTTACCTATGTCGCTAATCTTCTAACAGTGATGCAAAAGCTTACTAAGAGTTAGTTGACTATGGATCTTGTCACGCTATATGTCGTTAAAGGGAAAGCGAATGTTTTCATATAGTGATACATCTTTTATTTTGATAGAAGATCAATATAGCATAGTGCTAAACCTTGCATTTCATTATTGTTGATCATGGCACCTACTGCAAAGAACACTTCCGTTTTTAACATGCGATCAATTCTTAAAAAAAGAGATTGTCTAGAACAAATTTTATTGACTAGTACATGAACTTGAGAATTTTTCTCAAGCAAGAAAGGAAGGAATATGTTCTATAGGAACATCATCTTGATGAATCAAAGGATGATGTACCAACAGTGGAACGATGAGCTTATGAGAAGCACAATAATGATTCTGTCGATGTTAGTTGTCTCATACTTTCCTACATGTCCTTTGAGCTCTAGAGGCAATATGAGGATAGAGATGCTTACAATATGATTGTAGGACTCAAAGGCATGTTTGAGAAGCAAGCACGAATTGAGAGGTACGATATCTCTAAGTCCTTATTTGCATGTAGGTTGGTAGAAGGAAACTCAGTTAGTCCTCATGTGATCAAGATGATTGGTTTCACTGAGAGTATGGAGAAATTGGGTTCTCCACTTGACTCATACTTAGCTACATATGTGATTCTCTAGTCACTCCCTTCAAGATTTGAGCCATTCATTATGAATTTTCATATGAATGGCATGAAGAAGACTTTGTCTGAGTTGCATGGGATACTTAAAACTACTAAGGAAAGCATCAAGAAAAGTTCTTATCATGTGATGATGGTTCAGAAGGAGAGCAAGAAGAGAAAGTGTAAGGGAAAGGCTAAAGGCTTAGACGTGATCTTGAGCTCCAAGTCTAAAACAGCTAGAAAGTCCAAGTCTATGGGTGTCACCTCGTCTGACACATCTACTTTTTTTTGTGGCGGCGTCGGACCAGGCTTCATTTCTCACAGTTTTGTATTGGTTATCTTTAAACCAATGATTCAATTCCTCTAATCTCGGGCCTACAAAGATCTCGGTGTTTTGAAAATTGTACTCATGATTACCTTTCACCGAACATCACAGGTGGCCCCACCAGATCCAGTGGGATCAGTTTGACCCAGTTGCTGAGGAGTCGCCTTTTGATTTATAAGTACCCCCATCACTCCAGCTTTCTTCTTCACGCTTTCTATTCACTACTCACTTTAGCCCTCGAGCTCGCTGCCATCTGCTTCCAGTAATACTCACGACCACCGCCGCTCATCGCCTTCTTCCCCTTCATAGACTCCGCATGCCAGCAACACCAACGATGGCCACCATCAATGTGATTCCCGAGGTAAGTTTTCAACATTCCCCCTTTTCGTTGTACTTCAGCTCTTCTTGCTTCGTCCACCACTTTTATTCACTGTTCCCTTCTTCTCACTGTTTCTTTTTGAAGGACCGGAAACGGCGACCAGAGGGGGGTGAATGGGAGCTTTTAAAATTTCAGGCTAAAACTAGCCTTCTGTTTTAATTCAGTCTACTGCGGAACAGACTTCGAACACAACCTTCGAAGGTCTGGTTCGGAGGTATTTTATAGCTCCGAAAACAGGCTTCGCAAGGAGCAAAAGTTCGAGGCCAAGAAGACTTCGCTCCACCCACAACCCTGAAAAAAATCAACTCTGCTAAGTCAGTGCAAGCTCCGCACACAGGGTGCTTCGAGCAAGCTTCGCACCTTCGGAGAACCAACCTCCAAACCCCTTCGAAACAGAGGGTAAATACTGTCAATCACTCATCACAAACTCCGAAACCAACCCTTGGTTTCTCAATCTCCCCCTTGATGAGTGCATTGACAACCAAATTCAATTTCAAGAAAATTTGAAAAATTTCAGCACACAAGTGACCATAAAGAACTCAGAAACAAGCCAAATCATGTCACTTAACAAAAGAATTTTCCTCACCCTTTTCAAAAGAGTAAAAGCCCCTTCGGCAAAACTTCCCTTTGCAAGATAAAAGCTCATAAAAACTCCCCTTGAGTAATTTTACCCCCTTTGCAGCAGAGAACTCAAAAATTTCTCCCCCTTTGGCAATGCAAGCATCAAGGAGCATGTAAAAGATGCATAGCTTTGAAATGGGCAGAATTGCAAAGACATATAAAGCAAAAATATGCCAATTATCAATACCAATTACCATGTGCTCAGCTCAATTTAACCTTCTCTAAAAACATGATGATAGCATGTGATTTTATCATTTTGAAATAAAAGCATCACCACTTAATCAAGAAAACTAGACAAGTAACAGCCGGGACTGCGCAAAGCTAGTCAATTTCTACTCTAGACAAACAAGTCCAGTTCAAATGGAGCATTTAAAAGCAAACTTGATGATCAATGAATTTTGTTGTTCTTTTTCATAATGCCAGGGGTTATTTGTTTGTCTACCTTATACTGTCCAATCAAGCCAAGCCTAAGCATGAAAACCATCGGAAGCTTAAGGCGGTGATTTTGGCATACACTACACTATCCCAGTTCAGACCAATGTGTAATGGTAAGCAGTCTAAAATAGAGTAGTGCGACAAACAAACCCACCTGGATCTTTTCACTTGAAGCATGCAAATCATGGAGTTTTTGATTTTAATTAAGTGAACCAATTTGTTTAGCACTTGATGAATATCCATGAAAAAGTAGATCAATTTTTAAGTTGCAATTTTGAGCATCCAAAGAAATGTGTCTTGCTATCAAGCAGATAAAAGATAGCTAAAGCAGTCCTGCCTAAACATGCTAGATTCAAGACTAAGAAGTGAGCATGGTTTGATTTTGGAAAGAAAACATCATGCACATTAATGTTTCAGATATATTAAATAGAGCTAAGCTGACACGATTTCATGAATTATAATCAGGCATATAAGTGCAAGAGATGTAAATGCAGCTTCACACATTATAAGCATATGCAAGACAGTTAAAATCTGCTCCCCTCACAAAATGCCGTAAGGGTGACAAATACCAAGTTCCCCACGCAAGAAGGCAAATCGAGAAGCATCGAGGGGTTTTGTGAAAATATCGGCTAGCTGGTGTTGAGTATCAACATATTGAAGCTCAATATCACCCTTCTCATTATGATCTCTGAGAAAATGATTTCTCACATCAATGTGTTTGGTTCTGGAGTGCTGAACCGGGTTGTTTGCAATACAAATAGCACTAGTGTTATCACAGAAAAGTGGAACACTCTTATAATCTAACCCGAAATCCCGCAAAGTGGAAACCATCCACAAAATCTGAGAGCAACAACTAGCTGCAGCAACATATTCGGCCTCAGCTGTCGATTGTGCAACACTAGACTGATTGCGGGAAGACCAGCAAACCAAAGAAGTACCCAAAAAATGGCAAGTACCAGAGGTACTCTTCCTATCAATCCTACACCCAGAAAAATCCGCATCAGAATAACCTCAAAGACACAAAGAGGAAGACGCTGAATACCAAATGTCGAACTCGAGGGTATGTTTGAGATACCTGAGAATGCGCTTTACCGCTTGGCGGTGCGAAGCTCGTGGTGAAGCCTGAAAACGAGCGCACATACACACTGCGAAGTGTATGTCTGGCCTCGTAGCAGTCAAGTAGAGGAGGGAATCGATCATGCTTCGGAACTCCTTCTGATCTACGGCTTCTCCATCTTCGTCAGGATCCAATGCTACAGATGTAGCCATTGGAGTGGCAAGTGGCTTCGCATCGGCCATGTCAAACTTCTTGAGAAGGTCCTTGGTGTACTTTGTCTGGTGGACAAAGGTACCTTGTTTGCTTTGCTTGATTTGCAAACCAAGGAAAAATGTGAGTTCGCCCATCATGGACATCTCGAACTCCCTGCTCATGGCATCTGCAAACTCGGCAACCAAAGCATGAGAAGAGCCACCAAAGATGAAGAGCCATACAGAGCCCGAGGGGCCTGCTTGAGTCCATAAAGAGCCTTATGAAGTTTAAGGACTTTATGTGGGTATTTGGGGTTTTCAAAACCAGGGGGTTGTTTTACATAAACATCTTCGCCTATGAAGCCATTAAGAAAAGCACTTTTGACATCCATTTGATAGAGTTTGAATCCCCGGGATGTCGCAAAGGCAAGCAAAATCCTAATGGCCTCAAGACGAGCAACAGGTGCAAAAGTTTCAGTAAAATCAATCCCTTCTAATTGAGAATAACCCTGAGCCACAAGTCTAGCCTTGTTTCTTACTATAGACCCATCCTCCCCTTGTTTGTTTTTGAAAATCCATTTTGCTCCAATGAAATGAACATTTGGTGGAGGATCAACTAAAGTCCAGACTTGGTTTCTCTCAAAATTTTCAAGTTCTTCACGCATGGCATTGATCCAACTAGAATCAGAAAGTGCATGACAAACATCTAAGGGCTCGAAAGAAGCAACAAAAGCGGAATAAATGAAATGAGCATGAGAACGTGTTACCCTTTGATCAAGCTCACCAATGATCTGCTCGGGAGGATGCATCCTTTGAACATGGTGTGGAGCCTCGCGGCGAGATGCAGTCTCCCCCTCAACTTGTGCGTTGGTGTGGTCCAAGTTGACCGATGTCGAGGTAGTTGCTTCGGGACTTTGTGCCGAAGTGGTCGAAGCGGGGTCGGCTTCGGGGGTTGATGTCGAGGGTAGTAGGTGTTCATCCTCGAAATCTCCGGGATCTTCTTCTTCGAAGATGGTCTGTTCCATGTCGTGTTCATTTGCCTGTTCAAATGCAGAACTAACAGAGGGGGTTGATTCATCAAAAGTCACATCACATGACTCGATGACAGTGTTAGTCTCCAAATTATAAACACGATAAGAATGACCATGTGTATAGTATAACCCAAAAAGATACCGTCAGAAGAACGCGACTCAAATTTATCCAAATTACCACGTTTTAGGATGAAGCAACGACAGCCAAAAACTCGAAGATGAGTAACCTTGGTCTGTCTCCCAAAACATAGCTCATAAGATGTCAAGTTTAAAATTGAGCACAAGAATATTCGGTTTGAGATGTAACATGCAGTGTTCATGGCCTCAGCCCAGAATTTTCTAGGAGTCCTATGCTCATCGAGCATCGTCCTAGCCATCTCAACCAAAGTGCGGTTCTTTCTCTCAACAACACCGTTCTGTTGAGGAACCCGTGGAGCACAGAATTGATGTTCTATGCCATGCTCCATGCAAAAGTCAACAAAGAGACTATTCTTGAACTTAGTGCCATTATCACTTCGAATGAATTTTAATGCACCAGGGAGTTCAGTGAAAAGTCTCAAAGCCAAGCTCCGAAAGTGTGAAAACACTTCATCCTTGCTGGCAAGAAAGAAGACCCAAGAGTAGCGAGAGAAATCGTCGACAATAACTAACACATACCACTTGCCGCTTAAAGAACTTACCCGAGAAGGACCTATAGTGTCCATGTGGAGAAGTTCTCCGGGTTGTTCAGTTATCACTGTGGTGACTGGTGAGTGCGAAGCGGCAATCATTTATCCATGTCGACAGGGAGCGCAAACTAAATTCTTCTCAAACTTGAGCTTGGGCAATCCTCGAATCAGACCTAGGGCACTCAGACGAGCGAGCAACTCAAAGCTCATATGCCCTAGTCTCCTATGCCACTTCCAAAGCTCAGAAGTAGAATGTGCAACAAGACAATGAGAAGAACCAGATGACTCAGAAAAATCAGCTCCAAAACCTCTCCCAACTCTAAAGATCTTACAAACCACAATGCGATCAGAATTGAGTACTTGCGAAGTATCGCGATGGAATCGCACTTCGAAGCCCTCATCAAGCAACTGAGATACAGATAGCAAATTGTATCCCAGGTTTTCAACCAAAGCAACATCTTTGAGAGTGAAATTCGAGTTAATTCTTACCACACCTTTACCTTTCACTCTACTCCTTCGATTGTTCCCGAAGGTGATATGTTCCCTTTGCTTGGTTGTGGTGAGGCTGGAGAACCATGCTGCATCCCCGGTCATATGGCGCGAACAACCAAAGTCCATGATCCACGTGCCCTCCAAGCCTCGATCTGTCACCTACACACGATAAGAAAATCTCGATCGCTCAGTGCTGGGATGAGTGAAAATATGACGAGGCATCCAGCACTGAGTGATACGAGTAGTAGGCACAGTAAAAGTAGACTGTCTACGCATAGGATAATCAGGATGATGCAAAGTGCGAGGTCTACCTACATGCTGTGATCTAACAACATGACGAGGTCTCCTACTCTAATGAGGTACAAAGCTACTCGCCCGGGGTCTACCACCATATGGAACATGGGGAACACCTCGAGGAGCAAAACCTCTCCGAGAAGCACGAGGAGCCTCAAAAACAGGATGATAGTAAAACTCAGACTCATGCATACCTAAAGATGGGTAATGCATGTTCTGGAAACTCATCGCCTGAGAGCGTCGCTCATCCTTGATGCGACGAAAATAGAACCCAACCAAATGACCCACCCGCTGATAGTAGGAACAATGAAAAACTCTCCTAGGGGCACTCTCATGGGTCATAGGAGCAACTCTCACAGGCTCCTTGGGCTTCTGCTGAGTGGTTTTCTTGGGAGGGATTTTCTTGGCAGGAGGAATGGTTTTATTTTGAGTTCGGGTAGGCTTTTTGACTAATGGAGTGTCTAACAGAGCTCTCTCTTTCTCTAGGGTAGTGGGTGAGGTAAAAACAGTTTTGTTCCCATTATCTGAAGGAATCCTCTCAAAACCCAAACCTAGAGCTAACCCTGCTCTGTCAGCACACATCTTGGTCTTGGCCAAGAGCAAATCCATCCTACCCTTTCCCTCAGTGCATTTGTTAACCACAGAAAGAAGGTATTCATTTTCAGTCATTAGGTTTTCAGCTCGCTCTCTAACAGTGCCTAGCTAGTCCTTAAGGGTCATGCAAGTGTCACACACAGGCTGCACATCCTTAGAACTACCGGCCCTCTCCAATCTAGCCTCTAAATCATGAACATGCTTATCACGTAAATTAATGCTCTCACGTAATAAAGGGCAGTTCATACATTCAGTTAAATCATGACTAGAATCCACCATCAAAAGCTGCTTCTGTGTAGTCTCAAGCTCAGATAGAGTTTGAGCATGTACAAAACGCAACTGAGTAAGCTCACCCATGACAACAGTGCAAGATTCACATTCAACATCATTTACTTTAGACTTAAGCGTGGCATAATCAGTAGAAACAGATTCTAGACTAAGTCTAAGGTCTTTTCTTTCTCTAGCGGCTTGCACAAGTAATCTATCCTGACCAAGAACTACTTCATTCAGCTCATCTAGTTTAATTAAAAGCTGGTCAGAGGATAGAGGTACCTCAGATGAGTCAAGCTCATCGTCGCTGTGATCGCTGTCGGCTATGAAGCAAAGGCCGGTGAAGTCTCGTCCCTTCTTGTCCTTCTTGTCCTCCTTCCTTGGGGACTCCTCCTCCTCAGAGCTCGACTCCTCAGTTGAGGAAGTGTCGATGTCGCTGAGAGCAGCAACAAATGCTCTGGAAGCAGCTTTGGCTACTTTCTTAGCCATCTTGCCTCGCTTGCCCTTCACAAAGGGTTTCCTCTCCTTCTTGTGGTATTTGGGGCACTCACTCTCATCTCTCTTCTTGAGTTTCGGGCAATTGGCCTTGATATGAGAAGTGTCGCCACACTCAAAGCAACCACTAAAATCACTTCTCCTCTGATCCCATCTCTCATGATGAAAACGGGTGAACCTTCTGGCAATGAGAGCAAGCTCATCATCATCCAGAGTGTCCACCTGCTCCTTAGTGATGGAGACCAGGGAGGACAAAGCAAAACCCTCTGCAAGAACGCAAGTACCAAATGTGCTTGGTTCTGCAGTGGTGCCACGACTAGTGCTAGAAACCAATGCCAATGGCTGTGGCAAAGAGCTTCTATGCACCGCAAGAGATGCCTTGGCAATCTCTGTGGACTTCAGCTTGCTGAAGAGCTCATCACACGTCAATGAGTCATAGCCTGCGGACTCCTCAATGCTGGATATCTTTACTTCCCATATGCTACGATCAAGAGCATAGAGAAGCTTGATAGCCCTATCATGATCATTGTAAGCAAGCGTCCCGTTGGACCGCAAGTTACTCACTATCGCATCAAAGCGAGAAAACATGGCCTCTATAGATTCACCAGGTGCCTGCACAAACAGCTGATACTGTTGATTGTATGTGCTTTGGCGCCTGGCCTTGATCTGTGTAGAGCCCTCATGAAAAATAGTGAGAGTGGTCCAAATTTCCCTAGCTGTCCTAAGATGCTGCACCCTATCAAACTCACTCCGTCTCAAACCAATGAACAATATATTTCTAGCCTTGGAGTTGGCATTATACTGATCCTTCTCTGTTTGAGAGGTGCGAGTCTTAGGGATGGAGTATTGTGAGTCCACAATCTCCCAAATTGCATTTCCTTGGCTTAGCAAGTAAGCCTCCATGCGCACCTTCCAGTATGCAAAATCAGTTCCATCGAACAGAGAAATTTTACTAACTCTGTCCATGTCGCCAAGAGATCACAAAACCGGTTAAGGTCAACTGGTGATCTTAACCTTCTCTGATACCAATTGAAGGGCCGGAAACGGCGACCAGAGGGAGGGTGAATGGGAGCTTTTAAAATTTCAGGCTAAAACTAGCCTTCTATTTTAATTCAGTCTACTACGGAACAGACTTCGAACACAACCTTCGAAGGTCTGGTTCGGAGGTATTTTACAGCTCCGAAAATAGGCTTCGCAAGGAGCAAAAGTGCGAGGCCAAGAAGACTTCGCTCCACCCACAACCCTGAAAAAATAAACTCTACTAAGTTAGTGCAAGCTCCGCACACAGGGTGCTTCGAGCAAGCTTCGCACTTCACCCTTCGCAAGAGCGGACTACCCTCCGAGGACTTCGACCAAATACTTAGCGACAGCAACTGGTGCTGGGCTTCGTACTTCGAAGATCAAAACGCACACAACACAGACTTTGCTAAGGAAAGAAAGGCGGGCTTCGATCAGTGCTTTGCTAGTAATCAGCGAGGTCTAGCCTCCAGTTACACAGAGCGAACGCACACTGAAAAGCACACTTCGCACAAACACACTTCGCCCAAACAGGCTTCGATCAAAGCATGCAGCGAGGTGTGCAAACGAGCTCAAGCATAAAATGAACACAGACACAGGGCTTCGCTGCTTGAACAAGGAACACAATAAATGAACTCACAGGATGAATACAAAGTATGTGGTGGCTAGTACAGGAGCTCAACAATGAATGCTCAAAGTGTTAAATGTGACCTACCCAGCCCCCACTATTTATAGCCACTATTCACCCATGTGAATTGACTACTTTACCCCTAGGGTTTACATTGATTTTGTCTCATCATAACAGAGGGGTACAAAAGGTAGTCAACTTTATTTGGAGGCTTCTCTGTCAGCTTTTTAGAGGGGACAGCGTCAGCTTTTTGCAGAGCAGACACTGTCAGCCTTTACAGTCTTGGAATCTTCTAAAGCCCCCCTTCGCACGCGAGGGGTGCGGTAGCTTCGGTGAGAAGCCTTGAGCCTGACGGCCTTCGCTTCACCGAAGTCATCCTTCGATACAGTGACGGTTTTGAGCTGAAGCCGTCAAAGCCCTTGGGCCTTCGCACCAACACCTTCGGAGTGGACCACCACGGCTTCGCAGCTTCTCCCAGCTCGAACTCCGTCAGTCCGTGTACCGAAGCCATGCATGGCCGAAGTACCTCAAGTCATCCTCACTCCGGAGTTAGCCTCGCTCCGGAGCCCGCTTCACTCCGAAGCCCCACCTTTGGAGTACCACCCTTCGAAGTCCCTCCTTCGTCCAAGGCCTCCGCATGAAGCATTCCATGAGCACTTCGTCGCAGTGTCTCTCCCCGAGCACACTCCTCGACGAGCCTCACCCGGACCATGCCTTCGATGCACCTCGACTTCTGAGACCTTCGTCGGGTACCTTCGAGTGTCTCCCTCCGGAGCACACTTCAAAACCTTTGCCTCAACTAAGGACTTGATCCACCATACTCCGAAGTCACTCCTTCCGGAGTACCATTCGAAGTGCCTCGCCTCCGAGGACTTCGTCTCGGAGTACCTTCACCCGGAGCCACGCTCCGCACTTACCGAGACCTTCGGTACAAACCCAGTCATCGTGTACTGTCGGACCCCTCCGACAGGCACACTCCGCTGCAACAGCTGCAACAACCAAACCCACCGAACCCTTCGGTGAAACACCTTCCAAACACCTTCAGAGAACCAACCTCCGAACCCCTTCGAAACAGAGGGTAAATACTGTCAATCACTCATCACAAACTCCGAAACCAACCCTTGGTTTCTCACTTTTTTACATTCTTCTCTGTAGAACTTGTAGAACCAAGTTTTGATCCCCATAGCTACTCATCCATCTTGTTACTACTAGGGTCCTTTGGGTAATCCCAACCCCATAGATTTTATTAATGCTGAAACTTGCCGAATTGCTTTTAAATAATCTCCTATGCTCTCTTCCAACTGGAACTCTAGCTTCGAATCTTTCCCCCCTTTTCTCCCTGGCTGGCGTGACTAGTACCTTAGAGTATCAGCTAACTACTGTGCCTTTTGGGATGAGCTTTACACCGGGCATTGCATCGGCCTCTCCCTCTCTGAGCTATATCAGAACGAGCTGATGCTAGCTGCTTCCTACTATTTATGGTCTGATGCCTTGAATGCCTTTATTTTAGGTCATGGGCCGATGAGTCCTACCTTGCTTGATGTTTCCTTTTTAACTTGTCTTAACATTGACTCATCGGTCAACCCTTTGTCTTTTCATTCCAAACCAACCCACCATCTTAGCACCAAGTTTGCTAATAGATGGGGCCGATACATTGCGAGATATAACAAGAAAACCGTCCCCATAGACATTCGTCAACACATCGCTTTCCTCAAACTCTAGTCAGAGAAATTTGTTTTTTGCGTGTCGTCTCTTGTCCCAACCTTCAAATTTTTGTTCTTAGCTGAATAACTTGACGCCCACGTGCGGGTCCCTCTTGCTGATACCTTCTTGGAGCCACCTACCACCTTCTTCACCTCGTATCGGCCAAACTATTGGCTAGCAATCCCATCAGCCACCATAGTGGCCCATGGTGGTTCCTTCAACTTTGGCTTAATGTTTATACCGCCGATGTAGTTGGAGGGCCCCCTTTTGCTCAAATGTGTTTTCCTACCGATTTTCTAGAATTGGCTTATCCTATTTATCATCGCTGCTCTTCCTTGGGCGAAGTGACGGTATGTTTTTCTTCTTTTCCTTTGTCCCCTGCATACTTCAAAGGTTTTTACCTTGGATTCTCCAATTGGACAATCTAGTATCCCTTCGAGTTGTACTTAGAGTATGAATGGCCTCATCGGCTAATCTTGCCTGATGTGTTCCGAGACAAAGAATACCTCTGCATCTTCACAATCGTGATTTTCCTTTGCCTCTTGCCTATCAATTTCACCGGTGAGCATTCTTGGAAGGGCTCTTATGAGTTCTACGACCCATCGATCTTTTCTAGGAAATTAGGCTTCGGTCAACTCCCACCCTACTTATTCTTTATCGATCAAATCCAAACTTGTGGGGAAGTTAAGGATATTGTGGAGTGGGATTGCCTTCTCCATATGACGGATGGGATCCTTGCTGGTAATTTTGCTTCTTGGACAGCCTACCGGGCGACCTCTACCGTCTTCCGCCGATGGTGGAGCGGGCTGAAGGAGCATGTTTTCAAGGGAGGAGATCCAACTTCTTCCTAATGGCCCTCAACCAATCACCGGCCTCTATTGGGTTGGTTGTACTTGAGAAGACGAGAGACCTCACGTGCAAGAACTCAGAGAGTTGAGGCGTGGGGGCGGGTGTAGGGGCTTGCTGGCGAGGGGCAGGCTACATGTTCTGTTATTATAGACGATTCGGTTGGGCTTGTTGCTCGTGCATTTGTGCCTGTTGCTGCTACATTTGCACTAGTAGGGCAATGATCAGCAGATTCTGGTTGGCCATCATCTCTGCTAGAGTGGGATGATTGGTGGTTGGAAACCCTGATTGACGTTGACTCATTGCACCCCAGTTGGGCACAACACTCCCCGGCTGACTGTTGGCAGCTCCTTCCCCATTTTTGTTGGAATCCGAGTTCTGATTGCCAACCATTCTGAAGGTAATAATATCCCAAGTATATAAAAAAGACTTAGAAAATTTTTCCAAAATAATTCATGGATTCTTTTATTAAATGTGGTACCAAATAGTTCATTACATTAAAACTCTTATTTTTATCCCATCTATAGCACAAGTCGCTATAGATGGTACCACAATCATCAAAATAAAACAACCAATGAAAACTATCGTCTAATGCAATCTACTCGTTGCTAGAGGCAGTCTCAGTGTTCTCTGAACCACGAGTTTCCTAGGGGATGCTAGGCTCGACGAAGTTCTCAATCATTGTCTCCGAGACATTGACCGGTCCCAGAGCAGTGTCGCTAGAGTCCCACATGTGCTAGCGGCGGAGTAACCCTCTTAGGCTGAGGGGTAGGCTATCTGATGGGCTTCTTCCGCCTTGGAGCGAGGGGAAGCATCTCCACAATGCCCTTCTGCAGCTCGATGATCTTGTGGTGCAGCTCACCATTCTGGTGAATCAAGCTCTTTGTCACATGACGGAAGAACTCGATAGCATCATGGTGCTAGTCGGTGTCAAGCATGGCCTCGGTGTGAAGATCATCCATGGCCAAGAGAAGACGAGTGTGTCTGGCATGACCGGGTCATGGTCGGAGAGGAAGCCGATGTAGATGCTGTGGTGGGCTCCTGAAGTACGCATCGACACAAGACGGAAGGAAGAGTCCTGAAGACGATCATCGTAGATCATCCTCAGCTCCATGAGGGCCTGGAAAACAGTGCGCTGGCAAGCAACGTCGAAGGTCGGGCCTCCAAGAGCCGCCGTGAAGAAGGGGAGGTGCTCCCCGGAAGCATGGATTGTGATAAAGATGTCACACGGGCCCGTGAACTCCTCCATGTATACTCCGTGGAACTCAGGCTTGAAAGTGAACCCGAGGAAAGTCAACATCATCCGAAGCTCCCAGATGAATCCCTCACGATCCCGACAAAAGTGGTGGACGTGGTGGACCGACATCTACAAATAAGAACAAGTTTAAAGAGTAAGGGAAAGAAAAAACTATGAAGTAGATTTTTATGAAATAGATTTTGAAAAGCTAAGTGTTGGGCTGGTCCGTTTGGCTTCCTACAGTCAAGTCGGCTCTGATACCATATTGTAACACCCAGGATTTAACAATTCCAGACTTTATTGAATTTACAAAGAAAAACAATAAATACAAAATGTTCATCACATGACCACGTCTTACGACAAACAAAATATAACTCACATGCTATTTTATTACACTGAATTAATAATAAAAAGAAAAAATCTTGGCGATGAACATCTTGCTCGAAGACTCGCATCCTTGACTAGGACAGCTACTCGAGACCTACGTCTTCGTAGAACTAATCGTCTAAAAGTTTTAGTCAACAGGAATGAGTACAAAAGCACTCAATAAGCCACCGAGAATGCAATAATAATGTAGGGTAATAACAAAGGAACGTAATGGCTTCAAGTGCAGAAAAGTACATTTTTATGTTGAAGCATTTAATGTAGTAAAGTTTATTAGAACATTAAATCATGAAAAATGCAACATCTTCTAACTCGAGGAGTACAATCATCCCTCCTCGTTCAACAGTCAATACATGCCATTCCATCATGCAACACTCACAAATATAAACTAACTGTGGAATGTCACGCAACCCGCCCTTGACCATGGGCTCGACTTTTCGAAAATATTTTAAATTATGATTAAAATATTTAAATCATGAACAATGAAATAATAATACCAGGATTGCTTTGCATGGAAGTATCATGGAATGCCAGGTTTAAGCCGGTCAATTGTAGAACATCGGCTACCAATAAAACAGGGATATCGACCATTCAAACTGTCACCTTGGTGGTTCAAAGCAGAAATATACCCACATATCAAAGCCAAGGTGACAAGATTATACGATGCAAGGTTCATAAGACCATGCCGATATGTACAGTGGGTGTCAAACATTGTACCAGTATGGAAGAAAAGTGGGAAGCTCAAGATATGTGTTGACTTCAGAGATCCAAACAAAGTGGGAATACCCAATGCCGATCGTGGACCTATTTGTGGACACCGCATCAGGTAAAAAAATATCAGTTTCATGGACAGAAATGCAAGGTATAATCAGATCTTCATAGATGACGAGGACATCCACAAGATGGCCTTTCGATGCTTGGGAGCTATCGGATTGTATGAGTAGGTGGTGATGACGTTCGGTCTAAAGAATGCTGGGGCAACTTACCAGAGAGCCATGAACTATATTTTTCACGACTTAATCAACATGTTAGTGGAAATATACATTAATGACATCGTGGTAAAGTCAAGCAACATTAAAATGAATCCCAAAAAGTGTGCCGTCGGTGTGTCGGTGGGGAAGTTTATGGGTTTTATTGTACACGAAAGAGGAATTGAGATAATCCAATGAAGTATCGAAGCGATCAAAAATACTGAACCCCTACCGATAAAACCAAGTTGCAGTCATTAGTCGGTAAGATATATTTCCTCAGGAGATTTATAGCTGACCTCTCAAGAAAAATAGAGCCATTAACTCCATTGTTGAAACTAAAGCCTGACCAAGAGTTTAGATGGGGGACGGGCAACAGAAAGCTTTTGATGAGGTTAAGGAGTACCTGAGTTCACCACCGGTGTTAATGCCACCTTGGAAAGGGATTCCGTTCAGGCTATACTTATCGACCGATGACAAATTCATCGGGCGGTTGTAATTCAAGAGGTAGATAAAAGGGAGAGGGTAATTTTCTATCTCAGTAGAAGACTACTAGGCACTGACACCCGATACCCCGCAATAGAGAGGCTATACTTATGCCTATACTTCGCATGCACCAAGCTGAGACACTATCTTCTATCAACAGAGTGCACCGCGGAGTGTAGGCCGATGTCATTTAGTACAACTATCGACCCCAGTATTGAAAGGATGTAATGGGAAATGGGTCATCTCTTTAACCGAGTTTGATCTCAGATATGAATTGGCTAAGAATGTAAAAGGGAAAGCGATAGCCGATTTCATAGTTCATCACAGGGATGAATGAAACATATCAATGAACAAGATAAAATAGATTAAATTAAACGAACGACATTAGGACATGATAATGAATCATTCGTACTGAAGACCATCTAACGCAGGATAAATCAACGAATAATGGAATGTAAACATGAAAAGGAAATGATTATTACCGCATGAAAGCAGAACGAAGCAACTATGGCTTGTAGCCATGGCCGGCAGGCGAGGAGATGGGCTACCCAGAACAACAGGGTGGTTACTCCATTGAACCTGGCATATTGGGTTTTCAGCTCTTCCTCTTTTTCCCATGTGGCTTCCTCGACGAGGTGGTTACTCCATTGAACCTAGCAGAAGCGGACTACTCGGCTCCTGGTTACCCTTTCCTTGACTTCTAGGATCTGAACCGACTTCTCAATATAAGTCAAGTCTTCTTGGATATTGAGCTACTAAATGTCCGCTTGCTCGGTGGGCACTCGAAGACATTTCTTTAACTGAGATACGTGAGCACATCGTGCACTCCTGCCAAAGAGGGTGGTAAGTCCAACTGATATGCCACTTCTCCTTGCCGATGAAGGATCTGAAAGGGTCCAACATAGCGGGGAGCTAACTCTCCTCTCATGTTGAACCTCTGGGTACCACGGAGCGTAGTGACTCGAAGATAAACATAATCGCCTTCTTCAAAAGCCAAGTCTCTTCATTGGTTATCGGCATAACTCTTTTATCGGGACTGTGCTATCTTCAATCAATCTTTGATGACCTTAACCTTCTCTTCGGCTTCTCGCGGAATATTTTTCATGAATAACTAAGACTCACCAGTCTAATCCCAAAGTAGTGGCATTTTGCACTTACGTCCATATAATGCCTCAAAAGGTGACATCTGCAGGCTGATCTGATAGCTGTTGTTGTAGGAGAACTCTGCATAGGGTAAACTCTTATCCCACATTCCACCAAAATCTGTGGCATAGGGCCTAAGCATATCCTCCAATACTTGTGTAGGATTGAGAGTAGCGACCAGAGGAGGGGGCTGAATGGGCGCCTAAAAAATTCTTTCGAATCAATGACATTCTCCCAACACGCAACACTCCTCAAAAGACAACCATAGAAAATAAAGACAAATCACAAGCACTGAAAATCTTCAAGGAGAAATGCTCAGAAATTTGAACTGAACCAATGCCATGTACCTTCCCTTGACCATTGTTCCCGAATGTGATGTACTCCCTAGAGCTCAGGGAAGTGAGGCTGGAGAACGATCTGCGATGTCCCGTCATGTGGCGAGAGCATCCCGAATCCATGATCCATATGTCCTCCAGACCCCGATCCTGTGAAAATATGGTAATAAGGGGGAGAAAATGGTCCGACACTAGGTTTAGCAAAAGAGATAAACCAGTGTCAAGCCATCTGCTCAAAAGAAGGAAAGTAGAAAGAATCATAAGTGTATGGACCAAAGCACGGCTCAAAGTGCGGTCCTCTGTTCTGCCTAAAGTCACGGCCATGAGGTCCAAAGTCGTATCCAGAATGACCTGGAGCTCTGCCGAAGCGAAAACCACCCTCCGGAGCACGGGCACGAAAGTCGTCTCCTCTACCACCACCTACACGACGCGCCCTGGCCTCTAGCCTCTCTCCACATCAAGGGACTCTCTATCTACTACCCTGCTGGTAGAACTGCTCCTGCCCACCTAAAGCTCTCTTTGCTCTCCCAACCCGCTTCCTCTTGAAGAAAAAGTCTGCAAGATGTCCATCTGTCTGACAGAACTCACAATGATAGGTAGGCTTCTTGGGATGTGGTTGAGTCTTGGGTTTCTTGGGCTTGGTGATGTTGGGTGAATGCTCATTGGTGTGAGAGGGTCCGGGTAGAGAGTCAAGAGAAGTGTGGAGATGCTTGGGCTTTGGGATCTAGATAGGGTTCTTAGTGAGGAGACATGTTGAAGAGCATGGGCCTCATGGCTCTAGATGTGATGAGTTATTGTCAACGGAAGTCAAGAGTACATGAAGAAAAGAGAAGATCTGCTAAGTCTGGGCCGCATGTGACTCAGGTACACGGGCAGCGAGTGACTGTCGGGCAGATGGGCCGTGAAGTAGGGCTAGCCCAATCCGAGTACATGGGCTAGGAGCAGCAGAGGATCCACTGGTCTGTTGACCGGGATTGACTCAGGTAACCGAGCGGCGAGCGATTGCTAGGCTGAGGGAGCTGTGGAATCGGGCCGGCCCAATCCGGGTACCCGGTGCGAAGACGGTGTACGCTTTGTCAGTTTCGACGCAAAATTGATGACCGCTGATCTCGGATCTGACCATTCTGAGGTGAAGCCATAGCTGCTACAAAAGCTCCACATTAGGACAAGTCATTTGTATTTAGGTTTTTACTATTTTGCCTTTAGGCCCACAGTCTGTCAGTCGAGTCTGTAAAAAATCCTTAGAGCATTTTGGTCTTTTCCATTTTATTTCAGCGTCTGTAAAAACCCTAAGGGCCTTTTGGTATTTTTCCTAGTCTATTGGGCTGCCTATAAATAGGGCCCCAATCCCTAGGGTTAGGGTTAACTCACTTTAATCTAAATATCAGAGTTCATCCCACGTCTCTCTCCTGGTTTGTGCGCCGCCAGAGTTGTCTGGATGTTCTTCGCTGCAAAATCGATAGATGCTGATTCTGGTATACCTACTTCACCGATCTAGGTCAGTTTTTATTGATCGATTGCTTTCTTCACGTTTTTCTCGGTAGCTCCATCAATTTTTAGTAGGAATATTTTCTATGCGTCGTGATTTCTGAAGTCTACACTAACTGAATCATGTTGCTACTCTGCGTTTGTATGAAGCTATGAAGTATATCATTGTTTTTAAAAGTGCTCAGCAATCCGTTGAAACGTGTGCACGACTTAAATTTGTTGCTGCCACTTGTGTGTGTTGTCTTGTCTTGGTCAGAGGCTATGTGAGAACTAGGTTGTAGCGCCAGTATTTTTCTCTTGCTTTTGGCAGCATAACTGTGCTAGTTCCTATTCTGTTCGAGCTCGGCGGCGCAGTCTGTACGGTGCTTGCTGCAGACGGAGATTGTGAGGACAAAGTGCACAGAAAACTCAAGAAATCGGCAGACTTCACAGCAACTTCAGTGAGGCTTCGCACAACCGAAAGGTGTGTCACCATCCGATGCGTGGGACTTCGCAGATTGAATGCACGAACGTCACAAAACCGAAGCAGGCTTTGGTGTTTTTGTGAGCTCCGAAGGGTGACGAAGCCGAAGCATGCTTCGGTGTCTAGGTGGGCTCCAAAGGGTGAAGTCTGACTCTGCTGAAGAACACGCTTCAGAAACAAGTTGCAGGCTTCGCTTATCATCTTCGAACAACCTATGATAGACTTTGAACCAGAGACAATTTTTGAACAGTGTTATTTCTCCTCGTTTTGTGTGCACGTGAACTAATTACATGTGAAAATTATGTTGATGATACGTGAAATGCTTATGTCTTGATTGCACTGTTGATCTTCCTTTAAGCACTATGTCGGTGTCTTTTCAACAAGGACACCAGTCATTTTTAGGCTAGATTAATTTTTGGATCTGTGAACTGTTTTCTGTTTCTGCTGGTACTTTGTTGAGGTGCGTTGGGTGTTGGGAGAAGGCCATTGATTCGCAAGAATTTTTAGGCGCCCATTCATCCCCCCTCTGGTCGCTACTTTTGGTCCTACACTTGGGTGGATCTTTAGGTTGTTCTTGGAACACTCCATCCTTGGGCTGACAGGCCTGAAAAGACTCAGTGGAGTGAGTCTTGGTATATCTCTACTCTGGAGTCATCTTACTCCACTCCACTGCACGACTCAGGGCACTCTCAAAGACAACCTTGGTGTAGGTGTAACCTACTCCATACCCATCATGTCGAGTTGTGGCTCTCTAGCACTCACCCAACTCAGGATCTGACGGAGGTAAGAGTTCTCATTTTGAGCATCAGCTAGCTCCTCTCTCTAGGAAGATAACACCTCTAACTAAGACAAGCAGATCTCACACTCTCCATAGCTTGAACAGACTTCTCAGCTTTTAGCTTGATTAGTTCCAACCTTAGAGACAAGTAGTTCTCACAGACAGTGGGTGGAACTGACAATGTCTCAAGCTCAAGCTTAGTCTGCTCTAGCTCAGCTCTAACTCTCTCTAACTCACCCAACTGCTCATCTCCTTTTGCTCTCAACTTAGCTAGATCAGATAAGTGGGATGGACAGTCTCTATAGCACACGACAACAGTGGCATGAGCATCTTTCAGCTCCAGCTGAGCGCTTTCAAGCTTAGTGGCCAAAGCGTCTCTCTCATCTACCCTCTCTATGTACCTGGACTACAGAGTCGACAGGTCACACAATAGCACCTCGCAGTTAGGGCACTCACTGCTCTCACCCAATCAAGGGAAAGAAGATAGACCCTCAATCTTGCCATTGGCCACGACAAGCTCACTCTCAAGCTTATATATCCTCTTCTTAGCCCCTCTAAGCAGTTTCTCCCGATATTTTAACTCTTGGTGGTTCTCTTCAAGTAATTCAACGACTTCTTGTTCATAGGTAGATACCTTCTCATCGTTGTCGTCATCGGAGTTGTCGGGGGAGCCCTTATCTTCCTTATCCCTAAGAGCCATTGAGCAGACGCTCTTGCAGGATCTTTGGCTGTGGTGCGAGTGGCTCTTCGGCTTGTCCCCAAAAGCCATGAAGCAGAGGCCCGCCGGATCATCCTTGTCCTTCCCCTTCTTGATCACGATCTCCTCATCACTTGAGCTTTATGAAGAGGAAGAAGATGAAGATCTCCATAACAAAGAGCTTCAACAAACTTGTTATCTTTTTAATTTTTAGCCTTTTCTTTTCCTTTTTCATTTTTTCCAGGAGTTATTTGCATGTCAACCTTATGCTAACCGACCAAGTCAAGCCTAGGTCAGAACAAGACCATCAGAAGCTTAAGACATTGGTCTTGGCATACATTACAATGTCCTAGTTCATACCAAAGTGCTATGGTAAGCAGTCCAGAACAATACAATGCGACACAACAAACCCACCTGGATCTTTTCAATTAAGCATAAAAGGCATGGATTTTTTATTTTTCTGTTTTTTATTATTTTATAACATATTTTTCATGTTAAAGCATATAGATGTCCAAGTTGCATATTTGCATCTAAGTAAGGAACTAGCTACTAGGCATGTAAAAGATAGCGAAAGCATTCAACCTACACATGCTAGTTACCAGAAGCAATGGTGACCATTTTTCAATTTTAAAGCATAAAAACCATGCATATGATAGATATCATATATAACATGTGAACTGAAGCAAAGCATGATCATCGACAAGTATTCAAAAGCATATACTAGCTAGAATAAATAAAGCAATTTAATCATATAACAGAAGCGAACTCAAAGTGTGATATGTGAATATGCATGATATGAACTCACATGAAAAGACTCAATAAAAAGTAAAGAAGAAAGAAAGAAAAACTCAAAATATGCTAAAAAGGACACACAACTCCCAAATCCCCTCGCAAATGCTCAAATGTACACTGATCTAGGGGTTTGGTGAGAATGTCAACCAACTGATGATGGGTATCAACATGAACAAGGTCAATGACACCTTTCTCATATTGATCCCTCAGAAAGTGAAAGCGCACATCGATGTGTTTGGTTTCTGAATGAAGACATGGGGTTTTCCCTACACTAATCGCGCTGGTGCTATCACAAAACAAAGCACTCTAGCAAGGAAAGACAACTTGAAATCATTCAAAGTGGAAATCAACCAAACCAACTGTGAGAAGCAACTACATACTCAGCCTCTGTGGTATAAAGCACAACTCCAGATTGTTTTTGAGAAGACCAAGAAACAAGTGAAGAACCGAGAAACTGGCAAGTACCAAAAGTCAACTTGCGATCTAGCCGACACCCACCAAAATCAGCATCGGAAAAGCTAGATAACACAAGAGATGATGATGCTGAATAGTAAAGACCAAGATAAGGTGCATAGGTAAGATACCTGAAATTGCGCTTGACCTGCAGATGAGATGCGCGTGGTGAAGACTGGAAGTGCACGCACAGTCCCACGGCAAATTAAATGTCTGTTCTCGTCGCAGTCAGGTACAGGAGCGATCCGATCATCCCTCGATACTCTCTCTCATTGACCTTGATGTCGTTCTCATCCTTGTCCAGGCCCCTAGATGTACCCATGGGGGTCATCTGAGGCTTCAGCTCTCCACCGAAGTCGAACTTCTTTAGCATGTCGCGCGTGTACTTGCTCTGGTGGATGAAGATGTCGTCCTTGGTCTCCTTGATCTGGAGCCCTAAGTAGTAGTTGAGCTCACCGATGAGGCTCATCTCGAACTCACTATGCATCTACTCAGAACACTTGGACACAAGCTCATTAGTAGAACCACCCAAAATAATGTCGTCAATGTAAATCTAAGCAATCAAGAAATCAGTGCCAACATGGAGCAAGAAAAGAGTTTTGTCCACATAACCCATCACAAAGCCACTCCCCAACAAAAACTACTTTAAACGATCATACCAAGCCCTAGGGGCTTTCTTCAGACCATATAAAGCTTTCTGCAACTTGAAAGCATGTCGAGGAAACTTAGGGTTTTCAAAACCGGGGTGCTGCCTAACATAGACCTCCTCCTCTATGTACCCGTTTAGAAAAGCACTCTTGACATCCATTTTGAAAAGGTTAAATCCTTTAGAAGCAGCGAATGCAAAAAGTATGCGAACAGACTCAAGATGGGCAACAGGGGCAAAAGTATCCTCAAAATCAATACCCTCTTACTAGCAAAAACCTTGGGCAACTAATCGAGCTTTGTTGTGCACCACAACCTCATCTTCACCTTTCTTGTTCTTAAACACTCACTTGGTGCCTATGGGGTTGCATCTAGGTGGCAGCTCAACTAGTGTCCAAACCCGATTGCGAACAAAGTTTTCAAGTTCTTCTTGCATGGCGTTTATCCAATTTGCATAAGATAAAGCGTGAGAAACATCTCTAGGCTGAAAGGTGGCAACAAAAGCAGACTCAGCAAAAACAACGAGTGAACCAGCTTGAGAACGCAAGGATCTCATAGTGAGATCACCGATGATGAGATCTGAGGGGTGATCACGCTGAATTGCTCAAGATCCTAGGTGATCAGATGTCACCTCACCGGAGTTAGCAGCTGGCACATCTAGACTCAACAGAGGAGGCTCGATCGAAGTGGAAGTAGTGATCAGAGGTCCGCCCTCATCTTCAGTCGAAGTCTTAGAAGGTGTGGGGTCTACAGGCTGTGTAGAAAGCCCACCCTCATCAATAGCAGGAGTCTCATCATCTTCCTCGAAGACGGACTCTCCAAGCTCATCATCATCAGAAAGCTCAAAAGAAGGAGTAAGCGAAGGCATGGACTCATCAAAAGAAATCTCACACGTCTCTATAAGCTGCTAGGAGTCGAGGTTCCAAACACGGAAGCCTCAAGAATGCAAAGCATAACCAAGAAAAACTCCATCCCAGCAACGAGACTCAAACTTGTCCAAATGCCCTCCCTTCTTGAGCACAAAGCACATGCAGCCAAATGCTCACAAGTGACTCACCTTGGGCTATCTTCCAAACCACAACTCATATGAAGTCTTACCTAAGTAAGCTCTAAGAAAAATGCGGTTGCCCAGATAGCAAGCCGTGTTCATGGCTTTAGCCCAAAAGCTCCTAGGAGTCCTATGCTCATCGAGCATCATCCTGGCCATCTTGACCAGCGTGCAGTTCTTTTGTTCCACAATGTTGTTCTATGGGGGAGTGTAAGGAGCAGAAAACTGGTGCTCAAGACCCTAATCACTACAAAAGCTAACGAACTGAGTATTCTTGAACTCAGAGCCGTTGTTAGAGCAAATTGCTCACATCCGACCATTGTTCTCATTCTTTAGCTTCAAGATCAGATCATGAACAAACTGAAAAGCCTCATCCATCTTAAGCTTGGGCAATCCTCGGATAAGGTCCATAGAACTCAATCTGACTAGCAGATCAAAGCTCAAATGACCTAACCTCCTATGCCACCTCCAGAGCTCAGAAGAGGATCCAACGATCAAACAGCGAGAAGGGCCAAAAGAACTAGAGAAATCAATTCGAAAATCCTTACCGAAGGGTAAGATATGGCAAACCAAAGATCCTCTAGAATCAACAAATGAAGACATGCCCTTCTTAAAACGAACCTCTAAGCCCTCCTCAAGAAGTTGCGAAACATAAACCAAATTGAAACCCAAATTTCCAACCAAAGCAACATTCTTCAAGGAGAAATGCTCAGAAATTCGAACTAAACCAATGTCATGTACCTTCCCTTGACCATTGTTCCCAAATGTGATGTACTCCTTGGAGCTTAGGGAAGTGAGGCTGGAGAACGATCTGTGATGTCCCGTCATGTGGTGAGAGCATCCCGAATCCATGATCCATATGTCCTCCAGACCCCGATCCTGCAAAAATATGGTCATAAGGGGGAGCAAATGGTCCGACACCAGGTTTAGCAAAAGAGATAAACTAGTGTCGAGCCATCTGCTCAAAAGAAGGAAAGCAGAAAGAATCATAAGTGTCTGGACCAAAGTGCGGCTCAAAGTGCGGTCCTCTATTCTGCCTAAAGTCAGGGCCACAAGGTCCAAAGTCATATCCAAAACGACATGGAGCTCTGCCAGAGAAAAAACCACCCTCCAGAGCACGGGCACGAAAGTCGTATCCTCTACCACCACCTACACGATGTGCCCTGGCCTCTAGCCTCTCTCCACGTCAAGGGACTCTTTATCTACCACCCTGCTGGTAGAACTGCTCCTGCCCACCTAGAGCTCTCTCTGCTCTCTCGACCCGCTTCCTCCTGCAGAAAAAGTCTGCAAGATGCCCATCTCTCTGACAAAACTCACAATGATAGGTAGGCTTCTTGGGATGTGGTTGAGGCTTGGGTTTCTTGGGTTGGTGGTGTTGGGTGAATGCTCTTTGGTGTGAGAGGGTCCAGGTAGAGAGTCAAGAGAAGTGTGGATATGCTTGGGCTTTGGGATCCAGATAGGGTTCTTGGGTGGAGCTTTAGGTTGTTCTTGGAACACTCCATCCTTGGGCTGGCAGGCCTAAAAAGACTCAGTGGAGTGAGTCTTGGGATATCTCTGCTCTGGAGTCATCTTACTCGACTCCAATGCATGACTCAGGGCACTCTCAAAGTCAGCCTTGGTGTAGGTGTAACCTACTCCATACCCATCCTGCCTCTTGAACTGCTGGATCATCATGCCGAGCTGTGGCTCTTTGGAACTCACCCAACTCAGGATCTGACGGAGGTAAGAGTTCTCATTCTGAGCATCAGCTAGCTCCGAACTGGGGGCTCCGAGCCGGACCCCCCGATCTGAGGGCTCCGAAGCTACAGGCTCTGAAAGGCACCTTGGGACCTGAAAACAACACTTAGAGAGAAAACAGGCTCCGACAGTGCTGGGCTCTGGGCCGAAGGCTGTCGGAGGCTGACGTCATTTGGCCCCTGTTCAAGGGAAATATATTCCCCCAACAGTAGCCCCTCGCGTGTAGGCCTTCGGGACGAAGGGGTGTGCGCGCCCTTAGGACAAATGACCTGCAAAATACAACCTCGGATAAAACATGCCTTCGAGACTTGGACCGCAGGTGACCGCGAAAACTGCAGGAAATAAATGCCTGCGCGAGCTTGTTAGAGAGACCTCGGGAGCCCAAACGGCTCCGCAACGGTTAGAAAGTTACCGTTACCCTGCGCTGGGCCGCTTCGCCTTCGCTGGAGGCCCACCTGGCGGTGGGTTCGGCCCACGACGGTTGGAATTCTTACCGCGCCTATAAATAGGGGCTTACCGCATGCGGCTTCGGCACATTCTCATTTGCTTCCTTCTCGTTGCCTTGCAACCTTCACTCTCTTCTTCTTCTTGGCTTCGCTAGCTTCCGACCTTCGCTAATTTTAGCCCCTCGCGGCGAAGTCCCACCAACATGCCGAAGAAGGCAATGGCGAAGCCTCTGGCCTTGGGCTCGAGCTCGGGCTCCGCCCAGGTGCAGGCAGCGGTGGCTGCGGCAGCGAAGACTGCGCCTAAGCGGCTGGGGCCGAGGGACCTTCGGACGCCCTCCGACAAGTTTGAGCAGACCTTGGAGATGAGGGCCTCGATCTCCACAGAGGAGTCGGTCCGGAGGGCCTGCGAAGGGAGGATCGCGGAGAAGATCCAGCTTCGGGTCCCGGAGAAGACGGAGGTCGAGCCGAGGCCTCGTGCTGACGAGGTGGTGGTGTTCGAGGCCTTCTTCGAAGCTGGCCTCGGACTGCCTGCAGTGGGGATGCTGAGCGAAGTCCTCAAGGCTTACAACCTCGAGCTCCCTCAGCTTTCGCCCAACGCAGTAGCGAGGTTAGCTGTCTTCGAGTGGGCCATGAGGGCAGAGGGCTGCGAGGGCCGCGCGGATGTCTTCGTCGCCCTCCATGACGCCAACTGCCAACCGAAGCCGAGGGAGGGGACAGACCGCATCAAGAGGGCGCTGGCCTTCGGCAGCGCCAACTTCCAGCTCCGAAAGGAGTACCAAGACGCCTTCCCGGTGAGGGCCGTAAACAACAAGTGGTACTCGAGGTGGGATCAAGAGTGGTTCTACGCCTCCGTCGGCGCGAACTCCCCCCTTCGGAGTACCAACGCCCACATCTTGTACCGGCGCGAAGGGGTGGTGAAGACCAGCGAAGACATCCTTCGCTCGAGGATCTTGCTGCTCCGGAGAGTGGCGGCGAAGATGAGTATGAGGGATCTTGTGGAGGAGTTCATCACCCTCCGGCTCAGCCCCCTCGCGCGCTCCTGCCCAGAAGGGCTCTTCCAGGCTTCGGGTCGAGGGGAACTTAGTGAGTTGGCCTTCGACCGCTTTTGTAAGGCTTCGCAATCTCTTCACCTTTTATGCTTTGTAGATCTTCACTTCTGACTTAGATCTTCCATGAAGCCGACCTTGAAATGAGGACCCCAGAGGAGGCCATCGTGGCGGCGGATCGAGTCGTCGGGACTCCGACCCCCGAGGAGCAGACCCAGCGCATCGCACTGGTGGGGTCCTGGGAGCACTGGAACAGAGTATGGACCGCGCTCGACCTCGGAGGGCTCCCTGCTCTGCCGGACTTCGCCCACTTGACTACCTCGTCGGTCGGAGCCAAGAGGAAGAGGGGGGATGAGGACGAAGCGGATGCCCCGGGGCCTCAGCTGGAGGTCTCCGCGGCCGAAGTCTCTAGCCCGGGGGAGGTTGTGGCGGAGCCCGCAACTATTCCGGCCTCCAAGAAGGCGGCGAAGCCCCTGGCGGCGAAGCCTTCGGCGGCAGAGGCCGACGCGCATACTCCGGCCGCCAAGGAAGCCACGGATGCCCCGGTGGAACCAACTTCGGGCGCGAAGGTGGATGCGCGAGCTTCGCAACGAAGGAGCTGGAGGGCACACTTAGCCCCGTCTTCCTTCCAAGAAATCTCCGACGATGGTAAACCCCTTTTTGCATGCTTCGCTTTAATATGCGGATCTTGACTTGGCTCCCGGCAGAGGATGAATATGACGCGAGGCCCACCGTGGCGAAGCCGGTAGGCGAAGCCGGATCGAGGCCCGCCGATGCGAAGCCCACGGAAGCTTCGAGCAGCAGCGGCAGCGGCAGTGATTCGGAGTCCGAGAGTACTTCGTTCGATGACGAAGGCAGCGGAGGCCGCGAGGTCCTTCGAGGCGAGGAAGATGTCGACGTGGTGGGCTTGAGCCCCGCCTTGCCGAAGCCCGCGCAGGCGACCGTGGCAGTGGTTCACCCATTCAAGCCGAGGGAGGGCGTGATGGCGGCGGCAATCCACGGTTTCCGCGAAGCTTGTGCTTCGGCGGAGGCAGGGGACTTGGTGGCCCAACTTAGCTACCTAGACCCCACGGATCTCTTCATCAGATCAAACGAAGTCCTCATGCGGGTGAGCGAAGCCCCTTGCAGCCTCGAACTATACTTTAGCCCTTGGTTAATACTTATGATTTCTTGAATTTCTGTAGGCCTTCACACTGAATGCAGCAGCTTCGACTGCTGCCGACAGGCGGATGGAGCGCCTCGCATAGGAGAAGGAGGCCCTTCGCCGCGAGGTCTCGGAGGAAGCCGAGAAACAGAGGCGGGCCGAGGCTTCGGCTGCTGAGGCGAAGGATGAGGCCGACAAGGCTAAGGAAGCCTTGGCCTCGGAGATGGCTGAGCTCCGCGCGGAGCTCCAGGCTTCGAAGGATGCCGAAGCTCGGCAGGCGAAGGAGAATGCTTCGCTCCGTCAATGGGCCCGGGGTCTTGAAGACTTCGTCATGGCCAATCTTGGCGAAGCTACCCAGAGCCTGACCGAGGTCCTTGAGAAAATAGGGACCGAGTGCCGGGCTCTGGACTTTGGCGATCAGGACCCGATTGGGGACCGCGTCGACTTCTTGAGGACTGCGGCTTCGATAGCGGAGGAAGCGCTGACGGGCTTCGCCCTTATGGTCGGTCGAGTCGCGGGCCAAGGGGTATTGCAGATGCTCCATGACGCGGGGTGTGACCACCTTCGGGCGGCAACCTCCGTGACCCCAGTGGCCTTCGGGGGTCCGCACTTGGTGACGCCTCCGGCTGAAGTTCGCGGAGCCTAGCGGCGGCTGCAGGAACCCTGGAAGGAGCAAGGCTGTGAAGCAGTCCTCAACCTCCAGAAGGCCCTTCTACACTACCGATCCAAAGCGCCTGCTGCGCCTGATCAGCCTTCGACTTCGACACCTCCGCCTCTGAAGGTGTAGATCTCCTTAGGCCTTTTGTAATACTTAGCTGCAGGCTTGTAAAAACTCTATCAGCTTATTAATATGAGTGCGGGGGTTTTTTGTACCTGCCCAGGCTCAGCCTCCGAGCGTAGACCTCGAAGTCCTCGAGGACTCCGAAGAGCTTCAACAGCTGTGGGCGATCCTCGAAGTAGCTAGGTCCGAAGGCCCCCCTCGGTTTAAGCTTCCGAGGGGGCCTAGCGGCGAAGCCATCCCCGAAGTAGCTCAGGATTTACTAGCCGCTGTGAAGACGGAGTCCCTTCAGAGCCCTTTGTTTTTGCCTTCACGAACGGCCTTAGCGGGCGACGAAGCACTAGACTTTTTTGCCTTCGATACAGCACCGCCTGCTTCGCTAACTTGGAGCGACCTGCAAGGTGGAAGACGAAGCCTGCGGGCTTCGGAGCTTGGACGGGCCGATCGAGGGAGAGCGGGCTCCGACGAGGCAACGTCCAGCCGAGGGGGCCCTGGCCAAAAAAAAGGCAAGCGAGGGTTGGGGCCTCGCACTCGATTTTTCTTAGGCTTAGATACAGACTATACGTAGTTTGTTTTCGAAGTATATTTTTAACATACTTCTCGATTGTCATACAATGAATGGAGTTTATTATATTCGCATACTTCGTCTATATGCTTCGCATTGTTTGGCTTCGAACGTTTTAGCTTGTCACGCTCGTACTGCGTATTACATTCGCACACCTTGCATACATGCTTCCCCCTTTTGCTCGTGGCAGCTAGGGACTTAGCCGTTGCTGATGCGGGCAAAAAATAAAGGATGTGAAGGGTGCGCTTTTCGGTGGCTTCAACGTATGGGGTCTTATTTGAGCAAAGGCCCATTCTGGGCTTCGAGCGTTTTAGTTTGGTGCGAAGCAGGGCTTCGGCTGCTCGGAATTTCGTGAGCGAAGTCCTCCTTTGGGCTTCGGACGCGCTAACTCGGTGCGAAGCAAGGCTTCAGCATAACCAAATTTAGCGAAGCATGCTTCGGCATGCTAGGATTTGGATGCTGTGCGTGAGCGAGGCTATGAAACGCACTTAGATTCTAGTGAAGTATGACTTCGAGATGCTTAGGCGTACATTAGATTTTGACACGCGAAGCAAGGCTTCGGAGCGTGTTTGGATAACGAAGCAAGGCTTCTAAGCTTGATTCTGTAATGAAAATGGATGCTTGGTGTGGATTCACCGAACCTGTGATAATGTGAGCCACCTTCGGCTCTGAGCCACCTTCGACTCTGGGTCACCTATGACCCTAGGCCACCTTCGACCCTGGGATGCTTCGGGTACGGAGCCCGGAATCCCTGGGATGCTTCGGGTACGGAACCCGGAATCCCTGGACGCATTGGGCCATGGCCCGGAGTCCCTATTACTGCTACGGGCCCGGAGGCGCTGTGTAGCCTTCGGAGGGGTGCTCCGGATTTGCTACGGGCCCGGAGGCGCTGTGTAGCCTTCGAAGGGGTGCTCCAGATTTGCTACGGGCCCGGAGGCGCTGTGTAGCCTTCGGAGGGGTGCTCCAGATTTGCTACGGGCCCGGAGGCGCTGTGTAGCCTTCGGAGGGGTGCTCCGGATTTGCTACAGGCCCGGAGGCGCTGTGTAGCCTTCGGAGGAGTGCTCCGGATTTGCTACGGGCCCGGAGGCGCTGTGCAGCCTTCGGAGGGGTGCTCCGGATTTGCTATAGGCCCGGAGGCGCTGTGCAGCCTTCGGAGGGGTGCTCCGGATTTGTAAAGTGAAGCAAGGCTTCGGATTTTAAATAAGGCGAAGCAAAGCTTCATGTTTTCGATAAGGCGAAGCTTGGCTTCGGTTTCTCAATATGATGGAGCAACAATTTGCATTTAAAGCCAAAGCCCTGCTTCGGTTTTAAAGCGAAGCAGGGCTTCGAATTTCAAGGCGAAGCAGGGCTTCGAATATATATCAAAGTGATTGCGAAATTGTACAACGAAGTGGTGCTTCAGATAGTGGTCATACCTCGTAAAGTGGACGAAGGTTGGCCTCGTAGCCCCTAGGGCTTCGAAGACCTTCGACGCATGAATCGGAGCCCCTTCCTGGAGGGTGGGCTCTAGTGCGCGAAGGCTAAGGGAAGCGAAGAGGGCCTTCGAGCTGCACTCGAAGCCCCTTGCCGAAGGGTGCGCGAAGTAAGAAAGCTTCGAAGCTCCCCCCTCAAGCGTACTTCGAGTTGCAGACAGTGGCAGAGAACTTAGCTTCTTGGACTAAGATCCCCACGGACGGCGCCCACTGTTGGGACAATTGCGTTAGTTCCAGCAGGTTTTTGTGTGGTGGAGTGTGATGTGGAGAATGAGCCTCGAAGGGCTCTAACAGAGGGAGAAAAAGGTTTATACTGGTTCTGGCCTCTCCGGGGAGATAATAACCCTACGTCCAGTTGTGGTGGATTTAGCATGGTATGCCCTAGTATGGAGTAATAATTCCAGGGTCTCTTGGCCCCCTGGAGCGTGTCCCCTGGTTACAAGGGCTTGGCCCTGCTTTTATAGGCGCACAGGCCAAAGGAAAAGACTGGGATGCCCCCTATGAGCCCTAGGCTTACAGGGGCAGAGAGGGGGAAAAGGACTAGCTACGGTACAAAGGTACTTTGCAGCTTTACAGTTTTACAGGCGTGTCAGACTGCGCCAGGCTTTGACCAGCTAAACGACATACCAGGGGCGGCGGGGCCCCTGGTATGGCCTACACTTAGATATTTCCTGAGCTCGAAGTAGGGGCCGGAGCCTTTCTGCAGAGGCTGCGAAGAGGGCTCCGAGGTGCACCCCGTAGGGGGCTTCAAAGCATGCCCCGAGCAAGGCTCCGAACAAGCCTCCGAACTGGAAGGCCTCCGAACCGGGGCCTCGTACTGGGCTCCCGGAGGGCGGCCTCTGGCATCCTGCGCCCGGAGGGTGGCCTCCGGCGTCCTTTGCCCGGAGGGTGGCCTCCGGCGCCCTGCGCCCGGAGGGTGGCCTCCGGCGCCCTGCGCTCGGAGGGTGGCCTCCGGCATCCTTGCCCAGAGGGTGGGCCCGAACTAGGGTATAGGACCGAAAGTAGCGACCAGAGAGGGGTGAATGGGCGCCTTAAAAAATTCTTTCGAATCAATGGCCTGCTCCCAATACCCAATGCACCTCAACAGACTACGCAGCAGAAAATAAACAGAAGGCCTAAGTCTAAAGGTTTCTAACCTAGAAGCAACTGATGATAAACAGTGTAAAACTAAGGTAGTGCAACTAGGCAGATAAACATGGTGAATCAAGCCTAAACTTCTCAATGAAATGATCTAAGTATGTGTAAGATGAAAAGAGAAGTTACTGTCCAAATTTGTCTCATGTTCGGAACTTGGCGAAGCCCCCTTCGCACGTCGAGGTCTGCTTCAGAGGTTGGTGACGGAGTCTGTCCGAGATGCCGAAGGTGGCCCGGTCTAACCTAGTTCGAAGTGGCAAGTTGCGAAGTGTACTTCGGAGCGAAGTATGACAAAGCCGGAGCCTGGTTCGAAGTATGTACTTCGAAGTCAAGGCTTCGAACACAGCTTCGAACCAAGAGCTTCGGAGCAAGGTGACTGAGTCGAAGCCAGCTTCGAAGTATGCATATCGAAAACAAAACTTCGAACACAGCTTTGAACAGATAAACTTCGAAACTAACCTTCGAGCAGAAAGCTTCAAACACAACTCACAAAAGGACAACCTTCGAACAAAGAAGCGAAGTCTGTCACACGACAGAAAACCAGGTTCGAAGCCTACACTCTATCTTTGAACAGAGAAAGCTTCGGAGAGAGAACCGAAGGCTGACACGCCACAAAGAAATCCAAGCGAAGTCTATCAGAAAGGACAAGCTTCGAACCCAACTTCGAAGCCTAACAAAGTGTGCACTTCAAACAGATAGATTTGGAGTATGCTTGTTCGAAGTATGCGATGCTGTCCATTCAGAAAGAACTTCGAAGCTAGCAACTCAGACACAAGAGCCAAAGTTCGCAGTTTGAACGAAAGCTTTGAAAATGTTAGATCGAAGCCTACCTCACGGAGCTGAGGGGCTTCGAACAGAGAAAGATGACTTCGCAGAAACAGTCAAAAAGGCATTTACTCCAATCTGCTTCGATCAAAAAGGCAGTACAGTAGAAGGTAAAAAGCTGGCAGCAAGTACTGTAGCTACAGTAGCAGTACTACTTGCAACAGCAAGAACTAGTACTACTTCTCACGAAGAACACACGCAAGATATGGACATTCCCAGGAATAAAATCAACACAGCTCACCCAACCGAAGCTTCTTGAAACAATGGAATAAATGCACACGCTTCAGCAAAGAACAAGGAATTCAATCTCACAGGAGTAAAATAAATGCACAGTAACCAGGGAAGAACAAGTCCCTGGCGGCGCACACAGGAGAGAGAGGAAACGTGAGAGGCAAAATGACCCAATGAATGATGCAAAAGTGATTTCTAGAAGGGTAGTCCAAACCCTAGGGATTGGGGTCCTATTTATAGGCAGCCCAACACTAGGAATATTCTACCAGCCCCTTAGGGTTTTTTACAGACTCAAAATAAAGGAAAATACTCTACTGCCCTTAGGTATTTTTACAAACACGACTGACTGACTGTGGGCCTAGAGTTACAGATGACATATCCGGAAGCTAAGTTTTTGTAGCAACTACGGCTTTTCTTCTGGACAGTCGGATACAGAATCAACGGTTGTCAGTTTTACGCCGAAACTGACAAAGCCTCCACCAGCTTTGCACCAGGTACCCGGATTGGGCTGGCCCGACTCCGCAGCTCTCTCAGCCCGGCAATCGCTCACCGCCCGTGTACCTGAGTCAGTCCTGGTCAACAGCCCAGTGGGTCTTCTACTGCTTCTGGCCCATGTACCCGGATTGGGCCAGCCCGACAGTCGCTCGCTACCCGTGTACCTGAGTCACACGCGGCCCATGAAACAGCAGATCTCTTCTCTTCTTCAGTCCTCATTGACTATCGTTGACAATGACTCATCACTTCTGGAGCCATGAGGCCCACGCTATTTAGCATGGCTCCTCAATCTCCCCCTTGATGAGTGCATTGTCAACACTCCTCTTTTCACGGCTCTTCAGCACCTGTGAACAAATGTGGAAACACGAAAAACAAAACACAAGAAAACAAAGAAGAAGAAAAAGTAAGGTAAAAGTTTAACCCTAATGACCAAAAGCCAAACAGAAGCAAGAGACGGTCATTATGGTTAACCAAGACGTAAAAGCTCAAAATGAGTGTGATTTCAGAATAACAAGGATATCAACAGAGTAAAAACTCCCCCTTAAACTCTGATCCCAAATTTCCTCCCCCTTGTTGACAAGTGAACTCATCAAGCACTCAAAAGAGACACAGACTCCCCCTGAATTGCAACTCCCCCTCAAAATATGCAGTGAATTTAACTGGAGTGCATAAGGAGTGTAGAAAGCATGCTTCTCAAATATGAGTGACTGCAATTACAACATCTAACAAGTATAGCAAAAGAGATACTGTCTTAAGGCACATGGCATGGTCAGTGCAACAGATGATATCTAAAGAAAGTCATTAGCACGCAGTTTTTTGTTTTGGCAAACAAAAGCATCACTACATTGTCCAGTAAACAAGCAAGGTAAAACATGAGATGCAGAGGCTAACTGATATCCACCAAGATAAGCATTGTTCAAACCAAAGTGCTTCAGCAAACTTGTTATCTTTTAAATGTTCAGGATTTTTCAATTTTCCTTTTTCATTTATGCCAAGGGTTATTTGCATGTCAATCCTTATGCTAACCGACCAAGTCAAGCCTAGGCCAGAACTGGACCATCAGAAGCTTAAGACATTGGTCTTGGCATACACTACACTATCCTAGTTCATACCAAAGTGTTATGGTAAGCAGTCCAGAACAATGCAATGCGACAAAGCAAACCCACTTGGATCTTTTCAGCTTAAGCATAAAAAGGCATGGAATTTTCATTCATTTCTGACAGTTATAGCTCATTTTCCATGTTTAAAGCATAAAGATGTCCAAGTTGCATATCTGCATCTATGTGATGAACTAGCTACAAGGCATGTAACAGATAACAAAAGCACTCAGCCTACACATGCTAGTTACCGGAAGCAATGGTGATCATTTTTCAAGTTTAAAGCATAAAAGCCATGCATATGACAGATATCAGACATATCAAGTGAACTGAACCAAAGCATGATCATTGACAAGTGTACTTACCTTGGTGGATGAAGGTGCCGTCCTTGGTCTGCTTGATCTGGAGCCCTAAGAAGTACTTGAGCTCACCCATGAGGCTCATCTCAAACTCACTGTGCATCTGCTCAGAGAACTTGGACACAAGAGAATCAGTAGTACCGCCAAAAATAATATCGTCCACGTAAATCTGAGCAACTAAGAAGTCTGAAGCAACTCTGAGCAAAAAGAGAGTTTTGTCCACATAACCCATCACAAAGCCCTTCCCCAACAAAAATTGCTTTAACCGGTCATACCAAGCCCTGGGGGCTTGCTTCAACCCGTATAAAGCTTTGTGCAACTTAAAAACATGTCGAGGAAACTTAGGGTTCTCAAAACCGGGGGGTTGCCTAACATAAACCTCCTCTTCTATGTACCCGTTCAGAAAAGCACTCTTAACATCCATTTGAAAAAGCTTAAAACCCTTCGAAACGGCAAAAGCTAGAAGAATACGAATGGACTCAAGACGGGCAACAGGAGCGAATGTTTCTTCAAAGTCAATACCTTCCTTCTGGCAATAACCCTGGGCAACTAATCGAGCCTTGTTGCGCACCACAACCCCATCTTCACCTTGTTTGTTCTTGAATACCCATTTGGTGCCTATGGGGTTGCATCCAGGTGGCGGCTCAACTAGTGTCCAAACCCGATTGCGGACAAAATTCTCAAGCTCTTCTTGCATAGCATTAATCCAATTAGAATCAGAAAGAGCATGAGAAATGTCTCTGGGCTCAAAAGATGCAACAAACGCAGATTCAGCAAACACAGCAAGAGAGGCAGAAGAACGCAAAGTTCTCTCAGTCAAATCACCAATGATGAGCTCTGAGGGGTGATCATGCTGAACTGCTTGGGTTCCCAGGTGATCCGAAGTCACCTCATCGGAGTCAGCAGCTGGCACCTCTGGACTTGACTGAGGGGGCTCGATCGTAGTGGAAGAAGTGATCAGAGGTCCGCCCTCATCCTCAGTCGAAGTCTCAGAAGGTGTGGGCTCTGCGGGGGATGCAGAAGGCCCACCCTCATCAGCAGCTGGAGTATCCTCATCTTCCTCGAAGATGGACTCTCCGAGCTCATCATCACCAGAAAGCTCAAAAGAAGGAGTCAAAAAGGCAAGGCCTCATCAAATGAAACCTCACAAGTCTCGACAAGCAACTGGGATTCAAGGTTCCAGACACGAAAACCTCGTGAATGCAAAGCATAACCAAGAAAAACACCATCCCAGCATCGAGACTCAAACTTGTCCAAATGCCCTCCCTTCTTGAGCACAAAGCACTTGCAGCCAAATGCTCGCAAGTGGCTCACCTTGGGCTGTCTGCCAAACCGCAACTCATATGATGTCTTACCAAGGTAAGCTCTAAGAAAAATGCGGTTGGCCAGATAGCAAGCCATGTTCATGGCTTCAGCCCAAAAACGCCTAGGAGTCCTGTGCTCATCGAGCATCGTCCTGGCCATCTCGACTAGCGTGCGGTTCTTTCGTTCCACAACGCCGTTCTGTGGGGGAGTGTAAGGAGAAGAGAACTGATGGTCCAGACCCTGATCACTACAGAAGCTGACGAACTGAGAGTTCTTGAACTCAGAGCCGTTGTCGGAGCGAATTGCTCGCATCCGACCATTGTTCTCATTCTTCAGCTTCAAAATCAGGTCATGAACAAATTGAAAAGTTTCATCCTTGGACTCCAAAAAGAAAACCCACGAAAATCGAGAAAAGTCGTCTACAATCACAAGTGCATACCACTTCCCACCGACTGAACGTACCCGAGCTGGACCAACAGTGTCCAAATGTAAAATCTCGCCCGGATACGAAGTCATCACCTGAGTCACAGGTGAGTGAGAAGCGGCAACCATTTTCCCATGACGACAGGGATGACAAACTAGATCCTTCTCCATTTTAAGCTTGGGCAATCCTCGGATGAGGTCCATAGAGCTTAACCTGACTAGCAGATCAAAACTCAAGTGACCTAACCTCCTATGCCACTTCCAGAGCTCAGAAGAAGATCCAGCAATCAAACAGCGAGAAGGGCCAAAAGAACTAGAGAAGTCAATTCGAAAAACTTTACCGAAAGGTAAAATCTGACAAACCAAAGACCCTCTAGAATCAACCACAGAAGAATTACCCTTCTTAAAACGCACTTCCAAACCATCCTCAAGAAGTTGCGACACAGAAATCAAGTTGATGTTCAATTTTTTAACCAAAGCAACATTCTTTAAAGAGAAATGATCTGAAATGTGAATTGAGCCTATGCCACTTACTTTCCCTTGACCGCTGTTCCCGAAAGTGATGTACTCTTTGGAGCTCGGGGGGGTGAGACTGGAGAACCATCTGCGATGTCCCGTCATGTGGCGAGAGCATCCTGAGTCCATGATCCAAACATCCTCCAGTCCCCGGTCCTGCACAATCAGTGTCTGTAAGTGGGAGCAAATGGTTCGGCACCAGGTTTAGCAAAAGAGCTAAACCAGTGTCGAGCCATCTGCTCAAAAGATGGAAAGCGAAAACCATCAAAAGAGTTTGGACCAAAACGCGGCTCAAAGCGCGGTCCTTGGTTCTGCCTAACCCTGCGGCCACGAGGTCCAGAACCGTAGCCAACACGGTCTGGAACTCTGTCGGAACGGATACCACCAACTGGAGCACGGGCAAGAAAGTCGTCTCCTCTACCACCTACACGACGCGGCCTGGCCTCCAGCCTCTCCCCGCGCCGAGGAACACGCAGTCTACCACCCTGCTGGTAGAACTGCTCCTAATCACTACGAGCCCTCTCTGCTCTCTCAACCCGCTTTCTCCTGAAGCAGAACTCCGCAAGATGCCCGTCTCTCTGACAGTACTCACAATGATAGGTGGGCTTCTTGGGATGTGGTTGAGGTTTAGGATTCTTGGGCTTGGTAGTGTTTGGTATGGTCTTTTTGGGCTGAGAGGGTCCAGGAAGAGAGTCAAGAGAAGTGTGGAGATTTTTGGGCTTTGGAACCCAGATAGGTTTCTTAGGTGGAGCTTTAGGTGGTTCATGGATCACTCCATCCTTGGGCTGACAAGCCTGGGAAGACTCAGTGGAGTGAGTCTTGAGATACCTCTGCTCTGGAGTCATTTTACTCCACTCCACTGCCCGGCTGATGGCACTCTCAAAGTCAGCCTTGGTGTAGGTGTATCCTACCCCAAACCCATCCTGCCTCTTGAACTGCTGGATCATCATGCCAAGCTGTGGCTCTCTGGCACTGATCCAACTCAGGATAGAACGGAGGTAAAAGTTCTCATTCTGAGAATATGCTAGCTCCTCTCTCAAGGAAGCTAGAACCTCCACCTGAGACAAGCAGGTCTCACACTCACTCTCTACTTGGACAGACTTTTCAGCTTTCAGCTTGATTAGCTCCATTCTAAGAGACAGACAGTTCTCACAGACAGTGGGTGGAACTGACAATGTCTCAAGCTCTAGCCTAGTCTGCGCAAGCTCAGCTCTCAACCTCTCCAAGTCACCCAAATGTTCATTACCCTTGGATTTCAGCTCAGCTAAGGCAGCTAGATGAGATGGGCAATCAACACAGGGTGCGACGACTGTGGCTTGAGCATCTTTCAGCTCCAGCTGAGCGCTTTCAAGCTCAGTGGCCAAAGCGTCCCTCTCCTCAACCCTTTCTGTGTACCTGGACTTTAGAGTCGACAGGTCACACAGAAGCACCTCACACTTCGGGCACTCACTGCTATCACCCAAGCAAGTGGAAGAAGATAGACTTTCAATTCTACCGTTGGCTACGGCAAGCTCACTCTCTAACTCGTCTATCCTTTTCTTAGCCCCCCTAAGCAGTTTTTCCCGATATCTCAACTCCTGACGATTGCTCTCAAGTAAATCAATTATTTCGCGCTCGTAGGATGATACCTTATTGTCGTCGTCGTCGGAGTCGTCGGAGGAGCTCTTTTCTTCTCTATCCCCAAGAGCCATTGAGCAGAAGCTCTTGCGGGATCTTCGGCGCTGGCGTGAGTGGCTCTTCAGCTTGTCTCCGAAAGCCATGAAGCAGAGGCCCGCCGGATCGTCCTTGTCCTTCCCCTTCCTGATGGCGATCTCCTCATCGCTTGAGCTCGATGAAGAGGAAGAAGACATGGACTGCTTGGAGTAGCTCTTCTCCATCTCGGTGAAGAAGGCCTTGTCGTGCTTCTTGTTCTCTCGCCGGTAGTCCTTCAGGGCCTTCTTGAAGAAGCGAGTCTTCGGCTTTCCCTTGTTGAAGGAGGAGCTCTCATGCTTGCCGGAGTCGTGGAAGCTGCTGTCGGTGCCCTTCTTGTATCCACTGCGCTTGGGGCAGTCGGCGATGAAGTGTCCTGGATCACCACATTCAAAGCATCCGGATTTTGTGCCGTGTCTTTTGAACATTCTCTTATCATAGACACGACGCACCCGGTTGTTAAAGAGACACAAATCATCATCTCCCAACAACTCAAGCTGGTCCTCAGTGATAGACATCAAAGAGAACCCAGCACAGCTCACAGCAGAGGGATCAACTGAAGGTGTAGCAAGGGCCAGGGATTTTGATCCAGAACCAGTGAGATTTGATCTCAACTGGATATCTACCTCAGTGGCCTTCAGCTTGCTAAACAACTCAGAAATGGTCAAGGTATCATAAGAAGTACTCTCAACGATAGAGGATACCTTGATCTCCCAGATCTTTGGGTCCAAGGTATGAAGAACCTTGAGCGCCTGCTCATGATCTGAGACTAACTGAGCACCCTCAGCCTTGTTGTCCCGAAGCTTGTTAATGATCGACTGAAAGCGACCAAACAAAACCTCAACAGATTCACCCGGCTTCTGTGTGAAGTTCTCGTACTCACGCCGGTAGGTCTGATAGAGCCGAGCCTTGACCTGTGCTGTTCCCTCATGGTGTGCCTTGAGGGTAGCCCAGATCTCTCTCGCAGTGGAGAGATGACTCACACGCTCAAACTCAGTGGGACCTAAACTAGAAAACAAAATGTTCACAGCCTTACTGTTGCTCAGATGCTGAGCAATGATACCAGCAGTACCATGCTCAGCGACTAGCAAAATGACAAATGTGGTGTGAACGCAAATGTCCCATATGTCCGAACCCTGGCTCATGAGATAGGCTCGCATGCGAGTCTTCCAATAATTATAGCCATAGGCTTCCAAGGACGGGACCTTGCCAGGAGACGTCATAGTCACTACTGGGGTTTAGAACCGGTTAAGGTATGGAAAAACCCTAACCTTGCTCTGATACCACTTGTAGGACCGAAAGTAGCGACTAGAGGGGGGGTGAATGGGCGCCTTAAAAAATTCTTTCGAATCAATGGCCTGCTCCCAATACCCAATGCACCTCAACAGACTACGCAGCAGAAAATAAACAGAAGGCCTAAGTCTAAAGGTTTCTAACCTAGAAGCAACTGATGATAAACAGTGTAAAACTAAGGTAGTGCAACTAGGCAGATAAACATGGTGAATCAGGCCTAAACTTCTCAATGAAATGATCTAAGTATGTGTAAGATGAAAAGAGAAGTTACTGTCCAAATTTGTCTCCTGTTCGGAACTTGGCGAAGCCCCCTTCGCACGTCGAGGTCTGCTTCGGAGGTTGGTGACGGAGTCTGTCCGAGATGCCGAAGGTGGCCCGGTCTAACCTAGTTCGAAGTGGCAAGTTGCGAAGTGTACTTCGGAGCGAAGTATGACAAAGCCGGAGCCTGGTTCGAAGTATGTACTTCGAAGTCAAGGCTTCGAACACAGCTTCGGACCAAGAGCTTCGGAGCAAGGTGACTGAGTCGAAGCCTGCTTCGAAGTATGCATTTCGAAAACAAAACTTCGAACACAGCTTTGAACAGATAAACTTCGAAACTAACCTTCGAACAGAAAGCTTCAAACACAACTCACAAAAGGACAACCTTCAAACAAAGAAGCGAAGTCTGTCACACGACAGAAAACCAGGTTCGAAGCCTACACTCTATCTTTGAACAGAGAAAGCTTCGGAGAGAGAACTGAAGGCTGACACGCCACAAAGAAATCCAAGCGAAGTCTATCAGAAAGGACAAGCTTCGAACCCAACTTCGAAGCCTAACGAAGTGTGCACTTCGAACAGATAGATTCGGAGTATGCTTGTTCGAAGTATGCGATGCTGTCCATTCAGAAAGAACTTCGAAGCTAGCAACTCAGACACAAGAGCCGAAGTTCGCAGTTTGAACGAAAGCTTTGAAAATGTTAGATCGAAGCCTACCTCACGGAGCTGAGGGGCTTCGAACAGAGAAAGATGACTTCGCAGAAACAGTCAAAAAGGCATTTACTCCAATCTGCTTCGATCAAAAAGGCAGTACAGTAGAAGGTAAAAAGCTCGCAGCAAGTACTATAGCTACAGTAGCAGTACTACTTGCAACAGCAAGAACTAGTACTACTTCTCACGAAGAACACACGCAAGAGATGGACATTCCCAGGAATAAAATCAACACAGCTCACCCAACCGAAGCTTCTTGAAACAATGGAATAAATGCACACGCTTCAGCAAAGAACAAGGAATTCAATCTCACAGGAGTAAAATAAATGCACAGTAACCAGGGAAGAACAAGTCCCTGGCGGCGCACACAGGAGAGAGAGGAAACGTGAGAGGCAAAATGACCCAATGAATGATGCAAAAGTGATTTCTAGAAGGGTAGTCCAAACCCTAGGGATTGGGGTCCTATTTATAGGCAGCCCAACACTAGGAATATTCTACCAGCCCCTTAGGGTTTTTTACAGACTCAAAAATAAAGGAAAAGACTCTACTACCCTTAGGTATTTTTACAAACACGACTGACTGACTGTGGGCCTAGAGTTACAGATGACATATCCAGAAGCTAAGTTTTTGTAGCAACTATGGCTTTTCTTCTGGACAGTCGGATACAGAATCAACGGTTGTCAGTTTTACGCCGAAACTGACAAAGCCTCCACCAGCTTTGCACCAGGTACCCGGATTGGGCCGGCCCGACTCCGCAGCTCTCTCAGCCCGGCAATCGCTCACCGCACGTGTACCTGAGTCAGTCCTGGTCAACAGCCCAGTGGGTCTTCTACTGCTTCTAGCCCATGTACCCGGATTGGGCCAGCCCGACTTCGCAGCCTCCTCTGCCCGACAGTCGCTCGCTGCCCGTGTACCTGAGTCACACGCGGCCCATGAAACAGCAGATCTCTTCTCTTCTTCAGTCCTCATTGACTATCGTTGACAATGACTCATCACTTCTGGAGCCATGAGGCCCACGCTATTTAGCATGGCTCCTCATGGGGGCTCCGAGCCGGACCCCCCGATCTGAGGGCTCCGAAGCTACAGGCTCCGACAGTGCTAGGCTCTGGGCCGAAGGCTGTCGGAGGCTGACGTCATTTTGCCCCTGTTCAAGGGAAATATATTACCCCAACAGGTGTTCTGACAACCTCCGAAACCGATCTCGGCTCCGGACACCTCCGGTGAAGTAGCTTCGAACGTGAAAACCTGCAACAGAGAGGATTTGAAGTACTAATTCGGTATGAGGTCCGAATTCTGCTAAGTGTTGCACTGGTAGCAAAGGTAGCAATCTGTTACGCAGATTAGCGGATACTTCATAGGCGAAGTAACAAGGCGATAGCAATCTATTACGTAGATTAACAGATACTTCACAAGAGAAGTAACAAGGATTACCACTGTTCTGAAGTGGCCGGCGGAGGGCTTCCAGGCAAACCCACGAAGAGGTACAGAAAAGTAAAGGTAAATAAATGTGATCAAAGCTAGGGCTTTGTGTTTGATTTGTGTTGCGGGCCTCTAAGCTGGCCTCGCCTCTCTATTTATAGGGGCCATACTTCTGATCTAATCTGCTATAATTCAGCTTGGATAGAGATAAAAACTTAGCCAGAATTGTATCCAACTTTGTCTCTGCCGAAGTGGGCTTCGGCCAGGCCCGTCGAAGCCTGCTCCTCGGGCCGAAGCTTCGGCGCCGTGGGCCTCCGAATGCTTCCTGGCCGAAGGCCGTGGGCTGACCAGAGGCTTTCGGAGCCCATAGCCGAATGGACCTTCGGTCCTGTAGGGCTTCGGCCTGACCCCGGACATGTGTATTTTTGGCCCAAATCACCAAAATTGATATTTTGACAATCTCAGCCATTGATGCCATTTTTTGCTATCAACACATGCCCCCTGCCTTTTAGTGAACTGAGTGAACTAAAAGCACAATGAGCTGAAGAAAATACCGTCGATATCGGCTTTCGACACCTTTCACGCTGTTTGCCATATGCTTGGGAAATACCTTTTCAAGTACCTACCATTCACTACAAGAAAACAGAAAGTTTTCGTCGACTATTTTATCTTCCGTCGGCATTTCGAAAAGCCGACGGAAGTTAAATAACTTCTGTCGGCCTAGAGGAGCCGACAGAAGTTAAATAACTTTCGTCGGCTTTTCATAGTGGCCGACGGAAGATAGAGGCATTTTTCCCCGCCCAGTATAAATCCCCTAACTTCCGTCGGCCAGCATTAAAGCCGATGGAAGTTAAAATTAACTTTCGTCGGCTTTAGATGTGGCCGACGGAAGTTAAGTTTCCAACCGCGCTCTTTTTTTCCCAGCCCGTGCCTTCTTCTAACCCTAGGTTTTTCCCCTTCCCATCACTTCTCCTCTTCCCCGCCGCCGCCTCCGCGCGCCTACGCCCGCCGCCTCCGCCGCCTCCCCGGCCTCGCGCCGCCTCCGCCACCTCCCCACCCTCCCGCCGCCTCCACCGCCTCCGCCCGCCTCCCCGCCCTCCCGACCTCTGAAGCCGTCTCCAATGGCGGACCACCAGACCCCCGCCGCCTCCCCAGGAAGAAGCACTCCAAGAAGCGCAAGGCCATAAATGTCACCGTCGATGCCTCCCTCGTCGGCGTCGGCCCCTCCTCCTCTGCGGCCCCCGTCGTGGCCTACTTCCCTACTGGCTACGATCCCATGGCCGCCACCGCCGCCAGTCGCGGAGAGCCACCCCGCTCGCGGCTCTTCCGTCACACGAGGCACCCTACCTTCCTCGATCTCGTGGTCGGCACCCCTGGCGGGGGCTAGACTTCGTCGGCTGGAGCTATGCCGGTGAGACAGTCGTGCCGCAGCTCAGCAGCTACATGCTCGGTGTCTTAGACAAGGCATCTGGCACCCTCAAGATCATCCCTATTGCCGCCAACAAGGTGAGCATTGAGCAGCGTCCGACGACACCAAAGTTTTGATCTTTCTGGTAATTCTTGTCATTAGTTGGAATGAATCGGGTCCTATCACACGTTCTTAAGCAATTTTTGTTTTGAAGTATTAATGTGCTGGCTCAAATGGACAAGAGATGTTTTACGGTGACTATTAATTTGTTTTCTTATTGTGACGTTGTAATGTTGCAATTGAGTGGCACTATGGCAGCTCTTAGCTCTTATGTTGATATTACTAATTCCAATTATATACTGAGATAGTTTATAATGTTTGAGCCTTTGCAAAGGAAATATCTTCATGTGTTTACCATGTAATTATGTGCATGCCAAACGGATCTGTAACATTGCTCTGAATATTTGTATATGCAAACAGAATTTGAGGCTAGATTAATTGTCCATGTCTGACCATCTAGATAAATTTGGGTTTTCCCCTTTTTAATGTAATTAAGTGAAAACACTTTACTAGATTTGTTCATCAGCCATTTAAAGTTCTAAAACAAATCTGATTCTGTAGATGCATGAAACATTACATTTTCCTCATGACATGGTCAGAATCATTTTCATGATGTTACAGGGTTGCTTGTACATCACTGCAATTTCTTCTGTCCATCTTAAGTGCATAACAAAGTAACAGACTATTGCATGCTTGTGCTTGCTCATGTGGATTCTACCATGAGTTTGATTCATGCTATACATCCCTTGCAGGACAAAAAGTTCACTTGATAGGGTGCCCGAAGGGCACCTCCTACGCTAGTTAGTTCAATTCCCATGAGTTTCCTCCAAAATTCCTCTTTTGCAAATTTTCTTTTTTTTGTGGATTTTTTAGTTAGCTTCTTCCGTCGGGAAAGGGCTAACTTTCGTCGGCTTTGGCCGACGGAAGTTTCCTGGATTGTTGTAGTGATTCAAAGCTCTTCGAAACTGCTCTCCTTGCAGAGATTCCAACACGTATGCATTGCGAGGAGCTATTTCGGCTATCTTAAAAGGACCTTCCCAACTAGGTGACCATTTACCAAATTTGGGACTCTTCGTGCCTAAGGGTAAAATCATCTTCCAAACCAAATCTCCTACTTGAAACGATTTTGGTTTAACCTTTTTATTGTAGGCTTTAGCTACTCCCCTCTTGTCTACCTCTATGGCTTCTAAAGCCCTTAGTCTCTTATCAGTCACTTCCTCTAGATTATCCTTCAAAAGAGTTTCATACTCATTGACCGATAAGCCATCTCGCTTTAACACTCTTAAGGAGCCGAGATCTACCTCTACAGGAAAAACGACTTCTTGTCCATATACCAACTCATATGGACTGACTTTGGTAGCACCGTGCTTTGGAATTTTACAAGCCCATAAAGCCTTGGAAAGCACTTCATGCCACCTTTTAGGAAACTCTTCAATTTTCTTCTTAATGAGCTTAATCATGGTTTTATTACTAGACTCGGCCTGACCATTGGCCTGAGCATAGTAAGGCGAAGAGTTTATCAACTTAATACCATAATATTCGGTGAAGTCCCTCACTTCTCCAGAAACAAATGAACTACCTTGATCCGTAGTAAGAGTTTGAGGAATGCCAAATCTATGTATGATGTGCTTCAAGATAAAATTACGTACCTCATTATGAGTCATGCTCTTGAGAGGTATGGCCTCGGTCCACTTAGTGAAGTAATCTGTCACCATCAACACGAACCAATGCCCTTTTGAGGAAGGAGGGTGAATCTGGCCGATGAAGTCTAAACCCCAACCTCGAAACGGCCATGGCTTGACAATAGGGTTGAGTAATGAGGCAGGAGCTAACTGAATATTGCCAAACTTCTCACATGCTTCACACCCTCTATAATACTTAAAACAATCTTCGGTCATAGTCGGCCAATAAAAACCTGCTCTTTTGAGCATCCAACTCATTTTCTGGGTCGACTGATGAGTGCCACAAAGTCCTTCATGGACTTCTCCCGTAGCCACCTTGCACATCAACGACGAAAAATGCTATTGGCAATGTCTTATTGCCCACCGTCAACTCCATGGAGAGTACGCCCTTGGCCTCGAAGCTCTCGTTGTTGAAGCCGGTTAGCATCAAGTTAGTTTTCTTCAAATCATCTTCGTCCCTGCCAAATTTCTTCAACAACGAGTAAGGAATTAAGTTAACAGTGGCACCGCCGTCGATGAGCATTCGGGAAATTGACTTTCCATCGATGTAGCCTCTAACGTAGAGATGCTTCAAATGGCGAGCTGAGTCCTCGGGCTTCTCGAAGATGGCGTTGCGCGGGCCGAGGTTCAATTGAGCAACCTCGGCCTCGTCCTGCGGTAGGGCAAACTCGGCGGGCAGTGTGACAATGTTGATGTCCATCACCTGGGGTGCGGGTCCCTCGGAGACGGGCGAGTAATCTTCGTCCAGCATGTCATTGTCATCGTCGCTCGGACTGGGAGCTGGGTTGGTTATCTCAACCGTCTTCACCCTCCATACCTGTCTTGTAGCTAGCCGAGGGCGGATTTCCTCGAAGATAGCGTCGCGCTCGTCCTCAGCTTTCTTCTCGCGCATCTCTTGTGCCTGTAGACGTTGTAGGCATCTCTTCTGTGATTTGGACATGCCTAGGGGCACCCAGGATGGTTGCGGCTTGGTGCTAGGTGCTTCTGCCCAGTTTCTATCAATTTTGGCCGAAGTGGTACTGTCTCCTTCGGCCCTGCGTACCACGTATTCGGAGGGGCCTTCCGTGCGGACCCCAGTAGTCATACCGGCCTTGCCCGGCCGACCGAACCCAGCTTCGGCGCGATCTCCGACCGAAGTATGGGACTCACCTCCGTTAGACTCCAGCGATGAAGCCTTCGGGATTAGGACTTCCTGAGACCCCACTCTAATGGTGATAGCTTCGGACTCCCTTTCCTCGACCTCCTCATGCCTGCACCCTTTGGCTTCGCTCTGCATGGTCTGATTTGGAGGTACCACGGACAGCCTGTGGACGATGCCACCCTTCGCTGCGTCTGTTTGTCCCTGCCATCTATAATATTCCGAAGGAAAACAAGGCATAGTGTTAAGTTGCGGAGGGTACTCCGACCCGGACACGTGCGGAGCCAAAGGGTTCCTGCCCAGTTGTACGGCGGAGGCATAGGTGGCTCTAGCGGCCTCTCCCACTGTGAGATGAACCTATTACCCGGAGGGAGGTTCGGCAGAGTCGACGGTGTCTCAGACCATACCAGTGAAGGGTCCCACCACGCCGGAGGTACGTTCGGCCAGTGCGGGCCAAAGCCTCCCGTCGGAGAGTTCGTCCAAAACGGTGCGGGGTTCGGCCATTGGGGGCCAAAATTGCTGTATAGGGGTTTCGGCCATTGAGGCTCGAAGCCACCGCACGGGGCGTCAGGCCACTGTGGCCCGAAGCCATTGTGTGGAGGGCTCGGCTGCTTCGGTTCGAAGTCGCCCTCCGAAAGTCTTGGCCCCTTCAGCTGCCCTAGTTTCCTAGTGCGGGGACCTGCTTCCCTGGCCCTTCTTCGATGCTTGTTCAACAGCATGTTGTACGTTACCTTCGGCCTCTTGTGGGCCTTAGCCGAAGGGGTGTTAATGTTCTATTTCCACACTCCTACCTCGGGGTTCTTTGGTATGAGTGTGCGAGTGCGCGGCTCTCCAACAATTACATCCTTCCCCTTAGCCGACTCGGCCTGTTCTAGCCGAATCAACACCTTCTTCTCGCTGAGGTCGACGGCGTTGATGGGAAAAGGATCTTTATCCAACTTCATCTTTGGATTATGGTCTACCTTTAATCGTCCTTTTTCTATGGACGATTGGATCTGCCATCAAAAAACATTGTAGTCGTTAGTGTTATGTGAATGTGAATCATGCCACTTTCAGTACGAATGCTTCTTTAACTCATCGGCAGATGGAATGACTTGACCTTTAGGTAACCCGAGAAGCTGATTTTTAAGAGAAAATCAAATATTTTGTCACACTTGGTTATATCGAATGAGTACTTGACCTCGCTAGGTCGATTCTTTGTGGGAGATGGCCGTAACTCGGAGCAAGTGACAGGTTTATTCTTAGCATTCCAAACCCATTCGGCCGCGTACATGTTGGCTGAATCCTCCTCTTCTAATTCCTCCTCGTCAGAGCGTTCCATGATATGGATTTCAGCCCTAGGCTTGTTAAACGTCTTAATAAACTTCTTATCTTTGGTCCGGCCTTCTTGGACCATAGCCTGCTGTAAAACTTGGCTAACTTCTAAAAAGTTCTAGTTGTCTAACCTTTCTTTAATCTCGGAACACAACCCATTAAAAGCTAGTTCTGCCAAGTCCCTTTCCGAAATATTAAGGCTAAAACATCGGTTTCTAGTATCCCTAAAATGCTTGATGTATTCAGAGGCGTTCTCGTTAGATTTCTGCTTAACCGATGTCAAGTGTGAAAGCCTAAGTTCTGCCTCACCCATGTAAAAGTAATCATGGAATTTCCGCTCTAAATCATCCCACGTCTGAACGGAGTTCGGCGGGAGCATCGAAAACCAAGTGAAAGCGGTGCCGGATAGCGAGAGAGAAAATAGTCTAACTTTTAGAGCATCTATCCCGCTAACTTCTCCACATTGTGCCAGAAATTGACTAACGTGCTCTAGTGTGGTTTTGCTACCCTCTCCGTCGAACTTAGTGAATTCAGGGATTCTATAGCTGTGGGGGTAGGGTATTGTATCGAGATGGTCGGGGTATGGCTTACGGTAAACCCTAACCCGTCCCTTGGGCACAAAGCCAGCACACTCTCTAAATAGTGCGCGGACCCGTTCCTCTATGTCATCTTGGCATGTCTCCTGTGCATGCCTCTTATGCGGGGGCGCGACACGCGGTGGGATATCGGTGTGTCGGCCATGGACCTCTTCCCTGCGTGCTATCTGTATGACGTGCTCGTGTTCGGGTGCCTGCGCATGTGGTGCGGGTAGCACAGGTGTAGGTGGTGGTGCATGGTACTTAGTGCTAGTTTGGTCGTAAATACAATGATTAGTCTCGGCCATAAGTGTTGAGGCCGGAGACATCACGGTCGTGCCAGTGCTGCCGTCAGTTCTACCATACATATGGTTTACCGAAGGTGCACTAGCAATAGAGACCGGGGGTATGGCTTCAGTAAAGCTGAACCTCCTAAGAGTTTCCTCTACTTGGGAGCTGACTGCCGAATCTAAACGGTTGGCTAGCGAAGCGCTAACGGCCTGATCTACTGATGCGGTTATTTTTTGCTCAATCTCTGAAGAAGATAAATGAGGCGATACAGGTGTTACCTAGATCTGAGCGAGGTCAGGGGTGATGATGTCACGCTTGATGAAGCCTGCGAGTGTCTTAACGTAGCCCCCCAGCATCATGTCCTGGAGTGCTTTCATTTTTGCCTCGATCTCTGCTCGGTCTTCCGCGGGAATATCTTCAAGAGTGGGTGTTAAGCTGTTGCGGTTGTCGATATCCGCACCTCCTATTGTGTCCATCAGCGGTGTAGACGTAGTAGTCGATGTAGATGTACCGGTGGTCAATGTAGATGTACTCGTCATGTTGGCGTAGCTTCTCCCCAACGGAGTCGCCAAAAAGTGTGTTGACACGAAAACGTGCCCCGCACTTGGGTCAGTTTGATGATCCAAAAGTGTGCGGATACTTAGGTACAAGCCTAAGCGTGACGCAGCACCGACGTCATGTTCCGACTTCCCTTAGTCGTGATAAGGTGGTAGAGTCACCAGGCAATCAGATCACACAAAATAATCCAATTAGCCGAAAGAAATATATTAGATAGAATAAAGCTAGCAAACCGGTCGAAGCCTATCTGTTTCAAAGTATGGTGCTAAGGGGGTCACCGAAGTATACCTTTGGCGTCTGGTGCGAAGTGTTCCGCCGAAGGGTACCTTCGGTGTTCGGACTGATCTGGTCGAAGATGAACTCCGAACGGATCTGGGCGCGACAATCACCTCTGAACGGTTGGGTTCAGCGCGAAGTCCCTGATAGAACGAGGTACAAAATAGTGACAAACGCCGCGCGCGGGTGGACTTTGTCCAGAGCGGAGTGCGAACGTGGCGAAGCCTGTCGTGAAGAAGTGTGCTGGCGAAGTGAGCGGTCAAAGCATAAGTCCCGACGAAGGGTGTTCTGACAACCTCCGAAACCGATCTCGGCTCCGGACACCTCCGGTGAAGTAGCTTCGAACGTGAAAACCTGCAACAGAGAGGATTTGAAGTACTAATTCGGTATGAGGTCCGAATTCTGCTAAGTGTTGCACTGGTAGCAAAGGTAGCAATCTGTTACGCAGATTAGCGGATACTTCATAGGCGAAGTAACAAGGCGATAGCAATCTATTACGTAGATTAACAGATACTTCACAAGCGAAGTAACAAGGATTACCACTGTTCTGAAGTGGCCGGCGGAGGGCTTCCAGGCAAACCCACGAAGAGGTACAAAAAAGTAAAGGTAAATAAATGTGATCAAAGCTAGGGCTTTATGTTTGATTTGTGTTGCGGGCCTCTAAGCTGGCCTCGCCTCTCTATTTATAGGGGTCATACTTCTGATCTAATCTGCTATAATTCAGCTTGGATAGAGATAAAAACTTAGCCAGAATTGTCTCTGCCGAAGTGGGCTTCGGCCAGGCCCGTCGAAGCCTGCTCCTCGGGCCGAAGCTTCGGCGTCGTGGGCCTTTGAAGGCTTCCTGGCCGAAGGCCGTGGGCTGAGCAGAGGCTTTCGGTGCCCATAGCCCAATGGACCTTCGGTCCTGTAGGGCTTCGTCCTGACCCCGGACATGTGTATTTTTGGCTCAAATCACCAAAATTGATATTTTGACAATCTCAGCCATTGATGCCATTTTTTGCTATCAATAGTATCATATGAAGCGCTCTCAACAATAGAGGATACCTTGATCTCCCAGATCCTTGGGTCCAAGGTATGAAGAACCTTGAGTACCTGTTCATGATCTGAGACCAGCTGGTCACGATCGGCCTTGTTAGCCCGAGGCTTGTTAATGATCGATTGAAAGCGACCAAACAAAGCTTCAACAGTCTCACCCGGCTTTTGTGAGAACATTTCATATTCTCGCTGATAGGTCTGATAGAGCCTAGCCTTGACCTGAGCTTTCCCCTCATGGTGTGCCTAGAGGGTAGCCCAGATCTCTCGAGCAGTGTCGAGATGGCTAACGCGCTCAAACTCACTGGGACCTAAACTAGAAAATAGTATGTTCACTGCCTTGTTGTTCAGGTCATGCAAAGGGACTATCTCAGGAGTAGTACGCTATGCAGCTAGAAGCACAGTAAATGTAGCATGAACACACATGTCCCATATCCCTAAGCTCTGGCTCAATAGATAGGCTCGCATGCAAGTCTTCCAATAGTTGTAGCCAAAAACCTCAAGGGACAGAACCTTGCTAGAAGAAGTCATGATCGCTACCTTGGGTTAGAACCGGTTAAGGTATGGAAAAATCATAACCAGACTCTGATACCACTTGTAAGACCAAGAGTAGCGACCAGAGGGGGGGTGAATGGGCGCCTAAAAAATTCTTTCGAATCAATGGCCTTCTCCCAACACCCAACGCTCCTCAAAAGACAACCATTGAAAATAAAAACAAATAACAAGCACGGAAAATAATGTAGCCTTAAATGACCGGTGTTCTAAACAAAAAGACACCACAACAGTGATTAAAGGCAGATTAAGATATCTCACAGAACAAATGACATCCCCACAACAATCTCACCAAATCACTGAAAATCCATCACGCATAAGCATAATATCCACAATTTAAAGGCAGTTCATCAAGAATGAGAAAATACACTATTAAACGCATTTAAACTAGACAAAATAAATGCAGTTAATAAAATGTGCTCACAAAAATATCAATGGATATTCATAGAGTAATCAAAATAAAGTTGTGCTTGAAACAATCTGAATTTAAAACAAAATATTCATGTAAAAACTACAGCAAAAAGCACAAGAATCGAGATGTGAATTTTACTGCTCAAATGATGTCCCCCGTTCACAGGTGCATTCTGCCGAGCACCTAGTGTGCATTTCATAGTGTCGCACCTGTTCGCGTGCGCAGCCCAAGCGATGCATCCCACTACTGAAGGGCCGAGCGTCTGCTACTCCTGGCGGCTGCTACAGTTCTCGCCCCATTGTCTCAGTCCGCTAGAAGAAATCAGCTGCGCACTGCTTCTACTCCTCAGCGCAAACCACCAGAACTGATCCGCTGCGCCAATGCTCAACCGCCTCTCATGCCAGAAGAGAAAAACCAGCCGCACTGTAGAGATTAAACTGAATCTCGGTTTTTTTAGGGAATAAAAAACCGAAGCAGGAATTACAACCGCTTGGTTTGCGCGCCCAGAAAATTTTTGGTAGCAAGAGAAATTGGAAGAACAAGAGATGAAAAATCTGGATAAGGGTAAAGTGAACTCTGATTTGATTTGTAGTGAGTTAAGAAACCCTAGGGTGAATTGGGGCCTTATTTATAGGCAACCTAATAAATCAGGAAAAACCCAATTTACCCTTAGGGTTTTTTATAGACGCCGAAATAAACTAGAAAAGACCAAAATGCCCTTAGGATTTTTACAGACTCAACTAACACAGACTGTGGGCCTAAAAGGCAAAATAGTAAAATCCTAACTAAAGGTAACTTGTCCTGATGCGGAGCTTTCGTAGCAGCTACTGCTGCGCTTCAGGACTGTCGGATCCTCGATTGGCAATCTTGGATGGTTGCGTCGGTTTACGCCGAAACTGACAAAGCGTCCACTGTCTTCACACCAGGTACCCAGATTGGGCTGGCCCGATTCCGCGGCTCCCTTAGCCCGGCAATCGCTCGCCACCCGTTTTCCTAGGTCAAACCCGGTCAACAAACCAGCAGATCTCCTGTCATTCCTAGCCCATGTACCTAGATTGGGTCGGCCCGACTCCGCAGCCCCTTCTGCCCGGTAGTCGCTCGCCGCCCGTGTACCTGAGTCACACGTGGCCCAAGAGCTGACAGGTCTCATCTCATCTTCGTCTCCTCTCTCTTTGACTTCCGTTGACAATCACTCATCACTTCTAGAGCCATGAGGCCCATGATCTTCAACATGGCTCCTCAACTTGGTTCACCCTTTCTGTTTGACCATCGGTCTGTGGATGATAGGTTGTGCTGAAGTTCAGCCGGGTGTCGAGCTCCTCCTGAAGATTCTTCCAAAACTTTGAGGTGAACTGGCTACCTCGGTCAAACACAATCTTCTTTGAAACCCCGTGTAAACACACGATCCGGGTCATGTACAGCTTGGCTAATTTTGGATCACTATATGTCGTCTTGATGGAAATGAAATGAGCCACCTTGGTGAGTTGATCGATGATCACCCAAATGGAATCATATCCGGCTTGGATCCTAGGAAGTCCAGTGATGAAGTCCATTCCTACCTCTTCCCACTTCCATTCGGGAACCTTGAGGGGCTGCAATAATCCGGCAAGTCTCTGGTGCTCTGCCTTGACTCAATGACAAGTTTCACATCTCGCCACATATTCGGCTATCTCTCTCTTCATGTTGACCCACCAATATTTCTCCTTCAAGTCCTGGTACATCTTAGTACTTCTAGGATGTATGGAGTACAAGGTCTCATGGGCTTTATTGAGAATGAGAGCCTTCAGTTCGGGCTTGTTGGGCACACATATCCGGTTTCCGAACCATACGGTGCCAACCTCATCTTCGGAGAATCCTGGGGCTTTCCCTCTTCTCATATTCTTCTAGATTTCTACAATGTCGGAGTCTTTCTTCTGCGTTTCACGGATCTGGTCCATCAAGACAGGCCATGCTTCAAGTGCAGAGAGGTACTCCTTGGTGGTGATCCCTAAGTTCAACCTCTCCATTTCCTTATACAACAGAGGGGTCTGATCTTGTACCATGATGGCGTTGTCGTATCCCTTCCGACTTAAAGCATCAGCTACTACATTTGCCTTGCATGGAAAGTAATGGATTCCTAAGTCATAATCCTTGATCAATTATAACCACCTTCTTTGCCTGAGGTTCAAATCTAGCTGGGTGAATATGTACTTGAGACTCTTATGATCGGTGAAGACTTCACACCTGTTACCAACAAGGTAATGCCTCCATATCTTCAGTGCATGAACTACTGATGCTAACTCCAAGTCATGAGTAGGGTAGTTTAACTCGTGGGGTCTCAATTGACGAGAGGCGTAAGATATCACCTTCCCATCCTACATCAGAACACACCTCAATCCTTGACGAGAGGCATCACAGTAGACATGGAAGTCCTTTCGTATATCTGGCAGAGTCAGAACTGGGCTGATACAAGCTTCTTCTTGAGGGTCTAGAAACATTCCTCACAATCTGGAGTCTATTCAAACTTTACTTCCTTCTGCAACAATCTTGTCATGGGCTTGGCTATCTTGGAAAAAATTTCATTAAATCTGCGGTAATATCTAGGTAGTCCTAGAAAACTCTAGACCTCGGATACATTCGTAGGCTGAAACCAATTTGTCATTGCTTGCATAGTGGTTGGGTCTACTGCTATTCCACCGGCAGATATGACATGACCGAGAAATTTCACCTCCGATGACCAAAACTCGCACTTGCTGTACATGGCATATAACTACTGCTCCCTTAACTTTCCCAAAGTCAGACAGAGATGGGCTTCATGCTCTTCCTTGGTCTTAGGGTAGACGAGTATATCATCGATGAATAGTACAATGAACTTGTCCAAGAACTCCATGAAGACATTGTTCATCATATTCATGAAGAATGTGGGGGCATTCGTGATTCCGAATGACATCACAATATACTCGTATAATCCATATCAGGACGTGAATGTAGTCTTAGGGATGTCTTCTTCTCTGATCCTTAGATGATGGTAGCCTAATCGGAGATCAATCTTGGAGAACACCAAGGATCCTTTCAGTTGGTCAAACAGATCGTTGATCCGAGGCAGTGGATACTTGTTCTTGATGGTCACCTCATTCAAGGCTCTATAATCCACACACATCCTCTTGGTCTTGTCCTTCTTCATGGCAAAAATGACCGGTGCGCCCCAAGGTGAGGTACTCGGTCGGATGTATCCCTTCTGCTCTAGCTCTTCAATATTACTCTTCACTTTAGCTAGCTCATTCGCGGCCATACGATACGGTCGTTTGGAGATGGGTGTGGTTCCGGGAACAAGTTCAATCCTGAACTCAATGTCCCTCTTGGGTGGCATCCCTAACAGATCTTCCGGAAAGACATCCGGGTATTCTTGGGCCACAGGCACTTCTTCTAACGTCATCTGGTGAAGTGAGACTCCTCTCGAGCCTCGGGTGGCCATCTTGAAGGTGACAAAGACTCCTTCATCACTAGTTACTATGATGGACTTGCTGGCGCAGTCTATCATTCCCTTGTGCTTCATCAACCAATCCATACCTAGGATGAGGTCTAGGCCCTTACAATCTATGAAGACTGGGTCGGCCCAAAATAACACCCCTTGGATCTCAATCATTATCCTTGGGCTGAATAAATTGGCTAGGGTTTGTTTGCCAGGAGTGGCGATCATCATGGGTGTGGGCAGAGGGAGTACTTCTACTCCATTAATTTTCACAAAATCCTTGGATGCGAATGAATGTGTTGATCCAGAGTCAAATAATATTACTGCGGGTATGAAATTCACTGTAAAAATATTGAGCACAACTTTGGGGGCCTCTTGGGCTTCTTCGGTAGTGATATGGTTGACTCGGGTGCGGACCACCTGGTTTGGTGCAGCTCCTTTGGGTTGCTTGGGATGAGGGCACTGATGAGCGTAGTAATAGGAGGGTAGGTCTCGATCTTCCGCTAGTTAATGATAACTTGGATTGGTCGAGAATCTCGACGTTGACGATCCAAGGCTCCGATCCGATGGATCAAAACATTACAATCGCTACACCACCGTCTCCGTTGGTTATCAACCACGCAAGGCAAGATTGACCTCACCATGAAGGCTGGTTCCTACAAGCGAATCCAAGAACACAAGCAAGAACAGGAAGAACACAAGTCAAATGCCAAATCACAGATGAACTATGATGAAATGAGGGTTAACAAATGTCGTTGCAGCAGCCAATCGGTCTGGTGCAAGAGCGGGATCAAAACACACGAGTGTAGATGCAAACAAAGCAAAACCTAACCCTAATGACGGCTATCGTGAGTATATGGGGCGTGGGAAGCCTGTAGGAGGCGCACACGACTCGGACTATGGGCCAACACGGCCTCCAACTCAGTACAAGGTCCAACTCGGCCCAATTTTGTCACGCGGGACTGTTTCAGTCTCACAGGACGACTCGAGACTCCAAATGAGGTAAAACCAACTCCAAAAGATCCATCTTCTCCTTAGCTTTCCATAAAGTCCAAGAACGCTCCAATCGGACTTCGTATGATGAAGTTACGCCCATTTTGGTGCATGTTGGTTGATGTAGTCCGAACCAGCGAATTCTTGACTTCAAATCATCCGTGCGACTCCGTCTTCAACTCTAACTCTCCTATTCCATCTCCCATGTTCCTAAGCAACAAAATATCACTAGTATTCAGTAGCATCTCATCCAAACAAATATTAACATAGTTGCTAAGGAAAGAATTAACCTCATGGTTCAAGCGACGGGCACGAGCGCGTGTGATTGGTCCTTGTAATTGAATTGTAGGTGGAGGCTCCATGTGTGTATCATGTGAAGTGATGTCCTCATCACGTAGTGACCCTCTTTTTGGTAGTTGAAGCAGACAACCGGCTTGCCATTCTGGTCCCTCAATGTGTTGGTCTTCGCGGCTAGTGCTAGTGGGCCGGATGGAGCTGGCGGAATGGGGCGAGGATTCCCGGCACTTGAGCCACTGGCAGCGTACGGTGGCCTATAGACGGGACGAGGGTGGTAGGTGGGTTCTTGAGGTGGAGGGGCGAAGCGGTGCCTCTAGACATTCCCTTGGTGATGCTTAAAAGTGATCATCTTTCTCTTCTTGAGATCCATCTTGTTTTGTTCGGTCTCTTGAAGAATAGCCTTGTTTACCAACCGCTGGAATTCGGCATAATTCGCCACAACAAGCTGGATGGAGATCTAATCTTTCAGTACCCTAAGGAACTTGGTCTAGCGAGTGGCGTTAGTATGAACCTCCTCTGGTGCATACCGGGCCAATCGGTTGAACTCATGGAGATACTCCATGACGGTCTTATTCCCTGCTGTAAATCTCGAAACTCATGCTGCTTCACAGCTATAACTCCGGTAGGGATGTGGGCGGCCCGGAAGGCAATGTTGAATTCCGCCCAAGTAATCTCGTGATCCTCAAGCTGAGACTTACGATAGTTATCCCACCATTCCATGACAGGTCCCTGAAGCTGGTGAACAGCGAATGCTACCCTCTCCCTATCTGAGAAAGGGAGGAGATCCAACTTCTTCTAAATGGTCCTCAACCAATCACCTACCTCCATTGGGTTGGTTGTACTTGAGAATACGGGGGGCCTCACGTGCAAGAACTCAGAGAGTTGAGGCGCGGCGGCAGGTGCAGGGGCTTGCTGGCGAGGGGCGGGCTCCATGTTCTGTTGCTACAGATGATTCAGTTGGGATTGTTGCTCGTGCATCTGCGCCAGTAGGGCAGTGATTAGCTCATTATAGTTGGCCATCATCTTTGCTAGAGTGGGATGATTGGCGGCTAGCAACCCCGATTGATGCTGACCCGTTGCACCCTAGTTGTGCACAACACTCCTTGATAGACTGTTGACAGCTCCTTCCCCATTGTTGTTGGAATCTGAGTTCTGATTGTCATCCATTCTGAAGGTAATAATATGCCAAGTATATAAAAAAAGACATAGAATTTTTTTCCAAAATAATTCATGGATTCTTTTATTAAACGTGGTAGCAAATAGTTCATTACATTAAAGCTCTTATTTTTATCCCATCTATAGCACAAGTCGCTATAGATGGTACCACAATCATCAAAATAAAACAACCAATGAAAACAATTATCTAATGCAATCTACTCATTGCCAGAGGCCGTCTTAGTGCTCTCTGAACCACGAGTGTCCTAGGGGATGCTGGGATCGACGAAGTTCTCTATCATCGTCTCTGAGACATTGACCGGTCTCGGAGCAGCGGCGCTAGAGCTGGATGGTCCCACGGGTGCTAGCAGTGGAGTAACCCTCTTAGGCCGAGGGGCGGGCTCTCTAATGAGCTTCTTCCTCCTCAGAGCGAGGGGAAGCATCTCTGCGATGTCCTTCTGCAGCTCGATGATCTTGCGCTGCAGCTCACTATTCTGTTGAATCAAGCTCCTCCTCTCGTGATGGAAGAACTCAATAGCATCAAGGTGCTCATCGGCGTCAAGCAAGACCTCGGTGTGAAGATCATCTATGGCCTGGAGAAGACGAGTGTTCCTGGCCATGACCGGGTCACGGTCAGAGAGGAAGCCGACGTAGATGCTGCGGTGGGCTCTGGAAGTACGCATCGGCACAAGACGGAAGGAAGAGTCCCGAAGATGATCATCATAGATCATCCTCCGCTCCGTGAGGGCCTGGAAAGCGGCGCTCTGTCAAGCAACGTCGAAGTTCGGGCCTCCAAGAGCCACCGTGAAGAAGGGGAGGTGCTCCCCAGAAGCATGGATTGTGACAGAGACGTCACACATGCTTGTGAACTCCTCCATGTATACTTCGTGGAACTCAGGCTCGAAAGTGAACCCGAGTAAAGTCACCATCATTCGGAGCTCCCGGATGAATCCCTCACGATCCCGGAAGAAGCTGTGGACGTGGTGGACCAGCATCTACAAACAATTACAAGTTTAAAGAGTAAGGGAGAGAAAAAATATGAAGTAGATTTTTATTAAATAGATTTTGTCAACCTAAGTGTTGGGCTGGTGCGTTTGGCTTCCTACAGTCAAGTCGGCTCTGATACCATCTTGTAATGTCCGGGATTTAACAATTCCAAACTTTATTGAATTTCCAAAGAAAAAAATAAATACAAAATGTTCATCACATGACCACATCTTATGACAAATAAAATATAGCTCGTAGGCTATTTTATTACACTGAATTAATAATAAAAGAAAAAAATATTGGCGATAAACATCTTGATCCAGGACTCGCATCCTTGACTGGGACAACTACTCCAGACCTCCATCTTCGTAGAACTCATCGTCTAAAAGTTTTAGTCAATGGGGATGAGTACAAAAGTACTCAACAAGCCATCGAGAATGCAATAATAATGTAGGGTAATAACAAAGGAAAGTAATGGCTTCAACTGCGGAAAAGTACATTTTTATGTTGAAGCATTTAATGTAGTTAAGTTTATTAGAACATTAAATCATGAACAATGCAACATATTCTAACTCGAGGAGTACAGTCATCCCTCCTCGTTCAACAGTCCATACATGCCATTCCATCATGCAACACTCACAAATATAAACTAATTGTGGGATGTTACACAACCCGTCCTTGACCGTGGGCTCGGCTTTTTGAAAATATTTAAACTATGATCAAAGGTGTACTATTGTACCCACAAGGCACGCACTCATCCCTGCACACCATAGTGTGTCGAGATGACCCATACCACGGGAACTCGTGTCAAAACCTTTAGCATGAAACTCTCCAACCCAATAACACCCACTCTAGGTTTTGCCAGCGCGCTAGCGCTCTGGACCAACGACGCGCCCCCTTTTGTGCCTCGTCGGTACAAGTCACCCGCATGTGCTACTTGCCCCCTCCAAATGGTGCCTCAAGTTGGAACATCCCCTACCTCTGGTTAGGACTCACCAACTATACTTGTGGTTAGTACAGAAGTGTTTTGCGATGGATCCCGCATACCGGTCCTTATAGTGCCCCTGGTGCGACTAACCAATGCCCTCGCATGCACCCGGAACCCACCATGCTAACATACTTAACCAAAACTCAAAGACCAACAGAATACCAGAGATGAGAGAAATAACGGGGATTATATAGTAGAATCCAAGTATCTACGATTCATTTTTAACCTATAGCAGTTGTGTCAATATATTGGACACTGTCTAATAGTACTACTATTATGGTGACAAGGAGTTTAGGCTCAATAGCATTGCTTGGGTTTGCACATCAAGGTCGGGGATCTAATAATTATAATGTAAGACATTTAATTTAACTAATGCATTTATAACCTATGGATTTTAGCGTTATCTAAGAAAAACCGAGTTCAATATGCTCAAAAATGTAGTGGTGACTTGCCTTGGTTTGTGAATGGGGATGGATGGACCTCTGGGTAAAACTCCGGCTCCTCGACGGCATCGAAATCTTCTTGGCACACAAAACAAGAATAATAAACAATTAAAATAAATAAAATAAGCAGTACAAGCATTCCAATTAAATTAGTTCAAGTTGTAGAGAATTAAAAGAGGGAATTTGTGGAATTTGAATGGTTAAATTTGGAGTCAAAACACAGAGGATATGAATTATGGAAGTTCGGATTCATTCACATAAATGATAGAACCCTAAAAAGAAAAGAAATAATCGCAAGATTATTCCTTCAATTAAATGAGAGGGTCGACATGTGATCAACACACTCACTAAGATAGAATGAAATAGAATGATTAAACTTGAGTTGAGACAATGGTAGATCGATGGATTATGATTCATTTGAAAACAAGGATGAGTCGAATTGAAGGCGATGATTGTTTAGAAACAAAAGGGTACAAATGGATTTAGTCGAACGACTGGAATATGTTGCAACCATTGGAAATCCTAGTCCAATCGTCTTCGGATAAGGAGATGATCGACTAAAGGTACGCGTAAAGGCTTAACCGATTGAGCCTTAGCGACCAAGTCAAAAGGGTTAGATTAAATCGACGAGACTCGATGATGGACGGTAAAGAATGACCACAAACAATCGACGATCGACGACAACCATCAATGAACGTCACAAGTCCGATTACCGAACATCTATCAAGTCATAATCGATGGATTAAATCAAGGGGACACGCCGGCTGGGGGTCGATGAAGAACAACGAGCATTATCTCTGGTTTAAGAAACATAATGACTATGAAGAATGCCTCATGACAAATATGACCTTCAGGATGGAATACAAAGATAACGTTGGGTTAATAGACTAGAGCGGATTCGCCGGATATTGACATAATAAATCAGGATTGAGATTATTCAACCGATAATAATTGATCTAATTTAGACAGGTACAAAAAGGGACAATGGCATGAATCGAATTCAAAGAACAATTTGACGACAACTGATGATTGAACTATATCCATGGATAGGATGTGATACAAAATAATCTATTGCATAGATTGGATCCGATGGATATTAATAGACTTTGGCTATTAAGGTATACATGAGCGAAACAAATCGATGAACAAGATAAAATAGATTAGATTAAACGAATGACATCAGGACATGATAATGAACCATTCGGATTGAAGACCATCTAACGCAGGATAAATTAACGAATAATGGAATGTAAACATGAAAGGGAAACGATTATTACCGCATGAAATCAGAACGGAGCAACTATGGCTTGTAGCCATGGCCGGCAGGCGAGGAGATGGGCTACCCAGAACAGTAGGGTGGCGGCGGTGTGGTGGTTCGGCGAGGGGGAGGCACAGTGGCGGCAGTGACGCTCAGCGAAGGCAGCAAGGAGGAGGACAGGGTGGCATATGGAGGAGGAGAGTGTTGGTTGGGGAGGAGTGGGTAGCATGGTTTTTATAGGGGGAGAAGGGCTAGGGAGAGAAATGGAAAGAAGAGGGAGAAATAGAAAGGGGAGGGAGAAATGGAAAGAGGAGAGTGAAAAGCGGGGTGCTGCCCAATACTATTAATAATTTTTTTCTGAATAAAAATAATTGCAGAAAATGGTTTATAAATTATGAGCTAGTAGCAAAGGCCATAAAAATTTGTAAAAATTCTCAAGGTCTTGTGAACATAATATAATTTTATTAGATCATGATTTGGATTATTTCGCTACTTTTTTATTTAATTGTACATTTTTAGCTTTATTGAAAATCAAAAATAATTCTTTTCTAGAAAAAGTATATTTTTTTATTTTATTTTTACCTTTGAAAATTAGGGCTGTTACACAGACTCTATCCATCCATCAGACGAGACTTGGGCCGGTAGCGTCATTAGAGTTACGAATGATGAAGTCGGACCAACCTACAATAAGCAGCCCACATTCACCCTATGAAGATGACATCAATGAAGCAGAGGCTAAACTCGGTCAAGGGATCGCCGCAGCCGATGAGCTCCAAGAAGTAGACATCAGATCTAGTAACAGACCGAGGCCAACCTTCGTAAGTATCATGAAATACTAGGTTTAAGCCAATCAATTGTAGAACATTGACTACCAATAAAACAGAGATATCGGTCATTCAAACAGTCATCTTGGCAGTTCAAAGCAGAAATATACCCAGATATCAAAGCCAAGGTGACAAGATTATATGATGCAGGATTCATAAGACCATGCTGATATGCACAGTGGGTGTCAAACATTGTACCAGTATGAAAGAAAAGCGGGAAGCTCAGGATATGTGTTGACTTCAGAGATCTAAACAAAGCAACTCCAAAGTATGAATACCCAATGCCGATCGTGGACCTGTTTGTGGACACCACATCGGGTAACAAAATTATCAGTTTCATGGACGAAAATGCAAGGTATAATCAGATCTTCATGGCTGACGAGGACATCCACAAGATGGCCTTCCGATGACAGGGAGCTATCGGAATGTATGAGTCGGTGGTGATGACCTTCAGTCTGAAGAATGCCGGGGCAACTTACCAGAGAGCCATGAACTATATTTTTCACTACTTGATAGGCCTGTTAGTGGAAATATACATTGATGTCATCGTGGTAAAGTCAAACAACATTCAAGACCATGTGGCTGATCTACGTCAACTTCTGGAGAGGGCATAGAAGTACAGGTTCAAAATGAATCCCAAAAAGTGTGCCTTTGGTGTGTCAGCGGGGAAGTTTATGGGCTTTATTGTACATGGAAGAGGAATTGAGATAAGCCAACGAAGTATTGAAGCGATCAAAAGTACTGAACCCCCTACCGATAAAACCAAGTTGTAGTCCTTAGTCCGTAAGATATATTTCCTCAAGAGATTTATAGTTGACCTCTTAAGAAAAACAGAGCCATTCACTCCATTGTTGAAACTAAAGCCTGACCAGGAGTTTAGATGGGGGACGGTAAATAGAAAGCATTTGACGAGGTTAAGGAGTACTTGAGTTCACCACCGGTGTTAATGCCACCCTAGAAAGGGATTTTGTTCAGGATATACTTATCGGCCGATGACAAAGTCATCGGGCGGTTCTAATTCAAGAGGTGGATAAAAGGGAGTGGCTAATTTTCTATCTCAGCAGAAGATTACTAGGCGTCAAAACCTGATACCCCACAATAGAGAGGCTCTACTTATGCCTATACTTCGCATGCACCAAGCTGAGACACTATCTGCTCTCAACAGAGTGCACCGCGGTGTGTAAGGCCAATGTCATTAAGTACATGCTATCGGCCCCGGAATTGAAAGTACGTAATGGGAAATGGGTCCTCTCTTTAACCGAGTTTGATCTTAGATATGAATCGCCTAAGGCAGTAAAATAGAAAGCGATAGCCGATTTCATAGTTCAACACAGGGATGAAGTGGTGACCCATGTTGAGTCGGCACCATGGACATTATTCTTTGACGGATCAGTGTGCCTACACGGATGTGGTATCGGCCTGGTAATTGTCTCCCCTTGGGGAGCATCATTTGAGTTTGCCTACATCATCAAACCATTCTCCACCAATAATCAGGTCGAGTACAAAGCTATCCTGGAAGGATTACAGTTATTGGAAGAAGTGGGCGTCGACACAGTTGAAATACTCGGGGGTATCCTTGTTAGTTATGAAGCAACTATCATATGAGTATGAATGCTAGGATGACGTACTGAAAGAATAACACGATCAGTGCTAGGCTATAATGACAAGTTTCCGAGGTGTAATTCTCACTCATATTCCGAGAGAACAGAACTTAGAAGTGAATGATTTGACCCAAACGGCATCAAGATATAAGCGTATGGTCAGACCAATCGTGGTAGAGGTCGCAAAGATAAAAGCTGACGATTGGAGGTACGACATTATTAACTATTTGAAAATTCCTTCAACATCGGCGCCTAGAAAACTTAGATATCAAGCAACCAAATATGTCCTACTATTTCACGCGTAAAACAAATCTGAATGATTTTATTCTCGGTACATTCTACTACTTATTAGTTTAATAGTAGATAATAATATGAATAGTTTAAAAATTAAGGATGAACCGTTATAATACACCGTACTAAAAGTGATCATTTATCATCGCTGCGCAGGGAGATCATTGTCAACGAAGAAACAGATCCGGCAATCGGTTGACGTAGTCTGCCGCCATAAGCCAAAAAAAATCCATCACATGTGGCTCCCTTGTTGGCCTACTCGATCATGTCAACTTGTGCCACTCTCCGCCGCGCCCACCCGGAAGCCCTCGCCGCGCCCGACAACTACGACGATCCTCTCGATCCGAATACGGAATACCCCATCACCACTAGCTAACGAGCCCAGAATAAACGAAGAAAAAAACAGTGCTCGCCACGCACATTTTTGTCGGGCTCGAGGCCACGACCGCATCCGGCACGGACCCACCCCACGCCACCTACCGATCATCCTCATCCTCCAGCGAACGGACGTGTCTCTCCCTCGTCGCTGAGCTGCTGGAATTTATATTTTTTCTATAGTTTCTGGGTTGGGAGTAGAGGTTAGTTGTTCTTTTTCTGGGTGGGATTCGTCGTCCGTCCATGGGGGCTGAGGCGAAGGCACCGCTGCTGGAGGGGAGGAGGAGTGGCGCGACGCCGGCGCAGACGCTGGGGAACATCGTCGTGTCCATCGTCGGCACCGGTGTGCTCGGTCTACCTTACGCCTTCCGGACCGCTGGCTGGCTCGCCGGCGCTCTCGGCGTCGCGGGCGCCGGCGCCGCCACCTTCTACTGCATGCTTCTTCTTGTCAGTACACAGTACACATGCCCTCGCCATTCGCCATGGTTAATTCCTCTGTTTGCTTAATGTTAATCTCACGATTTGTAGCTTTGATTTGTATTCGTTTTGTGAAGCTGGAGAGCAGAGACAAGCTACGCGAGCAAGAGGTGGAGGAGCAACACGACGGCAACTACACTTACGGAGATCTTGGCGAGAAATGCTTTGGTCGGATTGGCAGATACTTCACGGAGGTCACCATCATCCTCTCTCAGACCGGCGGTTCCGTCGCCTACCTCGTCTTCATCGGCCAGAACGTCTGCTCCGTTTTCCCCAACGGCGGGGAAGGTGGACCCGTCTCGCCGGCCGCCGTCGTCCTCGCGGTGCTCCTGCCGGCCGAGGCCGCGCTCACCTTCATCCGTTCGCTGTCGTCACTCGCGCCGTGCAGCATCCTCGCCGACGCCTGCACCGTCCTGGCCGTGGCCACCGTCGTCAAGGAGGATCTCCAGCTTCTCGCCGCCCGTGGACGGCCGTTCGATGGCCGTAGCGCGTTCGCGGGGCTCTGGGGCGTCCCGTTCGCCTGCGGCGTCGCGTTGTTCTGCTTCGAGGGCTTCTGCTTGACGCTGGCGTTGGAGGCGTCCATGTCTGACCGGAAAAGGTTCCGGCCGGTGCTCCTCCAAGCCATCGCCGGCGTCACCGCCGTGTACGTCTCCTTCGGCGTGTGCGGGTACCTCGCCTACGGCGACGCCATCAGAGACATCGTTACCCTGAATCTTCCAAACAACTGGTCCACCGCCGCCGTCAAGGTCAGAACATGAACTAGTAGTTCTGCATCGAATTGTCGATTGATCAAACACGACGATTTCGATTCGATTCTTCTTTGGCAGATTGCGCTGTGCATCGCGCTGGCGCTCACGTTCCCGATGATGATGCATCCGATCCACGAGATCGTGGAGGCGTGGCTGTTTGCGCCGGGCGGGTGGGCGCGGAAGCGCTGCGGCGGCACCGTCCAACGCGCGGCGGTGCAGCTGAGCCGCGTGGCGGTGGTGGCCACGCTAGCGGCGGTGGCGTGCTTCGTGCCGGCGTTCGGGATGTTCGCCTCCTTCGTCGGGAGCACGGTGTGCGCGCTGCTCTCCTTCGTTCTACCAGCGCTCTTCCACCTCCGCGTCGTCGGAGCCGCGGCGAGCCCGTGGCGGCGCGCGGTGGACTACGGCTTCCTCCTACTTGGGCTGGCCTTTGCGGCTCATGGGCTTTACACGGTCTTCTCGCACTAGAGATGGAAATAGGTACCGATGCATGTTTACCCATAAGTAATTACTTTATTTGGAAACGGATACGGAGAAAAATAGTACCACGGGTATAAAAAACGGAAAAACTTATACTTGTTGATAAACGAGTATAGATATGGGACAGTATTACTCATACTTGTATACCGTATATCCAACTATTTATAATAGATCAAAATTAAAAAGCCCAATAATCCATCAAAACCCAGTAGAAAAAACTAGCAACTCCCATCAAAAACACTCTTCCTGATTCCTGCTGCCTCTCTCCCTCCTCCCGTAGTCCTATTTTCTGTACTCAAGCAGCAGTAGCTGCATTCCTCCTCTCACCATCGAGAGCCACCACCTACTCCCTCTTCTTCTAGTCGCCTCCCTCCTCTCATCCCTCACCGCCGGTATCCACTACCTTTGGCCTCCTCCCTCCTCACGTCGTCGTCTCGCTCCTCCCTCTTCCTGGCTTCCTGCTGACCCCGCCAGACACGTCTAGAGTCTGGCCTTCCCTCGTCATCGCCTAGCTTCTCCCTCCAACTGCTGACGCTGTTGGTCGCATCTCTCCTCCCAACTTCTGCTTCTCGTAGTCACCAGATCGCCATTGCTCCCTCCCCCTAGTAGCTGCCACCCTCCTCTTGCCTCGTCTCTCCTTTAGTCGGTGGCCTGACTTATTTTTTTCTTGGGGTCGGATACCCGACGGGTACCCATTACTCGCACGAGTACGGATATGGTGAAGAATTTATATCCGTGAGTGGGTACGGATACAAGATTCGTCATCTGGTTACGGCTATGGACAGAAAGTTCACGCGGGTATTTTACCTATTGCCACCTCTATCTTGCACCACTTAATTAGACCGAAATTTCTTGGGTTTTTCTCATTTTTTCAAGAGAACTGTTTTAGATATTCATACTACGATACACATGTTTATGAATTGTATATTTGTTATTTCGTGCATCCTATCTGGCGTGCACAATATTTTATTTGCTTTGGTATACATGTAAGGTAATGTTTGGTTATTTATTCGGGATGGATCGGTACAACTTAGAAGAACGAGTTTATTTGGTTACATGTACTGTACAAAACCGTACAAGATGTGTTGGTTCATATTCTAGAATATTCTCTCCAGATGTCGAACCATTCTGTATGGTAAAAATGGTAAAAATCCTGCTCCTATTACCTATGCTAATTATTTATAATTAGTAATATTAATGGTTATTAAGTATTTTTTGCTAAAAATAATTATAATTAGATGTTATTAACTATAACTAATGTACATCTCATATATCCAACCAAACAACCTATTTGTACCACTTTTTTAGGATCATCTATCTCATTATGAATCAATCCATACAAGAGCATTTCGTATCTTCATTTCACAAACCAAACATTACCTAAGTTAACGCCCATTTGCTTTTTATTTATATATATCTCGTTGTCACGTACACGTGATATCACAAAAGAGTAATCGCCACCGAAAAACAGCAAAAAAAATCTTGTTTTATACCAATGATATATATTTTTATAAGTTAGATAATAATAATAAACAAGTAACGTACGAAGGCCTTTTACGTTAGCTAGCGTGCATTATTTTTTTACCCCCTTCTTTTCGGTCACACTGCACGTCGTACAAAGGGACGTGTGCAATAGACCTCGTAGCTGTACAAGTCAAATTGCAGCAAATGGCATGGCTGGTTTGATCTCACAAAACTCTAATAATGAATCTCGGGTTACCCGTAACTTTAGAAAGAATTGATAAATTAATAGAAAAAATAAAACACTAAAAGGTTACTTGTTAATAAGAATATTATTGTGTCTATATGTAAGCAATGTCGTTGCAAGAATAATTTTATTATTTACGAACCAATGATAAATAAGAGATTGTTTATTTTATAAAAAAGAGTTCAATGGTATTCTTTTAACTTTGTTTTTACAACTCATAAATTAAAAATCTTATTACTTCAATGCATTTACCTACTATTTATATATAACTTAATAATACTACTTTCCTATTCGTAAGAATCTTATTGTTTTTATCTTATAAATACATTTTTATATGATTAGAGGAGTAGAAATGAATTTTTTTAGATAAAGTTGAAAGTACAAAATCGAAGTCTCGTTCGTGCAAAGAGACACTGGGACACATGCACGTCCATCATTTGACTTGTTCTGATTGAATCTAAAAGCAGTTTTATTTTCATTTTTCTTTTGTTGGTAGCTGCAGTTGGTTTAGATAGTTACGAATTAGTACAATAATTAAATCCCTTTGGCGACGTGCACGGCGTTACACCGCACGTAGAAACCGCAACATTGCAGCAGGATCACGCCTTACGATGAGATGATGTGTTGCTTTGTTTGTAGTCTCTCCGAACTCCCAAGACTCTACCAACTTTGTGGAGCTCAGTGATAATAGCTTGAGCGCTGATTTGACAAACTAATAAATAATCACGTCTAAAAATAATATGTATTTTAAAAATAAAATTATTTTTAAATTACTTTTTATAAGCATAAAATTTATAAATTTAAGAAAAAGTGTATCATCTTTTAGATTTTAAAATTTATCATAAATATACCAAACTACTACTAGTAAAAAGTAGTATTAGATAATTTTATCTATACTTGTCGGGTTATCCCATAGTACTCTCCGAGTACTTTTATGACGACCAAGCAGATAGAGGGGCGACAGACAGCAATAAAGATGATCAGCCAACGGTCGGATTCTCTAATAGCCACGTAGTAGTCGAAGGTATGAAGACTCCCCGAGTCCAGCATTCAAGAGGCTCCCCCAATTGCTGGCACTCGAACGGTCGTGATTAAGTATTAGGTTGCCCTATTGAAGACCAGTATTTCTGTGGCGAGTAAATGACTAATTAATACAGCTAATAACATCTGAAATTATATCCCATGAATTAACCATTTTACATCGTAAATGGTCAGCTCGTGAGACACATTAATTACAAATTATAACTTTTGATCCTTCTCATATATAAAGGGATCAGGGGAGCTTATTATGGACATATTTTCCTAGCTGAAGAGAAGTTTAATGCCATTTTTAGTCCTTGAAGCTTATACTATACACATATGAGTATAGTTATTATCTTCCAAAAGTCGTGAACGTGTCTAAAAAATCCACTATCTTATTGTTTAAGATAACTATTGAGATTCGTCCGCAGAACTCTCCTAAACCTAACCTAAAACCTTCACATGGTACCCTTGTAGATAACATTGTTCGTACACACGGACAATACTTGAATTTTATTATTCATTACATTACTTAGTCACTCTCAGACCCATAATTACCCACCTAATACATATTTATTTAATATTTGTGTTCAAACAAAAAATAGATTTTAAAAGTCTCAGCCCCATAATTACCCACCTATTACAAATTTATTTAATATATGTGTTCAAACTAAAAAACATTAGATTTCAGGAGAGGAAGTATTAGATTTTAAGATGAAAAGATAATAAACTACTTGCTACTGGTAGAAAGTAGAACCCTAACTTGGGAAGTACAGTGAGATGTGTCGAAGACTAAGAACTTGGAGCGTCTAAAAAAACTCTAAAGAACTCTCTAAATTTTTGGATTAGAATTAAGAAATCATCTCTAATTGGCTCCTAAAAATAAATCAAAATCAATCTTTCCTCTTAATATTTTTAGGGAGCATACTCACAGACTCTAATTTAAGAACTCTGTTAAAAAAACATATTTAAAGTGGTTTACGTCAAAAAATAAATCTAAAAACTATATATGAAGCCAATTTTCAAAGCCCCTTCTGGATAAGTTCTTGTTTTTTTTAAAAAAAAGCTCTCTTGTCTATATTATATATCGGGCATCTAGCACCTAGCTCACCTGCGCACAAATGTACTGTCTGCAGTACAGTTATAGATACAAGCAAAAAAAAATTGCGAGGGGAAAAATTTTACTATACCTGCGGTAAATTTACGTACTGTACGAACTCGCAATAGAAAAACATAAAGAAAACGAAAAGAACAATCATCAGACGGAATACATTCATTTTAGTTACAGATTTTCCATGAGAAGAACCAATCGAAAAGGCCGGAGGTCTTGCCATTGCTTTGCATACGGGGAGCATCACGGGCCATTGATTTCTTCTGCCACAGAAGATCGGACGGACCCTGAACTGAAATGGTAGTCATCAAAGAATATGCACGGACACATGGACCATTTTCCCGCTTTTCGCGAGCATCTCTCCACCAAATTTGCAGGTAGGGATGGATATGGATGTCAGAATATCCGAATTATCCGTATTCGTATTCGAATTACTATAAATATGGATATCCGTATTCGTATCCGAATTAAATATGGATGACATTTGGAAATATCCGAATTCGTTTTACAAATGTGGATATGGAAATGGATATCCGAATTCTGCTGAATGTGGATATGGAAATGGATACATCCGTATTCGTTTTAGGATTTCACACAGATTAAACTTAGACTCAAGATAATATATTATAACTATATTAATGGTTTTTTATTATTTATATAATTATGGAATACTTAAGTTAGTGAATATTAATAAGTTATGGTTTAAAATAAATTGATGGTTAAATATTTGTTTGAACTTTAATTTTTTTATAATCAAAATGCAACATATATAATTTCATATAATTTTTTTGTATTTTTTAGATACATTTGTTATTTTTAACTCATTAATTGTGTTTCTAGGATTTAAATTGAAATATGTGCAATTTGAAATGAAAGTACCTAAAATAATGCACTAAAATTTATAGAAAAATTGCATTCACTATTTTGTGTCCATTTTTAGTTCTTATCCATGAAATTTAAAGAAATATTAAAAAAATTATGTTACGACACTTCATCGGTAATGTGGAGCTTGAGGGTTTTTTAATTATAAAAAATCAAATAAAGTCTGAAAAATACGAGAATTATCACAGTGTTATAATATTATACGTAGATACCATGATAAAATTTTAAAAATGTTTCGAGAAATTTATCATATAGAATGTTAAGAAATCTGAGATTCTCTTAAGAGGAAATAAAGTTTTGAGAAGGAATAGGTTATGGTTTAAAATAAATTTATGGTTAAATATTTGTTTGAACTTGAATTTTTTTATATAATCAAAATACAAAATATCTCATACCATATAAATTTTTTGTATTTTTCCAGATCCATTTGCTATTTTTAACTCATTAATTGTGTTTCTAGTATTTAAATTGGAATATGTGAAATTTGAACTGCAAGTACCTAAAATAATGCACTAAAATTTATCGAAAAATCACATTAACTTTTTTGTGTCAATTTTTAGTTCTTATCCACTAAATTTAAAGAAATGTTAAAAAAATTATGTTACTACAATTCATCGGTAATGTGGAGCTTAAGGGTTTTTTAATTATAAAAAAATTAAATAAAGTCTGAAAAATACGAGACTTATCACAGTGTTATAATATTATACGTAGATACCATAATAAAAGTTTGAAAATGTTTCGAGAAATTTATCATATAGAATGTTAAGAAATCTGAGATTCTCTTGAGAGGAAATAGAGTTTTGAGAAGGAATAGGTTATGGTTTAAAGTAAATTTATGGTTAAATATTTGTTTGAACTTGATTTTTTTTATATAATCAAAATACAACATATCTCATACCATATAAATTGTTTGTATTTTTCTAGATCCATTTGCTATTTTTAACTCATTAATTGTGTTTCTAGTATTTAAATTGGAATATGTGAAATTTGAACTGCAAGTACCTAAAATAATGCACTAAAATTTATCGAAAAATCACATTAACTATTTTGTGTCCATTTTTAGTTCTTATCCACTAAATTTAAAGAAATGTTAAAAAAATTATGTTACGACACTTCATCGGTAATGTGGAGCTTAAGGGTTTTTTAATTATAACAAAATCAAATAAAGTCTGAAAAATATGAGACTTATCACAGTGTTATAATTTTATACGTAGATACCATGATAAAATTTTGAAAATGTTTCGAGAAATTTATCATATAGAATATTAAGAAATCTGAGATTCTGTTGAGAGGAAATAGAGTTTTGAGAAGGAATAAGTTATGGTTTAAAGTAAATTTATGGTTTAATATTTGTTTGAACTTGAATTTTTTATATAATCAAAATACAACATATCTCATACCATATAAATTGTTTGTATTTTTCTAGATCCATTTGCTATTTTTAACTCATTAATTGTGTTTCTAGTATTTAAATTGGAATATGTGAAATTTGAACTGCAAGTACCTAAAATAATGCACTAAAATTTATCAAAAAATCACATTAACTATTTTGTGTCCATTTTTAGTTCTTATCCACTAAATTTAAAGAAATGTTAAAAAATTTATGTTACGACACTTCATCGGTAATGTGGAGCTTAAGGGTTTTTTAATTATAAAAAAATCAAATAAAGTCTGAAAAATATGAGACTTATCACAGTGTTATAATTTTATACGTAGATACCATGATAAAAGTTTGAAAATGGTTCGAGAAATTTATCATATAGAATGTTAAGAAATCTGAGATTTTCTTGAGAGGAAATAGAGTTTTGAGAAGGAATAGGTTATGGTTTAAAGTAAATTTATGGTTAAATATTTGTTTGAACTTGAATTTTTTTATATAATCAAAATAAAACATATCTCGTACCATATAAATTGTTTGTATTTTTCTAGATCCATTTGCTATTTTTAACTCATTAATTGTGTTTCTAGTATTTAAATTGGAATATGTGAAATTTGAACTACAAGTACCTAAACTAATGCACTAAAATTTATAGAAAAATAACATTCACTTTTTTGTGTCCATTTTTAGTTGTTATCCAGTAAATTTAAAGAAATTTTAAAAAATTTATGTTACAACACTTCATTAGTAATGTGGAGCTTAAGGGTTTTTTAATTATAAAAAAATCAAATAAAGTCTGAAAAATACGAGACTTGTCACAGTGTTATAATATTATACGTAGATATCAGGATAAAAGTTTTAAAATGTTTCGAAAATTTTATCATATAGGATGTTAAGAAATCTGAGATTCTCTTAAGAGGAAATAGAGTTTTGAGAAGGAATAGATTATGGTTTAAAGTAAATTGATGGTTAAATGTTTATTTTAACTTGAATTTTTTTATATAATTAAAATACAATATATATCATACCATATAATTGTTTTGTATTTTTCTAGATCTATTTGCTATTTTAACTCATTAATTGTGTTTCTACTATTTAAATTGGAATATGTGAAATTTGAACTGCAAGTACCTAAAATAATGCACTAAAATTTATAGAAAAATTACATTCATTATTTTGTGTCCATTTTTAGTTGTTATCCACTAAATTTAAAGAAATGTTAAAAATTTATGTTACAACACTTCATGAGTAATGTGGAGCTTAAGAGTTTTTTAATTATAAAAAATCAAATAAAGTCTGAAAAATATGAGACTTGTCATAGTATTATAATATTATACTTAGATAACATGATAAAATTTTGAAAATGTTTTGAGAAATTTATCATATAGGATGTTAATAAATTTTTGAAAATGTTTAATTTTTAAAAACAATAAAATTCAGCCAATTCTTTCCAAATTGCCACCTGTTTTTTCTGCATTTGCGCACCTGGACTCAATTTGTGTGTTCTTGTTGGTTGAAATGTATGATGAATTTTGGTTCAAGACTTTATGTAGTTCTTATTGGTTGTTGCGTATGATTAATTTTAGCTAGTGTTGTTTAAAAATTTATTTTGTGCATGGTTTATTGTGTATCATTGTTTCTTATTAATTATTATTCTAATTTGGTATATTGTACCATTTGGATTTTTAAAAATTTTGTGAAACAACGAACATTCGGAGTTAAACCGAGTAAACATCCGAATACATATTCGTATTCGAAACATCCGTTTTGTATTCGTATTCGAGAACATCCGAATCCGTATTCGTATTCGAATTAAAATGTGGTAAATAGTGCTATCCGGATTCGTTTCCATCCGTATCCGATCCGAATCCATCCCTATTTGCAGGCCGCTATGGTATGATCCTAGAACACGTAAAGATTATTTATAACAAGTTTCTCTTCTCAAAATATAATGAGTTTTGTATTTTTAAATTTGTCTTAAATATGATAATTTAGTAACTGTAAAATGTAGTTTTTTACTTTAAAGTTTTGTACTGTCACTGAAATTGATTACTAATTACATCACACTACTATGTTTGACACTACTCTCACCCATCCCAGAGGAGGGCAGCATTTTTTTACACATTTCTCCAAAAGTTGCTATATTTTAAGACAGGGATGATAATTTAGTAACTGTAAAATGTAGTTTTTTACTTTAAAGTTTTGTACTGTCACTGAAATTGATTACTAATTACATCACACTACTATGTTTTTGTAAATTGTATATGTTATTATAGTTTTCATTACATATTTTTATATTACATTTTCTAGTTATATTTATAAGAAGTATTGAAAATAGAATTATATAAAGTATTTTTCGTGATAAATCTATTAATACGGCCGTTCTAAAAATATAAAGTGCATATATATTTAGGAAATGCCAATATTTTTAACTTTTAAATAATAATTAAGATAACATATTTATATTTGGTATTATAAATGTCATATAATTAGATTGATATCTGAAAATAGTTTTATATATTATTATCTTAATAGTTCTTGGTAATATACAGTAAAAATAATTAATGATTAATATTCTACGTTAAAATATGTGTAAATTTTTAATGTGTTATATTTTATAATAAAGTAGTATATTTTTACATATAAAAATCCTAAAGTTTTTTTTAAAATAATCATATTTTAATATTTTGATATTTGACAACCGTCGACATTGCATTATTCTTTTCATTTTAAGAACATATTTAGGAGGTATTTCATTCATCTTAGAAATTAATAAGTTTTAACATTCAAATTTTGTACCAAATATAATAACATATTACTTGTAAAAAAATCTTACCTCCAAAGTATTCATAGTATGCTGAACTTAATTACGCGTTACTCTACCGACCACTCCTGAGTTCTGACCTATCCGGGAGGATAATATAATTTTTCCCTCGTATTTACCAAATTTAATAGTTTATATATTTTGAAATAGATACATTAGAAATTAAAGCAGGAGTGAGTAGTGGAGTACTCCAGCTAGCACAGTGCAATGCATGCTACCTACGTACTGGTGCAGTAGTAGCTGCTTATTCAATTCACTGCAACTGCTGAACTGAATACTCCTATAGATAATAGATGTTGCAGAACTAAAGCATGCACGCAAAGTTGCACAACTAATCAAGCAAGCAAATCAACGGTACGTACGGTGTACTTTTACATCTAAAAGAAATGCAAGCTAGCGCGAGACTGCGAGAGAGATCGACCGAGACGAGTGTGTTTTTACTGACGGAAGTTTATTGGGTATTTGGATGTTGTGTGAAAGTTTATGGAAAAGCTAGCTTATCCCCTTTGGGTCATAGGGTGCAAGATCATGGAACATGCCCTTGAATTGGTTAGGTCAGCATTTACTCGTTTTTTGTAGGGTAGCAAGTTAAGGGCCATGCCCATAACTTAACCTATCAACGACATGCTTGCTGGTTCATGAATGTATGCATGAACACCAGCCTCATCACATGCACAAATGTACAGTAAAACAACAAGGAAATCAGAAGAAGCTAGTTAGCCCTATAGTTTGCACCATGGCCGCCGGCCGGCCCGGGCACAAGAAAAGCAAAGAGATAGCTAGCTTACAGTACAGATCATGGCTATGCAATAGCTCTCACCTCCATTTGCAGCGTGAAATAGCTGGAGTTTGTAGAGAGAATCCCTGCAAGTTCGACTCGTGTGGTAAGAGAAAACCATGGAGCTCAGGATAGATAGCGCCATAGTTGATTCGAGGCGCTATCCCTCCTGAGCTTCAAGGATTGCTCTGTACCCTTTCTCGTAAGATCTTCAATTCCTTTTTGCACTAAAAGGTAGAGTGTCTCTCGATCTTAGTAAGAGGAATAACAAGAAGAAGCAACGGCCACCAGAGCTTGTAAAGAGGGAAGTAACTAGCTAGGGAAGTAGTGAGCTGCAATAAAGCTAGAGTAGTGCACACATCTTCATCAGTTGTGACTTGTGAGTGAGGTGATGGAAGAAGTGAGCTGAGGGTGGATTGGCCCAATGGTGCCTTCCCCTATTTATAGTGAGAGAATAATATCATATCTCTCCCTCTTCTCTCTCTATGTGTTTGTGAACTGTGAAGTGAGACAACTGTCACATTTCTTGAGGTATGGGGGAGGGAGAGGGGGAGGAGGAGGAGGAGGAGGAGGAGGAGGAGGGGGAGAAGGGTCTCTCTTTGATCTGTGTGTTCCCTATCTCTAGCTTGCTTTTAATTCAAGCAAGGGAAGGTGCACACCACTGCTAGCTAGCTGCTGTCATACACTCGTACAGACGTACATTAGTTAAGGTCATATCATATACTAGATGAGATTTTATAAACCGATCAAAAACGATGAAATGGTCGAAAACCATATTGACCAGATTTTATGAACCTAGGTGGTGCGTCATCAGCTGCATTGCATGGATCCTGCCCTAATTATAAAGTGTGGCTAATCACTAATGTCACTACGGCTAGATAAAATACTTGTGGCTCACTAGCTCGCAACTAGCTCAGATCGACTTGGATCGGCTTGTTTTCTTAATAACGAGCTAGCTCGAGCTAACACTCATGAGCCGTTCGTAAGCCAAATTACGATCTAACAAGTGTCAGCAGGCCATATGCCTCGTAACCCTATACTAGGCGTCTAGGTCACAACCCAAAAGCTGTTAGCATGTAGTCTCTAAGGGAACAACTCAGTAATCATGTTATTGTGTTAGCCCAATCTGCTTCATCCATCATCCGCACTATAGTTTCCAAGGGAACAACGGAATAGACCTAAAACTGTCTCGTGGTGTATTTATCTGCTGATCTAGTTAGTTTGTTTAGTGCTAAACTCTTGTTGATCCATAGTGTAAACCGTAGAGTGTATAGTGTAAACTGACCTACATAGCTATAATGACTAAAATACTCTAGGCTAGAAGTTTCATATTTATTTTTTAGTCGGGTCGACCAGGAAGGCGACCAAATTTTATTAAGAGGGGGGCAAAACTTTTACAGAGTTCCATATATGTTTACATGATTAAATACTATAGAATTTGTGATACGATCATACTATATATTTTTTGGATTTTGCTCATAAGCTAAATGAGCTAGCTCAAGCTGACAAATGAGTTGAACCGGTCGTCAACTGCCCACCCTTTCATTTGTCGTTTTTTTCACCGAGTGTCAATTTTTACGCTCGGTAAACATATTCGCCGAATGTCCCGATAAAAAATACTCAGGCGAACCCCTATTCACTAAGGACGGCTTCAACCTAATGTTATTTTCCGAGTGCAACTCAACTAATCTTTCGTCGAGTGTTTTTTAGGCTACGCTAGTGTTTTTGGCACTCATTATATTGAGGAGAATTGAACTTGGTGTTTCCTGTAGTGAGCTGACTAATTATCTTAACGATCGAGCCGATATGAGACAGCTTGATATCCTGCCCTAAATGTCACCACTTGGTACCACACAGCCTCATTTCATCTTTCTCCATCCATGGATGTACCATTTTTTTGATCCCGTATCAAGAACAACATGACAAGTGCAAAAGACAAAGGCATTGGCCATATGCATCATTGAAAAATATGGTACAGTACTGCTAGCTAGTAGCAGCTACCCAACTTTGCTCTAGCTAGCGTGCATGCAAGATATCTGACACTAAATCATTCTCCTCAATGTAATCCCTGTGGCTTATCAGAAAGTTTGCATGTTTATATGAAATAAACTTGTCACACAAAGTTTTTATATACATATGCTGTATGAACATATGAAAATATATCCTCTACTGAATACGGATACTGTGATATATAAATACTTGCATACAGGTGAATATAATAATCTTTTGCAGGTATATATATCGGCCAAGCCTACGTCAACCTGTTGCACGGTAGACAACAGTATTACTATAGTTTACTGCATCGAACCATGCATGTATAGAACAGTGCGTACGTCTACTGTACGTGTTCTAATATATATATATATATATATATATATACAAATGCTATCCTACACCACGGATGTAGCATAACTATTTTACCGAGAAATCTACTACTGAAAAAAATAGTACTTAATTGCTATTCTACTGAGAAAATCCACTACTGAAAGTAGTCGATGTAGAATAGCTATTCTACACACGTAGTGTAGAATAGCGCTACCGTATATATATATATGTATATGTGTATATGTATATATGTATCCAAAATATAATCAATTAAAATACAAAGTTCTCCTTCAAAATTAATAGGTAAGATCGATTCTACCGGTGTTATAATGCTAGCTCAGTAGAATTAATAATGTACCGTAACATAACAGTGCACTAGAAATAAAGCAGATTATTGATAAGAGGTGGTTTCCAAACTAATTAACCTAGCTAAGAGAGATTAGACGATGTTAGATCCAATTGGGTGAAAAGACTCGGCATGTCTCTTCCATGTGAGCCGCATGATCTGTTACATCATCGTCCACATGATAAAACAGTATATAAAACCAAATAAATGGATTATTTGGAGCAATTTTCATGCTTCAAGAGCATGATACCCAGTTTCATATTTTAGGGGTCAGGTAATAAGTAGACTTTTATTTGTAAATTGTTAACACAGTTTGTTTTCTCTGAGCTTCCATGTGTTGATTTGAATGGAACTTTTTCTCGAGAGCTAGAATCCTTTAGGATCTCTGTTTCTGTGGAAGCGAACTGATAGTGATCGAAATTATGATTAGACAACTGAGATAGCTTTGGTCAGATATCAGCATGGATATCTACCTTTCGGTTCATTTGCTCATGATGTGAAAAGGCCTTGACTAACTTTCTGCATGGTCAAAATGCCAATAAGACAAGCATGCGCATGCACACATGCATGCATGCACATATATATATATATATATACATATATATACATATATATATACATATATATATATATATATACTCAAATGATTATCCCATCATCACTTCCTAGCTAAGGCATGCAACAGTACAAGTTAGTAAAAGGAAATAAATCAACAGATCGAGGAAAATATACAATTCTACTATGTCATAAAAAAAATTAACATCTTAATCTGCATTTTGGTTTCAGAGGAAGAGACTGTACACTCTTCAGCACTGGTGCAGCTACTGCATGCACAGGCTCAACGGCACCTGAACACAGCTTAATACTGCAACTTTACTACTCGTCCAAAGTATATAGCTGTACACTGCTGCTAGCATCTACAGGGAATCAACGGCTAGAAGACTGAATTTATCATGCATGTCAGGGGAAAAAATTATCGACAAAGCATTAAAAACAATACATAGATGTGCTTAAATCGTGTTCATCAATGTAGCATTCACGAACAATCCAGTGGATGTTTGTAGTACAGTCATAAAAACACTGGCTCCTACAGGTACTGCATTTACAAACATATATACCTAGCTACTACTACACCGTCCATCTTATACGTATACTCCCTCCTGTGTATAAATATTAGTCCTTTAGACAGGATTACACATATCAAGATGATATTAAATAAAGTTGCAAGGGTTGTCTCAACTGGTTATGGAGCCTAGACTTTAGTGGTGACACCCAAATTCAACTCTCAATAAAAAGAAGAGAACAATTAAAGTGACAAATACTTCGATTGATGGAATGACTAATATTTGTACACTCTCAATAAAAATCAAAATGACTATTATTTGAACATCGGAGGCGTGATTTTATCTTGTTTATTACTCCCTCCATTTTGAATTCGTTATAACTTGATATTACATACAAAAAGTGATTAATTAGTATATATATTTTCATATTTGTTCATATTAAATATAATGCGAAAATAAGGACAATATAAAACGACTTATTTTAGATAACGCTTGATACAATTCTAAGATAAATTATTTGTGAAACTGGATGGAGTACTCACTATCAAATGGTACAGTGCAGGTGTGACTTCAGCAAGCTACATTTATACTGCTGTAATTTTACAATAGAATTCTGCAAAAAAACAATTCACCCTCTTCAGAGTTAATTCAGACATGTGACAGTTGGAAACATCTCCGAACTGCCACTAGAACATAAGGATTTGAGATTTATTTATATGCCTCCTTTTTCTCTCATGTTTGGAACTACTATACTGAACAGCATGTGTACACATGTTCTGATGCTGTAAAGATGCTACGCACGAGAAGAGATGCGTGGTGGCGAATTGAAGGGTGTGGGCACAGGGCACAGATCACAGATGGATTCACAGGAGATCTGATCGATCTGAGTGGTTGGTACAAGATATCTCCTGATGAGGCACCTCTTGATGGTAAGTGTCAGATGGCGATCTCCAGATTTCCGTGGGGAATTAAAGCTCGATCGATCTTTGGCTTCTTTTCCTCGGCGCCCATCTCTTCCTTCGATCTCCTGACACTTACCACGATGGTTAGAAAAAATTTACTATCTTTGAGAAGGTATAAGACTACTCCTCCGATTCGATACATAATCAATTGTGATTAGTGAGCCTCATTATAAATTATAAGCTTTAATGAGACATATATATATATATATATTTAATTTCACTCTGAAGCACCGAAATGTAAAGAATGGTCCTAAGAATAAAACCTAATTTTACTGGATGGACCAGATTGGACATAAATTACACCCATGTGCTATTTAATCACAGGGGATGGCCAGCCAGCCAACCTCAACACAGCAGCATTACAGAGAGAGAGAAAGAGAGAGAGCGCAATAATAGAAAAGGCTGCAGAGAGAGGAAAGGCAGTAGTGAGTGAGCTGAGCTGGAGTGGGGAGAATTCTTGTCACTGAAAAAAACTCATTCCTGAATCCATCCATAAATGAACAGTAGTGCTCCAATATTGCTTATGCGCCCAACTCTGACAACCTACTGCTACCTCCAGCAGGGGCAGCCCCCCCTGCAGCCACGTACGGTTCGGCGCAGTACTTGATCTTCGTTGCTGCGTCGCAAGACCTGGACTATAGACCATTGATAAAAAACACATGGGGATACATGGTTTCGGATAAACAGTGTTATTATGGTTCAAGATTTAGGGTTTTATAAATTGATGATAGCGATCTAATCTGTTTGATAACTTTATTTTACTAACTGAATATCTCGCTGAATATTATAATCGTTGTCAACAATTTTAGGGCACCTATTCCGATGACAGATATTTTTACTCATTTCTTAAATATACGTGCCTAAGCACGAACGTTTGTTACTCTACAATTACTTTTACTCTGTATACTTCATTACTTGTTACTCCACCTAACTAACTATTTACGTGCCTAAATTCTAACCCTGCCATCAATGTACTAAATTAGATAATGATATTTAGACTAACAGATAACATATTATTAACATGTGATCACAAGTTATACATTGGATTCGTTCATTACCTAAGAGTAAGGATAACGAATTACTTAGCGGTTGTCTTTATACTCATTTCATATCACATATAGCTGAACTATCAACATATTTGTATAATAGTTAGCCATATATACTATACTTTAATACTTGACTCATATCATCATCTCATAAAGTTTCTAGAAGCTTGTGTATCAGTGGTCTGTAAGCTTACAGTCCACGTCTCTTCTCTCCCCTCTCTACTCCTCAGCAACCATCTAATGTCACAACTCTTTCAACTTGTTTACAGCAGCTTATTATACTTGCTCTAAGAGTGACCTATTAACTTAGGTTATGTTTAGTTAGATTAGGAACATGGTGAAATAGGATAATCTCATTTCTCATTTTTGATATATGATCATTAGGGATGGATCGGATGTCAAAATATCTGAATTAACCGTATTTATATTCGGATAATTATAAATATGGATATCCGTATTCGTATCCGAATAAAATATCGACGATATTTGGAAATATTCGAATTTGTTTTACAGATATGTATATGGAAACAGATATCCAAATTTCTACTAAATGTGGATATGAAAATGGATACATCTGTATCCGTTTTAGAGTTTCATACAGATTAAATTTTTAGTGACTCAAGATTACATGGCATCACTATATTAATATGTATGCGTTATTTATTATTTATGTAATTATAGAATACTTAAGTTAGTGAATATTAATATATATGGTTTATTTATTTTTATATATAATTATGAAATACTTAAGTTTGTGATGGTTCTATAGCAATACAAGGCAGTAAGATGTTTGCAACATTGGTTGAGCTAGAAAATTTTTCTACACTCAATATATAACATAACTTATTCTATGTAAATTTTTATATTTTATAATAGATGGGAAAATTACTCACATGCCATTATAATTTTCAAAAATTGCCTATATGCCACTGTCAGTGACTGTGGCGGCCCCCATCTGTCAGTGACACACAAATGGCATATTGGCAAAGCGTAAAAATTGTAATGGCACAGAAAAAATTAACCCTTTATAGATCCATTTGCTATTTTTAACTCATTAATTGTTTTTCTAGGATTTAAATTAAAATATGTGAAATTTTAACTGTAAGTACCTAAAATAATACACCAAAATTTATAGAAAATTCATATTCAATTTTTGAGTTCATTTTTAGTTCTTATCCACTAAATTTAAATAAATTTTAAAAAATCTATGTTGCGACATTCGATTGGTAATGTGGAGCTTAAGAGTTTTTTAATTCTAAAAAATAAATAAAGTCTAAAAATATGAGACTTGTCATGATGTTATGATATTATACATAGATAGTATGATAAAAAATTGAAAATATTTTAAGAAAGTTGTCACAGCGGATGTTAAGAAACTTAGGATTCTTTTGAAAGGAATTAGAGTTTTAAAAATGAATGTGGTATGGTTGAAGCTAAATCGATGATTAAATTTTTATTTGAAATTGAAACTTTTTATAATAAAAATATAACATATATCATTCCATATAAAATGTTTGTATTTTTCTATATTCATTTGCTATTTTTAACTCATTAATTGTAATTCTATTATTTAAATTGAAATATGTGAAATTTGAACTGCAAGTACCTAAAATAATACACCGAAATTTATAGAAAATTCATATTCGTGTTTTTAATCCATTTAGTTCCTATCCACTAAATTCAAAGATTTTTTAAAAAATAGGTTGCGACACTCGATCGGTAATGTGGAGCTTAAAGGTTTATTAATTCTTAAAAACAAATAAAATCTAAAAAACATGAGAATTGTCACGGTGTTATGATATGATAAGTAAATGGTATGATAAAAATTTAGTATTTTTCTAGGTAAGTTTACTATTTTTAATTTATTAAGTGTGTTTCTAGAATTTAAATTGAAATAGATGAAATTTAAACTACAAGTACCTGAAATAATGAACAATATTTATCGTCAAAAATTCTTGTACTAACTTCTAATTTGGTATAATCGGTACTTTGGACTTTTGGAAAAAATGTGAAACGATGAACATTCAAATATAGATTTATTTCAACATAAACTGAGTAAACATCTGAACACATAATCGTATTCGAATTATCTTCGTTGTATTTGTATCAAAAAATATTTGAATTCGTATTTATATTCAAAGTAAAATGTGGGAAATAGTGCTGTCTAGATTTGTTTCTAGCTGTATCCGATCTGAATCCATCCTTAATGATCATCCCAATTTTATTTGTAAGTGAGATGGTTCATCTTACATTCTTTGGTTGAAAGGATGTGACAATATGAGATATGATACGTTACACGTGGGCTCCAAGTATCATTCTATCTCGTACTCTCTTAAAGGATGATCTCATTGAGCCTAAAAAATAAGATCATGTTATCCCATCAATATATACTTTTATTAAACATAATCTTGTAGTAGCATGCTCATCTGCCTCTAAGACATATATAGAAACTTGTAACTTTCCGCCAGGGATACCAACTACCACCTACTAGCTAGTCTCACGCCTCCTCCGTTAACCACTTGGTCTCATCCACTTTTCTTTCTTTTATTTTCCTTTTCTAACCAGCCAGTTCTTTTATTTTATTTTTTATAACATTTTAGACACCTAGCCCTAAAGCTTAAAAGTGTTTAGTAGTACTATAACTCTACTAAAGCCCTATTTGGTTCTTTAGTCTTAAATTTTAGTCACGTCACATCGGATGTTTGGATGTTATTTTAGAGTATTAAATGTAGACTATTTATAAAACTCATTTCATAATCGGTGGATTATTCGCGAGACGAATCTAATTAGCCTAATTACGCCATGATTTGACAATGTGATGCTACAGTAAATATTTGCTAATCATGGATTACTTAGGCTTAAAAAATTTGTCTCGTGAATAATCCTCCAATTTTGCAATTATTTTTATAATCAATTCAAGTTTAATCCTTCAAATTGATGTCCAAACATCTGATGTGACACGGACTAAACTTTAGTCGAGAGAACTAAACAAGTGTATGGACTAGACATCAATTTGAAGGATTAAACTTGAACTGATTATAAAAATAATTACAGAATTGGAGGATTATTCATGAGAAATTTTTTTAAGCCTAATTAATCCATGATTAGTAAATGTTTACTGTAGCATCACATTGTCAAATCATGACGTAATTAGGCTAATTCGATTCGTCTCACGAATAATCCATCGATTATGAATGGGTTTTGTAAATAGTCTACATTTAATACTCCAAAATAGTATCTAAACATTTGATGTGACGAACTAAATTTTAGACTAGAGGAACCAAACACCCCCTAAATAAAGTGGAGCTATATCAGACCATCATACACTACAACAATCGAGGCAACTTCCGTCGGCCAGTCTGGCCGACGGAAGTTAGGTGGCCCTAACTTCTGTCGGCTTTAGTCCTAGCCGATGGAAGTTAGCCTTTTTGCCCACGTGGCCGAAAGCAGCTAACTTCCGTCGACTACGGTCAAAGCCGACGGAAGTTAGCTGGTATTTTTTTTGGTTTTTCTTGGTTCCCCTACTCACAGTCACATCCAACCACAATTTCAATCACATTCACATATAACATCCAAAATCATATTCAAACTTCACATATAACATCCAAAATCACATCTCACATCCAAATTCACATCCAAACTTCACACATCACATCCAAAATCACATAACATAATTGAATTCACATCCAAAGTCACAGTACACATCTGAATTCACATATAACATCCAAATTCTCATACAAAGTCACATAACACATCGAGAGTCACATACAAAGTCACATTTGTCCATATACTCACTGATCGCCCACATTTGGGTCGTGGGCGCCGCCGCCGCCTCCCGCTTCAACCATATTTGCCCCAGAGGCTCCATCCTGACCAGGCGTACGGAGACTCTGAAGAAATAGAAAAAATTAGAGAACAAACTCAACTAACCTTCTAAATGCTAACTTAAGTATCTCAAGTAACAATATGTCAGGAGGTACCTCAGGTGATGTAGGAGGAACAAATGGAAGTGGTGGTGGCGGGGGAGGTAGTGGTTGGAACAAGGACATGTCAAATCCACCATGTTGCTGGGCTAGTTGCTACATATGTTGTAATGCAATCAGTTAGTTCTAAACCTATTTCTGAATACTTTTAACTCCAACACTGCAAACTAAACTTACTTGGATCATCGCCTGTTGTTGTGCTAAGCAGGCGGTATAGTACTCTTGTTGTTGCCTACTGTGCTCGTCGTGCCACCTCATTTCCTCCCTCAGTTGAACCACTTCTGGGTTTGCTTTTGAGCGACAACGACTGGAGCCAACTTCGACGGAGCTCTGCGACGAATGAACTGACTTCTGAGCTCTCATCGCTCTTGAGTCAATAACTCCGTTGAACATGGAGTACCTACAACATCGAATGAGTTAGTTACCATCACAATACCATACACAAAACATTGATAAAAACACTGTCTCACCGTCCATGGCTTTTTCCACCTCCGCTGGAGTACACGGCCATTTGGTCGATAGGTTCTCTCCGCCAATCATAGTCCTCTCTATGGAGTCGAACCATGTGTTCACCATACTGCGCCTGCAAAAAACAATATGTCCGATTAGACGGAGAAAAATGAAATTACGCAAACTCTTAACATTGCTAACATCTCACCAAATGGTCCGTGGCTGATTGGCTACACAAGACATCTGGCTGTGTAGGATCGCTTCTTTTGTGACCAGAAGCATACACCTCGATGTCACTTGGCACGTTGCAGATTTAGCTTCCTGTACAGTAAAAATGAGTTAGTCGCATTACAATGTATCTATAGATAGAGTGACAGAAGGAGGTCTTACCATGCGTTTAGCGTGGCGAATATGTCCATCGGCACCATATCTGTGCTTCGGATCCGTCCCACAGCATTGTATTTTCTGCTCGGAAGTCTTCTTGAATGCAGCTGAAGACCAAATCTTGCAGAATTCAAAATACGCATCCTTGCGGTTTATAAACCACGGAATCCTCACCTGAATAGAGATGCTATTTGTATTATATGACAACAAATCTCAACAATCGAAGATTAAAAAAGTTAGAATTGTTTACCGAACGATATTGTTCTTTAGTCAAGTATATTGTGGATGCACCCATCGCCTTGCTCATTCGTTGTCCTAGCTTCTCCTTGTAGTAAGCATTGTTCGCTTGAATGCGGACATACAAAATAGCGTCCTTCACCACCTTGTGTGCATTGTTGTTGAAGACTTGAATGGCATGATTATGGTGATTGCCTGATTCTAGCAAGCAAAAGCGTAACTGCAAAAGTCATGATTAGTAAAGTGTTGTAACTCGAAAAGCTTTATGTTAAAACTAATAGAAGATTGAAAAAACACATACCCAGAAGTCATGAGACACCGCCCCCTTAGCAGTTCCGTGGTGCCCGTTAGGAGCAAACCGGTACTGGTCCCATGTCTGGCATAGAACCCACTCACCAGTCGGCATTGTCAGCACCCCTGGGTAGTGCAGACGACACAGGTTACCTAATATCTAGTTAACCTACTTGACCCTCGAAGTGCCGTCAAACCGAGAGTCAATCTAAGATCTAGAAATACATAATAAATAAAGTCAGTTTACTGAAAGAAATTTTTTGAAAAAAAGCAAAACAACAGAGTAGTATTAGACTTACCCGTCACCTACAGGCGTAATCTCGATCTTGGCTCCACCGGAAGAGACTACTGGTGGGGCGACCAGGTGGCTCGTCCTGAAAGTTACTGAGGACCCGGAAGCCTTAGCCCCCTCCTCCTGACCCGCACCCTGTGGGTCATCCCCCTGCCCCGCACCCTCCGAGTCATCCTCCTCCCGCCCCCACCCACCGGATCATCCTCATGACCCGCACTCTCCAAGTGTTCTTCCTCCTACAAATAGTATTAAAAAAATTAATAATAGTTTATAACTGGCATAAAAATCAATTTGAAAGTTACCTCATCATCCAGTTGAAATGCAATAGACCGACCAATTAATGACAGATCTATGTGAGAAACCAAGGGTTGGTTTCGGTATTTTGTGATGAGTGATTGACTGGATTTTACCCTCTGTTCGAAGGGTACCTCTGGAAGGGCTTCGGAGGTGGTACCTCCGAAGGGTGTTCGGAGGTGGTTTCACCGAAGTGTGTTCGGTGTTGTTTGCTGCAGCTGTGCAGCGGAGTGTGCTCGTCGGAGGGGTCCGACAGTACGCGATGACTGGGTTCGTACCGATGGCTTCGGTACTTTGGGTGGTACACCGGAGTGTGTACCAGAGGTTGTTAACCCGGAGAGGTCTCCGGAGTACTGGATACACTTGTTTGCTTGTCGGTGGTGCGCAGGGACTTCGGAGGCGACGGACAGGGTTCGAGCCGGGTGAACCTGGGTCAAGCGGGAGGCTTGATGCCAGGGGAGCGGGGAGCTCCGTCACGGTGGCTGCGAAGGTGGTCCGGGTCGGTCCTCGGGTCGAGGCGTGCCAGGTGAAGGCAGAGAGTGCGGAGCGTGGCTCCGGCTGAAGGTGCTCCGAGACAAAGTCCTCGGACATGAGGCACTTCGAAGGTACTCCGAATGGAGTGACTTCGGAGTTGGTGGATCAAGTCCTCTGCGGAGGCAAGGTGTTCGAAGTGTGCTCCGGAGGGAGACACTCGAAGGTTACCCGACGAAGGTCTCAGAAGTCGAGGCGCATCGAAGGCATGGTCCGGGTGAGGCTCGTCGAGGAGTGTGCTCGGAGTGAGACACTGCGACGAAGTGCTCATGGAATGCTTCATGCGGAGGCCTTGGACGAAGGAGGGACTTCGAAGGGTGGTACTCCGAAGGTGGGGCTTCGGAGTGTGAAGGACTTTGGAGCGAGGCTAGCTCCGGAGTGAGGTTGACTTGTGGTGCTTCGGCCATGCATGGCTTCGGTACACGGACGGACGGTGGTTGAGCTCGGAGTAGCTGCGAAGCCGTGGAGGTCCACTCCGAAGGTGGTGGTGCGAAGGCCCAAGGGCTTTGACGGCTTCGGCTTAAAACCGTCACTGTATCGAAGGACTTCTTCGGCGGAGTGAAGGCCAACAGGCTGCAGGCTTCTCGCCGAAGCTACCGCACCCTCCGGTGCGAAGGGAGGTTCCAGAAGTCAACACTGTAAAGGCTGACACTGTCTGTTCTGAAAAAGGCTGACACTGTCCCCTCTGCAGCTGACAGAGAAGCCTCCAGAATAAAGGTGGACTACCTTTTGTACCCCTTAGTTCTGAAGAGACAAAATGAATGTAAACCCTAGGGGTAAAGTAGTCACTTCCTTAGGATGAATCCATGGGCTATAAATATGGGGGCTCGGTAGGTAACATTTAACACTTTGAGCATTTACTGTTGAGCTCCTGTACACATACCTCGCTGGTTTTCATCTAGAGTTCAATATATTTTGTGTTCCTTGTTCAAGCGGCGAAGCCCTGCGTCTTTGTGCTTTTGCTTGAGCTCGCTTTACATACCTCGCTAGTTTTAGTTCACCGAAGCCTGTCTTGGCGAAGGGTGTTTTTCTCGCGAAGTGTGTTTTTCAGTGTGCTGTCGCTCTGTGTAACACGAGGCAAGACCTCGCTGCTTACTAGCGAAGCCCTGGTTGTATCCCGTTTTGCTTCCTGTGTCGAAGCCCTTAGCGTAGTCCGTTTTGTGTGTGTGTAGACCTTCGTGTACGAAGCCCAGCACCGGTTGCTGCCGCCAAGTACTTGGTCGAAGTCCTCAGAGGGCTATCCACTCTTGCGAAGGGTGAAGTGCGAAGCCTGCTCGAAGCACCTCGCGTGCGGAGCCTGCACTGACTTAGCAGAGTAGATTTCCGAGGGTTGTTCGTGGAGCGAAGTCTTCTTGGCTTCGAACTTTTGCTCCTGCGAAGCCTGTGTTCGGAGCTGTCGAAGTACCTCCGAACCAGACCTTCGAAGGTAGTGTTCGAAGCCTGTTCCGCAGAAGACAGAACAGAACCGAAGGCTAAGTTTTTAGCCCGAAATTTTAAAAGTTCCCATTCACCCCCCCTCTGGTCGCCGTTTCTGGTCCAACAATTGGTATCAGAGCAGGTTAAGATCACCAGTTGACCTTAACCGGTTTTGTGATCTGTTGGCGACATGGATAGAGGCAGTAAAATTCCTCTGTTCGATGGGACAGATTTTGCATACTGGAAGGTGCGCATGGAGGCTTACTTGTTAAGCCAAGGAAATGCAATTTGGGAGATTGTGGACTCACAATACTCCATCCCTGATACCCGCACCACTCAAACTGAAAAAGATCAGTTCAATGCCAACTCGAAGGCAAAGAACATATTGTTCATTGGTTTGAGCCGGAGTGAGTTCGATAGGGTGCAGCACCTTAGGACTGCTAGGGAAATTTGGACAACGCTCACTATTTTTCATGAGGGCTCTACTCAGATTAAGGCCAGGCGCCAAAGCACCTACAACCAACAGTATCAGCTGTTTGTGCAGGCACCTGGTGAATCTATAGATGCCATGTTTTTGCGCTTTGATGCTATAGTGAGTAACTTGCGATCCAACGGGACGCTTGCTTACAGTGATCATGATAGGGCTATCAAGCTTCTCTATGCACTTGACCGTAGCATATGGGAGGTGAAGATATCCAGCATTGAGGAGTCCACAGGCTATGACACATTGACCTGTGACGAACTCTTTAGCAAGCTGAAGTCCACAGAGATTGCCAAGGCGTCTCTTGCTGTGCACAGAAGCTCTTTGCCACAGCCATTGGCATTGGTTTCTAGCACTAGCCGTGGCACCACTGCAGAACCAAGCACATCAGGCACTTGTGTTCTTGCAGATGGTTTTGCTTTGTCCTCCCTGGTCTCCGTCACAAAGGAGCAGGTGGATACTCTAGCTGATGACGAGCTTGCTCTCATTGCCCGGAGGTTCACCCGCTTTCATCATGAGAGACGGGATCAGAGGAGAAGTGGTTTTAGTGGCTGCTATGAATGTGGCGACACCTCTCACATTAAGGCCAATTGCTCCAAGGTCAAGAAGAGAGAAGAGAGTGACCGCCCCAAATTCCACAAAAAGGAGAGGAAGCCCTTTGTGAAGGGCAAGCGCGGCAAGATAGCTAAGAAAGTAGCCAAGGCCGCTTCCAGAGCCTTTGTTGCTGCTCTCAGCGACATCGACACTTCCTCAACTGAGGAGTCGAGCTCTGAGGAGGAGGAGTCCCCAAGGAAGGAGGACAAGAAGGACAAGAAGGGACGTGACTTCACCGGCCTTTGCTTCATGGCCGACAGCGATCACAGCAGCGATGAGCTTGACTCATCTGAGGTAAACCTATCATCTGACCAGCTTCTAATTAAATTAGATGAGCTGAATGAAGTTGTGCTAGGTCAGGATAGATTACTTGTGCAAGCCGCTAGAGAAAGAAAAGACCTTAGACTTAGGCTAGAAAATGTTTCTACTGAATATGCCATGCTTAAGTCTAAGTATGATGATGCTGAATGTGAATCATGTTCTGTTGTCATGAGTGAGCTTGCTCAGTTGCGTTCTGTACATGCTCAAACTCTCTCTGAGCTTGAGACTGCACAGAAGCAGCTTTTGGAGGTGGATTCTAGACCTCATGATGTTATTGATTGCATGAACTACTCTTTATTACGCGATAGCATTAATTTACGTGATAAGCATGTTCATGATTTGGAGGCTAGATTGGAAAGGGCCGGTAGTTCTAAGGATGTGCAACCTGTTTGTGACACCTGCATTACCCTTAAGGACCAGCTAGGCACTGTTAGAGAGCGAGCTGAAAACCTCATGTCTGAAAATGAATACCTTCTTTCCGTGGTAAACAAATGCACTGAGGGAAAGGGTAGGATGGATTTGCTCTTGGCCAAGACCAAGTTGTGTGCTGACAGAGCAGGGGTAGCTCTAGGTTTAGGTTTTGAGAGGATACCTTCAGACAGTAAGACCAAAACTGTTTTTACCTCTCCCACCACCCTAGAGAAAGAGAGAGCTCTGTTGGACACCCCTCCAGCCAAAAAGCCTATCCATCCACCAAAGAAAACCACTCCTCCTACCAAGAAAAATCCTCCCAAGAAAGCCACTCAAAAGAAACCCAAGGAGCCTGTGAGAGTTGCTCCTGTGACCCATGAGAGTGCCCCTAGGAGAGTGTTTCATTGTTCTTATTGTCAGCGGGCGGGTCATTTGATTGGTTTCTGTTTCCGTCGCATCAAGGATGAGCGACGTGCACAGGCGATGAGCTATCAGGACATGCATTACCCATCTTTAGGTATGCATGAGTCTGAGTATTACTCTCGTCCTGTTTTCGAGGCTCCTCGTGCTTCTCGGAGAGGTTTTGCTCCTCGAGGTGTTCACCATGTTCCATATGGTGGTAGACCTCGGGCGAGTAGTTTTGTACCTCGTCAGAGTAGGAGACCTCGTCATGCTTTTCGTTCTTTGCATGTAGGTAGACCTCGCACTTTGCATCATTCTGATTTTTATGTGCGTAGACCGTCTACTTTTACTGTGCCTACTGCTCGTGTCACTCAGTGCTGGATGCCTCGTCATTATTTTACTCACCCCAGCACTGAGCGATCGAGACATTCTCATCATGTGTAGGCGACAGGTCGAGGCTTGGAGGGCACGTGGATCATGGACTCCGGTTGTTCGCGCCACATGACCGGAGATGCAGCATGGTTCTCCAGCCTCACCACAACCAAGCAAAGGGAACATATCACCTTCGGAAACAATCGAAGGAGTAGAGTGAAAGGTAAAGGTGTGGTAAGAATTAACTCGAACTTCACTCTCAAAGATGTTGCTTTGGTTGAAAACCTGGGATACAATTTGCTGTCTGTATCTCAGTTGCTTGATGAGGGTTTCGAAGTGCGATTTCATCGCGATACTTCGCAAGTGCTCAATTCTGATGGCGTTGTGGTGTGTAAGATCTTTAGGGTTGGGAGTGTTTTTGGAGCTGATTTTTCAGAGTCGTCTGGTTCTTCTCATTGTCTTGTTGCACAATCGACTTCTGAGCTTTGGAAGTGGCATAGGAGACTAGGGCATATGAGCTTTGAGTTGCTCGCTCGTCTGAGTGCCCTAGGCCTGATCCGAGGATTGCCCAAGCTCAAGTTTGAGAAGAATTTAGTTTGCGCTCCTTGTCGACATGGAAAAATGATTGCCGCTTCGCATTCGCCAGTCACCACAGTGATGACTGAACAACCTGGAGAACTTCTCCATATGGACACTGTAGGTCCTTCTCGGGTTAGTTCTTTAGGCGGCAAGTGGTATGTTTTAGTTATTGTCGACGATTACTCTCGCTACTCTTGGGTCTTCTTTCTTGCCAGCAAGGATGAAGTGTTTTCACACTTTCGGAGCTTGGCTTTGAGACTTTTCACTGAACTCCCTGGTGCATTAAAATTCATTCGAAGCGATAATGGCACCGAGTTCAAAAATAGTCTCTTTGTTGACTTTTGCATGGAGCATGGCATAGAACATCAATTCTCTGCTCCGCGGGTTCCTCAACAGAACGGTGTTGTTGAGAGGAAAAACCGCACTTTGGTTGAGATGGCTAGGACGATGCTTGATGAGCATAGGACTCCTAGAAAATTCTGGGCTGAGGCCATGAACACTGCTTGCTACATCTCAAACCGAATTTTCTTGCGCTCAATTTTAAACTTGACATCTTATGAGCTGCGTTTTGGGAGACAGCCCAAGGTTACTCATCTTCGAGTTTTTGGCTGTCGCTGTTTCATCCTAAAGCGTGGAAATTTGGATAAATTTGAGTCGCGCTCTTCTGACGGGATCTTTTTGGGTTATACTACTCATGGTCATTCTTATCGTGTTTATAACTTGGAAACTAACACTGTCATCGAGTCATGTGATGTGACTTTTGATGAATCAACCCCCTCTGTTAGTTCTGCTTTTGAACAGGCAAATGAACACGACATGGAACAGACCTTATTCGAAGACGAAGATCCCGGAGAATTCGAGGATGAACCCCTACTACCCTCGACGTCAACCCCCGAAGCTGACCCCGCTTCTACTACTTCGGCACGAGGTCCCGAAGCGACTACCTCAACATCGGTCATCTTGGACCACTCCAACGCACAAGTTGAGGGGGAGACTGCATCCCGCCGAGAGGCTCCACATCATGTCCAAAGGATGCACCCTCCCGAGCAGATCATTGGTGAGCTTGATCAAAGGGTAACTCGTTCTCATGCCCATTTCACTAATGCTGCTTTTGTTGCTTCTTTCGAGCCTTTAGATGTTAGTCATGCACTTTCTGATTCTAGTTGGATCAATGCCATGCATGAGGAACTTGAAAATTTTGAGAGAAACCAAGTCTGGACTTTAGTTGATCCTCCACCTAATGTTCATTTCATTGGAACAAAATGGATTTTTAAAAATAAACAAGGGGAGGATGGGACTATAGTTAGAAACAAGGCTAGACTTGTAGCTCAGGGCTTTTCTCAACTAGAAGGGATTGATTTTACTGAAACTTTTGCACCTGTTGCTCGCCTTGAGGCCATTAGGATTTTGCTTGCCTTTGCGACATCCCGGGGATTCAAACTCTATCAAATGGATGTCAAAAGTGCTTTTCTTAATGGCTTCATAGGTGAAGATGTTTATGTAAAACAACCGCCTGGTTTTGAAAACCCCAAGTACCCACATAAAGTCCTTAAACTTCATAAGGCTCTTTATGGACTCAAGCAGGCCCCTCGGGCGTGGTATGATAGACTTAAGTCTTTTCTGCTTGAGCAAGGGTACGTGATGGGCTCTGTTGATAAAACATTGTTTACTCTCAAGCATGGCAAAGATTTCCTCCTAGTACAGATTTATGTGGATGATATCATCTTTGGTGGCTCTTCTCATGCTTTGGTTGCCGAGTTTGCAGATACCATGAGCAGGGAATTTGAAATGTCGATGATGGGTGAACTCACTTTTTTCCTTGGTTTGCAAATCAAGCAAAGCAAACAAGGTACTTTTGTTCACCAAACAAAGTACACCAAGGACCTGCTCAAGAAGTTCGACATGTCCGATGCGAAGCCCCTCGCCACCCCAATGGCTACATCTGTAGCATTGGACCCTGACGAAGATGGAGAAGCCGTAGATCAGAAGGAGTTCCGGAGCATGATCGGCTCCCTCCTCTACTTGACTGCCACGAGGCCGGACATACACTTCGCTGTGTGTCTGTGCGCTCGTTTTCAGGCTTCACCACGAGCTTCGCACCGCCAAGCGGTTAAGCGCATCTTAAGGTATCTCAAACACACCCTTGAATTTGGCATATGGTATTCATCGTCTTCATCTTTATGTCTTAGAGGTTATTCAGATGCGGATTTTGCTGGATGTAGAATTGATAGGAAAAGTACCTCTGGTACTTGTCATTTTCTGGGTACGTCTCTGGTTTGCTGGTCTTCCCGCAAACAGTCTAGTGTTGCACAATCAACTGCTGAGGCCGAATATGTTGCTGCAGCTAGCTGTTGCTCTCAGATTTTGTGGATGGTTTCCACTTTGCGGGATTTCGGGTTAGATTATAAGAGTGTTCCACTTTTCTGTGATAACACTAGTGCTATTTGTATTGCAAACAACCCGGTTCAGCACTCCAGAACCAAACACATTGATGTACGGTATCATTTTCTCAGAGATCACAATGAGAAGGGTGATATTGAACTTCAATATGTTGATACCCAACACCAGCTTGCCGATATTTTTACAAAACCCCTCGATGCTTCTCGATTTGCTTACTTGCGTGGGGAACTTGGTATTTGTCATCCCTACGGCATTTTGTGAGGGGGAGCTGATTTTAATTGACTTGCATATGCTCATTATGTGTGGAATTGCACTTACATCTTTTGCTATTATATGCCTGCTTTTAACTTCAAGAAATCATGACAGCTCAGCTCTATGAAATATGTCTGGAACATTGATTGTGCATGATGTTTTATTTTATAAAATCAAAACTTGCTCACTGCTCAATCGTGTATCTAGCTTGTTTAGGCAGGACTGCTTTTAGCTATCTTTTATCTACTTGTCAGCAAGACACTGTTCTTTGGATGCTAAAAGTTGCAACTTGAAAAATTGTGTTCTTTTTCATGGATATTCATCAAAATAATTCATTCATCTGAAACAAAATCAAAAATCCATGATTTGCCTGGTTTAAATGAAAAGATCCAGGAGGGTTTGTTTGTCGCACTACTCTATTCTAGACTGCTTACCATTGCACTTTGGTCTGAACTGGAATAGTGTAGTGTATGCCAAAATCACCGCCTTAAGCTTCAAATGGCTTTCATGCTTAGGCTTGGCCTGATTGGAAAGTATAAGGTGGACAAACAAATAACCCCTGGCATTAAGAAAAGACCAACAAATTTAATTGCTCATCAAGTTTGCTTTCAAAAGCTCCTTTTGAACAAAACTTGTCTGTCTAAGGTAGAATTTGTTAGCTTTGCGCAGTCCTTGCCTTCTCTTGTCTAGCTGCTGTGATTAAGTGGTGATGCTTTTACTTCCAAAAAGACAAAATCACATGCCATCATCTTGTTTCACAGATTGTTAAATTGAGCTGAGCACATGATCATTAGTGTTAATGTTGGCATATTTTTGCATTATATGTCTTTGCAATTCTATTCATTTCGAAGCTTTGCATTTTTGACTGCTCCTTGATGCTTGCATTGCCAAAGGGGGAGAGATTTGCTATGCTCTCTGCCGCAAGAAGGCATAATTTCGAAAAAGGGGAGAGATTTTTGACATAAAGGGGGAGAAAATTTTGCTTAACTCAGGGGGAGTTCTTATCAAGGGGAGATTTGCCAAAGGGGCTTTTACTCTTTTGAGGAAGGGGGAGGAAAATTCTTTTATCAAGTGACATGCTTTGGCTCTTTTCTGAGTTTTTATGGTCACTTGTGTGCTGAAAATTTTTAAACTTTCTTGAACTTGGATTTGGTTGTCAATGCACTCATCAAGGGGGAGATTGAGAAACCAAGGGTTGGTTTCGGTATTTTGTGATGAGTGATTGACTGGATTTTACCCTCTGTTCGAAGGGTACCTCCGGAAGGGCTTCGGAGGTGGTACCTCCGAAGGGTGTTCGGAGGTGGTTTCACCGAAGTGTGTTCGGTGTTGTTTGCTGCAGCTGTGCAGCGGAGTGTGCTCGTCGGAGGGGTCCGACAGTACGCGATGACTGGGTTCGTACCGATGGCTTCGGTACTTTGGGTGGTACACCGGAGTGTGTACCGGAGGTTGTTAACCCAGAGAGGTCTCCGGAGTACTGGATACACTTGTTTGCTTGTCGGTGGTGCGCAGGGACTTCGGAGGCGACGGACAGGGTTCGAGCCGGGTGAACCTGGGTCAAGCGGGAGGCTTGATGCCAGGGGAGCGGGGAGCTCCGTCACGGTGGCTGCGAAGGTGGTCCGGGTCGGTCCTCGGGTCGAGGCGTGCCAGGTGAAGGCAGAGAGTGCGGAGCGTGGCTCCGGCTGAAGGTGCTCCGAGACAAAGTCCTCGGACATGAGGCACTTCGAAGGTACTCCGAATGGAGTGACTTCGGAGTTGGTGGATCAAGTCCTCTGCGGAGGCAAGGTGTTCGAAGTGTGCTCCGGAGGGAGACACTCGAAGGTTACCCGATGAAGGTCTCAGAAGTCGAGGCGCATCGAAGGCATGGTCCGGGTGAGGCTCGTCGAGGAGTGTGCTCGGAGTGAGACACTGCGACGAAGTGCTCATGGAATGCTTCATGCGGAGGCCTTGGACGAAGGAGGGACTTCGAAGGGTGGTACTCCGAAGGTGGGGCTTCGGAGTGTGAAGGACTTCGGAGCGAGGCTAGCTCCGGAGTGAGGTTGACTTGTGGTGCTTCGGCCATGCATGGCTTCGGTACACGGACGGACGGTGGTTGAGCTCGGAGTAGCTGCGAAGCCGTGGAGGTCCACTCCGAAGGTGGTGGTGCGAAGGCCCAAGGGCTTTGACGGCTTCGGCTTAAAACCGTCACTGTATCGAAGGACTTCTTCGGCGGAGCGAAGGCCAACAGGCTGCAGGCTTCTCGCCGAAGCTACCGCACCCTCCGGTGCGAAGGGAGGTTCCAGAAGTCAACACTGTAAAGGCTGACACTGTCTGTTCTGAAAAAGGCTGACACTGTCCCCTCTGCAGCTGACAGAGAATCCTTCAGAATAAGGTGGACTACCTTTTGTACCCCTTAGTTCTGAAGAGACAAAATGAATGTAAACCCTAGGGGTAAAGTAGTCACTTCCTTAGGATGAATCCATGGGCTATAAATATGGGGGCTCGGTAGGTAACATTTAACACTTTGAGCATTTACTGTTGAGCTCCTGTACACATACCTCGCTGGTTTTCATCTAGAGTTCAATATATTTTGTGTTCCTTGTTCAAGCGGCAAAGCCCTGCGTCTTTGTGCTTTTGCTTGAGCTCGCTTTACATACCTCGCTAGTTTTAGTTCACCGAAGCCTGTCTTGGCGAAGGGTGTTTTTCTCGCGAAGTGTGTTTTTCAGTGTGCTGTCACTCTGTGTAACACGAGGCAAGACCTCGCTGCTTACTAGCGAAGCCCTAGTTGTATCCCGTTTTGCTTCCTGTGTCGAAGCCCTTAGCGTAGTCCGTTTTGTGTGCGTGTAGACCTTCGTGTACGAAGCCCAGCACCGGTTGCTGGCGCCAAGTACTTGGTCGAAGTCCTCAGAGGGCTGTCCACTCTTGCGAAGGGTGAAGTGCGAAGCCTGCTCGAAGCACCTCGCGTGCGGAGCCTGCACTGACTTAGCAGAGTAGATTTCCGAGGGTTGTTCGTGGAGCGAAGTCTTCTTGGCTTCGAACTTTTGCTCCTGCGAAGCCTGTGTTCGGAGCTGTCGAAGTACCTCCGAACCAGACCTTCGAAGGTAGTGTTCGAAGCCTGTTCCGCAGAAGACAGAACAGAACCGAAGGCTAAGTTTTTAGCCCGAAATTTTAAAAGCTCCCATTCACCCCCCCTCTGGTCGCCGTTTCCGGTCCAACACTATGCATCTCAGGAGCTGCTCTTGACGACGTCTGTTTGAAGAAGAGGAACTACCCTAGAATAGAGTGTCCTCTTGAGTCATCGGTGTACTCGCCAGAGTACTCGCCGATGTACTGGCCAAGCGGAAGAGCTTCCTCGTGACACTCTTCACCTTTTTCGACATCCTGTTCAAAACAAGCACAAACGAGCATTTATTAGTACAAAGGTTTGAACATATGAAAAAACATGTAATATGAAGTATATTACATATGCATGTATAAAAACAATTACTTGTCAATTATCATCAAAATTAGGATCAATTTGTTCTTTTCTCCCCAAAGCACGCCATGTTACTTTTTTCTTCTTATGTTGGTGTTTTCTTTTCTCGGGAACTGCTACATCATTAGAATTGCCGAGAAAAGAATCTGCTGGCGATTCTGGCTCTACATTAAACGAAGTTGGCAATTCATCATCTTGGTAAACCTCATCAACTTCTTCAATCTCTAATTGATAAGCGTCATCACTAGGGGTGTGTATACGTTCCCGAGGATTCACTTTGTAGACTACCCACCAAGCACTTAGTTTTTCACATGGGTACGACATATAATACTCCTGCTCGACTTGGTGAGCAAGGACAAAATTATCGCAACCACATATTCGTTCCGCGTGTTTGACTTCAATCATCCTAAATTGGTTTTCTCGAGTACCATGTTTAGGGTCAAACTAATCACAATCGAAGAAGACTACTTTAATCTCCTTATTCCCGGTAAAATTGTACTCGATTATATTTTTGATGATTCCATAATACATATTTTCGTGTTCTTATCCATCAACGACCCTTGTAACAACTCCAGTATTAGTTGTTGCCGCTAGAGGTCGATATGCTTCAAAAATAGTTAAACGGCAGCGGAAACCATTAACATCATAGCGACCGTAACTTTTGGCACTAATACTTCCGTAAGAGAGCTATTGCAAGTCTATATATACATTGTCAGCGAGCACGTACTGCAAATCATACGAGATTATAAGATAATTAACCTCATAGAGTTAAATAATATGTGTCACAAAAGGTAAGAATTTACATGTTCTCTGAACCAAGTGAGGAAACTAGGCCCGCCATTTACTCCTTCTCGACGCAATTTATCTAATTGCTTCTCCGTTGGTTGACGACCAGACGTTAAGTATTCCGAATCAAACATACTGTCATTGTAACGAATAAGTAAACAAACGGGTATAAAATTTGGAGGTAAAATATAAAACTAAAAAGAATTTACTTACGCGAAATATTGTTCCATCTCTTCCATATTTGAGTACATGTAGAGCAAGGCATATGTTCGTTCTTCCTGAGTTACATAATATGTCGTGCAGACACCTACAGTAATGCCCTTCCACCCAAAAATTTGGAGATCACTACAAGGATGATCTTCATCCATATGGTACCGTGTAGCAGGTGTGTTGACATTGTGATGCTCAGCAAAACATACACTAGTGAAGTATGTTATCTCTTTCAATTTAAATTCTTCTGTGATGCAACCTTCAACTCTGGCCTTATTAACAACCATCGCTCTAAGCTTCTTTAGGGACCTTTCAATGTGATACATCCACCTATATTGCACAGGATCACTTACCTTAGCTTCATATGGCAGATGAACCAGTAAATGTTGCATTGGATTGAAGAACCCTGGAGAGAATATTTTTTCCAGTTTACATAAAAGCATCGGGATCTCTTTCTCTAGCATCTCCATCATATCTTTCTTAATTTCTTTCGCACAAAGTTGTCTATAAAAATGGCTCAGCTCAGCTATCGCCTTCCACACATCATCATTTAGGTACCCGCGAAACATTACAGGAAGGAGTATTTCCATTATTATGTGGTAATCGTGACTTTTCAATCCATTTAATTTCCCTGTCTTCAAATTCACAGCTCTTCTAAATCCCGCGTCGTAACCATCTGGGAATTTCAAATTTTTCAACCACCTCATTACTTGTTTTTTTCTTTAGGTTTTAAACAAAATGGGGCACGTGGTTTGCCACCACTATTCGTCAACTCAAGGGTTGGTCGATTACAAATCTAAGCTAAATCTCTTCTTGCCTTTACATTATCTTTTGTCATGTCTGCAAAATACATACATGTACTTATAATGCTTTCACCAACATTACGTTCCTGATGCATAACGTCAATGTTGTGCATCAGAATTAGTGATTTGACATACGGCAGTTCCCATAAGCCACATATGTGGGTCCAATTATGTTCGGTTCTGAATCCTACAAATCCATCCTCGTTTCATTAAGGACCAACTCATTCAGCATATCAACGATTTCTCTACCATTTAAACGCCTTGATGGTCCCTTTACAATAACATTGTCCTTCTTGAAATTGTTCCTCTGTAACCTAAATGGGTGATTCATGGGCAAAAAGCATCTATGACAATCAAAGTAACAAATCTTTCCACCAAAGTTCAGACGGAAACAATCTGTGTTCTTCGCACATATCATACATGTCAACCTTCCATGACAACTCCAACCAGAAAAAATATCGTATGTCGGAAAATCGTGGACCGACCATAGATACGCAACTCGAAGATTGAATTTTTGCTTCTGGTCATAGTCATATGCTTCAACTCCTTTCCACAATTGTTTCAACTCTTCAATTAAGGGCTTCAGATCACGTTTAGGCGTGTTCCAGGATGCTCTGGACCGGGTATAATGAGACACAGGAACATAAATTCATATTTCATACAAAACGAAGGTGGAAGGTTGTATGGAATAGAAAACACAGGCCAACAAAAGTATGACGATGCGGTTACATTGAAAGGCGTGAATCCATCTATTGTCAACCCGATGCGAACATTCCTTGCATCACTAGAAAAGTCTGCATCAAAATCATCAAGAGCCTTCCATGCCTCACCATCAGATGGGTGCACCATTACTTGATTATTCTCATGTACACCTTCTTTATGCCATCGCATATGTCTAGCGGTTTTCTTTGAGAGAAACAATCGTTTCACCCGAGGTGTAAGAGGCATGTAACGAAGTTGCTTATGAGCAACCTCTTTTGTCACCTTCTCTACGTCTTCGTTTATGACCCCTACGAATCTCGGTTTACCACATTTTAAGCATTTCACCTCATTCCTATGTTCTTTCCAGAAAAGCATATAATTATCTCGTCACACATCAATCTTCTCATACTCCATACCGAGAGCAGAAAACATTTTCTTTGACTGGTACATGTCTTTCAGCACCTTATGGTTCATAGGAAGGATATCGCTAATCAGATTCAAGAGCTCCTTATAACAATTATTTGAGAATGCAAACTTTGACTTAATGGCCATAAGACGGGTCACGAAAGCGAGAACGCCTACAGTGGTGTGCTCGTGCAATGGCTCTTCTGAAGCTCGAAGGATGTCGAAAAACATTTGAACCTCCGGTGTTGGAGGATCCTCAGGGTTTGATTCAAACTCCGGTCATATAGCATCAAGCATATCATCCATCCTATCGTCAACGACGCTATCATCTTCTTGTTCTACTACTAATACCGTTTTTTCACAGCCTGTCTCACCGTGAAAAGTCCAAACTTCATAACCTGGCACGAAACTATATTTGCAAATATGCAATGACAATATCCTCTTGTATTGCCAACGAGAATTTCTGCACTTCATGCATGGGCACCTCGCGCCAGTGTTTGTTGTCAAAGCGAATGCACGATCAACAAATTTCTCAGCGTTGATTACCCACTCCCTCGTGTGAGCTCCACTTTTCATCCAACCACTATACATCCACCGTCGGTCGTCCTCAGCTATTCTATAGGCAAAACATGCATTCAATCGAGAATTCATCCAATACGGAGGCTCGAGTAAGTTCTTAAACACGAGCACCCTGTTTGTTTGTTCTTGATTACAGAGAACCTGTTGGCGTAATCTTTTACACAAATAGTTGGCGCCGTCCGTGGGGAACCAAGTTCTAAAAGCTTGTTCTATACTGCTGACCACACTTTGAAGAGCACTTACGGAGGGAGCCTCGGAGTCCCAAGATCCCACGCACCCTTCGGTAAGGGGCTTCTTAGTGTGGTTCTAAGGCCCCGCTCGCCTTCCTAGATCAAGCGAAGTCCTCGATCTTCGGACCTTTCCGTGAATAGCTATGCCTCCGAAGCGAAGCCAAGCCTCGGGTCCCCTCCGAAGGTCCCCTCGGACTGCAGGAGCTGGGCCCTCTACCGCTCCAACGATTCCCGAAGATGCCGCTGGGCGTCGAGTGCCCAGAGGTCCCCGAGCTCCTCCTATGGTGCTTCGGACTGATTATGTCAGCTCCCAAGACCCGGAGCTACCCTCCGATGATGACGAAGACCTTCCTGGAACCGAGGCTACTCAACTAGCCAGGCTTCAAGAGGAAGTAGCTAGGTGGAGGCATGAGGCTGCCGATCGCCTCCGCACTCAAGCCTCCACCGAGACTCCAGAAGGGCCTCAAGACGGTCGTGCTCACAACCTCCCAGAAGCTATCCAAGTCCCAGAGGAGGCCGAAAATGCATCTTTCGATGATGAGTCTCCGTTACATTCGGACTTGCAAAGAGTGCCCTTTGATCCCAGGTTCAAGGCCTCGAAGTTGCACAAGTACTCCGGTGGGTCAGACCCCGGAGAGTTTGCTCGCTCATATGCCCTGGCAATAGAAGCAAGCGAAGGGGTGCACAACACGATGGAGAAGTGTTTCCCCCTCGCTCTCGAAGGTGTGGCACTCCGATGGTTCTGGTCCTTGAAGCTAGGATCGATCAGGTCCTGGGAGCAGCTGAAGAAGAAGTTCGTGAGCAACTTCCAGGGTACTTTTGTGGCCCCTATGTCCACAGGAAGTTTGTTCCAAGTGAAGCGGTGGCTGGGAGAAACACTCCGATAATACTTCACGCGCTTCGCCCACACCAAGTCACAGATTAAGGGCATGTCTACCTCTTCGGTAGTCGACGCCGCCCGTGAAGGGGTGCTAAACCCCGACCTCCTCAGCAAACTCCATCGAAAGCCGATGACGTCTGTGGCACAGCTGATGGCATACTTCGAACAGTATGCCAAGGCGGAGGAAGGCTATCTTCGACGGGCCGGAGCCCCCGCACCTACCCTCCGAGAAGTCAAGACGGAACCCGAAGCCTCGGCTCCTCTGCAACCCCCTCAAGATAACCGCTTCAACGAGCACAGGCGAGGGAAGAAGCATTTTCGTTCAGAGGTGCTGAACATTGCACCTTCTACCCCAAAAGCACCTGCCAATTTTCAGCAGGTACAGAACTTCAAGGCTGGGGCCCCGAAACCTCAAGAGAGGGTGTCGGGCAGGCGCCAGAGTTTTTTCTGTTGCGTGCATGGCGACAATAGAAGCCATGACACGAAAGACTGCAAAGCAGTGTTGGCCCTTCGGGGCGACTACCTGGGGAAGAGTACCGGTCGGAGTACTTCGGATCGAGCCCCACCGGCGGCACGGTCGGAGCCTGTGCAGATCGTGGCCTGAGCCGGTGTCCCAGAAACCCCCATGTGACTTCCGGTGGCCAATATTATGCCACCACTGAAGCAGGAAGACCCACAAAACCACGGCAAGAGAGTGGTCCTGCCCATCTCTGGAGGGGGGACACTCGGGAACATGTCAAAGAGGCAGCGGCGTGAGTACGTCCGCGAGGTTGGGCACATTGGGACTTCGAGTTCCGCGGAAGGAATGCCAGAGTGGTCCCATGTGCCCATCTTGTTTACTGCTAGTGATGCCGCAGGGGTAAAGTTCCCTCATGCCGACCCCTTGGTCATTTCCGCGGACATAGCAGGGGTGGAGGTCCGAAGGATCCTAGTGGACGGCGGGAGCTCCGCAGACATACTTTTCGTCCAGGCCTTCGATCAAATGTGCATCTCCCGGAAGCATCTACTTCCAGCGGTTCGGCCACTTCAAGGGTTCTTAGGGCCCCCTCTCGATGCCCTCGGCCAGATAGGCCTCGAGGTTGCCTTCGGAGAGGGGCCTTTGGCCAGGGTAGAAGAGGTGATCTTCGATGTTGTCGATGCCCCCTATTCTTACAATGCAATCTTCAGCAGAGGGATGCTGAACCAGTTCGGGGCTATAGCGCACCACAATTATCTTTGTCTCAAAATGCCCACTCAAGGTGGAGTGCTTACTATTGCAGGAGACCAAGCTATAGCCCGGAGAATGGAGTTTGGGCACGGACAACAGTTTGATCCCCGGCAAGTGCACAACGTAGCGGAAGGCGCCGAAGAGGTAACGGAGGTCGCTAGAGAAGCACCAGAGGTCACGAACCTTTCAAAAGGACTCTCTCAAGCCAAGCCCGGAAGGTGAAGTTGAGACGAGGATAATTTCAAAAGATGGCAAAGAATATCCAGTGTAGTTCGGCAAAGGGCTATCCTCGGAGATAGCCGCCTCACTGGAAGAAGTCGTCAAGCAAAATCTGGACGTCTTTGCCTGGACCGATGAAGACATCACCGGGGTTGATCGAAGCATCATCGAGCATAGCCTGCTTGTCAACCCGAAGGCCAGGCCAGTGCGCCAGGGGCTCCGCAAGCTGTCTGCAGAAAGAACAAGCCTCGCCAAGGCTGAAGTAGAGAAATTGTTAAGGGCTGGCATCATTAGGGAGGTAGCCCATACCGAGTGGTTGGCTAACCCTGTTTTTGTAAGGAAGAAGGACTCGAACAAATGGCGCATGTGTATTGACTTTACTTCATTAAATAAAGCATGCCCGCGAGACCCCTACCCGATGCCTCGAATTGATCAACTGGTGGATTCCACAGCCGGCTCCGAATTGCTAAGTTTCCTCGACGCTTATTCCGGGTATCATCAAGTCTGGCTGAAACGCGAAGACGAAGCCAAGACAAGCTTCATAACTCCTTCTAGAGTATTTTGCTATGTAAGAATGCCTTTTGGCCTTCAGAATGCTGGAGCCACCTTTTCACGTTTAATAGCTAAGGCTCTAGATCATCAAATAGGACGGAATGTCGAAGCATACATGGATGATATTGTAATAAAAAGTGCTCGAAAGCACTAGCATAGCCTAGACCTAGCTGAAACATTTGAGAGCCTCTGAGCTTGTGGAGTACGCCTCAACCCAGAAAAGTGTATATTCGAAGCCCAAGCAGGGAAGCTGCTAGGGTACTTAGTTTCGAGCAGAGGAATCAAAGCTAGCCCAACGCAAATAAGTGCACTACAAAGAATGGATCCGCCAGGGAATTTGAAGCAAGTCTAGAAGCTAGTAGGAAGGCTCGCGGCCCTTAGCAGATTCCTAGCCAGGTCAGCAGAGCGAAGCCTCCCAATTTTCAAAGCCCTAAAGGGGTCCGAGAGCTTCAGTTGGACACCAGAATGCTAGAAAAGCTTTGATGACATAAAAACGTACCTCGGAAGCTTGTCAACACTTACTGTGCCCCTTCCTGAAGAAACACTTCTCCTTTATCTTGCAGCAACAGGCTCCGCAGTAAGTGCAATGTTGGTCCGGGAAGTTGAGCTTAAGGGAAAGCTGGTGCAGAACCCAGTTTATTTTGTGTCAGAAGCTTTGTCCGGAGCTAAGATAAGATACTCCGAGCTCGAGAAATTTTCTTATGCCCTAGTAATGGCCTCGCGGAAGCTACGGCATTTTTTTGGCGCATAACCTAATCGTTCCAACCTCGTATCCTCTAGTGGATATGCTTCGGAGCAAAGACTCTACAGGAAGAATTGGAAAGTGGGCCATCGAGCTAGCCCCCTTCGGAATCTCCTTCATGGCAAGAACAGCTATCAAATCCTAAATCATAGCTGACTTCGTAGCAGAGTGGACTCCATCTGCCGTTTGGGCCCCGGAGGAGCCCTGTGAAGGTTTATGGACAATATTTTCTGATGGAGCTTATCAGGCATCCGGTGCCGGAGCGGGGGCAGTCATCATATCACCATTAGGGCAGAAGGCCACGTATTCTGCTAGGCTCAATTTTAAAACCACCAATAACATCGCAGAGTACGGAGGGGTTCTGCTAGGCCTCTGAAAGGCTAAAGCACTTGGAGCTGCAAGGATAATGATTAAGACAGATTCCCAAGTCATCGCAGGGCATGTTGATAAGAGTTTTCAAGCAAAGAACCCGCATCTAGCATAATACCTCGAAGAAATCCGCAAGGCTGAAGCAGCATTCAAAGGATTCACTATTCGGAGTATCCCTCGAGCAGATAATCAGCTCGCAGATATTCTGGCAAAAGCTGCAGCTGGAGCGGTGGACCTCCCAGAGGGTGCTTTCTACGAAGAACTAATGCAGCCCGCAGCCAGCCAGTTACCCTCTGTAGAGATACTGTGCATTCCGACTACAGATTGGTGGGCTCCGATTATGAGCATATTGCAAGATGGTATAGATCCTTCAGAAGGTCCGGATACCCGAATATTGCAAGCAAGAGCCCGAAATTACAAGCTTGTCAACAGAGTATTGTACAAAGCTGGTGTGTGTTCCCCTCTACTCCGATGCATCTCCCAACCCGAAGGCCAAGACATACTTCGGGACATTCACGAAGGTTTGTGCGGGAGCCATCTGGCCCCTCGTGCTCTAGCTAGCAAGACACTTCGGCAGGGGCTTTACTGGCCAACAATAGTGAGAGATGCAGAGGAGCTGGTTCGAACATGCCAAGGCTGCCAATGGATGGGCAGACGAAGCCACCGTCCGCCAGTTCAACTTCAAGTTATTGCCCCGGTATGGCCAATGGCTCGATGGGGCATGGACCTCATAGGCCCTTTTCTAATGGCAAAAGGTGGCTTGAAGTTTGCGGTAGTAGAAATCGAATATTTTTCGAAGTGGGTTGAAGCGGAGCCATTGACTGCTATCACCTCGAGGAACGTGCAAAAAATTTTCTGGCAGAACATTATATGCAGGTTTGGAGTGTCAAGGGAGTTGACAGTGGATAATGGAACCTAGTTCGAAGCTGACACATTCCAAGCATTTTGTGAAGAGCTGGGCATTAAGTTGTGCTTCGCCGCGGTATGCCGTCCGTAGTCTAACAGAGCTGTCGAGAGAGCCAACGGGAACATCCTATCCGGTTTAAATCGAAGGATTGTGGGGCTGGCCAAAGGGTTGTGGGTCGAAGAGCTCCCCAAGATCTTGTGGTCCATTTGAACCACTCAAACCAGATCCATAGGTTTTACCCCATTCAGACTACACTTCGGAGATGAAGCCATGACTCCTACGGAGCTCAAGGGGGGTCCCTTCGTACGATGCAGCCCGGAGACGAAGATGACAGAAACACTTCGCTGGACTTATCAGAAGAAACAAGGCTTCGAGCTGTTGCCAACCTGACGAAGTACCAGGGGCAAACAAAAACATGGTATGACCCGAAGATAAAGCCGAACGAGCTTAGACCAGGTCATCTAGTTTTGCGAAGTGTAATAGCGCCGGGGAAGCTAGGGAATAAATGGGAAGGACCATATATTATCCTACGCTCAGGACGTCCCAGATCGTTTAAATTAGCTAATTTAGAAGGAGAAGAATTGAAACATGCATGGCATGCGGAGCACCTTAAGCGTTATTACGCTTAGGGGCTCCTTGTAATCACTTGTAAAATTTCCTTTTCTAAATAAAAGCGGGGGGTCGAATTTTGTTTACTCTTCGAGTATCCCTTACTCTTGATGGACGCATCAGGAGGACGGAGATGCTTGCAGAGTCAAGCATCTTTCCCAAGACCCGGACAATAGTCTGCGAACCATGGGTTCGAGGACTCCGCTGCCAGCCTACAGATTCCAGGCTCCGTCTTGTTAGGATCCGTAGAAGAGTCTAAGGACTTTAAAAGAACAGATTTCCGGCCTCCGGGTTCGAAGTATCTGTAAAAGAGCCGAAGGTGGCCAGCCTACGGATTCTAGGCTCCGCCTTGTTAGGATCCGTAGAAGAGTCTAAGGACTTTAAAATAACAGATTTCCGGCCTCCGGGTTCGAAGCATATGTAAAAGAGCCGAAGGTGGCCAACCTACGGATTCCAGGCTCTGGCTTGTTAGGATCCGTAGAAGAGTCTAAGGACTTTAAAAAAACAGATTTCCGGCCTCCGGGTTCGAAGCATCTGTAAAAGAGCCGAAGGTGGCCAACCTACGGATTCCAGGCTCCGGCTTGTTAGGATCCGTAGAAGAGTCTAAGGACTTTAAAAGAACAAATTTCCGGCCTACGGGTTCAAAGCATCTGTAAAAGAGTCGAAGGTGACCAAGTAATAAAGTTTCGAGGCCCAGGCTAACGAGACACTTTTAAAAAAAAGAGAATCAAAGGTCCTAAGCAATAGATCTAACTTCAAAATTTACGAGGTAATAATACGAGAGTATTTTACAAGAAGCCTCTAAAAAGGTAAAGTACGAATATTAAGTGTGATACAAAGCATCAAGTAATCCGACGTATCATTGTGTCCGGCGAATCCATTTGCACAGCAAAGGATCCCCCACCCACAAGGAGGGGTAGGAGGGTAAAAAGCAAGCAAAATACTTTCGGAGCAATTCACATTAATCCATCGTACTTATACATCAGGAAAGTTTTGGTCCAAGCCTAGGAAAAATCGAAGACCCTGACGGCCTCTGGGGCTACCCCTCCGACTACTCTGTCCTTCGGAGCTCGAAGCTGCCGGTTTAGTCCTTTTCGTCTGCGCACCTCTCTTCTTCTTCAAGGCTCGCAGTTTCTTTTGCTCCTCTTGGAGCTCGGCCCAGGTCAGAAGCCTTTCAGAATTAACCTCCATAGGGTCTTCGGCCTGATACTCCGAGTCAGACCAATTCATGTGTTCGGAAGACGAGGATGCTTTCTCTTTCTCCTCTTCCTTGATATACGCTAAGACCTCGTGAAAAACTTCGGGAGGTATCTCCCCTTTGTCTCCACGAGGAACAGAGAAGCGAGATCGGTGGTAGGGCCTTAAGCTCTCGAGGCTTGTCCACTCCTTCCGGAGCCCTTCGGTAAACTCCAGTATTTCGAGGTCAAGGTTCAAAGGGCACGACAAAACCTAAAAAAGAAAGCAGAACACCCAAACGAGTTTCTCGATTATAACTTTTTCATTGATTAAAGGGGCTTTACAACAGTTTGCATACATGATGGCCTTAAGAGCTAGACCTGCGGGTCGGTTGGTGGAGCAGGGATTGCCGGAGCTGGCGACGCGGGAAGTGGTGGCTTTTTCCGCCTGTTTTTGCCATCGGGCCTCATCAATCCAAGCTTTGGCCGCAGCCTTATGGTTCGACTTCCAGGTTGACCGGAAGGCTTCCCAGGCCAAGGCTACGTCCGAAGAAGGGCGCAGCAGGTCTTCGGAGGCGAAGCTTCCAGGGATCGAACCCCCGACTGAACCGAGGGGGATCTGAAGGGACTCGAGGTGGTTAAGAACTCCGATGCTGGCAAACTGCCGGGAGATCTCTCCGTACCAGACGCCGGAGCTCATCATCAGCGACGCTGCCACTTGGATCCTCTTTAGCTTCTGATCGAGGGGTTCACTGGTTGCCGTAGAAGATGAAGGGCACATAGCGTCGAAGTATTCCAAGGTACCTTGAAGGGCGTCCAAGGTACGTTCTGCCGCACTAGCATTCTTCTTCTCCGTTGCCTCCAGCCCCGCAGCAATAGCAGACACCTTGGCCACCTAGAGCATTAAAGAACTCTTCTGAGCCATCACTTGGTTAAGAGCTCCTTGGATCTCCACCAACTGGGTGCTCAAAGTGGCCGCCGATTGACGAAGCCTTTCAACCTCCACCCGAAGAACTAAGCGTTCGGCTTCAACCTCTTGGGCCGAAGTGCGGAGCGCATCATTATCTTCCCTCGTCGATCGGAGAGCTTCGTCGGCCGCAGCCCTAGCCCTCCGTTCCGCTAGAGCTTCCTCCTCCAACCTAAGGGATCTTTCGTTGGAGTCGTTGAGGGTGGTTTGGAGGGTGGTAACCTTCCTTTTGAGTCGATTAGTTTCGACCTCATTGGAAGTCACTGCCGCTCTAGCAAGGATGAATTGCTGCAAAGAAAAAAGAACAAGTAAGTATCAAGGTATTTATAACCATTGATTCAAATTAGTTATGGTGTTTTTCATACCTGAAGGGCGGCCCTTTCGAGGGCCGTGTTGAGCATCGGAGCCCTAGCCTCGCTCAAAGCGGAGACCAGGTCCGAGTTGGCGATGTCCTGGCTCTTCTCTACCAGGGGCTCCAGGAGCGCTCGGAGACCTACTCGGTGCTCTAGGAACGGAGCCAGCAAAGGAAGCCAAGACGAAGCTTGGCAGTCGTCTGCCGTGGCCTCCTCCTCCGAGTTGCTGACCGAGGTCATCGCGGGGCCGAGGGAAAGGCCGAGGCTAGACATGCTTTTGCCTCTCCCCGGCACGAAGGCAGGCACAGCGGCTGAAGCAGAAGTGGCCCTTTCTTGGGCGGCTACCCCTTCGACCAGAGCTGCGTCAACAGGGGCGACCTCGGTCGCCGGAGCCGCCACAGGGGGGGCGGCCTCAGTTACCGAATCCGCTCCGGCGGGCATGACTTCCGCTACTAGGCATGGAGCGTCCAAAGGAGCAGAAGGGTCCACCTGGGCCATGACCCTCAAAGATGTTGGGACTTCGGATGCAGCCGGGGCTTCGTCACCCTTCGAGGTACCTATCTTGTCAAGAAATTTGATAAGTATTTACAAGAAAAGATTGTTGTAGGTATCAACTAAAGTAGGGGATTCAAGTCGTACCTTCGGAGGCCCCATGAGGCAAGATCGTCGGATCCTCCAGAACTTCGTACAACTGGAGGATATCCTCGAAGTCATCTCCCAAAGCCCTCTCTGCCACGTTTTCTGCCGGAGCTACGACTCCCACCGTGACCACCCCAGTTACGGGTGAATTGGGGGTGGTGGAGTCCGAATCCAGATTTACGATGGTGGGCACAGAGGCGCACGTCGGATCTACCTCCTCAACCTCCCGGGCAGAAGTTTTGGCTGGGACTTCCCCTATATCTTCGTCATCCTCCAGGAGATAATTCTCGAGGCTTGACACTAACTGGACGTCGGAGCCCTCGGGCTCCTCGGAGGCCGAGCTCCGGGCGTCCAGGGACGAAGCCGATGAAGCGGGGGTCAGGTGCGAAGGGATCTTCGCCACCTTTTTCTTCTTAGACGGCGGCTTGTTGGCCCTCTTGGGCGGTTCAGCAACGGTCTTCCATTTCCGGGCGGCTGCTCCAGTCGTGGCGAAGTCTGGAAGAGGGGGACTCCATCCCGAGAGCTCCCGACACTCTGTTGGAGCGTTCCTAGCTCCCCACTAGCTCCAGCCTTTTCTGCTTTTCAGCCACTGAAGGAGCTCCGAGGACCCGTTCAGTGGCCCGAGCTATGTCCTCCGGAGCCAATGCCAAAGGAGCCGCTGAAGAAAATGGGTAACGCGTCATAAGTATGCTATTCTTATCATCTAAATGCAGTAATGCATGAATTGAAGTCTTACCTAGGGTTCGGAGATCACCCTCCGAGGCCTGTTGGAACACTATTGGCTAGTTGGCCCCGAGAGGTGGAATTCGAATGGCAATGAACTCTTCGACCAAGTCGCGCATGCTCATACGGCGAGCCACCGAAGTCAACAGCCCTAGCCTCGTGGAAAGCAGGCTTTGGTTCGGAGCATCCTCCGCCTCCTTCCGGAACCAAATCTCCTGGAGAGGCCCTGCGAGGGGGGAGTCCTCTCCGACTTCAGCGTAGAACCACCGAAGAATCCAGTTGGTATGCCATCGATCGTTGATGGCCTTCGCAGGGAAGTGTAGGGCGTGCTCCCTCCGCAACTGGAAGTTGACACTGCCAAAAGCTGTTATCACCTTGGAATCCCCGGGCCCATCCTGTGGCTTCGGCTGGCAGATAGCCTCGTGAGTTGCGGCGAAGATCTCCGAGCGTCCTTCGCACCCTTCGACCCGGAGCACCCACTCGAAGATAGCCAGGCGGGCGACAGCATTGGGGGACGACTGAGGTAATGTAATATGAAACAGGTCCAGTACCTCCGCCAAAAAGTCGATGGCTGGAAGCCCCAAGCCAGCTTTGAAGAACGCCTTGAAGACTACCACTTCTCCGCTTCGTGGCCTCGGGGTTGATTCTGACCCTGGGACTCGAGTCCTCAGTCCGACTCCCAGCTTCCCTTCTACGGCCTCCTCAATAGACTCGGCGGTGCTCGTAGATTGACCGATGAGGAAGCTCTAGGAAATCTTCTTCTTGGAAGGCGGGCGGAGCTCCCGAGGGTTCTTAGGCCAGGCGCCGCCCAAAGTCCCCGCCATTGCCGCCGCCTCCGAGGCGGCCCACGCTTGCCTCTACGCCAGAGTACTCGCCGCCGCCGAGACAGTGTGGCTGGTTCTCGCCATTTGCTCGGAAGATTGAGAGATTGGAGGTTGAGGAAGGTGAATCGCGAGTGTTAAGTGCGGTAAAAAGTTTCAAGTAACTTCTGTTTTCCCTTTTATAACCACTCGCTGATTGCTACGCTTCGATTGCATTCACATCGCAGGTTCGGCTTCTGCCACTGACAGGTGGGTCCAGAAAGTGGAACGGTGTGTAACCGCCGTAAGAATCGACCGTTACCTTTTACTGGGCGTAACGGCTACTTGCGTCGTAACGGCTTAATCAAGCGGTTTCCTCACGATGTTTGCGCTTCGAAGCGGTTTTCCTTCCTACGATGTGTTCCCACTGCGTAGAGAGACTGGAGAGGGAGTCCGAGCACCATGGATCTGAAATCCTCCGAAGAACTGTAATGTGTTCAAATTCTCTCTAAGTCTCCGAATATGAAAATATTCCTTCCGTATACTGCCTTCCTTCTGTACAGGTTAAATACGGAGAGGCGTATTCGAGGGGCTACTGTTGGGGGAAATTGCTTCACTTCCAAGACTTAGAGATCCATAACTCAAAGGTTTCTTAAAGCTTCGGAGCTGGTGGGCTCTTATTCGAAGGTGGAGGCGTCGAGCCGAAGGATGCCTCGATATGAAGTCCTGAGAAGCCCTCCGTAAGATATGGAGGCTCCAAAGCAGAGCGACAAGATTGATAAGATGTTTGGCTTATCCATCCGTATTGGGGAGTTTTACCCTCTTTAACCTTGCTCCGGGTACTGAACAGTTCCACTATGGCGGTTGTAATCTAGGGGTAGTTAGGTCTTTTCCTTAAACGGTTTTGCCTATAAATACGGCCCTCTCTACCCTGTAAAAAGGGGCCCCTAACCATTTAATACACATATTCGGACTACTTGAGTTATTATCCAATACGGAAGCTCGAGTAAGTTCTTAAACACGAGCACGCTGTTTGTTTGTTCTTGATTACAGAGAACCTGTTGGCGTAATCTTTTACGCCAACAAATACTAATCACCGAATGAAATCACCAACAAACTACAAATCAATACAAGAATATAATTAATAGCACATATATATTTAAATTTTACCACACAATCCATTTAAATTTCTGCTCATTTAAAGCCCATTTCTAAACCCTAACTTCTCCCCACTACCTCTCTCTCACAACCCCTCTCCAGCCGCCACACTTCTCCTCTCCCTCCTCTTCTCTTCCCCATTTTCTACACTAGTGCACTTTGGATGTGAATTCAGTTGGGGATTATATCCCTTAACTTCCATCGGCCTAACTTCGTCGGCTTTAATGGTGGCCGACGGAAGTTAAGGCATCTCTATCAACCAGGAAAAAATCCCCTTTAATTTCTGTCGGCCGTTGTAAAAAGACGATGAAAGTTAAATAGCCGACGAAATTTTATCATTTTCTTGTAGTGATATATCTTAGTAAAATTAGAATTTATCAAAGTATATCCACTTTAAAAATTATATAATAAAGATATATCAGCCACTCAATTATTCACGTACTAATTTAGAAAGTTAGAAAAAAAATGACCGACAATTTCTATTAAAATTATTCTATATATCTTCCCCTCACATCCATACGTTACTTTATGAGACAAGCAATGACTAACAAATATGTAATAACAGTCGACAAGACGGACTCGTACACTACAACAATCCAGGCAACTTCTGTCGGCCAAAGCCGACGTAAGTTAGCCCTTTCCCGATGGAAGAAGCTAACTTCCATTGGCAAAAGGCTAACTTTCGTCGGCATTTGGCCGACGGAAGCGAGTAGATGGAAGTTATCTAACTTCCGTCGGCCGCCAACGGAAGTTATCTAACTTTCGTCGGCTTCATGTATAACATCCAAAATCACATCTCGTATCCAAACTTCACACATCACATCCAAAATCACATAACACAACTGAATTCACATCCAAAGTCACAGTACACATCCGCATTCACATATACCATCCAAATTCACATACAAAGTCACATAATACATCGAGATTCACATAACACATTCAAATTCATATCAAAGCGCATGTCACATCCAGATTCAATCCAAACTTCACAATACACATCCATACTCACTGATCGCCCACATTTGGGTCGTGGGCGCCGCCGCTGCCTCCCGCTTCATCCACATTTGCCCCGGAGGCTCCATCCTGACCAGGCGTACTGAAACTCTGAAGAAATAGACAAAATTAGAGAACGAACTCAACAACCCTTCTAAACGCTAACTTAAGTATCTGAAGTAACGATATGTCAGGAGGTACCTCAGGTGATGTAGGAGGTAGTGGTGGTGGCGGGGGAGGTAGTGGTTGGAACAAGGACATGTCAAATCAACCATGGTGTTGGGCTAGTTGCTACACATGTTTTATGTAATCAGTTAGTTCTAAACCTATTTCTGAATACTTTTTAACTGCAACACTGTAAACTAAACTTACTTGGATCATCGCCTGCTGTTGTGCTAAGCAGGCGGTATAGTACTCTTGTTGTTGCCTACTGTGCTCGTCGCGCCGCCTCATTTCCTCCCTCAGTCGAACCACCTCCGAGTTTTCTTATGAGCGACGATGGCTGGAGCCAACTCCGACGGAGCTCTACGACGACTGAGCTGACTTCTGAGCTCTCACCGCTCTCGAGTCAATAACTCCATTGAACATGGAGTACCTGCAACATTGAATGAGTTAGTTACCATCACAATACCATAGACAAAACATTGATAAAAACATTGTCTCACCGTCCATGGCTTTTTCCACCTCCGCTGGAGTACACGGCCATTTGGTCAACATGTTCTCTCCGCCAATCATAGTCCTCTCCATGGAGTCAAACCATGTGTTCACCATACTGCGCCTGCAAAAAACAACATGTCCGATTAGACGAAGAAAAATAAAATTACGCAAACTCTTAACATTGCTAACATCTCACCAAATGGTCTGTGGCTGTCTGGCTACACAAGACATCTAGCTGTGTAGGATCGCTTCCTTTGTGACCAGAGGTATACACCTCTATGTCACTTGGCACGTTGCCATATTTAGCTTCCTGTACAATAGAAATGAGTTAGTCGCATTACAATGTATCTATAGATAGAGAGTGACAGAAGGAGGTCTTACCATGCATTTAGCGTGGCGAATATGTCCATCGACACCATATCTGTGCTTTGGATCTATCCCACGGCATTGTCTTTTCTGCTCGGAAGTCTTCTTGAATGCAGCTGAAGACCAAATCTTGCAGAATTCAAAATATGCATTCTCGCGGTTTGCAAACCATGGAATCCTCACCTGAACAGAGATGCTATTTGTATTATATGACAACAAATCTCAACAATTGAAGATTTACAAAGTTAGAATTGTTTACCGAACGGTATTGTTCTTCAGTCACATATATTGTGGATGCACTCGTCGCCTTGCTCATTCGTTGCCCTAGCTTCTCCTTGTAGTAAGCATTGTTCGCTTGAATGCGGGAAACGAAATAGCGTCATTCACCACCTTGTGTGCATTGTTGTTGAAGACTTGAAGGGTATGATTATGGTGATTGCCCACTTCTGGCAAGCAAAAGCGTAACTGCAAAACTCATGATTAGTAAAGTGCTGTAACTCGAAAAGCTTTGTGTTAAAACTAAAAGAAGATTGAAAAACACATACCCAGAAGTCATGAGACACCGCCCCCTGAGCAGTTCAGTGGCACCCGTTATGAGCAAACCAGTACTGGTCCCATGTCTGGCATAGAACTCGCTCACCGGTCAGCATTGTCAGCACCCCTGGGTAGTGCAGACAACACAGGTTACCCAATATCTGGTTAACCTACCTGACCCTCGAAGTGCTGTCAAACCGAGAGTCAATCCAAGATCTAGAAATACATAATAAATAAAGTCAGTTTACTGAAAGAAATTTTTTGAATAGCAAACACAGACCAACAAGAGTATGACGATGTGGTTACATTGAAAGGCGTGAATCCATCTGTTGCCAACCCGATGCGAACATTACTTGCATCACTAGCAAAGTCTGCATCAAAATCATCTAGAGCCTTCCATGCCTCACCATCAGATGGGTGCACCATTACTTTATTATTCTCACGTACACCTTCTTTATGCCATCGCATATGTCTAGCGGTTTTCTTTGAGAGAAATAATTGTTTCACCCGAGGTGTAAGAGGCATGTAACGAAGTTGCTTATGAGCAATCTCTGTCGTCACCTTCTCTCCGTCTTCATTTATGACCTCTACGAATCTTGGTTTACCACATTTTAAGCATTTCACCTCATTACTATGTTCTTTCCAAAACAGCATACAATTATCTCGGCACACATCAATCTTCTCATACTCCATACCGAGAGCAGAAAGCATTTTCTTTGACAGGTACATGTCTTTCGGCACCTTATGGTTCTTAGGAAGGATATCGCTAATCAGATTCAAGAGCTCCTTATAATAATTGTTTGAAAATGCAAACTTTGACTTAATGGTCATAAGACGGGTAACGAAAGTGAGAACGCTTACGGTGGTGTGCTCATGCAATGGCTCTTCTGAAGCTCGAAGGATGTCAAAAAACATTTGAACCTCCGGTGTTGGAGGATCCTCAGGGTTTGATTCAAACTCCGGTCGTATAGCATCAAGCATCTCATCCATCCTATCGTCGGCAACGCTATCATCTTCTTCTTCCACTACTAATACCGTTTTTTCACGGCCTGTCTCGCCGTGAAAAGTCCAAACTTCATAACCTGACACGAAACCATATTTGCAAATATGCAATGACAATGTCCTCTTGTCTTGCCAACGAGAATTTCTGCACTTCATGCATGGGCACCTCGCGCCAGTGTTTGTTATCAAAGCGAATGCACGATCAACAAATTTCTCAGCGTTGATTACCCACTCCCTCGTGTGAGCTCCACTTTTCATCCAACCACTATACATCCACCGTCGGTCGTCCTCAGCCATTCTATAGGCAAAACATTCATTCAATCGAGAATTCATCATAAGTACCACGGGCCTATATCTATAGAAAAAGATAGGTCCTAAACCCACCCAAGAGTGACCGACAAAACGTGGTATTTATGACGAGCCATTAGTCCGAATAACATTTCAGCAGCATAACCCCGTTGTTCTCCAATTGCACGCCTGATAGTGGTGCAATGGAGAACAATAAGGTTATGTCATTGAAATCTTATTCGGACTCATGACTCGTCATAAAGACCACGCTCTGTCGACCACTCCGAGGCTGTCCAAAAAGGGACAATTTCGGACCTACAGATCTCACGCGCATAACACGTGTGAGACATGTTGATCCGAAACGGGTGACGCATAGGTTTTGTTACACTATCTACGTTGTTGTCAAATAAAAAATTGCATACGAAAATAAATATATATAAGAAAGTATATATATAATACTAATCACCGAATGAAATCACCAACAAACTACAAATCAATACAAGAATATAATTAATAGCACATATATATTTAAATTTTATCACACTATCCATTTAAATTTCAGCTCATTTAAAGCCCATTTCTAAACCCTAACTTCTCCCCACTACCTCTCTCTCTCTCAACCCCCTCTCCAGCCGCCACACTTCTCCTCTCCCTCCTCTTCTCTTCCCCATTTTCTACACTAGTGCACTGGGTGGCCAGAACTGACCTCGCCATGTCCTCGCCACGCCCTCGTCATGCCCTCGCCGCGGCCCCGCCGTGCCCTCGCCATGCCCTATCGAGCCCTCGCCGCGCCATCACCGCGAGGGAGGGGGAGAGGATGACAGAGGCAGAGAGAAGAGAGGTGCCACGGGGAGGGGTAGCAGAGGCGGTGACCGGCGGCGCAAGGGGAGGGGTAGCAGAGGCGGCGGCTGGCGGCGCAAGGGGAGGGGTAGCAGAGGCGGCGGCCGGCGGCGCAAGGGGCAGAGGTGGCGGCGCAAGGGAAAGGGGAGGGAGAGAGTCGACTCAGTCGAGACTCGAGAGGGGGGCTAGGGCGACGCGCCGACGCCTTAGTCGAAGGCACTTTCACCTAGTCGGCCGTCCAGAGACGCCCGGCGACCACTTAGTCGCCATGGGCGATGCCCTGAACGGCCAGGCGGGCGCACAACTACACCAGGCGAGGCGAGCCAGTATGGCACTCGGCGGGAACCGCCTGGACGCCTAGTCGGTGCCTAGGTGACGCCGTGACAACCATAGTTTCTTTACAAGTCAAAATTTACAAATCAATTCATTACAACATGACAACATATTAAAAAATTCATTACAAGCTAAGTCTAAATTCATAAATCATTTCACAATTCACATTTCACAAAAAAAATAACAATTCAATTCAATCACAATTTATAAAATTGATCCAATTCAACCACAAAAAAGAGACGACATTATTATGGGGTAAAAATTACTTGGGAACGACGGCGGCAACGGCTACGGTCGGCGGGTGACGGGCGAATGGTGGCGGCAGCGACGGGGTGCCGGGATGGACGGTAATGGTCACCGGCGTGGGCGGTGGCCGGCGACCGGGGGCACGGCGGCGGGGGCGTGGGCGGTGGCCAGCGGCCGGGGGCACGGCGACGGGGCACCGGCGAGGGCACCCTGCAGCGGTGGGCGGGGGCCGGCGGCGGTGGGGGCGGGCGGCGACGGGCGGCCGCTCGGGGCACCGGCGGAGGCGGCCTGTGGCGGCGGGTGTGGGCGGTAGGGACGGGCGGCGGCCTGCGGCGGCGGGTGTGGGCGGTGGGGACGAGCGGCGGCCTGCGACGGCGGCGGCAGAAGGACGGGTGTGAGCCGGCGGGGCGCGCGCGTGTACAGGGATTAGGTTTCCTGTACGCGCGTGCGTGGTTGAGGATATCTATTCCCTTAACTTCCGTCGGCCATCATTAAAGCCGACGGAAATTAAGTTAACTTTCGTCGGCCACTTGAGGCCGACGAAAGTTATTTAACTTCCGTCGGCTTTTCGAAATGCCGACGGAAAATAAAATAGCTGATGAAAATGTTCTATTTTGTTATAGTGGTAGGGGTAAGTAAGCCGTGGACGAAAATTATACGATGGCTAAAAATCGAATTAAGAATATTTTTTATGGGGCACCAAAGAAATCATGTAGGCGAGCTAAAGTTTATATCCTTAGTACTCTTCTTCATGTCTTCCACTGTTGATTTACTTAAGCACACACGGTTGCTAGGGTGATTAATGAAGGAAAGTTAGAACAAATCACAGATTAATTTCAGTCTGGCAGATGGCGCGGGGCGGCTACATACGCAGAGCGATCGAGCCCATCCTCCTAGTAGCCGATAGGATCTATTGCCTTTTCTTCTTGGCATGGCGTGGCTTGCTGCTTCTGCTCCTGCTGCTGGTGTAGCTAGCTAGCATCCAGTCATCCAGCTAGCCTAGGTTAATTTCTGCGGCTGACCGGCCATGCCAGGGCAGAGCCGCAGAGCATGCAGGGGGCCAGGGGCTAGCTAGCTGCTACCTGGCCGCCTTTACTGCGAGATTGAGCTGCTCGATCTGTACTCGCAGTACTAGGCGCCAAGCACAGGCCCCCCTGGCCGATCGCCATGGCTTTCAAGTTTCAACTCAGCCAAACCTCAGCTCGCTCCAGCTAGCAAGTGCTCCCCTGCTGCGTGTGCGTGCTAGCTTGTCAGTCGACTCACTCCATCTCCAGTCTCCACTACTCTACTAATCCTACCTATCAGCTCAGCTCAGCTCAGGGCCTGAGAGGGAAAGAGAACATGGCAATGGCAATGGCCATGGCCATGGCAGCACATGCATTAGTTAGCAGCCTGGCGCAGGGTCTCCCAAAGGCCGGACAATGGCAGCTAGGGCCCAGTCCAGCAGGGGAGGAGTTGGTGCTCTCTGCTCTGCCAAAGCGACCGACTCAGTCAGGGAATGCCCCCAGGATACTCTGCGTGCATGCACTGATGCGCACCCACCATTGCCTACTACTTCTCGATCTCGCCTCCCGATCCATCCATACACTGGACCCATGCTGCCATGCAGTCACATATGAAGACGCAGACGCAGACGCAGTGCAGTGCAGCTGCGTCTTTCACTAGCTAGCTCGGAGTACCTCCTAGCTCGTGCGCAGGACGTGTACAGGTAACATGCCGCTTGAACAGTGTACTTGCTACTCCTACTCGATGAAGTAGAGGGGGTAGACGAAGTAGTAGTACACTAGTACTAGTGGGGGCCTCCCAGTGCCGGCCTTGAGCTCCGGCCAGCCAGCGGCGCCAACTCTGATGCCTCCTGGAGCAGCTAAACTCGTCAGGTTTACTGATTCCTAGGGGGTCAACTTGTGGCGACCTTCCAGTGCATGCATGCACATTTCACATTTGCACACCACCAAAGTTAATGACCTAACTCTTCGTTCTACAGATCGACAAGTTCAACCCTGGAGTGGCATCCATGTCTCCATCGACGGCTCTCCAGAAACACAGCGATGATGCACTAAAATAAACTGTGAAAAGATCGCTACCTGCAACACAAGAGTTAGTTTCAAGTGCACGCAATGAGTGGATTGCCTTGTTGTAAGCTGCAGAGTAATTTATTGTTGTTTACTCGGATCTAATCTCCTCGAACTCTGACATCGATGCTTCGTCGAGCGAAATCAAAATACATTTCTAGCTTTCAGCATTCGGATCGAAGTCATCACTGTAACAGTTGACTCAAACAGATCGATGGGAGAAGGTGTTAAATGTGTGTACTCGCTCAGAGGACACAGGTGGATTGATTTGAAACGCGCATTTCAAAATTTGAATCTTAACCTGGCCCTCGGAGAAAAAGTTTGGTCAAATTTCGACATCTTTTATTGCGATCGGTTGGACAGGATTGAGGGATCAGCTGCGGTGTGGCAGAGCCCCTGGTCCATTGCCCGTGTGACCTACGCAGGCCCATGTGGCCCATTGAAGACCGAAACCTTCACTGGTCAGTGCCAGCTTATTGCCCCAGCCTAGCTAATGCATCATAGTACTCGATCAATTTCAGGATTTACATTGCAGGCGGACTCCTTTGGGTTAAAAAATCAAAGAATTTATGAAAGATACAGATCTTAGGGGAAAATATAATAATACCTTTTAAAACAAATGATTTGGTTAAAAATTATTTGAATTTGATTATTCCTAGAGCCCTATTTTAAAAGAAAAATAAGCATGAACTTGTAAATCTTATTTTTCTTTCCTTTTGTGAAGTCTTATGCACTCTCTTTTCTCTCTTCACTCTGTCTCTCTTCTATATATGATTTCCTTTTAAATTCATATGTTCTACTGTAAACTATTGATGTATGACAATTAATTGCTACGTTTTTATAATCTTAAGTTCTAAAAGTCCTAAGTTATTTTTTATGGCATACAGCCCAAATAAGATGACCAAATTTCGAACAAGAACGAAAGACAAGTCCGTAATTGATTTGACATAACCACTTCGGTTGAATTGAAACAAAGATCACTAGCTATCTAGATAGTTCGTCATGTTTGTATATGTGTCATGACACGATGTGAGAATAGAGGAGCTGGTTCCAGACGTCGGGCACGCCGGGGAGGCACCAGTGGATGCAGTCGGCGTAGCTGCTGGGGTTCCGGCGCTGCTCCGCCGTGATGGGATCCCAGTAGCGGCGGTGCACCGACGGGTGGGCGTCCTTGCGGTGCTCCGACAGCTGCGTCACGTTGAGCAGCCGCACCGCCACGCCGCGGGCGCCCAGCCGCTGCACCTGCTCCTCCACGGCGCGCGCGAACGCCATGTCCGTGCCGCTGCCCCTGTACCCCTCCGCCGCGATCGGCTCCACCTCGCCGTAGCACTTGTGGTTGTTGTTGGTTATTCTGCGGGCACGCTCATCGCTCTCCGCCGCCTCGCCGCCATCAACGCGGCGGTCCTCCCAGTCGTCGGAGCGGAGATGCGTCGGCGACATGGTCATGAAGAAGAGCTGGGTTCGGGCGCGGTCGACGTGGAACTCCATCCAGTCGGCCCACGTCCTCACCGCCAGCTCGTACGCGCGCAGGCTGTCGATCACCTTGTACACCCCGTACTCGTCCCCCTCCGCCGCCGCCGGTTGATCAAACGACCCCCACCTGCACCAGCAAGGTCAAAGTCAACTGCATGCTCATCAGTCGTCGTCAACCGGTTAACTTGCATCGACCGTTACTCGCTAACTCACAGCACTTTCATGGCGGGCCGCTGCCACCAGAGGTAGGAGTTGAAGACGAGGACGTCGGCGTCGGTCCAGTGCCTGGCGTGCTTGTTGATGGAGGCGGCGCGCACGATCCGATCGTCGATGCGGTGGCGCAACGGGTGGTCGGAGTTTGACTCCACCAGCAACGGCGACCAGTAGAAGTCCACCGACGCGTTGTACTCCTGCCAGGTCGTCCATGCATTGCATGCATGCATTCAACTTCACTTTAGTAAAAGTTATAATAACTTGACACTTTACTTTTTAAAATAAAAACTAAATAATATATTAACCGGTTATGACAGTTAAATATCTATGCAAATGTTTTCCTAAGATCTTTTTTATTAATTACTCGGTAGAAGCTAGCAAAATTCAGCTACTATACTAAATATTTCAAAATAAAACAAATAATTAATATACATTGATAATTCAACTTCTAAAAATATAAAAATAATTATAAGTTATCTATTAATTATAGCTAGCTGTTACCATCAGTTAAGATGAATGCATGCATGATACATGTATTTATTTGAGTGTATCGTGAATGAACTTTATATATATTGTGCAGATATATATACGTGGATCTTGAAGGTGACGAGCGATCTGGAGGAGTTGATGGTCTTGTGGAGCTCTGGTGCGCCGGTGTCGATGAGGCAGACCATGGACGCCCACTGGTTCCGGTTCAGCGAGTCGCCGACGAACACCAGCCGCTTGTCGCGCAGCTTCCCCAGCAGCTTCGCCGCGTCGAACCTACATATATACCCAAATTGTGTGCAGTGCAAATGCAACTTTAGTAAATTTCACTGCACGTTGTATGTAGCTAGCTTTCAAATTTGATCTGTTTTTGTTTTGCTCGAGTTCGCCTATATATATGTACGTGTTAGATCGACTAGAGATTTTGGTTTTATTTCCAGGGGTACGCTTCACCAAACTATGATTTTTAATTTGTAAGTTTCAAGTGTCGCTTGAATTGGGTCTTACTCAGGATGCGTGAGCATGCATCTGATACTAAAAATTGAGTTCTTAGGAAACAGTGTGCTTACCTAGCTACATACTTGAGCTGTTGAACAACCGGCATACTAAGTCTTTACGGCAATGTAATACATTCAATATTTACATGTTAATGTACGATGTTGATATGTACTAGACTATTTAATCATTCATATTGTATTTAAATTTTTGTATACTAATTTTAAGCTAGAAAGTACACTAAGTTATACTCTCTCCGTCCTATTTTAATTTAATTTAGGTGTAACAGAAAAGATATAATTCAACTTTAATACATGTATTACTATATTAACTTATCAATACATTTATGATTATGGGCCGTACCGGACCGTGCTTTGCATGGACCGGGCTTACGTGCTTTGGGCCGGCCCAACAAAGTCCGGCCCAAGTCCCAGCTCTATGGATAACCAGAATATCACTCAAATCATGCCCACAAAAACTACTACTACTTTTTAATTTTATTTTTAGGTGTCGTTCTTTAGTCCAAAAGTTTGGTCTCATCATATTAGATGTTTAGATGTTGTTTTAAATTTGAGTATTAAATGTGGACTATTTATAAAACTCATTCATAATCGGTGGATTATTCACAAAACGAATCTAATGAGCCTAATTACAACATGATTTGACAATGTGATGCTACAGTAAACATTTGCTAATCGTGGATTAATTAAGTTTAATAAATTCGTTTCACGAATAATTCCCTGATTCGATTTTTATAATCAGTTCACATTTAATCCTTCAAATTGATGTCCAAATATCCGATATGACACGGACTAAATTTTAGTTTATGAAATCAAACGCGCGCTTAGATAACACGCTAGGAAATATGTTCTAGTCTTGGTGTCGAATCCTATACGCTTATAAAAACTAGACGGAGGGAGTAACTAGAGCTTACATATATATGGTCGATATAAAATATTAAATACTAAAGTCTGTTTTAAATCTAGGCGATACGACACTATATTTTTAGTATATGCAGGCTTTGTTTCTGAATACATTTGCCGTGAAAAGTCATTTTTAATTTACTAGTCAGATGCGTGTACTTTGCAACAGAAATAAATTCTACACAAAATTTGTATATCCGTGTAAAAATTTAAAATAAAGAAATTTAAATGTAAAATAAAGAAATTTAAAACTAAAATGCAAAAGTATATAGAAATTTAAATATAAAATAAAGAAATTTAAAACTAAAATTCAAAAGTATATATTTCTTTTCTTTTATTTTTCTTCTTTTTTATTTTTTTCTTTTTTGTTTCCCTTCTTTCGTGTAGGTAGTTGCTAGTTAGTTGCTGGGGTGCAGCGCGGAGCGACGGCGTGCGCGGCTGTTACGCGCTTACGCGTGCGGGCCGCCTGGCCAATCGGGCGGTTTTTACAGGGCACATATTTTGGCTGATTTTTTATGGGATGTGTGCATGCGTGGGTGAGTGGCGACGGGTAAGGACGGATGACCACTGGCCGCTTTAATATAGCAGTGATATATTTATAAAAGTGACGTATAAGATACTATTACTACTATCTGTATTGATATTTTTTAAAAAAATCATGACTATCTAAGTATTTAGATCACATGAAAAAAATAGGTGGCATCGCCTGATGAAAGGATTGAAAAACCACATCCGTGAGCTGCATGCCTGCATGAGCATGGCGTTGCACATTTGCACGTACCTTGGAAGGTCGCAGCCATGAGGCTGCCACCTCCAGTGCTGGTATCGGAGATCCGTCCTCCCGTACTTCTCGCACGCCGACTGCTCGGACATGAACCTGCACGCGCTCTCCTTGTACAGAGGGTACGCCGCCTCGTCGTACACCCACCTACCGGAGAAGAGGTCGCACTCGTTCTGATCACCGGCGCTGCTACGGGACGGCGAAACGGTCGTCAGCGCCTTCTGGAGCACTGTGGTGGCATCAGCATCTGCGGCAGGCGGCGGCACGGGCGGCGCATGCTGCGTCTCGGCGTCGGCGTCGCCGTTTTTGGTCGTGACGGAGACGGCGAGGACGACGAAGAGCACCAGCGCAAGCAGCACGAACGAGCTGAAGTGGCTCCAGAGGCTGACGCTGACGCTGACGCCCCACACCCTCGTCGCCTTCTTGGCCGCCTCGTCAACCTGCCACGCGTCATCATGGCTTCCCCCGCCGCCGGTGGCGGCGGCCGAAGTACCCCGGCTCTTCCGCGGCGGAGTGCTCCCGGTCATCTCGACGACGAAATGCCTCCAATAACTACCTATCGCCGCGCTCACCTAGCACGATCAATCGATCGATCCGACGATGCAATGGTGCAGTGGCCGACGGCCGGTTGCGATCACTAGCACGCACGATCAAATATGGCTCCTGCATGGGGGTCGAGTTGGTTCAGCTCAGTGGTCAGTGCAGTGCTGCAGGTGTTAACCCATCGCTTATAGTAAAAGTATCCTTTTAGGTGAGAGTTGTTGTTGCCAATTGCCGTCGTTCTGGTGCACCTAAACTTCGTCTAGGAATCGTATCAACGTCCTAATTCTGCAACATATTTCATATCACATCATCATGGTGTCAGGTTATCTATACTGCTACTGCACATTGCATATTTGCACACTTTACACAGGTAATATCATAGTGATGTTGAACAGAGATGTATTCTGACCAATACAGAACAGTTGTTGGATGAGACTTGACCTTTCTGTCGAATAAAGATTGTTGGTTACTACTAGTATTGTACTATACTTTGATTACTACTGCACATTATATTTCATGTATTCACACATGGACACAAGTATATTAGAGATGAAGAACTGAGTATTCTGACCAATAAAGAACAGGGTAGACGAGAATTCAGCTCTGTCCGAAGAAAATTTGTTGATTAGTACTAGTATTGTACTTTGTAAAGTGAAAATTCCCTCATTGGCTTCTAAGTAAAGGTTTATATAAAATTGGGGCAAGTAGTATATGTGGAGCAGATGACCAATTACCAGCATCATTTGGTGAGATTCCAACGTTCCAACAAAGGCCAATAATCTAAAAGTACACATGCATGCCCTACAAACTAGCACTAACTACAGAGACTGATTAGATTAACAGATGAAGAGTGCTGCTCATTAATCACTTCAAGATTGGTTTTGCTGTGTAAATGTATGGGCAGTATCACCGTCAGAATATTTATCACTTGAAAAAAGTGTTTTTGATTATTTATCACCCGAACCTAAATTCATAGACTTGGATAATAATATGTCATTATATAGACACAAAATTTTAGTAACAAATTATCAAATTTACTACATGTCAAGTATACACTAATATCCTGAAGCAGTGTTCTTTCAGTTTTTCTCATCATGTTTGTCTAAGTTACTTCCAGGGCAAAATATAATTCCTCATTATTACTACATCTGTTGATGTTGCTTATACTCTTATGAACAAAATTTGTGCTATCTGAAGGATTATCTGAAGTTCTGAACAAGTACATGCATGTCAGCTTATGCTTGGAACAGGCTGTTTTCAGAATGGATGAGAAGGACCTGATTGTTTGTGTCTCCAATAGGGTTTTATCTGCATTTCCGGCTTCTGAATCAAAATTGCCAAGGTTGTACTTATCGCGATTGACAGCCCAAATCTTCTATTAGATCAGCAGATTAGCAAGCACTACTTTGATGGCAGAACTGAACTCTGGATGAAATCAGGTGCATCGATATCTTCCTTCCCTTCTAAGATCGAGGCAAAGAAAACTTGCTGAATACAAAAGTTCAGAAGAAGGCATTTCTTTGTCCTTATCATTCTATATTCGATCTTAACTGCCTCGCATCACGAAATGATGTTGACCATCAAACCCACAGAGGAGACGCAACCTACCCGTTGCATTGCATCAATTGGTCGACCTTGCAGTTCTTGTCTGATGAAGTCGACTTCACTTAGGAGCAGAGATCAGATTACTGTTGAATACCCAACTGAACAACTTAACCATCACTCTTCAGAAAACCGGATAAGTGTTTGCAACTCCTTTAATTTCATGAGATTTGAACGGCACACTTGTATGGATTCATAAACTAAAAGCGAGGTTAGAAAAGTGAAAAACAAAAGAGATCAATTTAACCTCCATAAACCAACACCATTAGCTGACGGAAAAATGCAGTAGCCACCAGCCAAGTAGAGCCAGTAGGCATTGGCGAGCAGTCACTTGTCACTTGTCAGCGTCTCAGGCGGAGAGGGTCGCTGAGTTCTACCATGAATTGATCAGAGTTCGCGCTTTGCGCAATTAAGAAGCACCTAAGCAACTAATAACAACAACCATCTTTTCGATCCACATTTGCATCCGAGTAAGAAAAAAAATATCGCGTGTATCTGAAGAAAATTTCACCCAAGTTAGCCTAGTGCGCCCCTGCCCCCAACTTGTCAGTTCCGATGAAGACATCGTCGGCAGGTTTGGAAGAAGCTAGGAAAGAAGCGTAGCTCATAGATGAATGGATGATTCCTGTCATTCTAAGTTCGTCCATGTTAGCCTAAGCAATGATCAACCGTAATGCGTTATTGGCCAATTTATAATCTTCACATTGGGTGCACTTGCTTGAGCTGCGGTTTGTGAGTCACAATCAAACCGTATGCAAATTTAAAATTGATTTTTCAACCCTTTCTTTATTTTTTTATTTTTGTAGCCAAAATTGTTTATCGGTTTTATTGTTTTTTAGTATTGTCTACCGTTGATTTGTTTGATGAATAATTTAAACTCTCTGGTGAATTTGATTATTGGGACTGATTATCCCGTGTCAGAGTAAAAATAGTTTAATGTTCTTGAGTGAATGATATAATACTAGTCAGAGGCATGTGCTTTGCAACAAAAACTTATTTTGCAACAGGATATTTGCGTAAAATTAATGTTTCTGTATGATTTTTTTAGAAATCTAAGTGTTTTTACATAAAATTCGTACATCCGCGTAAAAATAAAGAAATTAAAAAATTGAATTGCAAAAATATATTTTTTTATTTTTTATTTTTTCTCGTTCTTTTCGGTTGCTACATGCATGCGTGCCCATTTTTTTCGATTGCTGCATGCTTTGTGCGGCCGGGAGGTGTGCGCACGGCGGTCCGTGGCGTGCGACCGGCGGTGCGGTTTTTATAGGGTATAAGTTTTGACCGATTTTTTTAGGGATGTGGGAAGACACGAACGGTGGGTTGCGGACGGAGGATACGGAAATCTGGACGCTTTATAATAGTAGAGACTTATTGTTTTTATATTAAGTGTCAATTTATGGGTATTTATGAGTAATTTAGAGCAACTTCAAATAGGTATAATTACAAAATTAGGCTAGTTGTCATGATAATAGGATCTTCACAATATTGAAAGCACTAGTTTATTCCCATATTATGATTATTTGTTAAGTTATAAATAATTTTATTGCTCAATAAATAATTCGTTATTGATTAAATTCTAATACTGATTTAATGACTCCCAAAAGCCAAAGGGCCTTTCACCAGTAGGAGACGTGAGTATAGTAGAACACAACTACTGGCTAATGGGCTTGAATGCGGTAGCATCAGAACAGATCACGGCCCACTAACCAGTGGCAGACAAATGGGTCGAGTATAAGAAAAAGGCCCAAATAAAATCTGAATTGGGCCCAAAATGTCTCTCGTTATCCCACTCGGCCCACATTTTTACTGGAATTTATTTTTGTTTTTTTAAGAGGACTCAAATTCCTGCATCCAAACACAAATTACACAACTGCAAGTCTGCAACTCATGGTGATCAAATTGCTACTCAAGAGAGCGTGTTTCAGATTACGAGATTTCCAAATTGGATGCAAGATCGCGGCTTTGTACATGCAAGAAAACGGCGGAGCAGATTGAGGTTTCAGCCACGTTTGCTGCATTCGACGACGGCTAGATTAGTGACGACGAGTCGACGAGGTGATATCGTTCAGATTTCAAAGCGCCTGGTCGCGCGCGGGGAAGAAGAGCTTCCAGTAGAGCAGCTCGTTCCAGGCGTCGGGCACGCCGGGGAGGCACCAGTGGGTGCAGTCGGCGTAGCTACTCGGATCGGCCAGCTGCTCCGGCGTCGGCTGCGCCCACTGCTTCTGATAGATCTGCGTGTGCGCGTCGCGGCGGCGCTCCGACATCTGGGTGACGTTCACCACCCCGACTGGCACCGGCGACGACGCCAGCACCTCGCCGGTGATCTGCATCATACGCCTGCTGGTGCTCCCCCGGTACGACGCGTCCGCAATCGGTGACGTCTGGTTGTAGCAGTTGTCGTCGCCGCTGCCGGCGTGCGTGGGCGACGCCGTGACGAAGAACACCCGCACGGTCTTGGGGTCCACGTTGCTCTCCAGCCACCGCACCACCTGGTACAGTACCAGCCGGTACGCCTCCTCCGTCTCCATCTCCACGATGTCCTTGCTCATGTCGTCGTCCGCGCCTCTCCTTCAGACCAAAAATCTGAATCAATTCGTGCTTGGATTAAGGAAAGCTGGATGCTGGAGACGGCAGCTTACAGGATCTGGATCTTGTCGCTGGTCATCCACCAGAGGTAGGAGTTGAACACGAGCACGTCGGCGCCCTTCCAGAACCTCGAGTGCTTGTTCATGGGGGCGCCCCGGATGACTCGGTTTTCGAGGCGGTGCTCCACGGCGTCGTCGGAGTTAGACTCGGCCAGCAGCGGCGCCCAGTAGAACTCGATGGTGGCGTCGTAGTCCTGCCACAGTAGCGACCATCGCGATCTCAGTGAGCAGCGGAAGCTAACCTTAATCGATCAGGCGAGAAACGGTGGAGGAAGAAGACACCTTGGCTCTGAAGATGCTGAGCGCGTCGACTGTCTCGAAGGATCTGGAGCCCTCGGGAATGGCGCCGTGGAGGAGGCAGAGCAGCGAGACGTACTGGCCGCGGTTCAGCGAGTCGCCGACGAACAGCATCCGCTTGCCGCGCAGCATCTCCAGCATCACCGTCGCGTTGAAGCTGCAAGCCAAGAGCAGAGCAGAGTGATGACGAGAACGATGCAGTACTTCCCTGAATTCAGATGACATTTTTCCTCTAAAACTTGAATAATTAAGATGATTATCAATCAGCAATACAAATCTTTGCACTCTAATTTTATATCGATAGAAAATAACCGTCCTTTTTTGCTCTATATCATATCAACTTAGATTATAATAATCTAACTTAATCTAGCTTATAGGCTCAAAATGCAAAATAGTTTATTGAACAAACTTATTAAATTGGTGGAATGCAACTTTTTCATCTTACCAGTGACCACTGTCATCCCAGATCTAAATCATAACCCCTCGTTATCCAAATAATTTATTTTAATACTATTTTAGTTTTTTATGATCTAAACACAATAATCTTCTCTAAATTATTATAAGACATGTTATTATAATATCAACCTATAATGGAGACATTAATATCTCAAACTGAAACAGAAAAGGCCTTACAGTTTTAAGATGATTATTAACAATTTTGGTGAATGTTTTGCTCTTTCTGTGAGTGGTCTGAGCGACTGAGCCTGACGCTCACATGGCACCTGCACCTCTGAGGTCTGTGATTTCGTCAAATGCAAACTTATGGCCGGAGTCCACTGCATGATGGCAACCTGACCCATAAAACCAACCAAAACCTGGCACGTAGGACCACACGAGCATGGTTTGTATCATTCTACTGTCACTTAGAGTCTGAGACCTCCCATTTTCAAACCAAACTTTCAAAGAGGGAATGAATCGTCGTCACCGACTGAATCTTTTCCCCAGAAAGACGTATACGATGTACACACGGCAGTATGACACGCAGTTAAATGATCTCAAAATCAAGCATGGGTCACTGCCTAAATCTGCTCAAGCTTATAAAAACTTGTTTCATTTCGATCCGTTGTACACTAGCTTGAATTTTGTGCATGCATGCTGCGATCTCAATCTGTGTCCACAAGAACACAGCAATGAGCAACCAGTTGGGGCAATTCTGTACTCCTCTCCTACAGCTTTGGACATTGGAGTGCTCAAACCTATGAACTGAAAGTTGATTTTGTTACTGCTGTCTATGAGGACAAGTTCATCAGAGCTTATCACTGGCAGTACTAGGACGAGTAATTAACTTTTGCCAGTTGCCTCTGTCCAGGACATGACATACCTACCTACTGCTGTCCTTCCATGCAAACTGCAAAGACCCTACAATGAATTATTGGCGTCCTTGAAGTCGTCACTAATTAGCATGCACGGCAGTCTCGAGATGCTCACACGAGTAATTTGTTGGATTTTAAACCTTTGTAAAAAAAACAGAACTAAATCTCAGTAATCTTTCAGTTAATTACAGGCTTAATGCAGCTGAGCAATGGTGAATGAGTGAGTGAGTGAGTGAGTGAGTGAGTGAGTGAGTGACTGACTCACTGGCAGTTTCTTTGGGCAAAGCTGGGCATAGGATTCTATGATTCTATCCTTGTTAATGGAGCAAGCGAGTGAGGGAGAGGGAGAGGGAGAGGGAGAGGGAGGTCGCCGGAGGAGGGAGGAGTACCTGGGAAGGGAGCAGCCGCGCGGCTGCCAGCGCCAGTGCTGGTACGCCTTGTCGGGGCGGCCGTGAGCCTGGCACGCCAGCTGCGGCTGGATGTAGGGGCACTCCCCCTCGGCGTACCACGGTCGCGCCGCCTCGTCGTACACCCACTCCCCGTCCCCGACGTCGCACCCCGCCGGCGCCGCGCCCACCGCGAACGGCAGCAGCTCCGACGCCTCCTCGCCGCCACCCTGCATACATTGTCGTCGTTGCGACGGCATCCACCCGAAAAATAAGCTCCCGCAGCATGCACGCGCTGGGCGCTGACTGCAACTGCATTGTAGGACACTAGGACACGTACCTGTGCGCCGGCGACGGACAAGAATGGCCCCGCCGCGGCGGCGACGAGTGCCACGACGGCGAGCACGCCCTTCATTGCTTGCATTGCAGATTTGCAGCTGGTTCTGTTTTCTTTTCCCAAAGACGCGAGGGGGAGAGGCGCATTGGGATCTGAGGTGAGAGCTAGCTCGCGAGCTCGCAGCGGTTAGTGACTGAATTGGAGTCTTTGCTGCAGATATATCGCAAGGACAGGAGCTCTAACTCTGTCCCAACAACCGCACCGTGGGGAGGACGACATTACACCTTCTGTTCTACGAATTCACCGCTTTTCTTCTCGACATTTTTACTGTTGGGGAGTTCATCGTATAACTCTCTTTAGATGCACTTTCAATATTTACTCTCCGAATATCAATAATATTGAGTCAGAAAGATAAATCTTGAATTTTAATTTAAAGGGATAGTATATGATAATTTTTTCTGTTACTGTTGCGGCACATTACTGTACACTGCTAGCACCTTAAGGGAGATGCGTTTTACTGACAGCTGTTTTTTAAAAAATAATTGTTTAATGAAGAATTTTACTATTTTTGATAGAGAGCTATCAAACTTAAGTCATTCATCATATTCATCTAACAGTTGAGATTAATATAGTACCTCCTAGTACTTGGTAGGCATAAAATGGTATTTTTTGAAATAAAAGGGTATTTTCGTATTTTTATGTATAATTTGTGCAGGGACTGTAAGGTGGTAGCATAACCAGTAGAGAGTCGGTATGTCGTCGACATGCCATGGACAGCACGGTGCAATCGACGTAGGTGTTGGGGAAATATATTTCCCTTAAACAGGGGCCAAATGACGTCAGCCTCCGACATCCTTCGGCCCAGAGTCAGGTACTGTCGGAGCCTGTTTTCTCTCTAAGTATTGTTTCCAGGTCCCAAGGTGCCTTTCGGGGTCCGTAGCTTCGGAGCCCTCAGACCAGGAGGTCCGGCCCGGAGCCCACAGTCCGGGCCCTGGCGCGAGGCGCCGGAGGCACCCTCCGGGCGCAGAAGTCCGGAAGCCGCCCTCCGGAGCCAAATTCGGAGGCCGCCCTCCGGAGTCCAGTCCGGAGGCCGTCCTCCGGAGTCCAGTCCGGAGGCCACCCTCCGGGAGTCCAGTCCGGAGGCCACCCTCCGAGAGCCAGGTCCAGAGGCCATCCTCCGGAGTCCAGTTCGGAGGCCGCCCTCCGGAGTCCAGTTCGGAGGCCACCCTCCGAGAGCCGGGTCCAGAGGCCATCCTCCGGAGTCCAGTTCGGAGGCCGCCCTCCGGAGTCCAGTCCGGAGGCCACCCCCCGAGAGCCAAGTCCGGAGGCCGCCCTCCGGAGTCCCGTCCGGAGACTGCCCTCCGGAGCATGCTTCGAAGCTCCCCCCAGCCTCTACCTTCGGTGTATCTTCTAGCTGGTCAAAGCCTGGCGCAGTCTGACAAGTCAGTAAAGCTGTAAAGTTGTCTGGCGCCTTTTGTACCGTAGCTAACTCCTTTTCCCCTCTCTGCCCCTATGAGCCTAGGGCTCATAAGGGGCATCCCAGCCTTTTCCTCTGACCTGCGTGCCTATAAAAGCAGGGCCAAGCCCTTGTAACGGGGGAACATGCTCCAGGGGGGCCATGAAACCCTGGAGTTATCTTCTTCACATCAAGGCACACCATGCCGAATCCACTACAAACTGGACGTAGGGCTATTATCCCCTAGGGGAGGCCCGAACCAGTATAAACTCCATCTCCCTCTGAGAGAACCCATCGAGGTTCATTCTTCACATCATACACCATCACAGGAAAACCTGCTGGAACTAACGCAATTGTTCCAACAGTTGGCGCCGTCCGTGGGGACTTAGACTAGAAGCTAAGTTCTCTACCACTGCCTGCAATTCGAAGCACGCCTGCGGGGGGAGCTTCGAAGCTTTCTGCTTCGCGCACCCTTCGGCAAGGGGCTTCGGGTGCAGTCCGAAGGCCAATTTCCGCCTTCCCTTGCCCTCCGCATACCGGGGCTCGCCACCCAGCAAGGGGCTCCGCTTTGTGCGTCGGAGGTCATCGAGGTCCCTAGGGGCTACGAGGCCAACCTTCAGCCATCTCGCGAGGTATGTCTGCTGTCCGAAGCACTACCTCGACGTGCCATGTCGTAACCATTTTAATGCATTTTCGAAGCCTTGCTTCGCCCCAAAAAATCGAACCCGAAGCCTTGCTTCGCCTTATTGAAAATCCGAAGCCTTGCTTCGCCTTATTTAAAATCCGAAGCACCGCTTCGCCGTGTTGAAAAACCGAAGCCTTGCTTCGCCTTTTTTAAAACTCGAAGCCCTGCTTCGCCTTATTGAAAATCTGAAGACTTGCTTCGCCTTATTTAAAATCCGAAGCACCGCTTCGCCGTGTTGAAAAACCGAAGCCTTGCTTCGCCTTATTTAAAACTCGAAGCCTTGCTTCGCCTTATTGAAAATCCGAAGCCTTGCTTCGCCTTATTTAAAATCCGAAGCACCGCTTCGCCGTGTTGAAAAACCGAAGCCTTGCTTCGCCTTGTTTAAAAAACCGAAGCCTTGCTTCGCCTTGTTTAAAAAACCGAAGCTTTGCTTCGCCTTGTTTAAAAAACCGAAGCCTTGCTTCGCCTTGTTTTAAAACCCGAAGCCTTGCTTCGCCTTGTTTAAAAAACCGAAGCCTTGCTTCGCCTTATTAAAATCCGAAGCACCACTTCGCCTTGTTTTAAAACCCGAAGCCTTGCTTCGCCTTATTTAAAAACCGAAGCCTTGCTTCGCCTTATTAAAATCCGAAGCACCGCTTCGCCTTGTTTTAAAACCCGAAGCCTTGCTTCGCCTTATTTAAAAACCCGAAGCCTTGCTTCGCCTTATTTAAAAACCGAAGCCTTGCTTCGCCTTATTAAAATCCGAAGCACCGCTTCGCCTTGTTTTAAAACCCGAAGCCTTGCTTCGCCTTATTTAAAAACCCGAAGCCTTGCTTCGCCTTATTTAAAAACCGAAGCCTTGCTTCGCCTTATTAAAATCCGAAGCACCGCTTCGCCTTGTTTGAAAAACCGAAGCCATGCTTCGGCGTATTAAAATCCGAAGCACTGCTTCGCCTTATTGAAAAACTGAAGCACTGCTTCACCTTATTTAAAAAACCGAAGCCTCGCTTCGCTTTTCAAATTCCGGAGCACTCCTCCGAAGGCTACACAGCGCCTCCGGGCCCGTAGCAGCTGGCTTTGAGGCTTCCGAGCGACGGCTCGGCAAGTCCGGGATTCCAGGCTCCGGCCTGACGCATCCCCGGGTCGAAGGTGGCCCAGAGTCGAAGGTGGCTCAGAGTCGTAGGTGGCTCAACATATCACAGGTTCGGTGAATCCACACCAAATATCCTTTTCACTACAGGACCAAGCTCCAGAAGCCTTGCTTCGCTATCTAAACACACACCGGAGCCTCACTTCGTGTGACGTGATCTAAGCTGAAAAACTAAGCTTGTCGAAGTCAGACTTCGCTAAAAAATCTAAGTGCGTTCAGGGCCTCGCCCACGCACAGCATCCAAATCCCGGCATGCCAAAGCATGCTTCGCTCAAATTGGTTATGCGGAAGCCTTGCTTCGCACCAAATTGATGCGTTCGGAGCCCGTAAGGGGCCTTCGCTCGGTACAAATCCAAATATCCGAAGCCGCCGAAAAGGCGCACCCCTTCGCATGTTTATTTTTTGCCCGCACCAGCAACGGTTAAGTCCCTAACTGCCGCGAGCAAAAGGGGGGAAGAATGTATGCGAGGTGTGCGAGTGTAATGCGCAGTACGAGCGTGACAAGCTAAGCGTTCGAAGCCAAACAATGCGAAACATACAAACGAAGTATGCAAATATAATAAACTCCGTTCATTAAGACAATTGAGAAGTATGTTACAAACATGCTTCGAAAACAAAACTACAAGTAATCTGCGTCTAAGCCTAAGAAGAACCGAGTGCGAGGCCCCGCCCCTCGCTTGCCTCTCCTTCGGCGGGGGCCCCCTCGGCTGGATGTTGCCTCGTCGGAGCCCGCTCTCCCTCGACCGGCCCGTCCAGGCTCCGAAGCCCGCAGGCTTCGGCTTCCGCTTTGCAGGTTGCTCCAGGTTCGCGAAGCAGGCGGAGCCGTGTCGAAGGCAGAAAAATCTAGGGCTTCATCGCTCGCTAAGGCCACTCGCGAAGGCAAAGGTAAAGGGCTCTGAAGGGGCTCCGCCTTCACAGCGGCTAGCAAATCTTGAGCTATTTCGGGGATAGCTTCGCCCCTAGGACCCCTCGGAAGCTTAAACCGAGGGGGGCCTTCGGACCTAGCTACTTCAAGAATCGCCCACAGTTGTCGAAGCCCTTCAGAGTCCTCAAGGACTTCGAGGTCTATGCTCGAAGGCTGAGCCTGGGCAGGTATAAAAAACTCCCGCATTCATATTAATAAACTGATAAGTTTTTACAAAGCCTACAGCTAGGTATTACAAGGAAGCCTAAGGAGATCTACACCTTCGGAGGCGGAGGCGTCGAGGTCGAAGGCTTGTCCGAGTCGACGGGCCCCTTGAACCGGCGTTGTCGAAGGGCCTTCATGAGGTCAAGGACTGCCTCGCAGCCTTGCTCCTTCCAGGGTTCCTGCAGCCGCCGCCAGGCCCCGCGAACTTCGCCCGGAGGCGTCACCAAGTGCGGACCCCCGAAGGCTACTGGGGTCACGGAGGTCACAGCCCGAAGGTGGTCACACCCCGCGGCGTGGAGCAAGTGCAACACCCCTTGGCCCGCGACGCGACCGGCCATAAGAGCGAAGCCCGTCAGTGCTTCGTCCGCTACCGAAGCTGCGGTCTTCAAGAAATCGGCGCGGTCCCCAATCGGGTCCCGGTCGCCAAAATCCGGAGTCCGACACTCGGTCCCTATCTTCTCAAGGACCTCGGTCAGGCTCTGGGTGGCCTCACCAAGATTAGCCACGACGAAGCTCTCAAGATCCCGAGCCCGCTGGCGGAGCTCCTCGTTCTCCTTCGCCTGACGGGCCTCGGCGTCCTTCGAAGCTTGGAGCTCTGCGCAGAGCCGAGCCGTCTCCGAAGCCAAGGCTTCCTTCGCCTCAGCAGCCGAAGCTTCGGCCCGCCTCCGCTTCTCAGCTTCCTCCAAGACCTCGCGGCGAAGGGCCTCCTTCTCTTCTGCGAGGCGCTCCATCCGCCTGTCAGCAGCAGTCGAAGCTGCCGCGTTCAGTGCGAAGGCCTGCAGAAATTCAAGAAACCTTAAGTATTAACCAAGGGACAAAGTATAATTCGAAGCTGCAAGGGGCTCCGCTCACCCGCAGGAGGACTTCGTTCGAACTGACGAAGAGATCCGCGGGGTCCTGGTGGCTAAGCTGGGCCACCAAGTCCCCCTCCTCCGCAGAAGCACAAGCCTCGCGGAAACCGCGGATCGCCGCCGCCGTCACACCTCCCCTCGGCTTGAAAGGGTGAATCACCGCCACGGTGGTCTCTGCGGGCTTCGGCGAGGCAGGACTCAGGCCCACCACGTCGACATCCTCCTCGCCTCGAGGGACCGCACGACCTCCGCCGCCCTCGCCGTCAGACGAAGTGCTCTCGGACTCCGACTCACTGCTGCTACCGCTGCTGCTGCTGCTGCTGCTCGAAGCTTCCGCGGGCTTCGCTTCGGCGGGCTTCGATCCACCTTCGCCTGCCGGCTTCGCCATAGTGGGCCTCGCATCATCTTCGTCCTCTGCAGGAAGCCAAGTAAAAACCTGCATATTGAAGAGAAGCATGCAAAAAGACAAAGGGTTTACCATCATCAGAGATCTCTTGGAAAGAAGCAGGGGCTAAGTGTGTCCTCCAGCTCCCTCGCTGCGAGGCTGGCGCATCCACCTCCGCGCCCGAAGTTGGTTCCGCCGGGGCATCCGTGGCCTCCTTGGCGGCAGGAGTGCGCGCGTCGGCCTCCGCCTCCGAAGTCCTCACAGCCAGGGGCTTCGCGGCCTTCTTGGGGGTCGGAGTAGCTGCGGGCTTCGCCGCAGCCTCCCCCGAGGCGTCCGGTTCGTCCTCGTCCCCCCTCTTCCTCTTGGCTCCGGCCGACGAGGTGCCCAGGTGGCCGAAGTCCGGCAGAGCTGGGAGCCCTCCGAGGTCGAGCGCGCTCCATACTCTGTTCCAGCGCTCCCAGGACCCCACCAGGGCGAGGCGCTGGTTCTGCTCCTCGGGGGTCGGAGTCCCGATGACTCGGTCCGCCGCCGCTATGGCCTCCTCCGGGGTCCTCATGTCAAGGTCGGCTGCACGAAAAAGTTGAGTTAGAAGCAAAGTCTTCGAAGCATTAAAAGCAAGAAGAGCGCGAAGCCTTACAGAAACGGTCGAAGGCCAGCTCGCTGAGTTCACCTCGACCCGAAGCCTGGAAGAGGCCCTCCGGCCAGGAGCGCGCGAGGGGGATGAGCCGAAGGGTGATGAACTCCTCCGCGAGGTCCCTCATGCTCATCTTCGCCGCCACCCTTCGGAGCAGCGAGATCCTCGAGTGAAGGAGGCCTTCGCTGGTCATCACCACCCCTTCGCGCTGGTACAGGATGTGGGCGTTGGTACTCCGAAGGGGAGAGTTCGCGCCGACGGAGGCGTAGAACCACTCTTGATCCCATCTCGAATACCACTTGTTGTTTACAGCCCTCGCGGGGAAGGCGTCCTAGAACTCCTTCCGGAGCTGGAAGTTGGCGCTGCCGAAGGCCAGCGCCCTCTTGACGCGGGTCCGTCCCCTCCCTGGGCTTCGGCTGGCAGTTGGCGTCGTGAAGGGCAACGAAGACATCCGCGCGGCCCTCGCAACCTTCGGCCCTCATGGCCCACTCAAAGACAGCTAGCCTCGCCACTGCGTTGGGCGAAAGCTGAGGGAGCTCGAGGTTGTAGGCCTTGAGGACTTCGCTCAGCATCCCCACTGCCGGCAGTCCAAGGCCAGCCTCGAAGAAGGCTTCGAACACCACCACTTCGTCAGCACGAGGCTTCGGTACGGCCTCTGATTTCTCTGGAACTCTTAGTTGGATTTTCGCTGCAATCTTCCCCTCGCAGGCCCTCCGGACGGACTCCTCCGTGGAAATCGAAGCCCTCATTTCCAGGGTCTGCTCGAACTTGTCGGAGGGCGTCCGAAGATCCCTCGGCCCCAGTCGCCTAACCGCAGGCTTCGCTGCCGCGGCCGCTGCTGCCGCTACCTGCACTTGGGCGGAGCCCGAGCTCGAGCCCAAAGCCAGGGGCTTTGCCACTGCCTTCTTCGGCATTCTGATCAGACTTCGGCTCGAAGGGCTAAAAGATGGCGAAGGGCTAGAAGCTAGCGAAGGGGGGCTCGGAGCGAAGCTAGAAGAAGAACAGAGCGAAGGTTGCAAGGCAACGAGAAGAGAGCGAATGAAGGTGTGCCGAAGCCGCACGCGGTAAGTCTCTATTTATAGGCGCGGTAAGAATTCCAACCGTCGTGGGCCGAACCCATCGCCAGATGGGCCCCCGACGAAGGCGAACCGGCCCAGAGCAAGGTAACGGTAACTTTTTTGACCGTTGCGGAGCCGTTCGGCCTCCCCGAGGCCGTTCTGGCGGCAAGCGCGGGCATTTATTACCCCCAGATATCGAGGTCACCTTCGGTCCAGGCTCCGAAGGTATGTTTCCTCTGAAGTCATGTTTTCAGGTCATTTGTCCTAAGGGCGCGTGCACCCCTTCGTCCCGAAGGCCTACACGCGAGGGGCTACTGTTGGGGAAATATATTTCCCTTAAACAGGGGCCAAATGACGTCAGCCTCCGACATCCTTCGGCCCAGAGGGTTCTCTCTAAGTATTGTTTCCAGGTCCCAAGGTGCCTTTCGGGGTCCGTAGCTTCGGAGCCCTCAGACCAGGAGGTCCGGCCCGGAGCCCCCAGTCCGGGCCCTGGCGCGAGGCGCCGGAGGCACCCTCCGGGCGCAGAAGTCCGGAAGCCGCCCTCCGGAGCCAAATTCGGAGGCCGCCCTCCGGAGTCCAGTCCGGAGGCCGTCCTCCGGAGTCCAGTCCGGAGGCCACCCTCCGGGAGTCCAGTCCGGAGGCCACCCTCCGAGAGCCAGGTCCAGAGGCCATCCTCCGGAGTCCAGTTCGGAGGCCGCCCTCCGGAGTCCAGTCCGGAGGTCACCCTCCGAGAGCCGGGTCCAGAGGCCATCCTCCGGAGTCCAGTTCGGAGGCCGCCCTCCGGAGTCCAGTCCGGTGGCCACCCCCCGAGAGCCAAGTCCGGAGGCCGCCCTCCGGAGTCCCGTCCGGAGACTGCCCTCCGGAGCATGCTTTGAAGCTCCCCCCAGCCTCTACCTTCGGTGTATCTTCTAGCTGGTCAAAGCCTAGCGCAGTCTGACAAGTCAGTAAAGCTGTAAAGTTGTCTGGCGCCTTTTGTACCGTAGCTAACTCCTTTTCCCCTCTCTGCCCCTATGAGCCTAGGGCTCATAAGGGGCATCCCAGCCTTTTCCTCTGGCTTGCGTGCCTATAAAAGCAGGGCCAAGCCCTTGTAACGGGGGAACATGCTCCAGAGGGGCCATGAAACCCTGGAGTTATCTTCTTCACATCAAGGCACACCATGCCGAATCCACTACAAACTGGACGTAGGGCTATTATCCCCTAGGGGAGGCCCGAACCAGTATAAACTCCATCTCCCTCTGAGAGAACCCATCGAGGTTCATTCTTCACATCATACACCATCACAGGAAAACCTGCTGGAACTAACGCAATTGTTCCAACAGTAGGCAATGCATAGGCGCGAGCAACATAGGTGTAGGCGATGGGGAGGTGGCGGGAGGCAGGGGCGGTGGGATCCACAAGAAGGCAGCAGGATCTATATGAGGGGCGTTTGGATCTACAACGGGAGCGGTGAGACGACAGTGACGGTAACAGTATGCTCTATTTTTTTTCTAATCATGCACCTGTCAAATCAATAGTGAGATTTAATTTGGTATCTCTCAGTACATTGTACTAGATGATATTCCTAAGAACGATAAAACTCCTCTTGTTTGATACTTACAATTACATGACAATATCTAAGTTAATACCACGTTAGATAGAACGGTAAAAAACAAAATTATGTTCTGGCAGTAGAAAATTATCAAAATCTCTTCTGATTTTTTTACTTGATGATATTCTCGTTTACTATTAGTTTTTAAATATCAATCAAATAGTGAAAAAATTAGCTCATAGGTTGAGAAAAAAATAATTCTAGGTAGTACGAATATTCCTAGTCGGATTTGTTAGTTTTGTTTCAACATGTATGGTCGAATTTAAATCTAAATCTAAATACTACTCTCTATGTTGACAAATTTGTTTGAGATTTTTTCACGACGATCTAGATTGCATGCTAAGCATGAGGGAAAATTCTCTTATGAGGTAAGATTTGATCAGAGTTAGGCAGGATGTTGTGATTCTTGGGGTGGTTGGAATTTAGTTTGGGAAGAAATTGGTTGGCTTAAATTTGTAGGGCAGAACTGATTCTTCGTCTTATCGTCGTCAGTCCTAGAAATCTGGAATTATTTGAGCTGTTGCTACTTCTGCATCGCTTTTAAATTTGTCCGGTACAAAACTACAAAATGTCAGCACACATGAAACCCAGATCTTGTTCATTGTTTTTGCTACGGCACACAAAACGTCTGCTTCTTTTGGGCATTGCATTCTTTTAAGGAAGTTGATATCGATTTTAATTTTGCTATAAATTTTACTGATTTATTTGTTTTTTAGCATTTTTTATTTATACTCATTTTTACTTTTTCTTTTCTAATTTACAAAACTGAATCGTTCTTACTGTGGTGGTACGTGGCAGCATGTCTTGGCTCTGACGTGGCGACCGACTCAGTGGTGCAGCTACTTAGCAACGATCTTTACGACTAGCAGTGACTCGTTATAGGAACGATTCAATTTTGTAAACTAGAAAATAAAAAGATTATAAATACAAAATGACAAAAAAGAAAATAAATCAGCAAACTTTGTGGTAAAATTATAACTTTGTGGTATTCAAAAACATGACAATTAATTTCGTGGCAAATTAGCAATTCTCCCTTCTTTTAATTATTAGGGCATTGAAGAATATTTGAAGAATTTCATTCCTATGAAAACTTTTTCATACATGTCTCTTTGGAACATAGGAATGGCCCTCCTAATATCCTCAGAAATTCCCAAGGATAGCCTCGATTCAAACAGATTTTGGAGGATTTTGAACACGAGTCCAACCTCGTGAGAATTATGTTTTGTGTCTTTCTGGTAAATTCCTTCACCCTTTTCATGAAGCATCAAAACGACATATTTGAGAAATCCATGTGTTTTATGATTCTTATGGATTCAACCAGCTATGATATTTCAATTATGTATTTTTTCTATCCCTATGTTGCCAAAACTTTTTTAATAATGAAAATATATTGCATCTCCGGCCTCTATCAATAGATACACAACCAAAAAACTCAAGAACTAAACAGAGAAAAAAAAGAAAAAAGATGTGTAGAAACACAAACCCCATTAAAAATAAAAAAGAGTCAAAAACTAGAGGGAATCTACCAAATAATTCATCTAAAACGGAACAAAATATACTTGGCTACCAATTCCAAGTATATATCAATATTGTGCACAGTATTTTATTGTACATGTGAAATCATACATCAGGAATAGAACAAATTGAAACACATAAAAATAGCTTGCATAATGTTAGAAAAAAATTTATTGTTACAAATCATGTCATTATGGCAAGCCAAATTAACCAGCATAAAGTACTAACCCCAAACAAAACCAATTTTTTGATTGATCAAGACCAACCCCTTAGCCTATTGCCAAAAATCTATTTTGCATTAAGAGGAGGGAGGATATTAAAAGCACAATATATACCAAGCAAAACACACAACATTGCATTCGAAGAAAATATGTTGAATCTTGAACTCCCGTAAAATCCTCTTGTGAATTCTTACATTTCACAGTTGCATTCTTATTGATTTGATCGAAAATCGATCCTTTTATGTAGTGACAAAATAAAGTAGTCATTTTTATTTAAGAGTGTTGTGTTAGCTAAACAGTTGATCATTCCATTCAACTAGTTTGGGTCCTATAATTGAACATAGAAAAGAGATATCAGAAAGGAGTTGTACCCATAGTCTCTTCCAAACAAGAATTTTTCTTTTAAGCTACACTTTAAAGAGAAGGATTTGATATTTGAGGGGTTGTGACCATAATCATATATCTTTTTAAAATCTTATCTTTGTCACATTGCCATAATTAAAAGATCCATACTGAAAAAAATGATCTTTAACTTTCATTAGACCAGTCCAAAATTGAGATTTTTATATTTTGTAGTAAGACATGTGGAAGAGAGGTTTAGACTTGTTTGGCAGTAAGTCTTGCCATATGATCAACATTTAGAAGCTTGAAAAGCCATTTACATAAGCAATCATTTGGACTGATGTTTTTAGAACCCTACATTGCACCAAAGGAGACCTCACGATATCGAATATACTTAATGGAGAGGCTGAATTGATTACCATTATCCAAAAAATCAGCTCATGGTAACGTGTTGCCTCTGTTGCTATCAAGGGAACTTTAGGCCTTTTAGGCGAGGGTCGTTTACTCGTTTACTCCACAATTGATAGCTGATACTGCGACCATATATTTGGTGTACCTAAAATCTGTCCACTAATCATCACCGTCATGCATGTCCCTAATTGATGTGATACACCAAACATACAAAATGGTGTTCTTGTTTACAATACAGTAGGGCATGCTGGTTTGGCTCCATGGTGTACTGAAAGCTATATCGTAAAGCAAAAAACTTGTACCAATCTATTGAAAAGGTGCAATTTTTCATGTGGAGTCTAAGCAAAGGTTAAAAGGGGGGGGGGGGGGGGGGGGGGGGGGAAAGAGGATTTGGAAAGGCACGGAGCAGGTGGCCAATGTGCAGGACTGTCCGTCGCGTTGGCTGTTTGGTGAGGTTTGATGTTTCTGAAACAGCTGAACAAGCAAGCAGAGAGAGCACCAGACACTACTGAAATCGGCTGAAGAAAACAAAGAGAAAAAGGCGATTGATTTCGTGGACAGTGGTCTCGTCTCTATAATTTAGGAGTCCCTTCTTCTACGAGAGAAAATTCCATATATATCATTAAAAATTTACTAGTTCTTATATATGTAATTGAAAATTTATTGTTTATATATATATATATATATCACTACTTCGAGTTTTTGTGTTAATAAATATTATTGTTATTAGGTTCAACCGTCAGTTAACATTAGTTTTTTTTAGTGTCTAAATTGCCCTAAGCTTACAAAGCTAGTTAACTTGCTTTGCTCCAAGATGGTATCCGTTGTGTTGGATTGAATGAGTGATTAGTATACCTGTATCAGTCGGAATAAATGCTCCCTAATCACTAGGGATGAAAATAGAGTGGAAGGGAAAAAAACAGAAATGAGAAGGGTTATGTAGAAACAGATACGAAAAATCCCATAACGGAAATGAAAACATAATTTTTAAAACAGAAATGGAAACGGAAATGGAACAACGATTTCTTACAGAAACGTATACAGAAAACACGGAATATTCCGCATAACAAAACGAAAAGTTTCCGTTTTCATAGTTTTTTACTGCATTATATAGAATATTAGCTTTTACTTTTTCACATTATATAAAATTTAAACTATATTTTATTCATAAAATATTAAACATTTTAAATTAAATTAATATATAATTATTTTCTATAAATAAATAATATATATTCATTACAACTAAAATAAAACTTATTTTTACTTTATTATATTTATTTATCATTTATTAATATGTGTAAATTGAACCTATTTATTTCTTTACCGTATTTTTTATAATATTAAGGGTTTTTATAATTTCGATAGATATTCAGTTCTGTATTTGTATCCGCTTCTTATTATGTCCGTATTCGTTTCTGATGATATCCGCTTTCGTATCTATTTCCAGGATATTCATATCCGTTTTTTTTTCCATGAAAAAAATACGTAAACGGATATAGTAGCATTCATTTTCGTCTATTTCTGTTTCGTTTTCATCCCTACTAATCACAGAGCTTAGATCATTCTGATTTTAGTGAGATGAGGATATTTTTGGCATTTTTGAAAAAAAAACTAATGTTGAATAACATTTAAAACTAATGGCAATAGCATATATAGATAAAGAAAATTAAATGGTGGCATATATAGAAACAATAAATTTTTAGTGGCATATATATGAATCGGTGAATTTTCGATGGCATATATATGAACCGGTGAATTTTCGATGACATATACGGAATTTTCTCTTAAACATGTTTAAGGATGTGTTGGCATGGACGGAATTACCCTCGGTTATCTTAAGATAAGATGATCTTATATTCTGTATGGTAGATAATTCTGTTTGGTAGATAAGATGTAATTAGTCTTTTTGAAAAAGATATTATATTCTGTTTGGTAGATAAGATGTAATTAGTCTTTAAAAAAAAGATAGGATGAGACATATTTGTGTAGCTAATTAGGACGTCGTGTATATCTCGGCCCGAGTTCTATCTGGCCATTGGTCGCGCTCGTCCCTTGCCACTGTCAAGATCGTCTTGTTGTCGACTGATGAGCTTGTCTCACTCCTTACCAGCTCTTGTTCGGGCATTTTCTAGATGAGCTCGTCTCAAATCAGAGCGAATATCACACTTTAGAGTTTATCTTATTTCACTCGTCTCCTAACCAAACAACTTTAAAATATAATCGTCGCATGTCATTCTGTGCCATGAACCAAACTGACGTTGGAACAGTGCACAGTCACAGCCATAGGAATTAAAATTCACCAGACTTTTTTATTTCTTGGTGATCCGTTTTTACTTGCAGAAGGCGCCGACGAATCAATCACTCAACCACACTGGATGTTTCTTCTCCACAGCTTCTGAATTTATGTCAGGCTTTGGTTCAGCAAGATGTTTCTGAAAATGTTTTCACACGTGGCCGTGGTGAGTGAGTGACAACGGGAGTCGCATGCAACTTGGCCGGCACAATCAAACCCAAGCGGAAACATTCAGATTTCAGAGAGCTTCGACTTTGATCAGCCAGAAGTTGAATTCATTTATTTCGACTTACAGATTTAATAGCAAAGCTGATGAACCAGCAGCAGTGCGTATCACTCAACAGATCACCCAGTTTGTGCAGGTCAAAAGCATCCGACACGGCGAAATCTCCTGACTTGCGAACAGCTAGCTACCACTGCCGGACATGCACGACCTCCGGTGAGTGCTGGGCGTTGCGCTGTCGCTCGCCACCGGCCGGCCGTAGGGACAGCGGAGGAAGGCAAGGCCCTAGGGCCTAGGTTAGTATGATCCTTTTGACAATCGATTCATCGAGCTGATCCTGTCGTCCATGCCTGGCAGGCCACCTGCTACCGCGATGCAGCAAGCTGAACGGCAGCAGCTAGCTAGGTAGATGAACTCATCAGCTGCAGCACCGTGGTACTCTGTCACTCAGAATTCTGATAGCCAGACAACCACTTCAGACAGCAACTGCCCGTACACAGCTATCCGATTCCCCTCTTCTCGTGCAAGATCCTCACAAATCCCTTCAACCCAGCAATGATTCTTGGTGAATGCACCGTCAACTTCCTGCAAGTGAGACTGATTTTCTATACGAGCTGCTGCTACTAATTAATCCACTCTACTAGTGGCTTTTTCTAGATGACTTTAGTTTAGTTTAAACTTAACTGTCTAAATAAGACCTGAGTTTATTGTATATGTATTATGGTGAAAATATTGTATTATTTTTAAACTTGTTTTGTTTGATGTTTAATTGATAATACAATTATTTAACACATTTTGACATAAGGTGAAGTGGAGATCTAAATAAGCTCCAAAAGACTCAAAACATGAGTTTTTTATCATGAGTTTATGATTTATTTAGATAATAAATTTTACCTTCTAAATAACTTGCTATTTTTTTAACTAGGAAAAATTGATCATATACTAGTTTCTTCTCCACAGCTTCTGAATTTATGTCAGGCTTTGGGTCAACAAGATGTTTCTGAAAATGTTTTCACACATGGCCGTGGTGAGTAAGCGTTCTGGCTCATATATCATTGATCTAAATAAATCTTACATGTTATTGAGACGTAGAAGATAAATCCTCAATTTTCATTTAAATAGAGGGTATATAGGCATACTTAGTCTAAAGGAGGGTTCGGAGAGAGAGAAAAGGTTAGTAATGGTATTTAATCTGCAGAAATTCTGTTAGATAATTAATGGTTTTGCAGAATTAATAAGCATCTACCTACAGCCTTCCTTTTTCTTGGTGGCGCCGAACAAACCGGTGGTTTGGATTGGACGCGACGAGAAGCGACGTGCACCAAATGTAGGTTAGTAAAAAGGAGCCTATGCTTCTGCTGCAATCAAGCGAATAATGCTAGTTGGAATGCCAGTCTGGTTGGTGTGCTCAAGCAAATAATTCAGCGGTGATTCGTTACTGATTTGAAGCGATGTGCACTGCTAACAAGACGCTCCGTCTGAAATCCAGAACTGTGAGAGCTTGACGTTCTGTGTCATTCAGACAGGAAATTTTTATTTTTTCCTCCGAAGAAAACCGGAGCTGTTTCTTACCAAATTACTACGAAAGTACTGTTCTGTCTGAAATCTATCTTTTCAGACATGGGGTTGGTGCCCGGTCGTGTCGTGTCCTGAGCTAAAAAAGGGTACCTGGCTACAGGTAGGAGACGACGACTCGACGGCATACACACCCTGGTACAGGTGTGGGCACCAGCAGCTCCAAGAGACACACAAAAGTCACAATATAGAGATACCTGCTGCCTGCCAGTAGCCGTAGCTAGTTTAAATACAGCAAGAATCAGAAGTCAACCTAAGAGTACGACGATCTCTGCTTGTCTACAGTATGAGCTTCCAAGAAAGCCGTATCTTACCTGCCGTTCTCCATGCATAATTAATTCAGTTCCATGTACTCGGGAGTAATATACAAAATACAGGTGCTGGGAGTTTAGCCGGAGATAAACTAGGTCCTTTGCTTTTTCTTTTCTGAACTCCCAAACTAAGTCCTTTGTTTGTTCATGCATAGATCAAGCATGTAAGCTCAACTGTTAACAGTCAGATCAGAGTTGTTCATAAGCAACTTAATTTCAGCAGAATCAAATCAAAATTTGGAAAACATGTTGTGTTGCTTCTGTGTTCAGAAATGAGTTTTGCTGCTGTTGTAATCTTCTGCATTTGCTGAACGTCTGAACCTTCTGAACTATGTAGTGATCAGTATTAGTTTCTGGGGGTAGCTCTGTGCCCCCCAGGGCCATTGCACCCTATTATTGGCTGTTTGCTATGAATCTTAGAGCCCGAACTAAGTTCCATTAATTCATACAGGAATCTGGGGGTAACATATTATGGATTATAAAAAACATCGCAGCGAAACCAAACAGACATGTGATTAGCTTTCATTAGCTCGGGAAGGCCACAAAATATTCTCCATGCGACTAGAACAATATTGTCGCCCTCGATATTCATGTTCAACAAAAGAATCATGCTAAACCAGCGATCATGCCACTTTGACAGGAAACTAGTACAGTATGAGCATGTGGCCTTTCAACGAGCTCACCATTTCCATGTCGTGCACCGTGTGTATGTATGAATGTATGATTGCAACCTTCAGAATGGTTGGACACTTGGACCTGTATGATGTTAGACTGACTCTTCCCCAGCAGGTCAGAACTCAGAACTCCCCAGGTGATAGTAGTATATTGAACTCCAAATTTGGACGTGGTTTCAGCTACTTCTGTTCAGCCAAAGGAATCAGTGCTCGAAACTCCATATCAAAAACAAGTCTTTCGCTCAGGGAAAGAAGAGCTTAGAGTAAAGCAGCTCGTTCCAGGTGTCCTGGAGACCAGGGAGGCACCAATGTGTGCAATCTGCATAGCTCTTGGGGTTCGCGATCTGCTCTGGGGTTAGTGGGTTCCACTGCTTCTTGTATATCTGAGTGTGTGCATCTTTGCGGTACTCGGAGAGCTGGGTGACGTTGACGACCCCCACAGGGACCTTCGATGTGCCGAACACTTCTCCAATCACCCGCATCAAGCCCTTGCTAGTTCCTGGTCCCCAGTAAGACGAATCTCTGATCGGAGTAGTTTGGTTGTAGCAATTTCCGTCAGAATCATCGCCCCAATCTTTGCTCCTGATGACAAAAGTCAGCAAACAGCTCAAAACTTTGGTATATAGTCAGGTATGAGTGTGCAAATCCAGCATGGGATGATGATCCAGTCTGGTGTGACTGTGCAATTTAATTACACAAGTTGATTTCTGCATGAACATATGAGATCTTACCTGGTATGAGTGGGTGACATTGTGACGAAAAACACCCTTGAATTTGTGGGGTTCATGTTGTTCTCCACCCATTTCGCCACTGCATTCAGTACCATGCCATAGGCTTCCTCTGTTTCCATCTCTACAATATCCTTGCTCTTATCTTCAAAAGAACCTTGCCTGACAGTAATATGTTCAGAATTAAAACTATTATCTGGTCCAGCTTCAGCTTAATTAAGTGATATTGTGGCGTGTAGACCAAAACTAAAGATGCATATAAGGGCATAGGAGGAACTAAATAATTCCTTTTGATTTATTCCATAGCCTTTAAGGGGTATTTATAATCCTAATAACAATCTAATCCACTATCTTTAAAATAGAAATAATCCAAACTAATCTTATCTTAACTAATTCAATCTAATCTGCACATATCAATCTCTCCCTCCCTCGGAAATCAGCTCGTCCTCGAGCTGAAAATCCCAAGAAGAATCTAACTTCCCTGACGTCATCCTCCTTGAGGTCGAGCGACGTGACGCCCTCTTTGTGAAGCCGGATCGTGAAAACCAATTGGTAGAAGCAGGAGAGGAGCTAAGTAATTCCTTCCGCTTAATTTATTCCATGACCCTTAAGGGATATTTATAATCCTAATACAATCTAATCTGCCAATCTAATCTACTAATTATTATTTAATCTAACTAATTTAATCTAATTAATTTAATCTAATCCGCACATAAAAATCTCTCCCTCCCTTAGAAATCAGCTCTTCCTCGAGCTGAAAATCCAGATAAGAAGAATCTAACTTCCCTGACTTCATCCTCCCTAGGTCGAGCATCGTGACACCCTCTTCGTGAAGTCGGATCGTGAAAACCACGGCCACCATTGTTGAACCCGAGGATCGATCGCTGCTAGCTGCCGCGACGGCGATGTAGCTCCCGTATATGACCGGCAGCCCTACGCGCCCCGCCCTCCCCTCGTGGATACGAAACGAGTGCGTGTAGCAAAAAGTCCCTAAACAGTTTAGATCTTCTGCGATAGAACATGATTTTTTGTGCCAGGAATTCTTGTGCCCCAATTTGTGGTTGTTCACTGTTGAGGAACTTCTGCTAGGCGACCGATAGCAAGGAAGCCCGGGCCGGCGGTGACGACGAGGAGTTCGGCGACAGCCTGTTGCACCGATTGGCTCGTGTGGCGTGCATGGTAGTTTGTAGGCTTGCCTGTGGGGAGGATCGGTGGCGTGCAGGGAAGAACGACGCTCGGGGAGGGCCGGCACTGGGCCGTCAGCATGGAGATGGCGCCCATGCGGTGGGCCGACATGCGTATGAGCGGCGCCGGGTAAGGCCGACGACGATGAAGCTAACGACGTCCTCATCATCCTCCTCCCCTCCTGATCTTCGTCGCCGCCGCCCACGTAGTCCTCATCCTCCCCGGGGTTGGCGCCATCGTCAGTGGGCAGAGGCAACAGCTCCTCACAGGACTTGAGCGCATTGGTTGCCTCATCGGGGTGTCGAAGCACGGTCTGCTCCAGGTAGGCCTCCGCGCGCGTTGCAAGGTTGTCCTCCGCCTACTCTTCCTCTTCCTCCACCTCCTCTGCTCCTTCTATCTCTATCTGCAACGCACCACCCTTCGTACTGAGCCATCAAGTCCAACTCCCTCCTCCCCCTTGCGCTTCTGCCACCACAACTGGTGAGGGTGATGGCGCGGAGAGGAAGCCTATCCCGCCGTAGGGGACACTCGACAGCGTGGAGGCCACCGGAGCCAAACCCAACTACGTCAAGACGCCGACGACAACCTGCTTCAAATCTGCGATGGCCTGCATCAATTCTACGGATGGGGTGAACATCGTCATCATGATCGGATCCTCGAAACCTAGGCTCTAATACCAAATTGGTAGGATCAGGAGAAGAACTAAATAATTCCTGTTGCTTGATTTATTCCATGACCCTTAAGGGGTATTTATAATCCTAATACAATCTAATATGCTAATTATCAATCTAATTAGTTATTTATTATTTAATTTAACTAATTTAATCTAATCCGCACATAACAACATCACTTTTTACAACCAACAATGTTAAATAATTAGGTAGTACTGCTTGTTACAACTATTGCATTTTATGAAATACATTCCCAACTGGTGGCACAATCATGTACCTTTGGATGCAAACAGATAAATTAGGAAATTCCAATGGAACAAGATCTCTTTTGCTGAACTTTTTCATACCCTCTCAAAATTTATCTATCCCAAGAAAGTGAATTCCAAGTGTAAAACAAAAAACATAGCACATATAACTGAAAGGATCAAAGGAATATTAATATAACCTCGAATATTAAGTAAGTTTCACAAACATAGTAAATAGTGATAATGGAAGATACTTACAGAATTTTCATCTTTTGTCCAGTCATCCACCAAAGGTATGTGTTGAATACCAAGATGTCGGCTCCCTTCCAAAACCTGGCATGCTTTTCAATCGCTGACCCCCTTACAATTCTATCCGCAATACGGTGCACAACGGCATCATCAGAATTTGATTCAGCTAGAAAGGGAGCCCAATAGAACTCAATGGTGGCATTATAGTTCTAGCCAAAATAAAAACAACATTAAGAATGATCAGTGTGAATGAGACTACACGAAGTGACGAAGGAAATATGCAAACATTTTAAAACTTTGAGAGTGTTGCTCTCTGTCTACTCTAGCAATTGTTGGTGCTTAAAGTAGGTTCAATGATGAAAATGGTTCAGTTCATTGCATTTTTTGAGTAATGTCTTGTGCAGTAAGCTCTCATAAAAAAAGAATACATAAACAAGGAATACCTTTGCTCTGAAAACTGTAAGTGAGTCGAAAGTTTCCATGGACTTTGAGCTTTCAGGGATGATCCGATGTAGGAGGCAAATCAATGACACATACTGCCCACGGTTCAGAGAATCTCCAACAAATAGCATGCGTTTGCCTCGCAGCATATCCAACATTAGAGTTGCATTAAAGCTGCAATGTGTGACATTATCCCGTGTGAGAATGAAATAAACAGAAACAGCCACACAGCTCCATTAACATTTTAGCATATCGATTATGGCCTGGTCTAACTGTGGCACCTGTATACGAGACAGCAATGCTATCATGTCGAGATATAAGAGTATCTGACATGCTTCTGAAATATTTTACTCATCTAGCGTTATGAAGTGCTGACTAGTGAGCAATATGATCAATGCCAGAAAATTTCTATAGTGGGGAACATGATCAATCCGACCCAAGTATGCATCTATAGATTAGAGAGGCTGTCTAAAAGCAAATTTTTTACAGACAAGTTCAGAAATTCAGGCAGATTTGTGCATATTTATGTGGATGTTCATGCAGTCACGCACCATAGCATACATCCAAAGCTCAGATTGTGCAAGGGCAGTACAGTTATTAGAAGATGGGGTATCTGTTTGAATTTGAAAATTCACAACCAATCTCAACGCACATTTAGTGTATGAAAAATCTGTTTATTGACATGTATAAGTTGAGAAACCATATGCGCCAATACTGAATGGATTATAAATTTAAACACACATTTAAATCGAGCCATATGAGAGTCAAGCCAAGATTAGAATGAAGCCCCTTATTATTGGCGATTAGAACTAGAGCAATTTTACAGTGGTGCATTCTAATGGCAGTAAAAAGAATCCAAACTCTATCCTTCAATCAAGGGTTAAAAATGATTTCTACTATTTTCTTGATTAGTGATAATAAGTGGTAGTAGAATTTAGAAGGGGTAAAATCGTCCAAAAATAAGTGATGTGGAGATGTCAACCGGACAATAAAAAAGATATATGTAAATTCTCTAATAACGACTATATCCAAAATATAATCAAATAAGGCACTAATTTACCCTTCGAGATCGACAGATAAGACTACTAGTAAAATGCACCGTAAGAGCAATATGAAACTATCCCTGAATCTAAGACCAGATCCACAGAAAGGGATGTGCAATAAAAGAACCCCAAACCGAGCAAGATGGAGATGGTCCATCCATGACTCCATGCCATTGCATTAAGCAAGCACTTCCGCACACGCAATGAAGTAGGTGTAAGGCTGTATTCCCGCCCCGTTTTGCCATGGCAGGACGGCCGGTCCTGGCCCTCTTCCTTTCCTTTCCTAAAACCCCGAGCTCCATGTGACACCTGCACGGCTGCACCTACATGGGCACACAGCTACGACAAATGGAGCCATGTGACTATGTGTAAGATGCCGCATCTTTCATGGAGACCTTGCGTGCACAGCTTTAGTCCAGGAAACACGGGACTTTCACTTGGATTCACGGTGAGTAGTTAACAGCCGCGGCTGGCTGCTCCGCCGGCCGGCGCTGCCCGTCACTTCAACGAGGCTGACCTGTTCTACAGGGGTACGGGTATCCATCCATGGATCAGCACAGTGAAGGTCTACAAGACGCATTGAATTGGTTAAGGCGAGGCCCGGAGGCCCCGCCAAGAACGGCAGCACTAATCAATGCTGGTTCTACACGGCTACATCTGGTTGCCGCCAAGGTTCTTCCGCGCGTCAAGTCGTCGCCCCGCCGCATGGCCCCGTACGTCTCGCTGTCTCGCACCAGGCCACAGCCACCGCCCGAGGCCGTACCACTCACCTACGGCCCCACCCTTCCGAGCTTTGATACACGCCGACACGCGTAGCCCCACTCGGATTCGCGTGCGCCTCGCCGGCCGCTATCGCCCTCAGGCGCGGACAGGTCTCTCACTTTCTCCCTCTTCCTGTCTTCCCGTCTTCCGGCGGCTTGCAAATCTCGCCGGGATTTCGCCGTTTTCTACACGATTCTGAAAGCACGGGAGGATGGGCGCCCCACGTGACACCATAAATTTTTTTTCTCGCTGGGATAATATTGAGTTACCAATTTAATCAAGTTCGCAGCTTTTTTGGAGTAAGAGTGAAGTGATCTCTTCGCTCCATCTAGTTAGTGCGCGTATATCAACTTGATTTTTTTTAATCAAAAGTTGTTCTTTTTCTCGGTTTTTTTGCCCAAATGCAAAGTTCTCTGGATTTTTTCTACAATTGTTGAGTGCAAGCGACGAGCACGCGGATGTAGGGATGATGAACCTTACCTTGGGAGAGAGCAGCCGCGCGGCTGCCAGCGCCAGTGCTGGTACGCCGTGTCGGGGCGGCCGTGCGCCTGGCACGTCAGTTGCGGCTGGATGTAGGGGCACTCCTCCTCCGCGTACCACGGCCGCGCCGCCTCGTCGTAGACCCACTCCCCCTGCCCGATGTCGCACCCCGCCGGCGCGTGCCCCACGGCGAACGGCGGCAGCCCGCCGGACACCGCGGCCTGCTAATGCCAAACAGTGACCAAGGAATCAGCACGCATTGGCAGCGAGAGGAAGGCATGCATATTGGCTTACTGAACTGGAGCTAGCTTACGTTGCTGCCGCCGCTGCCATGGTGGTGGGGGCGGGGCCGGCTGATCTGCCGGCGGTGGGGCGGCGGGCGGCTGAGGAAGGGCCGGTGCAGCGTGGAGGAGAAGTCCTTGAAGTAGAGGACGGAGACGAAGGTGATGAAGGCGAGCGTGAGCGCGTACGATGTCAGAAAGGGGCTCCTCCTGCTGCCATGGCCGGCCATGCTGTGCTGCGGCTTCATCATCTTCGCCCGGCCGCCGGTGAAAAAAAACTAGACTACCAGGCTCATGGAACCCGTCTTGCTCCAATCTGATGATCTTGGTGAGGATTTGCCTGTATCGGTGGCGTGGGGTGGGATCTAGGACAATGGGAGAGGAGGAGAAAGATGAGTTCTTGGCTCAGAGGGAGCGGCTCTTGCTGCCGCCTGCTTTTGCTGCTGGGCCATTTGCCCCTTTAGCTTTGGTGGAGTAGGCTTGAACGGTGTGACTTGTGCGTGTTAGGTTATTGTTAGGTTAGAGTAGAGCCGAGTCTCTATTTATTTATTAAACTATTTAAAAAAAGATTTCTTTTTAAATCTGCTATAAACTTCAATAAATTCTCTAATTCTCTAAAAAATTACTTTTTCACTTTTAAAATCCTAAAATACTTTGAATGATTTAATTTTTTTTTTGAAATCTCAATTTCTAATATTAGATTATAAATTTTTCAAATTTTCAATTTTTTTTTAAATATATTTTTCTCTTCTTTTAATTTCTATTTCTATTCTTTTTTTCCATTTTCTCTTTCTCCACTTTTTTTCTTACTTGTGTTTTCTTCTCCCTACTCTACCAACAAAATAAGGGCATGAGGCGGGACAATGCTAGCCTAGGCACGTCCGCTTGGGCACACAGAGCCGTCTAGCGGCAGAGCTATAAATAAAACTGAGGTGTGATTCACTTTGTGGAACACCATATTAGATCTAGAAAATACACCAAAGATAAAAATTTGTTAATAATAACAAAAAAATTAGCCCTAGATTCTTATGAACCCCTCTAGTATATTGGGCTCCGCCCCTATCAATGTCGGCTTGTACGCGCCCGCCTAAGCGTGGGGCAACGCCAGCCTGGGCATAGTCACCTAGCTCGGGGTGATGCCTAGACGTGACTGCCTTGGTGCGGCGGGGCGATGAAGTTGCGGCGTTAGCGACAGCCCAACATCGCTTCCTACGGTATGAATCGGTGCTTCTTCAGACGAGACTCTAAGGGCATGCGCAGCATGGGAGTGCTCCGGGGGGGCCAAGCGGTGGTGGGAAGGTCTCAGGTGGAGAAGTGATGTCGGTGTTCAGAGCAGTGTGGCATCGGTGGCATGGGAGAAAACTAGAAATGGAGGAGAAATGACTGCTAGCGTGGAACCCACAACAAATAGCCACTCAAACTGGTTGGCCAAATTTGGTCAGGGAGCAGGGTGATTTGGTCAACTGGTTGGCTAGTTTGTTGGACACTCTTTAGATTGGATTGCTAAAATTTGACTTGAAGAACCAAATAGCTAATCTATCAAAGATTCTTTTTAGATGGTAGAGGTGAAGAAGGGAGTGGCTCCGGCCGGAAGTAGCCGAGAATTGGAGCAATATTTATTTTACCGAGGAATTCTTCAATCCAAATACGCCGACCAATCACTGACACGTTGGCTGTTAGCCTGTTAACTTAGGGACTGTTTGGCAACCACGTGCTAAACTTGAGCCCCTGTCACATCAAATGTTCGGATACTAATTAGAAGGATTAAAAATGAGTTAATTAAAAAACTAATTGCAGAACTCCTAGGCTAATTTGTGAGACGAATCTATTAAGCTTAATTAATCTATGATTTGACAATGTGGTGCTACAGTAACAATGTGCTAATGATGGATTAATTAGACTTAGTAAATTCATCTCACGAATTAGCCTAAAGGTTCTACAATTAGTTTTTTAATCAACCCATGTTTACTCCTTCTAATTAACATCCGAACATCCGATGTGACAGGGACTAAACTTTAGCTCCAATTATCCAAACAACCCCTTATTCTACGAAGATTTTGGGCTAGAATAACCTCATAATATCTAATCGAGTAACTGGAAACAGGGAAATGAGCAGAAATCATTTTTACTGAAGTGTGCTCCAGACAGGGTCGTTTTCACCAGAGGTATCTCTCTACAGGGGGAACACTGTTGCTGAACATTTGTTAAGTAGTACTTCCACTTGTGTAGTTGTGGATAGTAATCAATAATCAGTATCAAACGCCTCAAAATGGGAGGCAAGTATGCATCATCCTGCCGAGGACACAAAAATTTCCCTTCCACGTGTGTGAGTGAGTAGCTAGGGCCACTCACAAGCCTTGCCAGCTGATGCCACAGTTGAGGTCAAGTGTTCCTGAATCCTGATACAGTGGACCATGCTGGGATAGTGGGCTGGTCCAATGAAGTTATGACAACGATTCTTGCAAGAAGATGACGGGTGATTAATGAAGTACGCCACTAGTGATCGGAACAACTTTAATTTCAGGCCATCGCTATATGCAGAGCTATACAACTCCTCTCGGTCGCAGGAAGTAATTTCTTGTTCCAAAATAGTGAAATACTTCTGGTAGAGTGGTAGCTGAAGTTGTAAACAGCAAGAACATCTTCAGAGCAGAGGCCCGTTGTTATCAGAAATTCAGAACGGCTGCGTTTCTTGAACACACGTTCTTCGATTCAGACTGCTTGTGAAACATGCAGCCAATCTTTTCTGCATTTATCTGCTCGCGCAAAATGCACAAACCTAATTTCCATTGGCTACTCACGACCTAAATTCTATGACACTTTAGCCTTTTTTTTGGATGGATCATGGATCGTTTGTTACACGAAACTAAAGAGTTCTAAACATTCTGGCCGATGCTTCCTTCAGGCTTGTACTTCCTGACGCGCTTCATTTAGTCGGGCATTGACTCACTGATGTGTAGCTGTAGCGCAGGCCATGCGTGCCCATGACGTGCATATGTCTGTTGAAGTCTTGTATTCTAATCACCAAATGGCACAACTTGCGTAGATAAAATCCGTAGGACAACTGAGTTGAAAGAGGCTTTTGCGTTGGCACGTTTACCTGCTTCACCCGTTGAAGCTTTCAGTCTGAAAAGTGTCGGTTGCATTGCCTGAACAGACGCGATGAGGAAGAAGAAGACGCAGTACGAATGTTACCGGCCGAAATCTTCCGCGAACCCCCTAGTTTAAAGCAATTTTACTTCGGCCGATTCACAAAACAGGTAGTTTTGTTGATACAGAGGTGCCAAGACGAGCACAAAGTGTATCCGACTTACATATTTAGGTCATTTAACTTTTTTGTTAAGATAAACTTATTTTTATTTGAATGATTTTATAAAAAAAATACACTAACAATTATAATACCAAACTAGTTTTATTAAATCAATTATAAAAATATATAAATAGTGTATTTATTATTTTTATTTTTTTGAAGAAGGCAACACAGACCTAATCTTGTTTGAAGGCGTAGGTGTGCCGGCGACTACTTCCGCCTGAGCACACTTAATATTAGAGTTCTAACGAGATTTGATAACAACTAACTCAGATCCCTTTCATGGATGTATTTATTTAGTGTATTTATTTTATAATACTTATTTTAAATTTAGTAAAAACTAGAGAAGTTTAATTTAAAAAATCTAGCTAAATTTAATATAAAATGTTGGATATATACATTTACGTCTAGATTATTTTCATATTAACTTATTATATGTGCCCTTAATAACTGGGTTAGCAAGAAGATCCATTGGCTATTCTGGTAAGGCTTGTTTCATAAAAACGAAGCAAAAAGTTTTTATCTGTTAAAAAACAAAAAACAGATATGAAAATAGAAACATAATATCCTAAAACATAAATTAAACATATTTTTATCTGAAAATATAAGCCAAAACAAAATATTGGTTTTTGAGTCTGACGGAAACGGAATATTCACGTAATAAAGATGATGGCCAGCGCGAGAGATGGCAGGTGGGCCAAGATAAGGAGATGATAACATGGGTTTCTTGGGCCCAGTCGGTGGTAAGGCTCATTATAGCCCACATAAGTCCACCTCTACCCGTCTCGTCTTCCGTTCGTTCCCCTTCTTCGCGTGTTGCCCTCGTCGAGTTGAGGCGAGGCAAACCAAACCGCCAGCTAATCCGGCCGACGCAACCCTCGCCGCCGCCTTCTTCCACCATGGCCGCCCGCCGCGGCCCACACGTCATCAAGCTGCACGACTCTGCTCCGCCTCTGCTCGGCCGCGCGCCTTCGTCCGCCGCTCCCGACGAGCCCTCTCCGGCCCTACTCGTCCAACACCCGCGCGGGGGTCTCGCCCCCCATCCTGCTGTCGCGGCGCTCGAGGACCGTCTCGCGGAACGCGACCGCGACATCCAGGAGCTCCTTGTCGACAACCAGCGGTTCGCGGCCACCCACGTCGCGCTCCAGCAACAGCTCATCGCCGCGCAGCATGAGCTCCGGGCTGTGTCCATGGCTGCCAACAAGGTCCGAGCTGAGCGTGAGGATGAGGTCCTTGCCCTCGCCGAGCAGGCCGCGCGCATCGAGGCCGAGGCTAGGACCGTCGTCGCCGCGCGCGCGGATGCCGACCAGGTCCACGCCGACGTGCGGGTGCTCGCCGCCGCGCGTACTGAACTTATGGATCGGTCGCAGGCCCTCCGAGAACAGCTCACGCGCGTACAGGCCGAGGCGGGTAAGGGTGCGTCCGTCCGTGCCCAGGTTGAAACCATGCGTCGGGAGATCCAAAGGGGCAGGTATTCCTTTCGTTCATATCATCATCCAGTTTTAGCGCTATATGTCAGCTTGGATTATTCGTGTTCATATTCTGTGAACATACATGGGCCAATGAGCGTTCTATCTCATACATTAACATTCAGCCTGATGAGGATACTGTTTCATAGTTATTGTGTTTATTTCAGCAATTGAACTGATACATCTTGTTTAAGCTTGTTACATTCTTTGATAGTCAATCAAGCTGTGTTGAACTTCTGCATTTTATCATGTCAGTTACTGAGGGTTTTGTTATAGTAGGTTGATGATGTCTCACAATCTGGTACTTTGACATGTATTCTGTTTAGGTTCTAGTATATTGGTTAAGCTGGTTTCTCAGAACCTTGTGATTTTCTTGTTGACATGTTTCTATGAGTGGAAGCCTGGTGAGTGGTGACCTATAATATGATAACATTTTTGTATTTCTGTGTTCATCAAATTGGTAGAATTTTTTGTGCAATTGTCATTTTAAGACAGTTGAGGCCTTTTACATAGTGTGTCCAGGATGAGTTCATTGTTTTGCTGGAGATTCCTCAAAGCCTTTCAATCCCAAGCAAGTTGGGGTAGGCTAGTGTTGGAACACATTAACCCAATCTTGGGTTTCATCTCCATTTGAGTGGCTAGGTTTTGCTGGAGATTAGAAATCATTTTATTTCTCATGTATTAATTAATTATTTTCACAAAGCTGATTCGCATATAAAAAACTAGTGCCCAGCCTAGGCATTGGAATATGATTTCTACTTCTTCAAAGCCTTTCAATCCCAAGCAAGTTGGGGTAGGCTATAGTTGAAACCCAAGCTTGTAGAATATGATTTCTACTATGGGTGCTAATTCTCATGTCTGATTTCAATGGATCTGCCACTGCATCCACACACCATTCTCAATAGTGCTGTTAACACTTTCATGCTTGAAATTATAAAATGAACTTTGCTCATCATAAGGCATAAATTATATATTGGAAGATTAATGTTGGGTGATTGGAGTGGTAAAAATGTAATGCACATGAAAGATGAAAATGTTAGGAACTACCTATCACTTTCAACCACTCCCAACCTTTCATAGGTAGTGGGCCAGGGCTGCTAGGCCCAGCCCATGCAAACAGTACCTCGCGGGTACTGTAGTGTGAACAGTACCCACAGGTGCTGAAACAATAATTAGGTATTTTAAAGGTAAGGTTAGATTAGATTAGATTGATTCCTTAAAGGTAAGATTAGATCGAGTCCTTGAAAGGTAAGGTTAGGTTGAGTCCTATTGGACTATTGGTTTTAGTTAGGAATTAGTAGATCGAGTCCTTGAAAGGTAAGGTTAGGTTGAGTCCTATTGGACTATTGGTTTTAGTTAGGAATTAGATATATAGATTGGATTGGTTTCTATAATGGGGATTATTTTCTTAGATGTCATGTTGGTTCTTTATATCCCTATATAAAGAGACCTCTTGTACTCAATTGATAAGCAAAGAAGAATTAGTCTAATCTCTCATCCCAATGTTCCTCTCCCTAACCTAAGTCTACCTCTCACCCCTAGCAGCCGACGCCACCCGGCTATCCTCTTGGTGGTGTTTATCCCGTTATGAGTTCAACCCATGACACAGCCTAGATGGACCTTTTCTGGTATAGGGTTATTGGACCATTTAGGATGTGTCTTGACCCCAATTACTGATGGCACTATTTTTCACCCATTCACAAAGCTTACGGAGAATCACGTTTTTATATCTATGGAGCAATGCCACTGTGTTGTGACAGTTTTCACACACACACATGTAAATACATACATAGGCCAGAAGTTCCAAGTCTAAGTAAAGAAAAAAAGTATCCTCTAATCTAAATAATTGAATAAATATAGTAATATCTAGTCGTGCTAACTAGAGCCTAGGGCACTAGTAGTGCCTCGCCCTCGCAACTGTAAATGTATTCGTGTGAAGTATTAAATGCATCCGATGGGGTGTTCATAGCACCCTGGACTCTGAATAGTGAATAGTACATCTATATTTGTATCAGATTAACCAGCCACCACACATGCCCATATGTAATAATGTGGTACTTTCCATGAAAGATCCCAAATAACACACACAGATGACAGATCTATATAAATCCACCACAAAAGGTCCAAATTGAGGGGGCATAGATCACCACGACCAACTCCTCTTTTTAACCAGTACTTATTCAGATCTATTGTTCTTGTTGTGTTCCATAAGAGCAGAGGAGCTATTTTTCTCTAAGGAATCAAAATTTTTACAGGGCTGCTGTTGAATTTGAAAAGAAGGCACATGCTGATAACCTTGAGCAAAGTAAAGCAATGGAGAAAAATATGATTTCTGTGGCTAGTGAGATTGAGAAGCTAAGAGGAGAGCTTGCAAATGCTGAAAAGCGGGCCACTGCTGTCACCACAACAGCGCCTGCATCTAATCCTGGTATTGTACTGGATATCAGGAGTCTATTATCACTTTCCTGTTCTGTGTAAACTGGTAGCTTTTCAAATAAATCCGTAGCACCTGTAGCTAATCCTGGTATTGGTAAGAGTACTAATTTGCAAGGGGTGGTAGGTCGGGAGAGGTTTAGAAGCAGGTATAAACATTACAGTACACACTGGTCTCAGCTTATTTCATTGTGTAGGCTTGAGCTTCTCAAAAAGTTATGTGGAAAAGCTGACTGTTTGGCAAACAGGCACACATGCCATTTTGCCAGATACTATTCAATTGATACTCTAGATTACATTGATTTGCTTGTTTCGTATTTCAGGGTTTCCTGCAATGTATGGAAATTCTGAGGCAACATATCCATCAGCATATGGCAATTCTTTGGCACCATATGCATCAACATATGGCACCACTGAGGCAGCATATGGCAATTCTGATGCTTATATCACTAATCAGGTTGGTTACATTCCTTAATCATTGTCCTCGTATTTGATTTTTGATTTTTTGGTATCAACTACTCCCTCTGGTCATTAATATTTGATGTTTTAAACACTAAAATTAGTTTTAAAACATCATATATTAATGACCAGAATTAGAGTTAAAAATTCATATATTAATGACTGGAGGGAGTATATATGTGTGTGTGTGTATGTGTGTGTGTTAGGACCGACATCACCTACGGGAGGCGCCGGCCCTAGAGGAGTCCTATTAATATTTGTTATTTCTGTTTCTAGTATTTGTTATTGCTGCTTCAGATTAAAGATTAGATCTGTTATCTCAGATTAGAGATTAGATTCGGTTATCAGATTAAGAGATTAGATTCAATTCAGTTATATAATTAGAGATAAGGCTTGTATTAGGGCTATAAATACCCCTTAAGGGCTATGGAATAAAGCAGACCTGAGCAATCTATTAATTGCCAGGGTTTCCCCTATTCTCTCTGCCTGTCCAGGCGCACACCCCCAGATCCTGATCGGCAGCGCCATCCACCAGGCGCCCTAGCCGTCGATCAGCCACCACCCCACTCCTACAATCTTCGATCTAAGGGGCCAAGTCCTACCAATTTGGTATCAGAGATGCCAGGCTCCGACGAAGAGGAACCCCCCCAACCCACCCAATCTGCTGCAAACCAGGAAATTTCAGAACCCCTCGCCAAGATGCTGTCCGATCTGGTGCACTCGGTCACCAACATCAACGCATACCTGGCGGCCAGGGACAGCCAATTCCCCTTCGGCGTGCAGGGAGCAGGAACCTCGGCCAGATGCAGCTCCTCCCCGCCGTTCCTGCCAGGTCCACCAGGGATCGGTCCCATGGCGCACCCCCGACCAACCACCATGCCAACTACAAGCCCTTCGCTCCTACCCATCCACCAGATTAATTTTCCCCACTCACCCTCACCGATTCCATCCACGGGACTGCCGTCGACATACCCCGCCATGGGAGGTGCCCCTGCGCCATATACACAACCCTAGCCGGCCATGTCCAGGGGGCAGGAGGGGTTTGGCCGCCTGGCCCAGGCGCAACTCCTGTCCATGGGCTGTACCAGGACAGCGACACCGGTACATCAATGGTTCCCCCTCGCTTCTACAAAATCGACTTCGCCACCTACGACGGCTCGGAAGACCCCCTCACATGGCTGAATCGGTGTGAGCAATTTTTTCGCGGGAAACGCACCCTTGCCTCTTACAGGGTATGGCTTGCGTCGTACCATCTGATTGGAGCAGCCCAAACATGGTACTACGCTTTGGAGCAAGACGAGGGCATGCCCAGCTGGGACAGATTCAAGGAGTTATGCCACATGCGTTTTGGGCCTGCTGTTCGCATCAACAGATTGTCAGAACTCGCCCGCCTACCCTTCCTCTCTACAGTGCAAGAGTACTCAGAGCGCTTCAATGCGATACTATGCCACACCCATGATCTATCCCTTGTGCAAAAGGCCGATCTGTTCGTGGGCGGATTGCCCGATCAGATTCGTGTCGACGTCAAGCTACGACAACCGCGAGATCTCCAAACAGCAATGCACTGGGCACGCGCATATGAGCGCCGGGCTGAGGCAATCTCGTCACCGACGGTACCACGCAGCACACGGCCACCACAGCGACCGGTGCCAGCACCCCCCAAGCCGACAACCCCACCACAACCGGCACAAGGCCCAGCGGCAGCAGTACTGCCGGCCCTGCCGGCACCAGCCCTGCCGGCCCTGGCTTGAGCCTACCGCCGTCTATCCCCACAGGAGCTGGGGGAACGCCGTCGCCAAGAGCTCTGCTACAACTGCGACGAGCCCTACGTCCGCGGCCACAAGTGTCAACGACTATTCTACATCGAGGTCTCGGACTTCGTCGACGAGGACAACATGGAGGAGGCCGCCGACATGGCGGCAGACGACGCCACCGATCAACCGGTGGTATCACTACATGCCATTGCAGGCATTCGTACGGAGGACACGATGCATCTCCACATCGACATCCACGACCATCGTCTACTAGCGCTCCTCGACTCGGGCTCTACTCACAACTTTATCAATGCAGGGGTCCTTCGTCAGTTGTAGTTGCCCACGTCGACACATCCTGCTATGCGCGTAGCCGTGGCAAACGACGACCGCGTCTCATGCAAAGGGGTGACACATGACGTTTCCATCCGCATCCATGACGAAGACTTCATCATTAGCTGCCTCAGCATTGATCTAGGGGGCTTCGACGTGGTCCTTGGCATCGAGTTCCTATGAACCCTCGGACCTATCCTTTGGAACTTCGAGAACCTCTCCATGGCATTCTGGCGGGGATCCCGACGGATCAAGTGGAAGGGCTTGGGGTCACCCAGTAGCCAAGAATCAGCGATACATATGGCAGTTGCAACACCTAATCATCCCCTCCTCAACCGCCTGCTACAACAATATGAGTCGGTGTTCGTCGAACCTTGTGGGTTACCGCCAGCTCGCCCTTATGACCACCGTATCCACCTACTACCAGGGTCTGCACCAGTGGCAGTTCGTCCGTACCGCTACCCGCAGCTCCAGAAGGATGAGCTCGAACGACAATGCGCCACCATGCTCTCCCAAGGGATTATTCGGCCTAGCACTTCACCTTTCTCGGCACCAGTACTCCTGGTACGTAAGGCCGATAACTCTTGGCGGTTCTGCATCGACTACCGTGCCCTCAACGACAGGACCTCCAAGGACAAGTTCCTGATCCTGGTGGTTGACGAGCTCCTCGACAAACTCCATGGCGCCCGATTCTTCACCAAGCTCGACCTACGATCCGGATACCACCAGGTGCGCATGCACCCGATGGACATCGAGAAGATGACATTCTGGACCCATCACGACCACTTCGAGTTCCTCGTCATGCCGCTCGGCCTCTCCAACGCACCTGCCACATTCCAGGCCCTGATGAATGACGTGCTCCGCAGTTTCCTACGCAGGTTCGTCTTGGTCTTCTTTGATGATATATTGATCTACAATACATCTTGGGCTGAGCACCTGCAGCACGTCCGTCTGGTCCTGGAAGCACTACAAGAACACAACCTCCATCTGAAGCGATCAAAGTGCTCCTTTGGGGTACCTTCGGTCAACTACCTCGGCCATGTCATCACCACCAACGGCGTTGCGATGGACAGCGACAAGGTGGACGCCGTCACCACATGGCCAGTACCGTGCTCGGCCCGAGGCCTCCGGGGTTTTCTAGGGCTCGCGGGCTACTACCGGAAATTCATCCGCGACTTCGGCACCATCGTAGCACCATTGACAAGGCTTCTACGGAAGAACTCGTTCGCATGGTCGGATGAGGCAGCCTCCGCATTTAGGGCACTCCAGCATGCCCTCTCCACGGGACCTGTCCTCCAGATGCCGATTTTCGACCAGCCCTTCATTGTGGATTGTGATGCCTCAGGAGCAGGATTTGGTGCCGTTCTCCACCAGGACGCTGGGCCAATTGCCTTCTTCAGTCGGCCATTCGTCGCACGCCACGTCAAATTGGCGGCCTATGAGCGTGAGTTGATCAGCCTAGTTCAGGTAGTATGCCACTGGCGACCCTACCTATGGGGCTGGTGTTTTCTCGTCCGCACCGACCACTACAACCTTAAGTTCCTCCTCGACCAGCGACTGTCCACCGTGCCTCCACATCAGTGGATTAACAAGTTGTTCGGTTTTGACTTCACGGTGTAATACTGTGCAGGTCGCCTCAACACCGTGGCTGGCACCCTCTCCCGCCGCGACGCCAACACAGCCGAACTGCTTGCCATTTTGGGACCGTCGTTCCAGATGATGGACAAGATTTGGGAGGCTACTTTGACAGATGAGGAAGCACAAAGTCTCCTTCGGCAACTTCAGGAGGGTGAGCTTGGGGAGCCATGGTGCTCGATTGAGGGACTCCTCCTGCACGGCTCACGCATCTTCGTCCCGACGACCCACGACCTCCGCCACCGCGTCCTCACCTTGGCGCACTCAGCAGGACACGAGGGCATACAGAAGACCTTGCAGCGGCTCCGGGGTGACTTCTACATCCCGGGCGACCGCACCTTGGTGCGTGACTTGGTGCACACTTGTCACACTTGCTAGCGCTACAAGACGGAGACGCTGCAACCAGCAAGGCTACTATAGCCCCTGGAGGTCCCCACACAAGTGTGGGCCGACATCTCCATGGACTTTATTGAGGGCCCGCCCAAGGTACACGGGAAGTCCGTGATTCTGATCGTCGTCGACTGCAGTTCTCCAAGTATGCGCACTTCATCGCCCTGAGTCATCCCTACTCCGCCATTTCTGTCGCCAGGGCATTCTTCGACGGGGTGGTTCGGCTACACGGATTTCCCTCCTCCATTGTCAGCGACAGGGATCCGGTTTTCACAAGCAACATATGGCGCGATTTGTTCAAAATGGCGGGAGTGTCCCTTCGCATGAGCACAGCGTTTCACCCACAGACGGACGGTCAGTCCGAGGTCGTCAACAAGGTGATCGCCATGTACTTGCGCTGTGCCACCGGAGATCGCCCCCGCGCATGGGTGGATTGGCTACCATGGATGGAGTATTGCTACAATACATCCTTCCACACTGCTTTGCGCGCCACCCCATTCGAGGTCGTCTACGGCAGGCCACCACCGCCTCTACTTCCACACAGAGAAGGCACTGCTCGGACGGAGACAGTGGACGAACTACTACGCACACGTGACATCTTCTTAGCTGAAGTCCGGGAACGTCTTCTTCAAGCACAACAACTCTCCAAACGATACTACGATGACCATCATCGCGACGTGGAGTTCGCCGTGGGCGATTGGGTCTGGCTGCGCCTACTTCATCGCACAACCCAGTCACTTGATCCACGAGCAAAAGGGAAGCTTGGACCACGCTACACGGGACCATTTCAGATCATGGAACGCATCGGCCAGGTCGCTTATCGTCTTCAGTTGCCGGAGGGCGCCTGCCTTCATGATGTTTTCCACGTCGGGCTGCTGAAGCCCCACCGCAGTGACCCTCCAGCAGCAACACCAGCACTACCTCCCACACTGGACGGTCGCGTTCTGCCCTCACCAGACCGTGTGCTACGTGCACAGCTATGCCGTGACGTGTGGCACATGCTCGTTCAGTGGCAAGGTATGGCGGCCTCCGACGCAACGTGGGAACAGCTCCAAGACTTCAAAGAAGCCTACCCTGAAGTACAGCTCGAGGACGAGCTGTTTGAAGAGGCGGGGAGAGATGTTAGGACCGGCATCACCTACGGGAGGCGCCGGCCCTAGAGGAGTCCTATTAATATTTGTTATTTCTGTTTCTAGTATTTGTTATTGCTGTTTCAGATTAAAGATTAGATCTGTTATCTCAGATTAGAGATTAGATTCGGTTATCAGATTAAGAGATTAGATTCAATTCAGTTATATGATTAGAGATAAGGCTTGTATTAGGGCTATAAATACCCCTTAAGGGCTATGGAATAAAGCAGACCTGAGCAATCTATTAATTGCCAGGGTCCTGATCGGCAGCGCCATCCACCAGGCGCCCTGGCTGCCGATCAGCCACCAGCCCACTCCTACAATCTTCGATCTAAGGGGCCAAGTCCTACCAGTGTGTGTGTGTGTGTGTGTATGCTTTGGTGGTTATGCCTGTAAAGGCTGTATAGTCGAGGACTGAAATCTGTTTTTACTTGAAACAGATGTATTTTAGTTAGTTTGATTCATTGACCAATTTTTTCTGTTGCTACTTGGTTTACAAAAATGTTTTGATTCATTTTGTAATTTTTAACTCTTTACCACACGTATATCTTCTTCCAGGTGCATTTGAAAATGTTGTTTTTGCTCTGATTATTTCACTGGGGTAGCTCTCAAAATGATTTGTGATTTATGTGCTATGTATTGTTTCTGAAGTTTTCATCCCTCCATAAGAACTACAGTAAAACAGGTTTTTTGGCAAGAACAAACATGGTCATACTCACCAACCAATTATGGTAGCCCATTGTATTCCCATCTATAGGTCTAACTCCGTAACAACCCCTGACCCCGTCACAACAGCATTAGGCATTTATATGTTACACTAGTCAGAGGCCTGTGCTTTGCAACATAATCTTATTTTATAATAGGTTTTTTATTTCCGTGCAAAATACATAAATTAAAAGACTGAAATATAAATACAATTTTCTTTTTCTGGTTTTTTATTTTCTTTTTTATTCTTTTTCCTTTTTTTCTTTTTTTTTCTTTTCCTCTTTTCTTCTTTCTTCCTGCTTCCACGCACGTACGAGAAGCACTACTCCATATATCCCTCGTAAAGCTGCACGCATGCATGCATGTAATTCTTTTATAGCTGCAGGAAAAAATGGTCTCTGAAAAAAGAAGAACGGTTATTGCACAAGGTACGTACGCGTGCGAAGCACGGGGGGCGGGGCACGGTTGAGCGCACGTCGCGCTCAGGCCAGGCGGTTGCACCGGTTTTTTTAGGGTATAAGTTTTGATTGGTTTTTTATGGGAAGTGAGACGGAGAGGGAGGCTGCGGACGGACGAGTAAGTCGCCGCTTTATAATAGTAGAGATTTTGTGGTCTATGTTATAGGTTGTTTGTAAGTATGGGTACCACTTGCTCTGAAGTTTAAGCATAGGCCCTGTTCTATTGGGGATTAATTTCTGGAGAGGGAACATCATAAAGCTCCTCGTCGTACTGTATTGTTGGATGTAGTTTGAACTTGGCATCTCTTCCAAGTTTTAAAGTACCAAATGATGTTCCTTATGCCTGGTTTATATTAATGATTGTGTCTTTGTCACAGGCTCATACCCACACTGATGGCAATCCTCATTACAGCGCTCCGCCTGTTCACTATGCTCAGTATGAGGGCCAGCACACCAATGCGCAAAGATGAACGATGAGTCAGGGTAGCTTTGACCTTGCGTGTTATCCTGGGCTTTGTCATTGTAAAAGGGTAATTACAGGATGCACCAAATTAAGGTTGTTTGAGGAATTCTTTCCATGGAAGTGTGGGATATCCTGTTATGTCTTCCCGTTAATCAGTTCTGGAATTTATGGGCCAGTAGTTTAAAGTCAAATCTGTCTGCAAATTCTTGATGCGTCACCCTGATGAACCATTTAGTTCCTTGACCACAGCTCAGTCTTTTTAGTCAGGAATGGTGATTGCTCGCAAATGTAGTGATGCAGCAATTTGTAAATATATAATTGATAATGGCCCAATGGAAGCGAGTTGTCTTTAGCCAACAAGCCATTCTCATGCATTCCGTCTTGTTTGCCTGTGAAAGTTGCAAGCATGCAACTCTTGTGACTTGTCATCGTTTATCCAGTGGAGAAGGTCACGGCCATGAGTTCATGCTGTTCATGTTCTGAAATCGAACTCGAAATAAACGTGGACATCTTTGTAGGTTTGATCTGAATTATCTGATGGATAAAACTCTCGCCGACTCCTCTCACTCTCCAACTACCGGTTACCCGTTGCTTAGTCTATTTTTATAAGTTAAACTTATGTAACTTTAAATGATTTTATAGAAAAATTTATTAACAACTATATCATCAAATTTGATTCATTAAATATATGGTAAATTTATTATATATTATAGATACTTATATATATATATTATAAATTTGCTGACTTTAAAAAGTCAAATAAATTAAAATATAAAAGAGTACCTGGAAACCTTATGAACAGTAGACTTCTTGGATTCGTAAGGACATTTCAGTTGCATTATGACGAGAAACAGATCATCAAGCAGATCATCACCGACCCACCTATACTTTATGGCCCATTGCCACCTCCTAGTGTCGGCAGCACACGAGGCCCACCCGACGCAGATCCAGAAGTGAGGACGAGCGAGCGGCGAAGCGGAGGACTCCGCTGCTTCAGTTTAGTACCACATCGGGAGTTCAGGTCGGCTGTCTGGTGAGATCTCGCTATAAGAGGGGAGTCCGGTGCACCGTTTTTCCATACTTACCTGGACGGGGTCGACGGTCGATCATGAAGGCCCGTGGCCTAGGCTAATGGCCCACATTGCACTTTGTGGCTGCGTTGGTTTACCATCTCCCCAAGAGGGAGAGTGGACGTCATAATTTGTGGTAGAGGGGGTACGCGTCCGCGCGGCCCCTGCCAATTCTTCAAAGTTTATCATTTACTAGCAAAGCTTACTCAAATATTTGATATGCTTTGGTCATTTACTGGCATAGAATTGCAAGGATAATGGAGAAAACGAGATATCCCTGCCTTTCAAAATTATCAAAGAAATTACGAGAAGTTTAATAGTACTCATGTTTTTAAAGGAGTTATATTCCATTATCTACTAAAATCTTACTCATTTCTTGTATTTTTTAAAAAGGCTTCATTTCTGAACTACTCTTTGAACACTTCTTTTTTAGCCCACAATAATTGTTAGGAAAAGATACTATATTTATATTTTATCTAAATTCACAGTTTAAATTATATTTTTAATTAAATGCTTCTTTCCTGTTTTGACATATTATTTCACAATAATAATTTTTATTAATAACAAATTAGCCTTTTAATCGCAAAACTTATTTATAAACTATATTATAAAATATATTTCCTAGTTTTATTACGTGTAACAGTGACTAGTTTTATAAACAAAATGTACCCATAATTACAACATTAAATAAGGTTTATTAAATTAATAATTATATCGTGTTTTACAAGTGTATTTATTTATAAAATTACATATTAATATATTTTTATTTAATTTTAAAAATGGAAAAAATTTAACTAAAAAACTTTATGCCCCAAATTTACATCAAGGATCCAATATTTGCTTATAGAATCCAACTTATTTTTATAAGGTAAAATAAAAGATTATCTTATTATATTAGTTTATTATAATGTGTAAATTATAATAATTTAATAAACTAACATGTGACCTATCTTTTTTATAAGTTTAATTAATCCTGAAACAGATAATGCTACGTGGCAGCCGTAGGACGCTGTAGGGCTGTACCGATAAAAAACGCTCCACGCAATCTTGGCCGTCCAGCATGACGCTCCTCACGCGATCAGCCGTCCACATGGCGGGATGACGTGTCACATCCGCCCCATGCCCCACTAGCCTTCGGAAACCGTCTCGATCACCGGCCGAAGCATCAAAATCTCTCTCAGCCTCGAAACCGTCTCCTGCCCACCGATACGAAACAAGAAAAAAAAAAGTTCGCCATGGCTGCTCCCCGCACGCCTCTCCCCCTCCTCCTCCTCCTCGTTGTCGCCGCGCTCCTCGCGGCCGTTCCCCTCTTGTTGGCGGCTGAGCCCGGCGCGTTCGACGTCCGCCGCCACCTCTCCACCGTCACCAGGTACGCACGCTCCTGTTGCGCATCTATGCTCCGATCGCTGATCTGAGCGCGTGTGAGCGTTTCCTATGGTGAGATGGCCGATCTTAGTTGGTTTCAGATGCTACGCGTTTGCGTGCTGTTACTGAGTATGAGAACGGAGCTAGGGTTCGCCAGGAATGGAAGGGTTTAATTCCCTTGTGATTTTGCAGGTATGATGTGGCAAGGGGATCCAATAGCCTGGCCTCCGCGCCGTCTATCTCGGATGAGTGCCGCGTGATCCACCTCAATCTCGTTGTATGTCTTATTCCTGCATTTTTCATCTTTACTTGCCTTCTGTCACACAGTTCTAGTACATTCCCCATGTCTCTCCACTGCTACGCGAAGGAGATTGGCATAACAATAGCCGCCATAACGGTTTTAAGAACTTACCATAGGTTGCCTTTTTTTTTGTGTGGTGGAGATTGGAAAAACTATATGTAGTAATAGCAGTTCAAATAGAGCAATGTAAGCTGCAGTGTATGTTCAGTCTCCAAAATGCTGAAAAGCATGTCTGGGTAAGATAAAAACTACCTTATTCATCTGGTAAATTTTTTTCTTCAGGCAAGGCATGGCACTCGCGCTCCTACCAAAAAGAGAATCAAAGAGCTGGATAGACTGGCGATTAGGTTGAAGGCTCTTATCAATGAGGCAAATCAAGGGACTGAAAGCGATTCGATGAAGAAAATCCCATCATGGATTAAAGGGTGGGAGTCACGTTGGAAGGGTAGGACAAAAGGTGGTGAGCTGGTTAGTGAAGGAGAGGAAGAGCTACATAACCTTGCCATCAGAGTGAAGGATAGGTTTCAAGGCCTATTTGATGAGGAATATCACCCTGATGTGTATTCAATAAGAGCAACTCAGGTCAGCTAAACATAGCTTCCTGCATTTGCTTAATGCATTATTTATCAATGCCCTAAGGAATCATTGCTTAACAATGCTCTCTATTATGCATACAATACATTCTTGTTTAAATTTAAAGTCACTCCTGGCTTGTGGCACCTCATATTGTAGAAAGCCTTAAATTGATGTTGCTTCTCAGTTTTCAGGATCTCACAACTTCATGTCACATTGTTGAACTTTTTGGCTATTATGCCTACAATTTTGCCTGCTTGACAGCTGTTTTATCCTTTTACTTTCATTTGATCTGGAAAGTGTATGCAATATGGTTGATCTACATAAGAGACTAAGAGAGAATCCTACTGCCTGAAACAAAGCCAGTGGATTTGCATATATAATTTCAGCATGTTACACAATTCTCTGTTGACTTTGTTGAATGGTCTCAAGGTGGTGAAGGATGTTAAATGTCGTTGAATTTAATTTGGTTGAACAGGGTTAAGTATTACTCACAGTTTGAGAATGCAGGTTCCTCGGGCATCGGCTAGCGCGGTAGCATTTGGTATCGGTCTACTTTCTGGGAAAGGGAAGCTTGGACCAGCGAAAAACCGTGCCTTTTCTGTTCTGAGTGAGAGTCGCGCAAGTGACATTTGTCTACGATTCTTTGATAGCTGTGAAACATACAAGGTACTAGTTATGACTTATGAATTCCTGTGGCGTTGATACTGTTTAGAAATAATGAACATATTTGCAAGAAAGATTGCATGCTCATGTGACTTGACTTATTTATTCCCTTCTCTTTGGGTGCTCACATTTTATATTTGGAAGGCATGCAAAATGGTAAATGGATATCTGAATTGCCCCTATTTTGAACAGGGCCAGTTCAGATAAGAGAAAAAAGCCAATGTCATATGTGATTATAATGCTCCTTTTACATCACACCAAGTACTGCTACATGCACACACATGATCAGTCCGTACATGTTATTTACTTGTTTTATGGGTTTTGAATGCCCCATTTCATGCTTGGTGCATTTATACTTCCAATTCCCCCTGTCTGCATGTGTACCTGGCAAATCTCCATGGACTTCTTTTAGTTTGCTATTATCAATCTCTATTCACTCAATGCTAGTCAACTGTAATTTTTTAGTTTTGTATGCTATACAAGATATCTTTCCTCTGTTCATACAACTTTGGCATCTCTATTGACTTGTTATTTTGACAAAGTATTATAACCACTGAACTACAATATTGTGTTCAGGACTACAGGAAAAGAAAGGAGCCTGATGTTGAAAAGCAGAAGGAACCAATTTTAGAACGTATCACGTCTGCATTAGTCAACCGTTATCACCTCAATTTTACAACACAAGATGTTTCTTCTCTTTGGTTCCTTTGCAAGCAGGTAACAACTTGCTTGAGGACATTGCAATTCAATGCAATAACACCTATGAACATTCAGTAAGTTCATGGTTCTCTTTGCAGGAAGCATCTTTACTGAATATAACCAATCAAGCCTGCCAACTTTTCAATGAAGCTGAGGTAGGTTGCTTTATATTTCTCAAGCAATTATACCGTTATACCTCTATGTCAAACTAGCTTGTGTTCTGTAATTTGAAAATGTTATGCACCTGCCACCTGACTGCCAATTATTGATTCTTGGTATCGTTTGTTTAATGTGGATTCATGTATGAAACTCTTCTTTTGCTTGGACAGTCTACTACATAAATATAAATCATAGAACTTTTCAGCTGCCAGTACCATATAAAAAACAACATTTATGTGCAGCAAGATATTGTATGCCCTTTTTATTTGGGAGACACGCCGCTCCACTTTTAGTAATTTCTTGGCACTTCAATCAGCCCAAGTTGTGCAGAACATTAGACGTCCATTGCTAGGCATAACTTACCTAAGTTTATCATAGTTCAGCTATCAACCACACTATGCATTTTCTGTTCTCTGGTTGTTTTAGAATCATAGTATTTATGCTGGAATCTGGATACCATCTGGAAATTATATACATTGTGCACAACTGCTTCTAGAGCTATTAATTCATCATAACACTTTGTAATGTAAGCTCTCAGAATATTAGTGTGCATTAGTTTGTTCTAGTTAATGACAAACAAATATGCTTGATCAGGTTTATTTTCTAGAGTGGACAGATGATCTGGAGGGTTTTGTGCTAAAAGGTTATGGTGAGTCAATAAACTATCGGATGGGACTGCCATTGCTCAAGGATGTTGTCCAGTCAATGGAAGAAGCAATCATAGCTAAAGAAGGTACTAACTAATACCTCCAAAGTTCAAGTTTAGCAAATAAGTTGGTTGATAATACCTGTTTTCTGCCTTCCTAACTATTTATGCCTTCGTCGTGGCACTGATCTTGGAACTCCTGTAGTATCAGTGGTCCATTGGCATGATGAGTTCCTTACAGCAATTGAATATCTGAATGTATATCTAGAACATGTAATGCCATATAGTAACATTAAGGTGCAAACACTAGATTGAGATTTTTATTTCTTGAAATTGTAGAAAACCGCCCTGATGGTACATATGAGAAGGCAAGGCTCCGATTTGCGCATGCAGAAACTGTTGTACCTTTCTCATGTCTTCTTGGTCTTTTTCTTGAAGGATCAGGTATGTTTCCTTTCACATATGTTTGTACTCCATAAACAATATATCATGTAACTAATTGCCTGTCTGAAACGCCTTCTCTTTCATATGTAGATTTCGAGAAGATACAACGGGAGGAATCATTGGACCTACCTGCTTTGCCACCACAGAGACGAAATTGGAAGGGTAGTGTTGTAGCACCTTTTGCTGGTAACAATATGTTGATTTTATACCAGTGCCCTGGAAAAACTGATGGCAGTAAGATTTCTCGAGATCAGAAGAGCTCATACTTTGTGCAAGTTTTACACAATGAAGCTCCAGTTTCAATGCCGGTAAGACTGTAACTTTCTAATTTGTGGTTTATTCTTTGTATGTGTTCTTCCTGTTTTCTGGTGAATGGGCACTTGACCAGTACATCTCATTCTTGCACCCCTTTTTTGGTCCAAAATTGTTAATTTTTTTATGGTGATCTCCAATTACAAGAACGGTAGCTATATGTATTCTGTCCAAATACTCTTGTGATCCCTTTTGGGGTCTCTCTCAAGCTTGAACCTCATGCCTACTTAGAATTTATGGCTTTGGTATTGGTTCATAGTGTGGAACAGAATAAATTGCTCAAGGAGAATTCGTGTCCAATATCTTTTGCCATCCAATAGGCTTTACTATCCTTAAGGCTTAATCCAAGCTTAATCCAACAATTGTAGTATATTTTGTATGCAGTAATTTATATGGTAATGACTAATCAAAAGAGACTGACATAATCACATTATAAGTGCTGTTAACAAACACATCAAAAAGTATGCAGAGGTTTTGCATCTAACTAGTATAAGCATACCAGCAGAGCCCCTGATAAACTTGAGTTTGTCTGTAAGCTAGCTTAGGAAAATCCCCTGATCATGCTCAATGTATTTTCCCCAGGGATGCGGAAACAAAGATTTCTGCCCATTCGAAGAGTTCAAGGTAAATAAATTGGCCTGCTTCCAGTGCTCAGCATCACATAAAGAAACCACATTTTCCTCGGCTGTTATCTGTTGAGCATCTCTCAGTAACGCTGCCTGCGTGTGCAGGAAAAGATAGTGGAACCACACCTGAAGCATGACTTCGACGCCGTGTGCAAACTAAAGCCTGTCGCAAGACAGGAGCCTTCCTCTTTCATTTCCAAACTGTCTAATTTCTTCCTCGGATTGTTCTCACAGAAAGGATATCGAGTTAGTGCTCGGAATGTGAAGACGGAGCTGTAGGCTTATGCCTCCTTTGGATCGGAAATTTATAGGATTTTTTGAGGAATTGAACTAATTCGTGTGCTTTCCAGAGGAGCCCTTATACTGCTAGTTGGATATTTGCCCTGTGCTGCTACTTCACCCTACCGATTTACTCGTGGACTAACCTACGATGTTCCTGTACTGACGAGCGAGTCCGATGTGTAGCACGCCATCACTGATGTCCCTCTTCTTTCAGATAGAAGATCTTGTAATTTGTATCTTGACTTGATTCCTGTTTTGTAATTTTTGTTTTAAATTTGAAGTATCCTTAGCTGAAATGTCCTCTTTCTGTTCAGATCAAACTACTGGTAGCCATAGCTCCCACGGCTTTGGGCAATTGGGCGTTACTGCAAAGTGAGATCATGAACTTTATCTGGACCAGGGTTTGCAATCGTGTTTGGACCTCGGTTACCGCTTGGTCTGGACGGGCAGTTATCGTGGTAACCAGACCAATTCGGTCAAAATTCAGATTCTAAATTTTGAATTTGAAATGGATGTATGAAAATGGTTGCCACGGTAGTGGAACCGGCTATTGTGGTAAACATTGGCGTAGCGGTAGTAGCTCGGTAACCGGTTGAATTGGCTCGATAACTGGCTGATCTGACTCGATAATCGGTCAATTGGGGAAAACAATCGGTTGGTCAATTTTTCAGCAAAATTTAAAAACTGTAAAACTGTAGAAATTTGTTGTAATGTTATACAAATTTTTTGATACATTTTTTATTATTTTGGCATAACGTTTATTGTTTTTCAAGATAAATTAGAAACTTACAATGCCATAAATTCATAATTCATAAATTCAAAACTTCGCACACAATATCACAAACTCAAGTTCATAACTTCACGAGTACAAATTATAATACAACTTGTCTAATTGACAATTTGAATATTTTTAACTAACCATTGATGAATCTATTGATTATATTGATTATAAGTGGTGTTGTATTCTTTGGTAGACATTAGTTATAAGCTACGTGAAGCAAAAAAAATGTGATTTATACTCCTCTCAACTTTGTTCTGTCCAAGTTGTAGTGGTTTGCTATTCTTCATATAAATAAAATAAAATTAAGGATCTTGTCACTTATATACATATAGGAGTAACTTCTAAAATAGGATAGGAGTACAGATAAAGATACTCATAAGTAATATTCACATACATTGTAGAGTTAGGACTATAGCTATAACTATCATGCAGAGCTTCGAATAGTTCTTGTCGACTTAGGGAATGATTATTGTCATCTATTCGATAACATGCTATTGTTTTCTTGAGTGGCATGCATATAATGTCTTAACTATAGTAAATTAAAGGTTATGCCACTTAATAAGATTACAACAACATATATACTAGATATATAAATGTGTAGGACTGAAACATATGACTAGAGGGAGGGTGAATAGGTGCTTCAATAAATTATTTCGAATAGATGACCTCTTTCTTTCACCCAACGTTCCTCAAGGTAAATTAGCGAAAGCAAACATATTTGTAAAACTATAATAAAACACAATGATATCACTCTCCTGTCAGTTGAAATGTGTAAGGACGGTATGAGAGATCACAAGAATTTTGTTAAGATAAAATAAACATGCTATCAAAAATACCACAAGCGTTCTATTGACCAAGACACACACTAGAACTCAAAGGTATTCGATCAAAACACGTGATGTGCAACTAAAAACACATACATCCTTGTTTGCATTTCATCTAACACAAAACATGCACAACATAAGTCATAAACATCTATCAAATACTTGGTGTGCACAAAATACTCACAGATATTTCAACAAACACATAAAGCACATGAAATTCACCTCACATATGGTGTGCACAAACTGCTCATAAACATTGCATCGAACATTTGAAGTGCTAGGCCAAAATGTTCTTACCTACTTACCTATATGAGAGGATGATGACTCGATGCAGCACGAAGAGGCATGAGCAACAGAGCTAGTTGACTAGGCACAGGTGTTGACCGAGCACCGATGCTCGTGTGTAAGCCTTCGGTGGGGCCACATGTGATGAGTTGTTGGCTCAGATCGATGCACACAATGCCTGCACAGTGGCATCATAAGACTCAAGATGCACACTACCAACCATGGTTCGTGCGTCGACCTCATGTCAATCACGTCATGCCTAGGACGACGTGCACACCCAAAGGCTTGAGCGGACAAAACCATGTGGTGAGATCAGCTGGAGCAGCTGGCTATAGCGACCTTGGGCCACATGTGTGGGCTGCACCAACTAAGAGCCGTGGTGGTATAGAAAATCCAACAAAGGAAAAACTCAGTCGACGACCTAAAGAAATCACTACCAACGACGTAATAGAGGAGGATTTTCTGGTGGCTCAATGGAAGAAAAAGTGACCCAATATTTTTGAAATGGGAAAGTAATTTTCTGAATGGGGTGGTTCAAACCCTAGGGGATCAAGTCTTTTTATAGGCTAGACCCTATATCAAAAAGACTAAAATATCCCTCAGGTAATTTTCACTACAAACTCGATTTTATAAACTTGAGCCCACTAGGCAAATTAGTAAAATCTTATTTCTAGATAGTTTGTCTTAATGCGAGGCTTTCGTAGCTTCCACGACTTCACATCACAACCTTTGGATGTTGATCCGACGATTTTGAGCCGAAACCGACAAAGCCTCTCTTGATCTTGATGTTCACCATCTCACGATCTCGACCACCATCAAGTTTCTCGCGCTCTCAATCCCTCGAGCTGCCTTATCACTTGCACTGGTATCCCTTTCGCTTAACTTGGTCAACACATTGTCTTCATCAACCTTCATCACATGAGTTGCTTCATCTCCACGTGTACGACTGGGATCATCCTCAACTTCACCTAGCCTCCTTGATCGTCTGACAACAAGCTCCCCACTTAGTCTTGATCCCTGTCGTTAACCATTGAGTAGCATCCAAGTCATGCACACCATAAGGCAAGCAGACACGTTTCTTCCACACACATCGAACCCTTCGGTGAATCACCATAAGCAAGCACAAAAACTAAGGTACATCTTAAGTTGCTAATCACTCATCACTTAGACAAAACTAAGGTACATCTTAAGTTGCTTTCTTAATCTCCCCCTTGATGAGTGCATTGACAATTCCCATAAGAATCAAGGTAAATTTTAAAACTAACACATAAGTGACCACAAAAACTCAGAAAGAGCCAAATCATGTCCCTTGATTTTTTAAATTTAACCCTCTTAAGATTCTCCCCCTTTTACAGAAGCATAAAATAAATTCTCCCCTTTGGCAATGTAGGCATCAAGGTGACAAAATGGTACAAAAGATGTATGAGGATGTAGTATATATGCAAGCCTCTAGGACATGATTAACAACAATTACAGTACATAGCAAACATTTTCTTTGAATATTGTCTTAAAGGACTGTATGATAAGCTCAAGTGAATAATATACAAAGAAAATCATGAGCATACAATTTTCAGGTTTTTGCAAACAAAAACATCACCACTTAGACTAGCAGACTAGACATGTTAATACATGAAGTGCAAATGCTAGAAAATATCTACCGAGATAAGATTAACCAAAAACATGGAGCTTCAGCAAACTTGTTATCCAATATTTTCAAGCTTTTTGTTTCCTTTTTATTTTTGATTTAGTGCTAGGGGTTATTTTCTTGTCAACCTTATACTGACCGACCAAGCTAAGCCTAGGTCAAGCAAAGACTATCATAATCTTAAAGCATTGGTCTTGGCATACACTCCAGTGTCCCAGTTCATACCATAGTGCTATGGTAAGCAGTCTAGAATAAAAGCAATTACTGGTGTCTTTTTTGGTCACACACTTGTCTTGAGAGATCTACTTAACTCTAGTGTAGGTCCTATAATCTTAGAAAAAAGGTTTTGAGTATGCCAATTAGTTTGACCCTACAACTGATAAGGAATCATAAAGAATAAAGTTAGTAGCAATGCCAATCGTCTACCGAGCCGATGACTGTGTTTAGAATAAAATAAACATGAATAAACGTGTCGATCGACCCTAGGGTTGATGACCATGACCATGCTATAGAGCTGAGCACACCATCGGTCGATAGGTAAAGTCATTGAGTGTAAGGGCCGATGAGAACCTCTCGGATGTGTATATAGTACAACAAAATTGAAGATAACCTATCAACTTGTACTTCGATAGAAACTAAACTTAGCATACCAAACAACATATCCATACCATCAAATTACCATGGTTGCAAGATCGGACCTAACCAAGACAGTTGCTAGTCACGAGAAATCAATAACACTTCAACGCATTGGGCATACTTTATTCAGATGAATGATATACAACATGAACCAGATACAATAGAATGGGATGTCAGACTTAACCGATGAAGCCTCAAACTATGAGACCTAATTCACATCAATCTAAGAGATCAAAGTGATTCAGCCTTAGATCTAACAAGCACACCAAGATAAATCGGCAATCACACTAACCAAACCGATACTTCAAGAGATCGATATGATGTAGCCTTGAAGAATACAAACCTATTCAATGTGACTGTCGGGGTGGTGGGACTCACCTATTCGCCGGAGATCAGAACGATGCAGCCCGGTAATGAGTGCCAAGTCCCACCGGGATTAACCTTGGGAACCCAAGGGTGGCGATTCGCCGAAAGAATAATTTGTTGTGGTTGATTGTGTGTGTGTGTTAAACCTAGCCAATTAGATACATATTTATAGTCCGGAGACTTGCCGTCCAAGTAATCTACGTTGTAACCGATTCTGGCTCGTCTTTATATTCTCCCACCATTATCGGCTCCATCATATCCGGCCATATTGTAACGATATGGATGAGTTTCTTTGACTACCTTTGACCAGACTCCTTTGACTTATTTTGATCATGTGACATCCTTAGTGAGCCTAGGCTTTACCAAATCTTGGCATCAACACATGCCCTCCAGTTTCGGAGCATTAAAGGGTAACCAATGCTTCAAAATTATCGGTCATCATCACCCTCTGCCATCACGTCCTTTCAAATGTCCATCTGTATCGTCTTTTGAAATTTATCATTAGTAGCCGAAACCCTTCATCTTCTAGCACTTTATAAAACAATGCACATGGTACCGACTCCATATCATCTCATCCTTTCTTCTTCCATTTTGCATTTTCTTCTTCGACCATTCACGACTATGATGGATGTCGCTTGGTCCGACACATCTACTTTTCTTTATGCTAGTGTCAGACCAGGCTTCATCCCACATAGTTCTGTACTTATTCTTTTAAATCCGAAGATTTTGTTCCCCTAATCTCGGTCCTGCAGAGATCTCAGCATTTTGAAAACTATACTCATGATTACCTTTTTGTCGAACGTTGAAGATGGTCCCACCAAATCTAGCGGGGTCAACTTGACCCAGCTGTCGAGGAGTCATTTTTTCTCTATAAGTATCGCCGGCCACTCCTCTCTTTATTCTTCACGCTTTCTGCATATTGTTCTCACTTTAGCCCCGAGCTTGTCGCCGTCGTGCTCGCCGTCTTCATATTCCTCACCAGCCCCGTACTTTGGTAACCCTAGCGATGGCCACCAATGACGTGATCCCCGAGTTAAGTCTTCAACATTCTTTCTTCTATTTCGTTGCTCTTTGGTTTTCTCGATTCTCTCACCACTTTTCTTCTTTGTTTTCCTTTTCTTACTGTTTTTTACCTTTTCTTCTCTATAGAACCTAAAGAACCAAGTTTCAATTCTCATGGCTAACCACCCAACTCATCACTTCCTAGGTCCGATGGGTAACCCTGATCCTACTAATATCATAAACGCTGAAACCAATCGGATCCCTTTCAAATGCTCTTTTATGCTTTCCTCTGATTGACATCTTAGCTTTAGGGCTTTTCCTTCCCCACTTTTTGGCTGGCGCGATTGGTATCTTAGGGTATTGGCCATCAACCATCCATCTTGGGACGAAATCGGCATCGACCATTACATCGGTCTCTCTCTTGCCGAACCCTACAAGAACGAGCCGCTTCTTGCCTCTGCTTGTTACTTTTGGTCCAACACCCTCAACGCCTTCATTTTTGGTCATGGCCTGATGAGCCCATACTTGCTGGACGTCTTTACCTTAACCTCTCTTGATATCGTCTCCCCTTGCAATCCCATTTCCTTCAATTCCAAATCAACTTATCTCCTTGATGTGAAATCCACCGACGGCTGGAGTAAATACATTCTGAAGCATAACAAGAAAACCGGCCTGGTCGAAACTTGTGAGCACGTGGTCTTTCTTAACCTTTGGTTGGAAAGATTTGTCTTCTGTGGATCCACTCTGGGTCCAACTTACCACCTATAGTTCCTGGTTGAGCAGCTTGTTGCAAAAAATAAAATCCCAATCGACCGATACCTCCTTGGTGCTACTTATCATCTCCTTCACTAGGTATTGGCCAAGCTATCGACTCACGAACCTATTGGCCACTTCAGTGGTCCTAGCTGGTTTTTGTAGCTCTGTCTCAATGTCTACACCGCTGAAGTCATCGACAATCCATTCCTCTCCTCGATGGTGACGTAGGAAGCCGGCAAGCTTCCAAACATCAGGTGAAAAATTATGTGTCCTTATTTGTGGTTTGCACATTGTACTCATTTACGTACTTGCAATCTACCTTTTATAGAATTATTTTGATTGTTTGTCACCCTAGGCTTGCAAACCTCAACATAGGCCTAGATTTTGTACTATTAGTGGAGACTAGTTGTTTTAGGCCTTGATTGTGCAAACTGATTTATTTTAGCTTCCACATACAATAATTGGTTTAGCCAAAAGTATTTTAGAAAGCTGCCTATTCACCCCTCTAGTCGGCCATCTTGATCCTACACCCATCTATCATTGTAGAAATGGGTGAACTTCTTGACAATGAGAGCAAACTCATCATTGTTCAAGGTGTCCGCTTACTCTTTCGTGATAAAGACCAGATAGAACAAGGCAAAACCACCCAAAAATACACAAGTACCATATGAACTAGCTCTAGTTCGGGTGCCACTTCCATAACCGAAAACTAGTGCCATGGATTGTGGTAAAGAGTTCCCATGTCCTAATCGAGCAACCTTGGCAATCTCGGTGAACTTAAGCTTACTAAAGAGCTCATCGCAAGTTAATGTGTTGTAACTTGACTCATCTATACTAGAGATCTTAACCTCCCATATGCTACGATCAAGAGCATAGAGAAGTTTGATCGCTCTGTCATGGTATGTGTAAGCCAAAGTCCTAGTGGAGCGCAAATTGCTAATAATCCCATCAAATTTAGTAAACATGGCATCTATAGATTCATTAGGGCCTTGCACAAATATTCAATATTCTTGGTTGTAAGTGCTTTAGCGCTAGGCCTTAATATGAGTAGTGCACTCATGAAAAATAGCCAGTGTGGTCCAAACCTCCCGATCGGTTTTAAGGTGTTGAACCCTGTCAAACTCATTTCGGCTTAGATTTGTGAATAATATGTGCCTAGCTTTGCAGTTAGAATCATATTGCTCTTTCTTAGTCTGAGTGGTATGAGTATTAGGGATCGTATATTGGGAATCAACAATGTTCCAAATTGCACTTTCTTGGCTTTGAAGATAACCCTCCATGTGCACTCGTCCATCGAATAAAGGAATTTTGCTATGTCTGTCCATGTCGCCTATGGATCACAAAACCAGTTAAGGTCAACTGACGATCTAACCAACTCTGATATCAATTATAGGACCAAAACAAATGACTATAGGGGGTGAATAGGCATCTCAACAAATTCTTTCGAATAGATGACCTCTTTCTTTCAATCAACGCTCCTCAAGGTAACTTAGCAGAAGCAAATAGATTTATAAAATTCTGATAAAACACAATGCTATTACTCTCCTATCAATTGAGATGTGTAGGGACAGTTTGAGAGATCACAAGCATTTAGATAAGATCAAATAAACATGCCGTCAAAAATGCCACATGCATTCTATTGACCAAGACACACACTGACACTCAAAGGTATTCGACCAAAACACGTGATTAGCAAATAAAACACATACATACTCGTTTGCATTTCATCTAAAAACATGCACAACAGAAATCATAAACATCTATCAAACACTTGGTGTGCACAAAATACTCACAGATATTTCAACAAACACATAAAGCACAAGAAATTCATCCCACATATGGTGTGCACAAACTGCTCATAAACATTGCATCAAACATTTGAAGTGCTAAGAAAAAATGTTCTTACCTACTTACCTATAGGAGAGGATGATGACTCAATGTAGCAGGAATATACGTGAGCAACGGAAGTGGTCGACTAGGCGCAGGTGCTGACCGAGCGGTAGTGCTCGTGTGCAAGCCTTCGGCCGGGCCACATGCGATGAGTCGCTAGCTCAGATCAATGCACATAATAGCTGCACAGTGGCAATAGAAGACTCCAAATACACACTACCAACCATGGTTCGCGCGTTGGTCTCACGTCCATCGCGTCATGCCTAAGACGACGTGCACACCCAAAGGCTTGAGCAGACAAAACCAGGTGGTGAGAGAAGCTGGTTGTAGATACCTTGGGCATGCGCGCTGGCTACACCAACAAAGAGTTGTGTCGATAGAGAAAATACAACAAAGGGAAAACTCATCTGGTGGCCTGAGGAAATTGTTGCTGGCGGTGGAACAGAAGATTTTCTAGTGGCTCAATGGAAGAAAAAGTTGTTAGAGTGAAAACTGATTCTTTATTGATTCACGTTTAGTATAGAGTACACGATATATTTATAGTATATAAACACTTGCGTCGCTTCGTATCCGTCGCGTTTTAAGGCGGCACGCCTTTTAAGGCGAATATCACCGTAACACTCCCCCTTAATCGAACTTTAAACTATATGATTGATATCATATGATTCGATTACCTCAATAATCTTTATTAGGAAATTTTGAGAGTAATTTTATAAAAGATAATAGTATAACTTAATATGATCTGATGATCATAAATAGAGCATATCTTATAAAATGACTCCCCCTGAATTTTGCAAATCATGGAGTCTTTGCATACCTATTCCTTTAACATATTTTTGGAATGTCGATGTTGGTAGCGATTTTGTGAATAGATCTGCTATATTTTCACATTATTTTGTTTGTAAAACTTTTATTTCCCCATTCTTTTGTAATTCATGTGGAAAAACAGTTTAGGGGCAATATGCTTAGTTATATCATTCTTAATGTAACCAATTTGCATTTGGGCGATACATGCTGCATTATCTTCATAGATAACTGTAGGTGATTCTGATGAACCAACATCGCAAGTTCATTGTATATGATTAATTATTCTTCGAAGCCATACACATTCTCATGAAGCTTCATACAAAGCTATAATTTCAGAATGATTAGTCGATGTAGCAACAAGAGTTTGTTTCGAGGATTTCGATGAAATGGCAGTACCTCCATATAGGAAAACAAATCCTGTTTGTGATCTGGCATTATGTGGATCAGACATATACCCAACATCAGTATATCCTATCATGGATAAGTCTTGATTTTTCTGATAGAATAAACCAAGATCTCTTGTACCATTTAGATATCTTAAGATTTGTTTTGCTCCAACAAAATGTCTTTTAGTTGGAGCCGCACTGTGTCTAGCTAGCAAATTTACCGCAAATGCAATGTCCGGTCTTGTACAATTTGCTAGATACACAAGTGCTCCTATTATGCTTAAATATGGAACATCAGGTCCCAATAGTTCTTCACCTTCTTCCCTAGGTCAGAATGCGGTTTTATCCATTTCTAGAGATCGAACGACCATGGGGGTCTTTGATGGATATGAATTATTCATATTAAACTTTTGCAATATTTTTTCAATATATGCAGATTGGTGAATTAATATTCCTGATGGAAGATGTTCAAGTTGTAAACCCAAACAGAATTTAGTTTTACCTAAATCCTTCATTTCAAATTCCGTCTTAAGATGATTGCTAGCTTCTATTATATCTTGTGTAGTTCCAATGATGTTGAGATCATCAACATACACTGAAATAATACAAAATCCAGTGATGGATCTTTTAATAAATACACAAGGACAATCATCATTGTTAGAATAACCTTTCTTAAGTAGGAATTCACTTAGTCGGTTGTACCACATTCTAACCGATTGTTTTAAGCCATAGAGTGACTTTTGTAATTTTACACAAAATTTGTTGCGATTTATATTTGGATTCGGAGTATCAAGTCCTTCAGGGACTTTCATGTAAATATCTGAATCCAATGACCCATATAAGTATGCAGTCACAACATCCATTAACTGCATGGATAAATTCATTTGTACTGCCAATGATATTAAATATCGGAATGTTATTCCACTCATAACTAGAGAATATGTTTCATCATAATCGATGCCGGGTCTCTGCTTGAACCCTTGTGCTACAAGTCTCGCTTTGTATCTCACCACCTCATTGTTTTCATTTCTTTTACGAACAAAAACCCATTTCAATCCAACGGGGAAAACATTTTGAGGAGTAGGTATTACTGATGTAAATACCTCTCTTTTCCTTAGCGAGCTTAATTCTGCCTCAATAGCTTCTTTCCATTTGATCCAGTCGGAGCGCTTAAGGCACTCTGCCATGGTCTTAGGTTCTGGATCTTCCTCGAGATCTTTAGCTATATTTGAGGAGAAATATATGTCGACAATTATAGTCTTTCTATTATAAGATTCTCCTGAATTAATGTAATTTGTGGATATTTCTTCTAACTCTTGATTATTTCCCATATTAATAGAGTTAGCTATTTCCGATGGTCTAGCATTAGTATTGGTGCACCCATTTATGCTAGATTTAGGATGAGAATCATCTGTCTGGTGTCTTTCAACATGAGGTTGAATTTCATTTACTGTTTTAGAAGATATCTTTCTCTGTTTTTTAGATTGCTTTTGCGAAGCATCAGTTGCAACCAGATCTCTCCCCCTGATTTTAGGATTTGGGAGTTGAGTTGCTTGATGAGATATTTCAACTCTTTTTGGTGCATTAACTGCAGGAATATGAGATTTTGTGATACCTTTATAATCAGTAAATGTGTCTGGCAGATTATTTGCAAATTGTTGCAAATTTATTATTCTCCGAACTTCTTGCTCGGATTCTATAGTACGTGGGTCTAATGATTGAAAACCAGTGGCGTTCCAATCAATTTTCTGACATTTATTATGGTACAAATCTCCCCCTAATGTCAGGAAATTATCTTCATCGAAGATGCAATCAGCATACCGGGCAGTAAATAAATCCCCTGTTAGGGGTTCGAGGTATTTGATGATTGACGGTGAATGATACCCGATATATACACCTAATTTTCTATGGGGACCCATAGAGGTACGCTGCGGTGGTGATATCGGTACGTATACAGCGCAACCAAATATTCACAGATGGGAAATACTTGGTTGATTTCCACGTAGTAATTGTAACGGGGATGTTACATGATATGAAATTAGTCTAATTTGTATTAAATCTGCGGCGTGTAAGATCGCATGACCCCAACAAGAGGTTGGTAATTTGCAATTATGTAAAAGTGGTCTCGCAATTAATTTTATTCTCTTGATTAGATATTCAGCAAGCCCATTTTGGATATGAACATAAGGTACCGAGTGTTCTAGATTGATACCTAGAGCCATACAATAATCATTAAATGCACGTGAGCTAAATTCAGTGGCATTGTTCATCCTAATGGATTTTATCCTATGTTCAGGATGGTTAGCTCTTAATTTGATAATTTGAGCCATTAATTTTGCAAATGCATGGTTCCTTGTAGATAAGAGACATACATGGGACCATCGTGTGGGTGCATCTATAAGCACCATAAAGTACCTAAATGGTCCGGATAATGGTTGTATAGGACCACAAATGTCTCCTTGAATGCGTTCAAGGAAACTGATTTGTTCATTTTTAATCTTAAGATATGATGGTCTTAAAATTAATTTTCCCGTGGCACATGCAGTGCATGTAAAATCTGATGATCCAGGAAATCTTGCAAGATTAATATTGTGACCTATAGAATTGCTAATAATTTTTCTCATCATCCCTATTCCGGGGTGACCAAGGCGATTGTGCCAAGTCTTGAATTTATCAAGATTTTGAAAAATTATTTTAAACGCAACATGTTATACGAGTTTTATGTATGTGTAGTATAAACCAGATGAAAATGAAGGAAATTTCTCAAGTATCTCTTTGTTTAATCCGTTGGATTTAGTGAGAAATAAGTATTCTACATTATTTTCAGTTTGAGTTTCAATATGGTAGCCACTTAGACGGATGTCTTTATAGCTAAGCAATGTACGAGTTGAATCGGGATACAAGAGTGCATTCTCAATTATTAACTTTGTACCCATCGGGAGCGTAATCGTGGCTCGGCCTGAGCCTACAATTAATGCATCGCGTCCAGCTATAGTTATGATATTTCCATGTTTCTCATGAAGATTTTGAAAATATTTAAGCTCACGTAGAATTGTGTTAGTAGAGCCACTATCTACTAAATTTTTTTTTCTCATCTTCCATCTATGTAAAATCCTGTAAATAATGATAAAAAATGAGAGATAAAGAGATATAATATCTACATATATATATACACATGATGTTTATGATAACATGTCAAATACATATTACAATATATATTTATATTTATACAACATTTATAGTTCTTAATTGGCTATTACATATGAAATATGTATAATTTATTTGAGATCCCCATATATATCTTCAGTGTGATATTCGACTATCATATTGTCGCTATTGGATGGGTCTTGCTCCTTCTTTTGAACTTCATTTTGATGGGCGCTTTGAGAAGGTCCCGTAGGTAAGTCGTTGACTTGTTGTTCATTGAAGTGCGTCTCAAATTTATTCCGACGAACTTGCTTATCCTTATCAAACTTTAGATAAAGTTCAGCCAAATGCTTTGGGATCCTACATTTATTAGTACGATGATTCGTACATCCACACCTTTGACAAATTTCAGATTTTTCTTTAGGATTGTCCTTAAATGGACTTTTTCCTTTATTTGTCTTATACTCATGCCTATTATTTTGAAACTTTGACTTTCTGAGAAACCAAGTGTTGGTTTCGGTGCTAGTGATGAGTGATTGACAGGCTTTTACCCCAAGGTTCGAAGGGGTACCTCCGAAGGGTGTTCGGAGGCTAGACCTCCGAAGGGTGTTCGGAGGTTGTTTCACCGAAGGGTGTTCGGTGGCTGGCTGTTGCAGTGGAGTGTGCGTGTCGGAGGGGTCCGACAGTACACGATGACTGGGTGTGTACCGAAGGCTTCGGTACTTTGGGCGATACACCAGAGTGTGTGCCGGAGGTTGCTAACCCGGAGAGGTCTCCGGAGTACTGGAAACACTTGTCTGTTTGTCGGTGGTGCGCAGGGACTTCGGAGGCGACGGACAAACGTAGCAGGTGAACCTGGGTCAAGCGGGAGGCTTGATGCCAGGGGAGCGGGGAGCTCCGTCACGGTGGCTGCGAAGGGGGTCCGAGTCGGTCCTCGGGTCGAGGCGTGCCAGGTGAAGGCAGAGAGTGCGGAGCGTGGCTCCGGGTGAAGGTACTCCGAGACAAAGTCCTCGGAGGTGAGGCACTTCGAAGGTACTCCGAATGGAGTGACTTCGGAGTTGGTTGGATCAAGTCCTCTACGGAGGCAAGGAGTTCGAAGTGTGCTCTGGAGGGAGACACTCGAAGGTGCCCGACGAAGGTCTCAGAAGTCGAGGCGCATCGAAGGCATGGTCCGGGTGAGGCTCATCGAGGAGTGTGCTCAGGGAGAGACACTGCGATGAAGGGCTCATGGAATGCTTCGTGCGGAGGCCTTGGACGAAGGAGGGACTTCGAAGGGTGGTACTCCGAAGGTGGGGCTTCGGAGTGTGAAAGGTTTCGGAGCAAGGCTAGCTCCGGAGTGTGGTTGTCTTGTGGTGCTTCGGCCTGCATGGCTTCGGTACATGGATTGACGGAGTTCGAGCTTGGCGGAAGCTGCGAAGCCGTGGTGGTCCACTCCGGAGGTGTTGGTGCGAAGGCCCAAGGGTTTTGACGACTCCGGCTCAAAACCGTCACTGTATCGAAGGCTGACTTCGGTGAAGCGAAGGCCATCTGGCTCAAAGCTTCTCACTGAAGCTACCGTACCCCTCACGTGCGAAGGGGGGTTTCGGAAAGGTCAAAGGCTGCAAGTCTGACAGTGTCTTCTCTGCAAAAAGCTGGTGTTGTCCCCTCTGCAAAGGCTGACAGAGAAGCCTCCAATAAAGTTGACTACCTTTTGTACCCCTCAGTTCTGTAGAGACAAAACCAATGTAAACCCTAGGGGTAAAGTAGTCAATTCCTTTGGGTGAACTGTGGGCTATAAATATGGGGGCTCGGTAGGTAACATTTAACACTTTGAGCATTTACTGTTGAGCTCCCGTAGCCACACACTTCGTTGTATTCATCCAGAGTTCAATTTTATTGTGTTCCTTGTTCAAGCGGCGAAGCCCTGCTTCTGTGTGCTTTTTGCTTGAGCTCGCATTACATACCTCGCTAGTTGTAGTTCACCGAAGCCTGTCTAGGCGAAGGGTGTTTTGTGCGAAGTGTGTTTTTCAGTGTGCTGTCGCTCTGTGTAACAAGAGGCGAGACCTCGCTGCTTACTAGCGAAGCCCTGATCGAAGCCCGTTTTGCTTCTTGTGTCGAAGCCCCTAGCGAAGTTGTTTAGTGTGCGCTTAGACCTTCGTGTACGAAGCCCAGCACCAGTTGCTGCTGCCAAGTACTTGGTCGAAGTCCTCAGTGGGGTGTCCACTCTTGCGAAGGGTGAAGTGCGAAGCCTGCTCGAAGCACCCTGTGTGCGGAGCCTGCACTGACTTAGCAGAGTAGATTTTCGAGGGTTGTTAGTGGAGCGAAGTCTTCTTGGCTTCGAACTTTTGGACCTGCGAAGTCTGTGTTCGGAGTTGTCAAGGGACCTCCGAACCAGACCTCCGAAGGTAGTGTTCGAAGCCTGTTCCACAGAAGACAGAAGTGAAACCGAAGGCTAGTTTTTAGCCCGAAATTTTAAAAGCTCCCATTCACCCCTCCTCTGGTCGCCGTTTCTGGTCCAACAATTGGTATCAGAGCAGGTTAAGATCACCAGTTGACCTTAACCGGTTTTTTGATCTGTTGGCGACATGGATAGAGGCAGTAAAATTCCTCTGTTCGATGGGACAGACTTTGCATACTGGAAGGTGCGCATGGAGGCTTACTTGTTAAGCCAAGGAAATGCAATTTGGGAGATTGTGGACTCACAATACTCCATCCCTGATACTCGCACCACTCAAACAGAAAAAGATCAGTATAATGCCAACTCCAAGGCTAGGAATATACTGTTCATTGGTTTGAGCCGGAGTGAGTTTGATAGGGTGCAGCACCTTAGGACTGCTAGGGAGATTTGGACAACACTCAATATTTTTCATGAGGGCTCTACACAGATCAAGGCCAGGCGCCAAAGCACATACAATCAACAGTATCAGCTGTTTGTGCAGGCACCTGGTGAATCCATAGATGCCATGTTTTCTCGCTTTGATGCGATAGTGAGTAACTTGCGATCCAACGGGATGCTTGCTTACAATGATCATGATAGGGCTATCAAGCTTCTCTATGCTCTTGACCGTAGCATATGGGAAGTGAAGATATCCAGCATCGAGGAGTCCACAGGTTATGACACATTAATCTGTGATGAGCTCTTTAGCAAGCTAAAGTCCACAGAGATTGCCAAGGCATCTCTTGCAGTGCACAGAAGCTCTTTGCCACAACCATTGGCATTGGTTTCTAGCACTAGCCGTGACACCGCTGTAGAACCAAGCACGTCTGGCACTTGTGTTCTTGCAGATGGTTTTGCTTTGTCCTCCTTGGTCTCCGTCACAAAAGAGCAGGTGGACACTCTAGATGATGATGAGCTTGCTCTCATTGCCCGGAGGTTCACCCGCTTTCATCATGAGAGACGGGATCAGAGGAGAAGTGGTTTTAGTGGTTGCTTTGAATACGGTGACACTTCTCACATCAAGGCTAATTGCCCAAAACTCAAGAAGAGAGATGAGAGTGAGCGCCCCAAATACCACAAAAAGGAGAGGAAACCCTTTGTGAAGGGCAAGCGCGGCAAGGTGGCTAAGAAAGTAGCCAAAGCCGCTTCCAGGGCTTTTGTTGCTGCTCTCAGCGACATCGACACTTCCTCAACTGAGGAGTCGAGCTCTGAGGAGGAGGAGTCCCCAAGGAAGGAGGACAAGAAGGACAAGAAGGGACGAGATTTCACCGGCCTTTGCTTCATGTACGACAGCGATCACAACGGCGATGAGCTTGACTCATCTGAGGTAACTCTATCACCTGACCAGCTATTGATTAAATTAGATGAGCTGAATGAAGTAGTTCTTGGTCAGGATAGATTACTTGTGCAAGCCGCTAGAGAAAGAAAAGACCTTAGACTTAGGCTAGAATCTGTTTCTACTGAATATGCCATGCTTAAGTCTAAAGTTAATGATGCTGAATGTGATTCTTGTACCACTGTCATGGGTGAGCTTGCTCAGTTGCGTTCTGTTCATGCTCAAACTCTATCTGAGCTTGAGACTGCACAGAAGCAGCTTTTGGAGGTGGATTCTAGACCTCATGATATTATTGAATGCATGAACTGTTCTTTATTGCGCGAGAGCATTAATTTACGTGATAAGCATGTTCATGATTTAGAGGCTAGATTGGAGAGAGCCGGTAGTTCTAAGGATGTGCAGCCTGTGTGTGACACTTGCATCACCCTTAAGGACCAGCTAGGCACTGTTAGAGAGCGAGCTGAAAACCTCATGTCAGAAAATGAATACCTTCTTTCCGTGGTTAATAAATGCACTGAGGGAAAGGGTAGGATGGATTTGCTCTTGGCCAAGACCAAGTTGTGTGCTGACAGAGCAGGGGTAGCTCTAGATTTGGGTTTTGAGAGGATTCCTTCAGACAGTAAGACCAAAACTGTTTTTACCTCTCCCACTACCTTAGAGAAAGAGAGAGCTCTGTTAGACACCCCATCAGCCAAAAAGCCTACCCGACCACCAAAGAAAACCACACCTCCTGCTAAGAAAATCCCTCCCAAGAAAACCACTCAGAAGAAACCCAAGGAGCCTGTGAGAGTTGCTCCTGTGACCCATGAGAGTGCCCCGAGGAGAGTTTTCCACTGTTCCTACTGTCAGCGGGCGGGTCATTTGGTTGGGTTCTGTTTTCGTCGCATCAAGGATGAGCGACGCTCTCAGGCGATGAGTTACCAGGACATGCATTACCCATCTTTAGGTATGCATGAGTCTGAGTTTTACTATCGTCCTGCTTTTGAGGCTCCTCATGCTTCTCGGAGAGGTTTTGCTCCTCGAGGTGTTCACCATGTTCCATATGGTGGTAGACCCCGGGCGAGTAACTTTGTACCTCGTCAGAGTAGGAGACCTCGACATGTTGTTCGATCACAGCATGTAGGTAGACCTCGCACTTTGCATCATTTCGATTTTCCTGTGCGTAGACCGTCTACTTTTGCTGCGCCTACTACTCGTGTCACTCAGTGCTGGATGCCTCGTCATTTTTTCACTCACCCCAGCACTGAGCGATCGAGATATTCTTATCATGTGTAGGCGACAGATCGAGGTTTGGAGGGCACGTGGATCATAGACTCCGGTTGTTCGCGCCACATGACCGGAGATGCAGCATGGTTCTCCAGCCTCACCACAACCAAGCAAAGGGAACATATCACTTTCGGAAACAATCGAAGGAGTAGAGTGAAAGGTAAAGGTGTGGTAAGAATTAACTCGAATTTCACTCTCAAAGATGTTGCTTTGGTTGAGAATCTGGGATACAATTTGCTGTCTGTATCTCAGTTGCTTGATGAGGGCTTCGAAGTGTGATTCCATCGCGATACTTCGCAAGTGCTCAATTCTGATGGCGTTGTGGTCTGTAAGATCTTTAGAGTTGGGAGAGTTTTTGGAGCTGATTTTTCTGAATCTTCTGGATCTTCTCACTGCCTTGTTGCACATTCGACTTTTGAGCTTTGGAAGTGGCATAGGAGACTAGGGCATATGAGCTTTGAGTTGCTCGCTCGTTTGAGCGCCCTAGGTCTGATCCGAGGATTGCCCAAGCTCAAGTTTGAGAAGAATTTAGTTTGCACTCCTTGTCGACATGGAAAAATGATTGCCGCTTCGCATTCGCCAGTCACCACAGTGATGACTGAACAACCCGGAGAACTTCTCCATATGGACACTGTAGGTCCCTCTCGGGTTAGTTCTTTAGGCGGCAAGTGGTATGTATTAGTTATTGTCGACGATTTCTCTCGCTACTCTTGGGTCTTCTTTCTTGCCAGCAAGGATGAAGTCTTTTCACACTTTCAGAGCTTGGCTTTGAGACTTTTTACTGAACTCCCTGGTGCATTGAAATTCATTCGAAGTGATAATGGCACTGAGTTCAAAAACAGTCTCTTTGTTGACTTTTGCATGGAGCATGGCATAGAACATCAATTCTCTGCTCCGCGGGTTCCTCAACAGAACGGTGTTGTTGAGAGGAAGAACCGCACTTTGGTTGAGATGGCTAGGACGATGCTTGATGAGCATAGGACTCCTAGAAAATTCTGGGCTGAGGCCATGAACACTGCATGTTACATCTCAAACAGTATTTTCTTGCGCTCAATTTTAAATTTGACATCTTATGAACTGCGTTTTGGGAGACAGCCCAAGGTTACTCATCTTCGAGTTTTTGGCTGTCGCTGCTTTATCCTAAAACGTGGTAATTTGGATAAATTTGAGTCGCGATCTTCTGACGGAAGCTTTTTGGGTTACACTACTCATGGTCATTCTTATCGTGTTTTTAACTTGGAGACTAACACTGTCATCGAGTCATGTGATGTGACTTTTGATGAATCAACCCCCTCTGTTAGTTCTGCTTTTGAACAGGCCGATGAACACGACATGGAACAGACCTTATTTGAAGAAGAAGATCCCGGAGAATTCGAGGATGAACCCTTACTACCCTCGACGTCAACCCCCGAAGCTGACCCCGCTACGACCACTTCGGCACGAGGCCCCGAAGTGACTACCTCAACATCGGTCATCTTGGACCACTCCAACGCACAAGTTGAGGGGGAGACTACATCCCGCCGCGAGGCTCCACATCATGTTCAAAGGATGCACCCTCCAGAGCAGATCATTGGTGAGCTTGATCAAAGGGTAACACGTTCTCATGCTCATTTCATTGATTCCGCTTTTGTTGCTTCTTTCGAGCCCTTAGATGTTAGTCATGCACTTTCTGATTCTAGCTGGATCAATGCCATGCATGAGGAACTTGAAAATTTTGAGAGAAAGCAAGTCTGGTCTTTAGTTGATCCTCCACCAAATGTTCATTTCATTGGAACAAAATGGATTTTCAAAAATAAACAAGGGGAGGATGGGACTATAGTTAGAAACAAGGCTTGGCTTGTAGCTCAGGGCTTTTCTCAACTAGAAGGGATTGATTTTACTGAAACTTTTGCACCTGTTGCTCACCTTGAGGCCATTAGGATTTTGCTTGCCTTTGCGACATCCCGGGGATTCAAACTCTATCAAATGGATGTCAAAAGTGCTTTTCTTAATGGCTTCATAGGTGAAGATGTTTATGTAAAACAACCCCCTGGTTTTGAAAACCCCAAGTACCCACATAAAGTCCTTAAACTTCATAAGGCTCTTTATGGACTCAAGCAGGCCCCTCGGGCTTGGTATGACAGACTTAAGTCTTTTCTGCTTGAGCGGGGGTATTTGATGGGCTCTGTTGATAAAACTATGTTTACTCTCAAGCATGGCAAAGATTTCCTCCTAGTTCAGATTTATGTGGATGATATCATCTTTGGTGGCTCTTCTCATGCCTTTGTTGCCGAGTTTGCAGATACCATGAGCAGGGAGTTTGAAATGTCCATGATGGGTGAACTCACCTTTTTCCTTGGGTTGCAAATCAAGCAAAGCAAACAAGGTACTTTCGTCCACCAGACAAATTACACCAAGGACCTGCTCAAGAAGTTTGATATGGCTGATGCGAAGCCCCTCGCCACTCCAATGGCTACATCTGTAGCATTGGATCCTGATGAAGATGGAGAAGCCGTAGATCAGAAGGAGTTCCGAAGCATGATCGACTCCCTCCTCTACTTGACTGCCACGAGGCCGGACATACACTTCGCGGTGTGTCTGTGCGCTCGTTTTCAGGCTTCACCACGAGCTTCGCACCGCCAAGCGGTAAAACGCATACTCAGGTATCTCAAACATACCCTTGAATTTGGCATATGGTATTCAACATCTTCATCTTTATGTCTTCGAGGTTATTCCGATGCGGATTTTGCTGGGTGTAGGATTGATAGGAAGAGTACCTCTGGTACTTGTCATTTTCTGGGTACTTCTCTGGTTTGCTGGTCTTCCCGCAAACAGTCTAGTGTTGCACAATCGACGGTTGAGGCCGAATATGTTGCTGCAGCTAGCTGTTGTTCTCAGATTTTGTGGATGAATTCCACTTTGCGGGATTTCGGGTTAGAATATAAGAGTGTTCCACTTTTCTGTGATAACACTAGTGCTATTTGTATTGCAAACAACCCGGTTCAGCACTCCAGAACCAAACACATTGATGTGCGATATCATTTTCTCAGAGATCACAATGAGAAGGGTGATATTGAACTTCAATATGTTGATACCCAACACCAGCTTGCCGACATTTTTACAAAACCCCTCAATGCTTCTCGTTTTGCCTACTTGCGTGGGGAACTTGGTATTTGTCACCCTTACGACATTTTGTGAGGAGGAGCAGTTTTAGATGGATGTGCATTTGCTAATTGTGTGTTGAAATTGCATTTACATCTTTTGCACTTATATGCCTGCTTATAATCCATGACCTCATGACAGCTCAGCTCTTTTTAATTTATCTGGAACATTCATGTGCATGATATTTTCTTTTCAAAATCAAATCATGCTCACTGCTTAGTCTTGAATCTAGCATGTTTAGGTAGGACTGCTTTTAGCTATCTTTTATCTACTTGATAGCAAGACACATTTCTTTGGATGCTCAAAATTGCAACTTGAAAAATTGTTCTACATTTTCATGGATATTCAATTGGTTCACTTAAACAAAATCAAAAACTCCATGATTTGCCTGCTTTAAGTGAAAAGATCCAGGAGGGTTTGTTTGTCGCACTACTCTATTCTAGACTGCTTTCCATTGCACATTGGTCTGAACTGGAATAGTGTAGTGTATGCCAAAATCATTGCTTTAAGCTTCTAATGGCTTTCATGCATAGGCTTGGCCTGATTGGAAAGTATAAGGTGGACAAACAAATAACCCCCGGCACTCAGGAAAGAAGAACACAATTCATTGATCATCAAGTTTGCTTTTCATGCTCCATTTGAACTGGACTTGTCTGTCTAGAGTAGAAATTGACTAGCTTTGCGCAGTCCTTGCTTTTACTTGTCTAGTTTCCTTGACTAAGTGGTGATGCTTTTATTTCAAAAATGATCAACTCACATGCTTCATCATGTTTTTAGAGAATGTTAATTTGAGCTGAGCCCATGATCATTGGTGTTATTATTGGCATATTTTTGCTTCATATGTATTTGCAATTCTGCTCATTTCCAAGCTATGCCTCTTTTTCATGCTCCTTGATGCTTGCATTGCCAAAGGGGGAGAGACTGGCTACGTTCTCTGCCGCAAGGAGGTATAATTTCCAAAGGGGGAGACAATTTGACATAAAGGGGGAGAAGGTTCCTTGTTGCCAAAGGGGGGAAAAACTTAACTCAGGGGGAGTTTTTATTGCCGAAGGGGCTTTTACTCTATTGAAAAAGGGGGAGGAAAATTCTTCTGTCAAGTGACATGATTTGGCTCTTTTCTGAGTTTTTTATGGTCACTTGTGTGCTGAAATTTTTTGAAATTTTCTTGAACTTGATTTGGTTGTCAATGCACTCATCAAGGGGGAGATTGAGAAACCAAGTGTTGGTTTCGGTGCTAGTGATGAGTGATTGACAGGCTTTTACCCCAAGGTTCGAAGGGGTACCTCCGAAGGGTGTTCGGAGGCTAGACCTCCGAAGGGTGTTCGGAGGTTGTTTCACCGAAGGGTGTTCGGTGGCTGGCTGTTGCAGCGGAGTGTGCGTGTCGGAGGGGTCCGACAGTACACGATGACTGGGTGTGTACCGAAGGCTTCGGTACTTTGGGCGGTACACCGGAGTGTGTGCCGGAGGTTGCTAACCCGGAGAGGTCTCCGGAGTACTGAAACACTTGTCTGTTTGTTGGTGGTGCGCAGGGACTTCGGAGGCGACGGACGAACGTAGCAGGTGAACCTGGGTCAAGCGGGAGGCTTGATGCCAGGAGAGCCGGGAGCTCCGTCACGGTGGCTGCGAAGGGGGTCCGAGTCGGTCCTCGGGTCGAGGCGTGCTAGGTGAAGGCAGAGAGTGCGGAGCGTGGCTCCGGGTGAAGGTACTCCGAGACAAAGTCCTCGGAGGTGAGGCACTTCGAACGTACTCCGAATGGAGTGACTTCGTAGTTGGTTGGATCAAGTCCTCTACGGAGGCAAGGAGTTCGAAGTGTGCTCCGGAGGGAGACACTCGAAGGTGCCCGACGAAGGTCTCAGAAGTCGAGGCGCATCGAAGGCATGGTCCGGGTGAGGCTCGTCGAGGAGTGTGCTCGGGGAGAGACACTGCGACGAAGGGCTCATGGAATGCTTCGTGCGGAGGCCTTGGACGAAGGAGGGACTTCGAAGGGTGGTACTCCGAAGGTGGGGCTTCGGAGTGTGAAAGGCTTCGGAGCAAGGCTAGCTCCGGAGTGTGGTTGTCTTGTGGTGCTTCGGCCTGCATGGCTTCGGTACACGGACTGACGGAGTTCGAGCTGGGCGGAAGCTGCGAAGCAGTGGTGGTCCACTCCGGAGGTGTTGGTGCGAAGGCCCAAGGGCTTTGACGGCTTCGGCTCAAAACCGTCACTGTATCGAAGGCTGACTTTGGTGAAGCGAAGGCCATCTGGCTCAAGGCTTCTCACCGAAGCTACCGCACCCCTCGCATGCGAAGGGGGGCTTCGGAAAGGTCAAAGGCTGCATGTCTGACAGTGTCTGGTCTGCAAAAAGCTGGCGCTGTCCCCTCTGCAAAGGCTGACAGAGAAGCCTCCAATAAAGTTGACTACCTTTTGTACCCCTCAGTTCTGTAGAGACAAAACCAATGTAAACCCTAGGGGTAAAGTAGTCAATTCCTTTGGGTGAACTGTGGGCTATAAATATGGGGGCTCGGTAGGTAACATTTAACACTTTGAGCATTTACTGTTGAGCTCCCGTAGCCACACACTTCGTTGTATTCATCCAGAGTTCAATTTTATTGTGTTCCTTGTTCAAGCGGCGAAGCCCTGCTTCTGTGTGCTTTTTGCTTGAGCTCGCATTACATACCTCGCTAGTTGTAGTTCACCGAAGCCTGTCTAGGCAAAGGGTGTTTTGTGCGAAGTGTGTTTTTCAGTGTGCTGTCGCTCTGTGTAACAGGAGGCGAGACCTCACTGCTTACTAGCGAAGCCCTGATCGAAGCCCGTTTTGCTTCTTGTGTCGAAGCCCCTAGCGAAGTCGTTTAGTGTGCGCTTAGACCTTCGTGTACGAAGCCCAACACCAGTTGCTGCTGCCAAGTACTTGATCGAAGTCCTCAGTGGGGTGTCCACTCTTGCGAAGGGTGAAGTGCGAAGCCTGCTCGAAGCACCCTGTGTGCTGAGCCTGCACTGACTTAGCAGAGTAGATTTTCGAGGGTTGTTAGTTGAGCGAAGTCTTCTTGGCTTCGAACTTTTGGACCTGCGAAGTCTGTGTTCGGAGTTGTCAAGGGACCTCCGAACCAGACCTCCGAAGGTAGTGTTCGAAGCCTGTTCCGCAGAAGACAGAACTGAAACCGAAGGCTAGTTTTTAGCCCGAAATTTTAAAAGCTCCCATTCACCCCCCCTCTGGTCGCCGTTTCCGGTCCAACACTTTCCTTTAAAGTTTTTATTCCGTTTGTTGCCATGAAATTTAGTACGCTGAGAATTAAAATGTACTTCAGGAAGAGGAGCTGCGCCTGTTGGGTGATTTTGATGATTTTTCATCAAAAGTTCATCATGCTTCTCTGCCTGAAGTAATGTGTATATTAACGCAGAATACTTTGTATATTTCTGTTGGCGATATTGTTGTTGCAATACCCACAATGTTGGATGGAAAATACATAAAGTTTTTTCGATCATTGCTTCTTCCGAAACAGGTTGATCACAAAATTTCAATTTAGAGCAGATTTTATGTACGGCGGAATTATAATCTGCTACTGATTTGAAATATTGAAAGCGAATTAGTGACCACTCGCGTTGGGCTTTGGGTAGTATGACATTTTTCTGCTGCTCATATCGATCTTTGAGGGATTTCCATAGAGCAAGAGGGTCTTCTTCCATCACATATTCAGATTTCAAATCTGAGTGTAGATGATGGCACAAAAAATGGAGTGTGGCATATTTGTTGTAGTCCGGGATCTCAGGTGCATTTGGTATTGGATCCATAATGGTATTGATACATCGACGAGCTGTTAAATTTATTTTAACATCATGTGCCCAAGTCAAATAATTGCTACCATCTAAAGCAAGTTCGGGGAATTCTTTCTTTGAAATGTCAGCCATGTCCTACATGTAGGAACACATTTTAATTTACTAAGAGAGTAAATATATATAAATGTTGTAAAAAATGCTAATTATGCATAACACATAGTGTAGATGACTTTTTAATATATAGGTAATGATTTACCATTAATGTGTTATGCAATATTTCTGATGGATTATTTAATGTATGAACAACATATAGTTGATTTTATTTAAAAGAAACAAGTTGGTATGTTAATATTGAAGGTAATCACCAAATGGTGTAGACCTATCAATATTGGGCAAATGATTTTGCTGCTTGTGATACGAAAAACTGTTTAATCGAGGTGAATAATATTAATCGTTGTAGTCGTATCCAAGATTTTAATGTCATATTTTTAATCCAACATTTGTTTGAGTAATAGTCGACAATATTTAGCATTTTTTTGAAGTTGATGCTTAAAAGACATGTATATAAAACATGCATATATTCAGTAGACAAGTCATATAATATTTCTGCCTTATTACAATGAGGTTACAACACATATAGTAATAACACAAACAATGGCAAAAATTTAAACAACATTTTAAGATCTAGTCATATATTTTTGGTGCTGATGGGCCACTTGTGAGGAACACCTTGTATTCCTCCATGGGAGCGTAGGAGTACACTCCATTCTTGTTCTCCGCGACCGGTGTATTCAGTGAGAGCCCTGTCAGGGGAGACTCCATTGGAGTTGGCAGTGGCACTTCAATATCTGGCAACAGGGCTCTGTTCCAATCATAAGGGGAGCAACCACAGTGAGTAGCCATTGTTGCTGGTGAGGAAAATAAGACCGGTGCAGTGTGGAGGGGTCCGACCGGCATGGCTTGAAATCGTCCATGGCCACCGCTTGGCCGAGGCGACACAGAGGGGCCCAAGGCCAGCGTATCAGTGCCTGGTGGCGACGCGTCGCGGGTACCCCCAGCCAGTGGCGCGACACGGATGTGCAGAAGCGGTGGTGAGGCGCAGAACTGCGGAGGCGGCGGCGCGGCACGGAAACGCGGAGGCGGCGCGTGGAGGCGTGCGAGCCACGACATGGCGCGGGTGTGCCTGGCCGAGGCGTCACGAGCGCTCCAGGGCATGGTCGGGGCGGCGCGGCGGGCGCACCAGGCTGGCGCGGAGGCGCGGGCGCGCCAGGCCAGCGCGGCCGGGGCGGCGGCGCGAGCACATGTAACACCCCAAATTTTCAAAGTAATAAAAATATTATTTAATTCAATTTCCTGGGATTTATCATTTTGGAAATACCTTTAATAACCCCCTTTACTATTTTGAACTACAACATAGAGTAAATGGCCAAACCAGGAGCTGAAAATTTTATATATGATCCTAAGGCCAAGATATATTTTTGAGAATTTTTACAAATTTTTATCAACCTTGGAAGTAGCCCCGTTATTTTAAACCAATTTCTGCAATTATTTTTATTCGGAAAAGAATTCGGGATAGTAACGGGCCTCTCCCTCCTTTTCTCTCTCTCCCGGCCAGCCCAGCCCGTTACCCCGTGCGCCTCGGACTGACACCTGGGCCCCACTTGTCAGTGAGCCCTTCTCTCTTCGCGCGCGCGCCCGACACCTTGACCCCACCTGTCGGCGCCACCCCTCTCTCGCGCCCGAGACCGACCCCACGCGTCAGCCGCCTCGCTCGTGCGCTCGCGCCCGCTGGCCAGTGGCCCCCACTTGTCAGACTCGTCGTCCACCTCCCGCCACCACCCCCAAACTTCGCCGGATGACTTTAATCCCCGCAATTCGCTCGTCGCTGACCCCCTCCCCTCCATTTATCGCCGGCAATAACACCCCCGCGACGCACCGACCGTTTCCCAAATTGAATTCACGCGTCATCGTCCCGTTATCACCTGCATGCGGTGAAACCGCCTCGTCGACGTTTACTCACGCTCTCCCCTGATTGCGCCCCCTGCCCCCGCCGGTACCTCTATTTAACCCTCTGGCCTCCACCGCGTCCGACCCCCACGACCATTCGCTGTGAGGACAAACAGAGCGCCCGCAATTCGCTTTTTAGCGCACCTCTACTGTTTCGCCTCCGACCACCGCTCGCCGCCACCTCGGACCTCCTCCATCCATGCCATCACCACCATCGTGACCGCAAGGACGACCCCGACCTCGGCCACCCCTCCGTTGACACCGAACCCCACGGGATCGCCGTCGCCACCAAGGAACCGAAAGCCTTCGCCGCCTCTTCTCGTCGTCGGCCTCACTCCGTCGACCTCGGACCACCACAAGGGTACCCTCTTGTTCCCATCGGTACCCTCTTTACGTTTTTAGCCCTAGCTAGGCCGGATAGCCCTCGCCGTCACCGGAATCGCTCGCCGTCGCGTCGCCGGAGTCGGGTACTCTACACCCCCCCGACACGTGCCATGCCGGATTCGATCCTGACCGCACGATCTCGATCCGACGACAGAGAGCAATACTTTTTCACCGTTTAGTCTCGCGCGTCCATCTGGTGAAAACGGTACCGAACGCTATGAGCCGTTGATCGTGACTTAACGCCCCCGCCTCGCCCCCGCGCGTTGGATCTGGATCCAACGGTCCAGATTGGGCTGGACCACGCGCACAGTGCGCGGGTTCACCGTGGGCCTGGCTCACCGTGGACCCGAGGGGATTTAAATTTAAAAATAAATTCCAGAAACTATTTAAAACTTGTAAAATTCATATCTGGCGCATTTGAACTCGAAAAATTGTCATTTCAATTCCAGAAATTTTATAATTTTATTCTCTACACTTTAGTTCAATAAAAACAATATGTTACTTTAGACTTTTTCATGTTTATTTAAATAGGTATTCAAATGCCCATAGGAAAAAATGTAAAATTCAATTATTTAAATTTCAGTAAAAGTTTATATTTAATCCTTTCTGTTCATGTACTGAAGACCACTAATTTGTCCATGAACCTTTCATTTTAAAATTTATTAGGAGACTTAAAATGAGACTACCCACATTTAAAACCCCTTCTTATAAAGGACAACCTTTCATTTTAATCCCTTCTAAATTATTTATAAAATAAATTTCAGAAATTCAACCACTTGATTCTTCTGTAAATTAAACCAACTTAAACCTATGTGCTTGTTGTGTGATTTTATATTGTTTAAATTGAATGTTGTATTTATTTTACTTTATTTATATTGGAAAGACTACGACGCCGTCGAGGAGCCGGAATATTTCCCGGAAGTTCCTCCCTCCCCATTCGCTGAACAAGGCAAGTCACCAAACCAATCTTTTGAGCATATTGAACCCATGTCTTATTAAACTATTTGCTAAAACACATAGGTTATACATGCATTAGTCAAATGAAACCTTACAATATATTTATTTAGGATCCTCCGACCTTGATGTGCAACCCAAGCCATGCTCTCTAGCCTAAACTCCTTGTCACCACATGATTAGTATTATTAGCTAGTATCCAATGTATTGACACGATTGCTATAGGATTAAAAATGAGTAGTAGCGATTGGTTCTACTATATGATCCCCGTTATTCTCATCATTGGAATTCTGTCGGTGTTGGAGTTGTGGTTGTGAGTGAATGCATGGTGGGTTCCAGGTGCAAGCTAGGGCATTGGTCGGTAGCACCCAGGGCACTATAAGGACCGGTCCGCGGGATCCGTTGCAATACACTTCCATACTAACCACATGTCTAATGGGTAAGTCCTAACTAAGGTATGGAGTGTTCCAAACCGAGGCCACCATTTGGAGATGGGTCAAGCAGCACCTGCGGGTGGTTTATACCAATGTGGCGCAAAAGGGGGTGTGATGTTAGCCGGGATGCGGCCCGACGCACCGGCGAAACCTAGAGCGGGTGGTTATCGCTTGGATCATTTCATGCTGAGCTTTTGGCACGAGTTCCCGTGGTATGGGTCATCTCGTTTGGGATGAGTGCGTGCCTTGTGGGTACAGTAGTACATCTCTGATCAGAGTCATAAATCTTTTCGAAAAGACGAGCCCACGGTCAAGGGCGGGTTGCGTGACATCCCACAGTTAGATTACTTTGGATATGTATGTGCATGATGGTTTGACCTGTAAGGACTGTTGTGCGAGGAGGTAAAACGTACTCCTCGAGTTAGTTGGTGTTATGATGTACATGTTTAATATTTCGCATGATTAAACTTGAATTCACTAAATTGCAATAACTGAAAAATGCACTTTTTCGCACTTTTAGCCATTATCCTTCCTTTGTTACTACCTTGCATTACTATTGCATTTGCGGTGGCTTGTTGAGTACTTTTTGTACTCATACCCGTTGAACACCACAGAAGATGCCTACTATGAAGACGGTCTGGAGTAGCAACCCAATCAAGCAAAGATCCTGAAGAAGGCGTTCGTCATGCATTTTAATTATCTTTATTATGGTTCTTATTAAAACTTTGATGTAATAAATATGGTCTGCGTACCATGAATATTGTCGTATGTACGATTGTCGCATGATGAACCTCTTGTATTATTGTTTTTCTTTGGAAATTCAATAATGTTCCGATCTAGATAAATCGGGGCTCCACAAGATGGTATCAGAGCCGACTTGACTGTAGGAAGCCAAACTGACCCGCCTAGCCAATAGCTGCAGAAAATTATTTCTCGAAAACCTACTTTATAAACTTTGTTCCTCCCCTCACTTTTCTTCAACTTGCTGTTTTGTAGATGCCGGTCTACCAAGTCCACAGCTACTGCCGCCACTATGAGGGCTTCGTCAGGGAGCTCCGCATGATGCTCACATTCCTCGGGTTCCTCTTCGAGCCCGAATTCCAGGGCGTGTACCTGGAGGAGTTTGTCGGGCCCTGCGACATCTCCCTCATCGTCCACGGCTCCAGGGAGCACCTGCCGCCCTACACCACTGCGCTTGGGGGCCCCACCTTCGACGTCGCATGCCAACGCGTCGCTCTTCAGGCTCTTATGGAGCTGAGGATGATCTATGATGATCGTCTTCAGAACTCGTCTTTTCGGCTTGTGCCGAAGCGCACTCCTGGTGCCTACCGTAGCATCTACCTCGGAGTTCACTCCGTGCGTGATCCGGTCATGGCCCAGCAGTCACGTCTTCTTCAGGCTATGGACGACCTCCATACTGAGGCGGTGCTCGACGCCGATGAGCACCATGAGGCGGTTGAGTTTCTTCGTGAGGAGACGAAGAACTTGATCCAGCAGAATGGCGAGCTGCAGCGCAAGATTATGCAGCTGCAGAAGGATATCGCGGAGATGGTTCCCCTCCTCCCTAGGAAGAGGAAGCCCATCCGTGAGCCCGTCCCTCACCCCAAGAGGATCCCGCCACACCCCTCCACCGCCGGACCCTCCACCGCCAGCGCCCCTGCACCACGCCCCGGCCTCGTCTCCGACCCGATTATCGAGAATTTTCTCGAGCCCACCATCCCTCGGGAGCCACGTACTCGTGGTTCCGAGAGCACGGAGACCGCCTCCGGTGGCGAGTAGGCGCTAGATACCACTGTTCTAATAAATTAATTCCTGTATGTGGTGCTATCTACAGCGAGTTGTGTTGTAGATAGAATAAGAGCTTGATTGTAATGAACAATTTTACCACTTGGTTTATATGTATGAGCCTTATGAGCTATTTTTAATTGTATCGTCATTTCATCATTTTTACCTTATGACATTGTATATTCAGAAGATGGCCGACCACCAGAACACCGGCTCCAACAACGGAGAAGGAGGAAGCCGTGATGCGCCCGAGGGTGTTGTACCCAACTAGGGTGCAACAGGCCCACGATAGTCTGGGTCGCCATCCGCCAACCATCCCACCTTGGTGGAAATGATGGCGAACCAGAACCAACTAATCACCGCCCTCCTCACTCAAATGCAGCACCAACAAACTCAGTTGGATTGTCTGCATAATGTGGAGCCTGCCCCTCACGCACCAGCACCCGCGCCCACTCCCCAACTCTTGGAGTTTCTGCGCGTGCGCCCGCCCATCTTCTCGAGCACCACCAACCCCATGGAAGCCGGAGATTGGCTCCGCACCATTGGGAAGAAGCTGGACCTCCTCCCCTACACCGACCGGGAGCGAGTGGCCTTCACCACTCACCAGCTCCAGGGCCCTGCCACTGAATGGTGGGACAACTACCGTGAGTCCCAACCTGAGGACCACATAGTGACATGGGCGGAGTTCACCATCGCCTTTCGCGCCACCCACGTCCCCGCCGGTGTCATCGCGGTGAAACAGCAGGAGTTCCGCGACCTGCAACAGGGCAACCGGACGGTCATGGAGTATCTCCATGAATTCAACCGTCTGGCTCGCTACGCGCCGGAAGAGGTGTGGACCGACGCCCTCCGCCAGGCCAAGATTCTCCGGGGACTCAAGGATGAGCTGTCCATCCAGCTCGTCGCCACCGACTACGCCGACTTCCAACGACTAGTCAACAAAGCGCTCATCCAAGAGACTGAGCAGAACAAGCTGGACCTCAAAAAGAGGAAGATGATCGCCTTCAAGCATCAACAGGTGAATTCCCAGAGGCCCCGCTTCGTTCCTCCGCCACCAGCACCCGCCTACCATCCTCGGCCCGCATACAAGCCACCTCACACCACCGGTGGAACCAACGTCGGGCATCCCTGTCCCGCTCCACCAGCTCCGGTCGCTCAGCCGACGCCCGCCAAGGCTCCGGTCTTGAAGGATCGCCAAGGAAGGCCGGTCGTCTGCTTCAACTGCCGAAAGGAAGGGCATTATTCGCACCAGTGTCCCCACCCCAAGCAGCCCCAAGGCGCGGCACCAAACCAGGCGGTTCGTGCCCACGTGAATCACATCAGCGCGGAGGAAGCCCAGGAGGCTCCCGAAGTCGTGCTCGGTACGTTTACCGCAAATTCCGTACCAGCTATGATTTTATTCGACTCTGGAGCAACACACTCCTTCATCTCTGGAGATTTTGTGAAAACCCACAACTTGGACGTGCTCCCTCTATCCGTCCCCATGATGATTGCCACTCCAGGCAATAAAACCTTAGCCCACTTATATAGTCCAAAGGTTAAGATAGAGATCCAAGGAGTATTATTCCGGGCCGAGCTAGTCCTCATAGAGTGCACCGGACTCGACCTCATCCTAGGGATGGATTGGTTGATGAAGCACAAGGAAGTGATCGACTGTGCCAACAAGTCCATCACAATGACCAATCCTAAAGGCGAAGCTGTCACCTTTTGGATGACCAACCGCAAACCAATCGAAGCGTCCCTCCACTCGCTAGCCCTTGAAGAAGTGCTCATAGTCAAGGAGTTCATGGACGTCTTCCCAGAGGACCTACCAGGAATGCCTCCCAAGCAGGACATCAAATTCAGAATCAAACTTGTCCCCGGGACCACTCCAATCTCCAACCGCCCATACCGGATGGCCGCCAACGAATTAGCCGAAGTCAAGAGCAACATCGAAGACTTGGAGCAGAAAGGTTACATCCGACCGAGTAACTCACCCTGGGGTGCACCGGTCATCTTTGCCATGAAGAAGGACAAGACCAAAAGGATGTGCGTGGACTATAGAGCCCTAAACGACGTCACCATCAAGAACAAGTACCCATTGCCTCAGATCGACGACCTGTTCGATCAACTGAAAGGATCCTCGGTGTTTTCCAAGATTGACCTCAGGTCAGGATATCACCAATTGAGGATTAGAGAAGAAGACATACCCAAGACTGCCTTCACCTCCCGCTATGGACTCTACGAGTATACAGTGATGTCATTCGGACTCACAAATGCCCCAGCCTTTTTCATGAACATGATGAACAATGTATTCATGGAGTTCTTGGATAAGTTCATCGTGGTATTCATCGACTATATCCTCGTTTACTCCAAGACCAAGGAAGAACACGAAACCCACCTCCGTCTGACCCTCGGAAAGCTAAGGGAGTAGCAACTGTACGCCAAATACAGCAAGTGCGAATTTTGGTCGTCTGAGGTGAAATTCCTCGGTCATGTTATATCTGCCTGAGGAATAGCAGTGGACCCAACCACCGTGGAAGAAGTAACCAACTGGCTGCAACCCACGACCGTGACCGAGATCCGGAGTTTTCTCGGATTAGCCGGATACTACCGCCGGTTCATCGAGAATTTTTCGAAGATCGCCAAACCTATGACCAGGCTGTTGCAGAAGGAAGTAAAATTTGAATGGACCCCAGATTGCGAAGAAAGCTTCCAAACCCTCAAGAAGAAGCTCGTGTCAGCCCCAATCCTGACCCTGCTTGACATCCAAAAAGACTTTAACGTCTACTGCGATGCTTCTCGCCAAGGTTTAGGATGTGTCTTAATGCAAGATGGGAAGGTGATATCCTATGCCTCCCGACAGCTGAGACCGCATGAGCTGAACTACCCGACCCACGACCTAGAGTTAGCAGCCGTGGTTCATGCCTTGAAGATATGGAGACATTACCTTGTGGGAATCGGTGTGAGGTCTTCACCGACCACAAGAGCCTCAAGTATATATTCACCCAACCAGATCTGAACCTCAGGCAAAGGAGATGGTTGGAACTGATCAAGGATTATGACTTGGGCATCCATTATCATCCAGGCAAGGCGAATGTGGTGGCAGACGCCCTTAGTCGAAAAGGGTACTGCAATGCCATCATGATTCAGGATCAAGCTCTTTTGCTTTACAAGGAAATGGAAAGGCTGAATCTAGGGATCACCACTCGAGCGTACCTCGCTGCCTTGGAGTCAAGACCTGTCTTGATTGACCAGATTCAAGAACAGCAGAAGGAAGACCCGGATATCTTGGAGATCCAATAGAACATGTGGAAGGGTAAAGCCCCCGGATTTTCCGAGGACGAGCATGGTACCATCTGGTTCGGAAATCGGATATGCGTACCCGACCAACCTGAGTTGAAGACCCTCATCCTTCAAGAAGCCCACGATACTCTATACTCCATACATCCCGGGAGTACCAAGATGTATCAAGACCTGAAGGAAAAATATTGGTGGGTCAGCATGAAGAGGGAAATAGCTGAGTATGTGGCTAAGTGCGACACATGCCGGCGAGTCAAGGCAGAGCATCAAAGGCCTGCTGGACTTCTTCAACCCCTCAAAGTCCCCGAATGGAAGTGGGAAGAGATAGGGATGGGCTTCATCACGGGACTGCCCAGGACCCAAACTGGTCATGATTCTATCTGGGTGATCGTCGACCGACTCACCAAGGTAGCTCACTTCATCCCGGTCAAGACAACTTACACCGTTGCCAAGTTGGCTGAGTTGTATATGACCCGGATCATATGCCTTCATGGAGTTCCTAAGAAGATCGTATCTGACCGTGGGAGTCAGTTTACCTTCAAGTTTTGGAAGAACCTTCAAGAGGAACTCAGCACCCGACTGAACTTTAGCACCGCCTATCATCCACAGACCGACGGTCAAACCGAAAGGGTCAACCAGATACTGGAGGATATGCTTAGAGCTTGCGCTCTAGACTTTGGCGGAATGTGGGACAAGAACTTACCCTACGCGGAGTTCTCCTACAACAACATCTACCAAACCAGCCTGCAAATGTCCCCGTTCGAAGCACTTTATGGGCGCAAGTGCAGAACGCCGCTGCTCTGGGATCAGACCGGAGAATCGCAACTGTTTGGGACAGATATTCTAATAGAAGCTGAAGAGAAGGTCAAGATCATCAGGGACAGATTAAAGATAGCCCAATCCTGACAGAAGAGCTACGCCGATAACCGTCGAAGAGACTTAACCTTTGAGGAGGGTGATTATGTCCATCTCCGAGTCACTCCCCTCCGAGGCAATCAAAGGTTCAACATGAAAGGCAAGCTAGCACCCCGCTATGTCGGACCTTTCCAAATCCTCCGACGGCAAGGAGAAGTGGCATATCAACTGGAACTGCCTCCATCCTTGGCAGGAGTTCACGATGTGTTCCACGTCTCCCAGTTGAAGAAGTGTCTTCGCGTGCCCACCGAGCAAGCCGATCTTCAACAGCTCGACGTCCAAGAAGACCTGACCTACATCGAGAAACCCATCAAGATCTTGGAAACCAAGGAAAGGGTAACCAAGAGTCATGTAGTTCGCTTCTGTAAGCTTCACTGGGACAACCACCCCGCCGAAGAAGCTACGTGGGAAAAAGAAGACGAGCTGAAAGCCCAATACCCTGAGCTATTCGAGTAGCGTTCTAATCTCGAGGACGAGATTCTTTGTAAGGGGGATAGGTTTGTAACACCCCAAATTTTCAAAGTAATAAAAATATTATTTAATTCAATTTCCTAGGATTTATCATTTTGGAAATACCTTTAATAACCCCTTTACTATTTTGAACTACAACATAGAGTAAATGGCCAAACCAGGAGCTGAAAATTGTTATATATGATCCTAAGGCCAAGATATATTTTTGAGAATTTTTACAAATTTTTATCAACCTTGGAAGTAGCCCCATTATTTTAAACCAATTTCTGCAATTATTTTTATTCGGAAAAGAATTCGGGATAGTAACGGGCCTCTCCCTCCTTTTCTCTCTCTCCCGGCCGGCCCAGCCCGTTACCCCGCGCGCCTCAGACTGACACCTGGGCCCCGCTTGTCAGCGAGCCCTTCTCTCTTCGCGCGCGCGCCTGACACCTTGACCCCACCTGATGGCGCCACCCCTCTCTCACGCCCGAGCCCGACCCCACGCGTCAGCCGCCTCGCTCGTGCGCTCGCGCCCGCTAGCTAGTGGCCCCCACCTGTCAGACTCGTCGTCCACCTCCCGCCACCGCCCCTAAACTTCGCCGGCCGACTTTAATCCCCGCAATTCGCTCGTCACCGGCCCCCTCCCCTCCATTTATCGCCGGCATTAACACCCCCACGACACGCCGACCGTTTCCCCCATTTAATTCACACGTCATCGTCCCGTTATCGCCTGCATGCGATGAAACCGCCTCGCCGGCGTTTACTCACGCTCTCCCCCGATTGCGCCCCCTGCCCCCGCCGGTACCTCTATTTAACCCTCTAGCCTCCACCGCGTCCGACCCCCACGAGCATTTGCTGTGAGGACAAACAGAGCGCCCACAATTCGCTTTTTAGCGCACCTCTACTGTTTCGCCTCCGGCCACCGCTCGCCACCGCCTCGGACCTCCTCCGTCCACGCCATCACCACCATCGTGACCGCAAGGATGACCCCGACCTCGGCCACCCCTCCATCGACACCGAACCCTGCGGGATCGCCGTCGCCACCAAGGAACCAAAAGCCTTCGCCGCCTCTTCTCGTCGCCGGCCTCACTCCGTCGACCTCGGACCACCGCAAGGGTACCCTCTTGTTCCCCTCGGTACCCTCTTTACATTTTTAGCCCTAGCTAGGCCGGATAGCCCTCGCCGTCACCGGAATCGCTCGTCCTCGCGTCACCGGAGTCGGGGAAGACGGGTACTCTACACCCCCCGACACGTGCCATGCCGATTCGATCCTGGCCGCACGATCTCGATCCGACGGCAGAGAGCAATACTTTTTCGCTATTTAATCTCGCGCGTCCATCTGGTCAAAGCGGTATCGAACGCTGTGAGCCATTGATCGCGACTTAACGCCCCCGCCTCGCCCCCGCGCACAGTGCACGGGTTCACCGTGGGCCTGGCTCACCGTGGACCCGAGGGGATTTAAATTTAAAAATAAATTCCAGAAACCGTTTAAAACTTGTAAAATTCATATCTAGCGCATTTGAACTCGAAAAATTGTCATTTCAATTCCAGAAATTTTATAATTTTATTCTCTACACTTTAGTTCAATAAAAACAGTATGTTACTTTAGACTTTTTCATGTTTATTTAAATAGGTATTCAAATGCCTTTAGGAAAAAAATGTAAAATTCAATTATTTAAATTTTAGTAAAAGTTTATATTTAATCCTTTCTGTTCATGTACTGAAGACCACTAATTTGCCATGAACCTTTCATTTTAAAATTTATTAGGAGACTTAAAATGAGACTACCCACATTTAAAACCCCTTCTTATAAAGGACAACCTTTCATTTTAATCCCTTCTAAATTATTTATAAAATAAATTTCAGACATTCAACCACTTGATTCTTCTGTAAATTAAACCAACTTAAACCTATGTGCTTGTTGTGTGATTTTATATTGTTTAAATTGAATGTTGTATTTATTTTACTTTATTTATATTGGAAAGACTACGATGCCGTTGAGGAGTCAGAATATTTCCTGGAAGTTCCTCCCTCCCCATTCGCTGAACAAGGCAAGTCACCAAACCAATCTTTTGAGCATATTGAACCCATGTCTTATTAAACTATTGCTAAAACACATAGGTTATACATGCATTAGTCAAATGAAACTTTACAATATATTTATTTAGGATCCCCCGACCTTGATGTCCAACCCAAGCCATGCTCTCTAGCCTAAACAGGGCCGTGCCTAGGGGGGGTCGAGTCGTGCGCTCGACCTGGGCCCCCGCTTTCCCAGGGCCCACCCAACCAGCAAGTCAGCAACCACCATAGTTTAATCAGGAGAAATGGAGAATACGAACGGCCGGTCCGCAAAAGACGATCGCGCAACCGCTCGCCCGACGCCCGCTCTTCATCTTCTTCGAGCCATCAGCCAGTTCGAGGTCGGAGGTCGCCGTCGCCGAGCGCTTCGCCGGTTACTGGGGCCGCCCCCGCTAGGCGCTAGCGCCGTAGGCGGCAGGCGGCAGCGCAGCGGCTCGCCGGTCGCCGCAGGCCCGCCGCCCGCAGGCCGCAGGCCGCAGTGGTGGCCGCCTAGCCGGGACCTGCCCCTGGCCGGTTGGCCCCTGCGTGCTGACGGTTCCCTTCCCTAACCCCTGGCCCCTGCGTCACGGTAATTAGTATTTAATAATCAATAATCAGGAAACAACAATTATATATGCATTGTTTTAGCAAGTAATTATGCTTAACAAATTACATGAATTAATTTATTTTATTGATTGATTGTTGTTGATATCATGCCTCCTAAGAAGTATGCATCTGGTAGCCAAAAAAGAAAAAAAAGGAAACACACAGAGGATTTTGTCTTGTCACAAAAAGGAGCCATGGATAAATTTCTCAAGAGGGATATGGGAGATCCTAGAGATACAAATGAATTGGCACTAGTGCTTTGGAAGCCAGTGGAGGAACAACAATTTGGTGGGATTGGGAATTCAGAAGACCAAGGACCTATAGACCACAATGTAAGTGATCGTGATGAACCACCAGTAGTGAGTATAGACATATATGATCCGAGAAATTGGAATAATATTGATAACAAAGCAAGAGATACATTAGTCGAGAAGGGACCAATAAGAGAAAAAAATCTTGTCTTTCCATTGGATGGCAACTCTAGACATTTTTCCTATTCTCATTATTTTAGGTAATGATCTTACTTCTTTTTTACCGCTTAAAATTTTTTGTGATACATTAGGGCCTCTATTTATAATCCTGCCCCGGGCCTCACAAAACTCAGGAACGGCCCTGCCTAAACTCCTTGTCACCACATGATTAGTATTATTAGCTAGTGTCCAATGTATTGACACGATTTCTATAGGATTAAAAATGAGTCGTAGCGATTGGTTCTACTATATGATCACCGTTATTCTCATCATTGGAATTCTGTCGGTGTTGGAGTTGTGCTTGTGAGTGAATGCATGGTGGGTTCCGGGTGCAAGCTAGGGCATTGGTCGGTAGCACCCAGGGCACTATAAGGACCGGTCTGCGGGATCCGTTGCAATACACTTCCGTACTAACCACAAGTCTAATGGGTAAGTCCTAACTAAGGTATGGAGTGTTCCAAACCGAGGCCACCATTTGGAGATGGGTCAAGCAGCACCTGCGGGTGGCTTGTACCAATGTGGCACAAAAGGGGGTGCGACGTTAGCCGGGATGTGGCCCGACACGCCGGCGAAACCTAGAGCGGGTGGTTATCGCTTGGAGCATTTCATGCTGAGGTTTTGGCACGAGTTCCCGTGGTATGGGTCATCTCGTTTGGGATGAGTGCGTGCCTTGTGGGTACAGTAGTACATCTCTGATCAGAGTCATAAATCTTTTCGAAAAGCCGAGCCCACGGTCAAGGGCGGGTTGCGTGACATCCCACAGTTAGATTACTTTGGATATGTATGTGCATGATGGTTTGACATGTAAGGACTGTTGTGCGAGGAGGTAAAAAGTACTCCTCGAGTTAGTTGGTGTTATGATGTACATGTTTAATATTCCGCATGATTAAACTTGACTTCACTAAATTGCAATAACTGAAAAATGTACTTTTCCGCACTTTTAGCCATTATCCTTCCTTTGTTACTACCTTGCATTACTATTGCATTTGCGGTGGATTGTTGAGTACTTTTTGTACTAATACCCGTTGAACACCACAGAGGATGCCTACTATGAAGATGGTCTGGAGTAGCAACCCAGTCAAGCAAAGATCCTGAAGAAGGCGTTCGTCATGCATTTTAATTATCTTTATTATGGTTCTTATTAAAACTCTGATGTAATAAATATGGTCTGCGTACCATGAATATTGTCGTATGTAATATTGTCGCATGATGAACCTCTTGTATTATTGTTTTTCTTTGGAAATTCAATAATGTTCCGATCTGGATAAATCGGGGTGCCACAGCACGCCAGGCCAGCGCGGAGGCGCGGGCGCGCCAGGCCGGCGCGACCGGGGCGGCGGCGCGAGCGCGCTAGGCTGGCGTGGCGGCGAGGTTGGCCGATGGACCCCAACCAGTTGAAGATAAAGCCATTCCTACGAAGGAAAAAGAAAACTGCAGCTTTTCGTACCTTTCGCTGGAAAAACAATGGCAGAGGCTATGTGCTGATAACGTGTTAGAGTGAAAACTGATTCTTTATTGATTCACGTTTAGTATAGAGTACAAGATATATTTATAGTATATAAACAGTTGCGTCGCTTTGTATCCGCCACGTTGTCTGGGTGCCGTCGCGTCGCTTTGCGCCCGCCGCATCGCCTACAACCGCACTGCCGCCTGCGTCGCGCGTGGTGCCTGCATGCAAAAACACACGCCTCATGCAACTGCAGCAAATGCTGCTGCTGCTTTTGAAGAAAAGGCGGCACGCCTTTTAAGGCGAATATCACCGTAACAAAAGTGACCCAATATTTTTGAAATAGGAAAGTATTTTTTTAATGGGGTGGTTTAAACCGTAGAGTCAAGTCTTTTATAGGCTAGATCCTAAATAAAAATACTAAAATACCCCTCAGGTCATTTTCACTAAAAACTCGATTTCAAAGACTTGGACCTACTGGGCAAAATAGTAAAATACTATTTCTAGATAGTTTGTCCTAATGTGAGGCTTTCGTAGCTGCCACGACTTCGTATCATGACCTTTGCATGTTGATTCGACAGTTTTGAGACAAAACCAACAAAGCCTTCCCTGATCTTAACACGTGTTCACCATCTCGCGATCTCGACCACTAGCAAGTCTCTCCCACTCTCGATCCCTTGAGTTGTCTTGTCACTTACACTGGCATCCCTTTTGCTTGACTTGGTCAACATGTTGTCTTCATCAACCTTCATCACACGAGATGCTTCATCTCCATGTGTACGATTGGGATCATCCTCAACTTCACCCGGCCTTTTGATCGTACGGCACCAAACTGCCCACTTGGTCCTGATCCCTGTTGTTGACCGTTGAATATCATTCAACTCCTGCACACCATAAGATAAGCAGACATGTTTTTTTCGCACACACCGAACCCTTTAGTGAATTACCACAAGACAAGTTGTTGGCATGCTTTTTGGTCACACACTGAAACACGCGCGGCCTGGAAGATTTGCTTGACTTCAGTGCAGGTCCTACGTCTTAGAGAAGGGTTCAGGGCGTGCCAATCAGTTTGACCCTGCAATTGATAAGGGATTGAAAAATACATACGTTAGTAGCATAACCGATCGGTTGGCAAGCCGATGACTATGGCTTAAAAGATATAGCCGTGAAGCAGCGCGCGATCGCCCAGACGGCCGATAGACCAGATTAGCCCAATCGAGCGAGCACACCATCGGACGATGGAGAAAATAGAATATGCATATAGGCCGATGGGCACCCTTCGATGGTGAACATGATATAACGATGAATTAAAGATAACCTATCAGCTTGTACTCTGATAGAAATAAATAAAACATGCCAGATAACAAATTCATATCATGTAAATCATCACAATAACTAGATCGGACCTAACCGAGACAGTAGCTAGTCACGATGATCTGAATAATATATCAATGAATCAGGCAAACTTTATTTAGATGAACAATATACAACATGAAAAAGATAGAACATCAAGAGATGTCGGACTAAACCGATGAAGCCTTAAGCTATCAAACCCAGATCACTTCAACATAAGAAATCATTCAATTGCCGCCATTAAACGGTTCCCCGAGGCCCGCCGGACATTTCCCCTCTTAATTCCACACGTCATCGCCCTGGGACCGTCGCTCGCATGAATGGAAAGAGGCTCGCTGGCGTTGATGAGAGTTTACTCTCGGCCTCCCCCGATTGCACCCCCTCTGACCCCGCCAACGCCCCTACTTAAAACCCCGGCCACTGCCGCGCTCAACCTTCACGCCAATTCACGTTTAGACCGAACCGAACGCCCGTGCTCCCATTTCTAAATCCACACCGCTGCCCTCGCTCCAGTCGTCGCTCGTCGTCGCCGGAGAAGAAGACCGGCATGGGTAAAGTACCCGTGCCGTGTCTGATTCATCCCCGACTGCGCGATCATGATCCGATGACTGGGACTAAATAGATCCCTTGGTTTAATCCTCGCCGTCAGATCTCAGTGAAATGGTATGGTTTACTCCCACGCGTCCGTATCTATTTAAAACCCGCATCGAATCCAGGCCATCCATCGCGTACCGATTCGATATTTTAATCTCGGCCGTCCGTTTTCATTAACACCGCCCGTCTCGCCCATGGCCGCCCGATCGCGATCCAACGACGATCCGCGATCCTGCGTACGCGCACAGTGCGCGGGTTCACGGTGGAACCTGTTCACCATGGACCGGCGCCTTTTTTGATTTAATTTAAATTCCAGAAATAGTTTTAAACTTCTAAAATTCATATCTTGCTCATTTAACTCCAAATTTAACCATTTCAATTCTAGAAAATTTATAATTTTATTCTCTACATGTTAATGCAATAAAAACAATAGGTTTACTTTGAGTATTTTATATTTATTTAATAAAGTATTCAAATGCACTTTAGGATATATTCATAACTCCTTTTAGAAAAGTCTTAAATCCATAAAAATTGACCTTAAACTTTAGATAATGATTTCAGAAGATTAATAACTTGATTTCCCTTAATTTAATTCAATCAAAAACATATATGCTTGTTGTGTGATTTTGGGTTGTTTAATTGAATGTTATGTTTATTATTTGTATCGAGAAGACTATGACGCCGTTGAGGACCCGGAGTACTTCCCAGAAGTTCCTCCCTCCCCCTTCGCTGAACAAGGCAAGTCACCAAACCAATCTTTTGAGCATGTTGAACCCAATTTTGTTAAACTATCGCTAAAACACATAGGTTATACATGCATTAGTCAAATGAAAGCCCTACATTATATTTATTTAGATCCCCTACCTTGATGTGCAACCCAAGCCATGCTATCTAGCCTAAACTCCTTGTCACCATATAATTAGCACTATTAGATAATGTCCAATGTATTGACACAATTGCTATAAGTTAAAAAATGAGTTGTAGCAATTTGGTTTCTAATATATGATCCCCGTTTATCTTTGTGATGCCCCGATTTAACAAATCGGAACATTATTGAATTTCCAAAGAAAAACAATAATACAAGAGGTTCATCATGCGACATGTACATAGGAGCAATCATCCGTGGTACACAGACCACAATTATTACATAAGAGTAAACATAAAATAAATAATTAAAAGCATGACGAACGCTCTCTTCAGGATCTTCTTCTTGACTGGGTCGCTACTCCAGACCATCCTCGTAGTAGGCATCCTCTGAATGGTGTGTCCAACTGGTATGAGTACAAAGAGTACTCAACAAGCCACCGCAAATGCAAGTAATAATGCAAGATAATAACAAAGGAAGGGTAATGGCTAAAAGTGCGGAAAAGTACATTTTCAGTTATTGCATTTAGTGTAGTCAAATTTTATCATGTGAAATAATAAACATGAACATCAATAATACCATCTAACTCGAGGAGTACGTTTTCCCTGCTCGCACAATAGTCCTTACATGTAAAACCATCATGCACATTCATTTCAAAAGTAAACTAACTGTGGGATGTCACGCAACCCGCCCTTGACCGTGGGCTCGGATTTTTGAAAAGATTCATGACTCTGATCAGAGATGTACTACTATACCCACAAGGCACGCACTCATCTCAAACACCAAAGTGTAACGAGATGACCCATACCACGGGAACTCGTGCCAAAACCTCAGCATGAAATGCTCCAAGCGATAACCACCCGCTCTAGGTTTCGCCGGTGCGTCGGGCCGCATCCCGGCTAACGTCGCACCCCCTTTTGCGCCACGTCGGTACAAGCCACCCACAGGTGCTGCTTGACCCATCTCCAAGTGGCGGCCTCGGTTTGGAACACTCCATACCTTAGTTAGGACTTACCCATTAGACTTGTGGTTAGTATGGATGTGTATTGCAACGGATCCCTCAGACCGGTCCTTATAGTGCCCCGGGTGCTACCGACCAATGCCCTAGCTTGCACCCGGAACCCACCATGCATACACTCTCAACCATAACTCTATCACCAACAGCATTTCAGAGATAAGAATAACGGGGATCATATAGTAGATTCCAAATGCTACGACTCATCTTTAATCCTATATCAATCGTGTCGACACATTGGACACTAACTAATAATACTAATCATGTGGTGACAAGGAGTTTAGGCTAGATAGTATGGCTTGGGTTGCACATCAAGGTCGGGGGATCCTAATAAATATATTGTAAGGGTTTCATTTGATTAATGCATGTATATACTATGTGTTTTAGCGATAGTTTAATAAAACATGGGTTCAATATGCTCAAAAGATTGGTTTAGTGACTTGCCTTGTTCAGCGAAAGGGGAGGGATGAACTTCGGGAAAATATTCCGGCTCCTCGGCGGCGTCGTAGTCTTCTCATTATAAATAGAATAAATATAATATTCAGTTAAACAATCTAAAACCACACAACAAGCATATAGGTTTTGATTGGGTTAATTTAAAGAAAATAAAGTTGTTAAGTTTCTGAAATTCATTTTATGAATAATTTAAAATGTATTATAATGAAATATTGTCCTTTATAAAATAGATAAGAGTGTGGATAATTTTATTTTAATTTTTCTAACCAATTCAAAATAAGTGGTTCAGAGAAAACTTAGTGGTTCCATTCTATCAAAAGGAAAAGAAGAAAGATAAATTTGGCTGAAATTTAAATAATTAAATTTGTAATTTTCTTTAAAGAGCATTTGGGTACTTTATTAAATAAGCATGAAATACCCAAAGTAAACATACTGTTTTTATTAAATTAACATGTAGAGAATAAAATTATAGATTTTCTGTAATTGAAATGATAATTTTTGAAGTTAAAATGCGCCAGATATGAATTTTATAAGTTTAAAACCATTTCTGGAATTTAAATTAAATCCAAAACAGCCTCAGGTCCACGGTGAACCAGATCCACCGTGAACCCGTGCACTGTGTGCGTGCGCCTGATCGAGATCCACCGTTGGATCGCGATCGGGCAGCCACAAACGAGGCGGGGGAGTTAAATTAATGTGGACGACTGAGATTAAAATGTTGAACCGGTACGCATCGTGCGGTCTAGATGCGACGCGAGATTTAAATACTAGCGAACGGCCCAGATTAAAATGTAACGCTTTGCCGAGATCTAACGAATCCGATTAAACCGCACGAGGGATTTAATCATCACCATCAGATACAGATCGCACGGTCGCAATTGAATCCGACATGGCACGGGTACTCGACCCATGCCGGACGTCTTCTCCGGTGACGGCGAGCGGGCCAGAGGCCACGGCGAGCGATGGCGGTCGGTTCTAAGGGCTAAAACGGAATCAGTACATCGCGGGGGTCAAGAGGGTACCGTCGGAGGGACTTGGGGTCGATGGAGCGTGGTCGGCGATGAGAGAGGGCGGCGAAGGCGTTTGGGTCCTCGTCGGCGATGGCGTTCCGGCGGGGTTCGTCGACGGTGGAGGGGTGGCCGATGTCGGTGAGGTCCTTGCGGTCACAACGGTGCGGTCGGCGAGGATGGGGGGAACTCTGGCGACGACGAGCGGTGACTGGAGTAGGGGCGGCGGTGTGGCGTTAGAAAGGGTTCTACGGGCGCTCTGTTCGATCTCGCAGCGAATTGTCATGGGGGTCGAACGCGGTGGAGGCCAGGGGGTTAAATAGAGGTGTCGGAGGGGCTCGCATGCAAGGAAAACCGAGGGGAGGGCTTTAACTTGCCGGTGAGGTCTCGACCATGCACGATGCTATGTTCCCGGGGGCTAAAACGTGTCACTTAACGCGATTAAACTACCGACGAGCCTCGGGTGCATTAAACCGGTGCCAATTGAATGGGGGAGGGCCAGCGAGGTGGATCTGAGGTGGGGTCATCGGCCGGCGTGATTTGGGGGCGGTGGTGCGAGGTGGATGACGCGTCCGACAGGTGGGCCAAGGCGGTCAGCGGGCGCGAGCGTACGGGTGCGGTGGCTGATGGGTGGGGTCGGGCTTGGCCGAGAGAGGGAGTCGGTTGGCGCCGACAGGTGGGGCCGAGGTGTTGGGCGCGCGCGCGAAGAGAGAGGGGCTCGCTGACAAGCGGGGCCCGGGAGTCAGTCCGAGGCACGAGAAGGGGGTGGGCTAGGCCGGGAGAGAGAGAAAGGGGGAGGGAGGGCCCATTACTATTTCAAAGCTTTTCTGAATAAAAATAATTACAGAAATTGATTTAAAATATTTGGGCTACTTCCAAGGGTGATAAAAATTTGTAAAAATTCTCAAAAATGTCTTTTGGTCTTGGGAACTCATACAATATTTCCTAGCCTCTAGTTTGGTCATTTCATCTAGGTTCTAGTTCAAAAAGGTTAAGGAGGGCATTTAAAGGTATTTCCAAAATAAATAATTCCAGGAAAATAGATTAAATGATATTTTTATTTCTTTGAAAATTTGGGGTGTTACAATCTTATCCCTGGAATTCTATTGGTGATAGAGTTATGGTTGATAAAGTATGCATGGTGGGTTCCGGGTGCAAGCTAGGGCATTGGTCGGTAGCACCCGGGGCACTATAAGGACCGGTTTGTGAGATCCATTGCAGTACATTTTCGTACTAACCACAAGTCTAGTGGGTAAGTCCTAACTAAGGTATGGAGTGTTCCAAACTGAGGCACCACTTGGAGATGGGTCAACCAGCACCTGTGGGTGGCTTGTACTGACGTGGCGCAAAAGGGGGTGCGACGTTAGCCGGGATGCGGCCCGGCGCGCCAGCGAAACCTAGAGCGGGTGATTACCGCTTGGAGCACTTCATGCTGAGGTTTTGGCACGAGTTCCCGTGGTATGGGTCATCTCGTTACACTTTGGTGTATGGGATGAGCGCGTGCCTTGTGGGTACAGTGGTACACCTCTGATCAGAGTTTAAATCTTTTTGAAAAGTCGAGCCCACGGTCAAGGGCGGGTTGTGTGACATCCCACAGTTAGTTCACTTTCATGAGTGTGCATGATGATTTGACATGTAAGGACTGTTAAGCGAGGAGAGAAACATACTCCTCGAGTTAGATGGTATGATGTTATGTATGTTTACTATTCTGCATGATTAAACTTGACTACACTAAATGCTATAACTAAAAAATGTACTTTTCTGCACTTTTAGCCATTACCATTCCTTTGTTATTATCCTGCATTATTTTTGCATTCTCGGTGGCTTGTTGAGTACGTTTTGTATTCTTACTCGTTGAACACACACTTCAGAGGCCGCCTACTACGAGGAAAATGGTATGGAGTAGCGACCCAGTCAAGAAGAAGATCCTGAAGAAGACGTTCGTCATGCTATTTATTTTCGTTGTTTCTTTTATTTTTACTCTTATGTAATATTTTGGTCTACGAACCACGAATGACTGCCTCTATGTGCGTTGTCGCATGATGAACCTCTTGTTATTATTGTTTTTCTATAGAAATTCAATAATGTTCCGATTTGGTAAATCGGGGCATCACAACATGGTATCAGATCTGACTTGACTGTAGGAAGCCAAACGGACCAGCCTAATACTTAGTTTTGATAAAATATATTTCACAAAAACCTACTTCATAGCTTTGTTTCTTCCCTTATTTCTTTTCAACTTGTTGTTTTTGTAGATGCCAGTCTACCAAGTTCACAGTTTCTGCCGTCACTATGAGGGCTTCGTCGGGGAGCTCCGGATGATGGTGACCTTCCTCGGGTTCATCTTCGATCCCGAATTCCATGGAGTCTACATGGAAGAGTTTGCGGGACCGTGTGACGTTTCCATCACCATCCATGGGTCCGGTGACCACCTGCCGTTCTTCACGGCAGCACTTGGGGGCCAGACCTTTGACGTCACGTGCCAACACGTCGTCCTCCAAGCCCTCATGGAGCTGAGGATGATCTACGATGTTCGTCTTCAGAACTCGTCCTTCCGGCTCATGCCGAAGAGCACTCCCGGTGCCCACCGCAGTATCTACATCGGATTCCACTCCAACCGCGATCCGGTCATTGCCCGGCAGACGCGTCTTCTCCAAGCCATGGATGACCTCCATACCAAGGCCGTGCTCGACGCCGAGGAGCACCACGAGGCGGTTGAGTTCCTTCGTCAGGAGACGAAGAGCTTGATCTAGCAGAATGGCGAGCTGCAGCGTAAGATTATACAACTACAAAAGGACATCGCGGAGATGATTCCCCTCATTTCGAGGAGGAAGAAGCCCATCCGTGAGCCCGCCCCTCACCCCAAAAGGATCACGCCGCACCCCATGCCCGCCAGACCATCCAGCTCCAGCGCTCCTGCTTCGCGCCCCGCCGTCGTCGCCGACCCTATCATCGAGAACTTTATCGAGCCCACCATTCCTCAGGACCCTCGTGGTTCCGAGAGCACGGAGACCGCCCCAGGTGGCGAGTAGACGATAGTTCTCGTTGATTGATTTCTAATGATTTTGTGATTGTGGTACCACCTACAACGGTTTGTGTGGTGGGTGGATTCAAAATAAGAACTTTGATGTAATAAACATTTTTGTGCCACTTATATATATGAGCCCTTCTAGGGCTAACTTTGATAAAGTTCTTTTTTTCAAAGTCTTTCTCTTATGGTTGAAAGTACTGCTGTACTAAGAAGATGGCCGACAACCAGAACACCGGGTCCAACAACAGAGAAGGGGCAAGCAACGGTCTGCCCGGAAGTGTTGTGCCCAACTAGGGCGCAACGGGCCAACGTTAGACTGGGTCACCATCCGCCAACTATCCCACCTTGGCAGAGATGATGTCGAATCAAAACCAATTGATCACCGCCCTTCTAACACAAATGCAGCACCAACAGGCTCAGTTGGACCGGCTGCAACAGCAAAACGTGGAACCAATCCCACGTGCACTAGCCCCCGCTCCCGCGCCTCAACTCTTTGAGTTTTTGCACGTGTGGCCCCCTCTCTTCTCCAGCACCATGAATCCCATGGAGGCTGGTGATTGGCTCCAGATTATTGGGAAGAAGTTGGACCTCCTCCCCTGCACCGACCGGGAGCGAGTGGCATTCGCCACTCATCATCTCCAGGGTCCCGCCACAGAGTGGTGGGACAACTACCGTGAGTCCCAGCCAGAGGACCACGAGGTGACTTGGGCGGAGTTCACCATCGCCTTCTGCGCTGCCCATGTCCCCGTCGGAGTCGTTGCGGTTAAGCGGCAGTAGTTCTGCGATCTGCAGCACGGAAGCTAGACCGTCATGGAGTATCTCCATGAATTCAACCGTCTGGCCTGCTATGTGCCAGAAGAGGTGCGGACCAACGCTCTCCGCCAGGCTAAGTTCCTCCGGGGACTTAAGGATGAGCTCTCCATCTAGCTCGTCACCATCGACAACGCCGACTTCCAGCGGTTGGTGAACAAGGCGCTCATCCAAGAGACTAAGCAAAACAAGCTGGACCTCAAGAAGAGGAAGATGATCGCGTTCAAGCATCATCAAGCGAACCCCCAGAGGCCCCGCTTCGTCCCTCCGCCACCGGCACCCGCCGAGCATCCTCAGCCCATCTATAGGCCACCACATGCCGCCAATGGATCCAACGCCAGACATCCTTGCCCCGCTCCACCAGCTCTGGACGCTCAACCGGCACCCGCCGCCAAGGCCCTGATCATGAGGGACCGCAACGGAAAACCGGTCGTCTGCTTCAACTGCCGGAAGGAAGGGCACTACTCCCACCAGTGTCTTCACCCCAAGTAGCGCCAAGGCGCGGTGCCCAACCAAGAAGTGCGTGCCCACGTCAACCATATCAGCGCGGAGGAAGCTCAGGAGGCCCCCAAAGTCGTACTCGGTATGTTCACCGCAAATTCCATACCTGCAATAGTATTATTCGACTCTGGGGCAACACATTCCTTCATATCCGAAGTCTTTGTGAAAACAAATGACTTGTAAGTACTCCCTCTGCCCGCCCCCATGATGATTGCCACCCCCGGCAAGAAGACCCTAGCTAACTTGTTAAGCCCAAAGGTAAGGATAGAAATCCAAGGAGTGCTATTCTGGGCCAAGCCAGTTCTTATCGAGTGCACCGGACTCAACCTCATCCTAGGGATGGACTGGTTGATGAAGCACAAGGGAGTAATCGACTACGCCAGCAAATCCGTCACCGTGACCAATTCCGGAGGCGAAGCCGTCACTTTTCAGATGACCACCCATTGTACTAGCGGGGTATCCCTTCATTCGCTAGCCCTAGAGGAAGTGCCCATGGTCAGAGAATTCATGGATGTCTTCCCAAAATACCTGCCAGGGATGCCTCCCAAGCGGGACATCAAATTCAAAATCGAACTTGTCCCCGGGACCACCCCAATCTCCAAGCGCCCATACCGGATGGCCGCCAATGAACTAGCCAAAGTCAAGAGCAATATTGAGGACCTAGAACAGAAAGGGTACATACGACCGAGTACCTCACCCTAGGGTGCGCCGGTCATCTTTGCCATGAAGAAAGACAAGACCAAAAGGATGTGTGTGGACTATAGAGTCTTGAACGATGTGACCATCAAGAACAAGTACCCACTGCCTCGGATCGATGATCTATTCGATCAACTAAAGGGATCCTCAGTGTTCTCCAAAATCGACCTCAGGTTAGGCTACCACCAACTGAGGATTAGGGAAGAAGACATCCCCAAGACTGCCTTCACGTCCCGCTACGGACTTTACGAGTATACGGTGATGTCGTTCGGACTCACGAATGCCCTGGCCTTCTTCATGAACATGATGAACAATGTATTCATGGAGTTCTTAGATAAGTTCATCGTGGTATTCATCGACGATATCCTCGTCTACTCCAAGACCAAGGAAGAGCATGAAACTCACCTCCGGCTGACCCTCGGAAAGCTAAGGGAGTAGCAATTGTACGCCAATTATAGCAAGTGCGAGTTTTGGTCGTCCGAGGTGAAGTTCCTCGGCCATGTCATATCCACTGGAGGGATAACAGTGGACCCAACCACCGTAGAAGTAGTGACCAACTGGCTACAACCCACGAACGTGACCGAGATCTGGAGTTTTCTCGGATTGGCCAGATATTACCGCCGGTTCATTGAGAACTTCTCAAAGATAGCCAAGCCCATGACCAGACTACTGCAGAAGGAAGTAAAGTTCGAATGGACTCCAGATTGTAAAGAATGCTTCCAAACCCTTAAGAAAAAGCTCATGTCAGCCCCGATTCTGACCCTGCTAGACATCCGAAAAGACTTCCACGTCTACTGTGATGCCTCTCGCCAAGGGTTAGGGTGTGTCTTGATGCAAGAAGGGAAGGTGATATCTTACGCCTCTCGTCAGCTGAGGCCACATGAGCTGAATTACCCGACCCATGACCTGGAATTGGCAGTCGTGGTTCACGCCTTGAAGATATAGAGACATTACCTTGTGGGTAATCGGCGTGAGGTCTTCACCAACCACAAGAGCCTCAAGTACATATTCACCCAACCAGACCTGAACCTCAGACAAAGAAGGTGGTTGGAGTTGATTAAAGATTATGACTTGGGCATCCACTATCATCCGGGCAAGGCAAACGTAGTGGCAGATGCCCTAAGCCAAAAAGGGTACTGTAATGCCATCATGGTGCAAGACTAGGCCCCATTGTTATACAAGGAGATGGAGAAGCTTAATCTAGGGATCACTACCAAAGCGTATATCGCTTCCCTAGAGGCCAGACCTGTCTTAATGGACCAGATCCATGAGACCTAGAAGGAAGAACCGGACATCTTAGAGATCCAACAGAATATGAGGAAGGGTAAAGCCCTAGGGTTCTCCGAGGATGAGAACGGTACCGTCTGGTTCAGAAACCGGATATGCGTGCCCGACAAGCCAGAGTTGAAGGCCCTCATCCTTCAAGAGGCCCACGAAACTCTATACTCCATACACCTGGGAGTACAAAGATGTACCAAGACTTAAAGGAGAAATATTGGTGGGTCAACATGAAGAGGGAAATAGCTGAGTATGTGGCCAAATCAACACATGTCGGCGAGTCAAGGCAGAGCACCAGAGACCTGCCGGACTATTGCAACCCCTCAAGGTCCCTGAATGGAAGTGGGAAGTAGGAATGGACTTCATCACAAGATTGCCAAGGACCCAAGCCGGTCATGACTCTATCTGGGTGATCGTCGATCGACTCACCAAGGTGGCTCATTTCATCCCCGTCAAGAGGACATACACAGTCGTTAGATTGGCTGAGTTGTACATGACCCGGATCGTGTGCCTGCATGGAGTTCCAAAGAAGATCGTATCTGACCGAGGAAGTCAGTTTACCTCCAAGTTTTGGAAAAATCTTCGGGAATAACTCGGCACCCAGCTGAACTTCAGTACCGCCTACCATCCATAGACCGATGGTCAAACCAAAAGGGTAAACCAGGTGTTGGAGGATATGCTTAGAGCCTGTGCTCTAGACTTTGGCAGAATGTGGGATAAGAACTTGCCGTATGCGGAGTTCTCCTATAACAACAGCTACCAAGTCAGCCTGCAGATGTCCCCTTTTGAAGCACTTTATGGTCGCAAGTGCAGAACACCGCTACTCTAGGATCAGATCGGAGAGTCGCAACTATTCGGGGCAGACATATTGCGGGAAGCAGAAGAGAAGGTTAAAGTCATCAGGGACAGATTGAAAATAGCCCAGTCCCGACAAAAGAGCTATGCCGATAATCGACGGAAAGACCTAACCTTTGAGGAGGGTGACTATGTCTATCTCCGAGTCACTCTCCTTCGTGGCATCCAAAGGTTCCACATGAGAGGCAAGTTAGCACTACATTATGTCGGACCCTTTAAGATCCTCCGATGACAAGGAGAAGTAGCATATCAGTTGGAACTACCACCATCTTTGACAGGAGTCCATGATGTGTTCCACGTCTCTCAGCTGAAGAAGTGTCTCCGTGTGCCCACCGAACAGGCCGACCTCCAACAGCTCAATGTCCAAGAAGACTTGACCTACATTGAGAAACTCGTCCAGATTCTAGAAGTTAGGAAAGGGTAACCAGAAGCCGTGTGGTTCGTTTCTGCAAGGTTCAGTGGGACAACCACCTCGTCGAAGAAGCCACATGGGAAAAAGAGGAAGAACTAAAGACCCAATACCCCGAGCTATTTGAGAAACTTTCCGAATCTCGAGGACGAAATTCTTTATAAGGGGGATAGGTTTGTAACACCCCACATTTTCAAATAAATAAAAATATCTTTTATTAGATTTTTCCTGAAAAATATTATTTTTAGAATTTCTAAAATACTATTTATGTTCAAATGAACTAAAACCTAGAGGAGGTGTCCAAACCAGGGACTAAGAAAATTTGTATATGATCCCAAGGCCAAGATATATTTTGGAGAATGTTTACAAATTTTTATCACTCATGTAAGCAACCCAAATAATTTAAACCAATTTTAGCAATTATTTTTATTTAGAAAAGAATTTAAAACAGTAACGGGCCTCCTCCCCCCTTTCTCCCCCAACCAGCCGGCCCAGCCCACTCCCTCCCCACGCCCCTCACTGACAGCTGGGCCCCACTCATCAGTGACCCCCTCCCTCCGTGTGCGCGCACCCGAGACCTCGGCCCCACCTGTCGGCGCTAATTTTCCCCTCCACTCGGCCAAGCTCGACCCCACCTGTCAGCCACACCCATTGCCACGCCTGCGTCCCCACGCTCGCTGACTTCCATGGCCCACTTGTCGGATCCGTCGTCTCCACGAGATCCGACCCCAAACCCCCCCCTCGTTGGCCGAAGCCCTAACCTCCCTCGGATCCGCCCCCGCCGGCCCCCTCTCAATCAATTGCCGCCATTAAACGGTTCCCCGAGGCCCGCCAGCCGTTTCCCCTCTTAATTCCACGCGTCATCGCCCTGGGACCGTCGCTCGCATGCATGGAAAGAGGCTCGCCAGCGTTGATGAGAGTTTACTCTTGGCCTCCCCAGATTGCGCCCCCTCTAACCCCGCCGACGCCCCTACTTAAACCCTCGGCCACCGCCACGCTCAACCCCCATGCCAATTCACGTTTAGACCGAACCGAACGCCTGTGCTCCTATTTCTAACTCCACACTGCCGCCCTCGCTCCAGCCGTCGCTTGTCATCGGCGGAGAAGACGATCAGCATGGGTAAAGTACCCGTGCCATGTCGGATTCATCCCCGACCGCGCGATCGCGATCCGACGCCCGAGACTAAATTGATCCCTTGGTTTAATCCTCGCTGTCATATCTTAGCGAAACGGTATGGTTTAATCCCGCGCGTCCGTATCTATTTAAAACCCGCATCGAATCCAGGCCTTCCATCGCGTACCGATTCGATCTTTTAATCTTAGTCGTTCATTTTCATTAACACCGCCCACCTCGCCCGTGGCCGCCCGATCGCGATCCAACGGCAATCCGCAATCCTGCACACGCGCACAGTGCGCGAGTTCACGGTGGAACCAATTCACCATGGACTGGCAGCTGTTTTTGATTTAATTTAAATTCCAGAAATGGTTTTAAACTTCTAAAATTCATATCTTGCACATTTTAACTCCAAATTTAACCATTTCAATTCCAAAAAATTTATAATTTTATTCTCTACATGTTAATGCAATAAATACAGTAGGTTTACTTTGAGTATTTTATATTTATTTAATAAAGTATTCAAATGCACTTTAGGATATATTCATAACTCCTTTTAGAAAATTCTTAACTCCATAAAAATTAACCTTAAACTTTAGATAATGATTTCAGAAGATTAATAACTTGATTTCTCTTAATTTAATTCAATCAAAAACATATATGCTTGTTGTGTGATTTTGGGTTGTTTAATTGAATGTTATGTTTATTATTCGTATCGAGAAGACTACGATGTCGTTGAGGAGCCGGAGTACTTCCCGAAAGTTCCTCCCTCCCCCTTCGCTGAACAAGGCAAGTCACCAAACCAATCTTTTGAGCATGTTGAACCCAATTTTGTTAAACTATCGCTAAAACACATAGGTTATACATGCATTAGTCAAATGAAAGCCCTACGTTATATTTATTTAGATCCCCTACCTTGATGTGCAACCCAAGCCATGCTATCTAGCCTAAACTCCTTATCACCATATAATTAGCACTATTAGATAGTGTCCAATGTATTGACACAATTTCTATAAGTTAAAAAAATGAGTCGTAGAAATTTGGTTTCTACTATATGATCCCTGTTTATCTTATCCCTAGAATTCTATTGGTGATAGAGTTATGGTTGAGAAATTATGCATGGTGGGTTCCGGGTGCAAGCTAGGGCATTGGTCGGTAGCACCCGGGGCACTATAAGGACCGGTCTGCGGGATCCGTTGCAATACATTTCCGTACTAACCACAAGTCTAGTGGGTAAGTCCTAACTAAGGTATGGAGTGTTCCAAACCGAGGCACCACTTGGAGATGGGTCAAGCAGCACCTGCGGGTGGCTTGTACCGACGTGGCGCAAAAAGGGGTGCGACGTTAGCCGGGATGCGGCCCGACGCGCCGGCGAAACCTAGAGCGGGCAATTATCGCTTGGAGCACTTCATGCTGAGGTTTTGGCACGAGTTCTCATGGTATGGGTCATCTCGTTACACTTTGGTGTTTGAGATGAGTGCGTGCCTTGTGGGTACAGTAGTACACCTCTGATCAGAGTCATGAATCTTTTCGAAAAGCCGAGCCCACGGTCAAGGGCGGGTTGCATGACATCCCACAGTTAGTTCACTTTCATGAGTGTGCATGATGATTTGACATGTAAGGACTATTGAGCGAGGAGGGAAAACGTACTCCTCGAGTTAGATGGTATGATGTTATGCATGTTTACTATTCTGCATGATTAAACTTGACTACACTAAATGCTATAACTAAAAAAATGTACTTTTTCGCACTTTTAGCCATTACCATTCCTTTGTTATTATCCTGCATTATTTTTGCATTCTCGGTGGCTTGTTGAGTACTTTTTGTACTCATACCCATTGAACACACACTTCAGAGGCCGCCTACTACGAGGAAGATGGTCTGGAGTAGTGACCCATTCAAGAAGAAGATCCTGAAGAAGAGGTTCGTCATGCTATTTATTTTCTTTGTTTCTTTTATTTTTACTCTTATGTAATATTGTGGTATGCGAACCACGAATGATTGTCCGTATGTACGTTATCGCATGATGAACCTCTTGTTATTATTGTTTTTCTATGGAAATTCAATAATGTTCTGATTTGGTAAATTGGGGCGTCACATGCATCCTAGCTCCGAGAGCCCGAGTCCCACCGGATAACCTTGTGACACAAGGGTAGTGATACATCGATTGTAGATTGAATGAGAGTTAAACTAATCCTAACATAAGGGATACATATTTATAGTCCGTAGACTTGCCGTCCAAGTAACCTATCCAGCCGATTTCAGATGAATTCGTAACCAACTCCTATTCTTATCTCCATCAGCTCCCCTTCCGATAATGCAGTTGTTGTTGACAGACTTCTTTGATCAGATCTTCATTGACCTTCTGTTGACCGCGCGCTTTCCTTAGTGGGCTTTGGGCTTTACCAATTCCTAGCGTCAACACAAGCACAAATCAAAATATCGAATCCGGTAAACTTGTTAATCACTTATCACTTAGACAAAATTAATGTATATCTTAACTTGTTTTTTAAAATATGAATATAATTTAGGGGGTGTTTGGATCAAGGCCTAAAATTTTAGCCCCTGTCACATCCAATATTTAAATATTATTTTATGTAGACTATTTACCAAATCTAATGAGTCTAATTACGCCGTGATTTGACAATGTGATGCTACAGTAAACATTTGTCAATCATGGATTTAATAGGCTCAATAAATTCGTCTCACGAATTATCATCCGATTATGCAATTATTTTTATGATCAATTCACGTTTAGTACTTTAAATTGATATCCAAACATTTGATGTGACACGGGCTAAAATTTAGTCCCATGATCCAAACACTCCTTAAAGCATCTCCAAGAGATGTCTTAAATTTTCTTCCCTGAAATTTGATATAGGGATGATCCTATTCATGTTAATCCCTAAAAACTAATTTGATTTCCAACAATTTCTCTATCCATATTTTTAAATAAGGAATGAGAAATTAATCCTAAATTTAGGATAGATAACAAGGAATTTAGGAAATGATTTAGTATGGGGGTTTGTTTATGGGCATTGTTGGAGTCTAATTTTTTATCAAAATCTTAAATTTTAAATTTAAGAACTTATATAAGAATTCTTTTTGAAGATGCTGACGAGACTTCATGGATTGGTTAGAGCTGCGAGGAGAGACTTGGTTATGGTGCGATAAAGAGCTTGCTTCAATTCTTGGATTCAGGTAGAAAGTTGATGTGACAATATTTTTTTGTCCCATGATAGCTAAGGGCACTGCCACAATTACCTCCATCACAGTTTATACTTTTGTTCGAACTACTATTAGATTCTCGATAAGTAGAGCCAGGGTCAATGAAATTGCTCGGCTACCACAACTACCGCACACTATCAAGTGTCCCCTCCTAATCGGTGTGTTCATATAGATCAGTTTGATTGAAATTTCAAATTTAATTTGTTCAAAAAAAGTTGACAAAAAAATCCTAAAAAAATAGATGAATTAAGATGATTTACGGTGAATTTTATTTTCAGAAATATTAAAAAAAATATCACAAAGTTATCAATCATATAAAATGCGACAATATAATTGAGAATCATATAAAATTAAAAAAATATATAAAATGCGACAATATAATTGAATGATTTAACGCGGGCTAGCTGAGTAGTTGTCGTAACTCACGGGAACACTACACTAGCTATCTACCTGACTCTCTTCCACCGACACAAATGACAAAGCTCAGGTGAACACTAGACAAAAAAGATAAGACGGTGGATAGCGACCAGTCAGCCAACGGTAGAAATGGAAGCCCTACCTTATGAATCTGGACAAATTACGTGCAGACCACTCGAGAAATTCTGGAACTGAAACGAAACGAATTGATCGAGAATTCACGAGTATGAACCCAAAAAGGTACTATCTCTGTTCGTTCAGTCTCGAGCTGGTACCAACCACATCGATAAAAAAATCCAATTTTCTATGGATATATGATTAGGGTCACCACAATTATTAGCAGTATTTTTTTTCAAAAATTTAGTAATTGCAATGCCATTTTTTATCCCACGAAAAAATCGAGGCTCGTAAGTCCTAACCAGTCTCAGTCACTCGCTCCAGAGCTCAGGTGGCGAGAGGGGACACAGCGCAGGACGGAGAGGATATGGCAAGCGTAGGAGGAGGGAAGGGCGAGACGGTGCTGGTCACCGGCGCGAGCGGCTTCATCGGCTCGTGGCTCGTCCGCCTCCTCCTCGACCGCGGCTACTCCATCCACGCCGCCGTCCTCAACCCCGGTCAGTAGTCAGTAGCGCTGTCCCGGCGAGAGCCGCAGCGGCGTAGTTACTTGGGAGGCGGAGGAGGTGACGGTTCGACTCGTGTGGTGCAGATGACAAAGCCGAGACGGACCACCTCTTCGACCTCGCCGCCGGCGCCGGCGAGGGCCGCCTCCGCATCTTCCCGGGCGACCTCCTCGACGGCGCCGCCCTCCTCGCCGCCGCCCGCGGCTGCACCGGTGTCTTCCACCTCGCCTCCCCCTGCACCGTGGACCGCGTCGTCGACCCCCAGGTACACCTGCCGCTCTCCCGACGTCCGTCCTCATCTCGGCTTCGGCTCACCAGCCAGGCCGTCTGGTCTTCTGTGGCTGCAGAGGCAGCTGATGGTGCCGGCGGTGGAGGGGACGCTGAACGTGCTGCGCGCGGCAAAGAACGCGGGGGGAGTGCGGCGGGTTGTGGTGACCTCGTCCATCTCCTCCATCGTACCCAACCCCGGCTGGCCGGCCGGCGAGGTCCTCGACGAGCGCTCCTGGACCGACATCGACTACTGCGAGAAGAACGGGGTGAGCACGCCTAGCATCTCCATTTTCCCTCCGTCTTCTGAGGCACTGTTCACTGAATTTTTAATGGCGTGCCATAAATTTTTGGCGAAATTTTAGAACAATAAACTTCAATGAAATCTAGTTTTATTGTACACATGGTGATACGATGAAAAGGTGAAAAGGTATCTCTTTATATCTAGCTATCATCTAGCTATCGTCGTTTGATTCTATTAAGTTATATGCACCAATCGGTTTAACCTAAAATTCTAAGCTCACGAGAAAAGACGAACAATTTACTTTATATTTGAACATAATTCTATTGCACAAATGAGAACAAAAATTCCGGAAGGATAACATGGGAAAGGGTTGCAGGATTTACAGGATACAGGTCTGCCATTTTAGGAGTGTTTTTACTGTTATCTCAGACACTCTCTTGTTTTGCACAGGTTTGGTACCCTGCTTCAAAAACATTGGCAGAGAAGGCAGCATGGAAGTTTGCAGAGGAAAATGGACTGGATGTAGTTGTGGTTAACCCAGGGACAGTTATGGGCCCGGTAATTCCACCAAGAGTGAATGCTAGCACGGCCATCCTTGTTCGTCTACTCGAAGGTAAGCATTTTACATAGCTTCAGGGCTGGCCTTAGGCCAGTGCCAGCGGTGCGATCGCACTGGACCTTTGAAAATAGGGGGTCTCTAAAATTTAGTATGCTAATAGGTCTCACAAGTATTAATAAAACACAGTTGCAAATTAGTCACAAGTCACGGACAGCAGGCCTGTTAAAAGAAATTGTTTTAAATAATCTAGAGATATTTCTCCTTTGTATTTAAACTTATTAGTGTGAGATTCGTTAATGACACTAAATTTTTCAATATCATTTTGTATCTTTATGGTGAATGGGGTCTCCATTTTTTGTTCCGCACCGGACCACAAAAATGTCAGGACCTGCCCTGGATAGCTTGTAGCTTTATCATGTAGCCTCCGATTTTAACTCTAGTTAATTTTTAACAGTGTTAGATAATCATTTCTTACTCTTTCTAAGGCCACCAAATTGTTTCCAGTCAATGATTAATGACCAGAAGAGGGAAGCTGATAGCTGATTCATGTAATAGCACAAACTAGAAAATTTTGAGCTTCCGAATATAATGCGTCCTCCATTCCACAAAATTACAAAAACTTCATTTTTATCAATTCTAGAGACATGTTTGGATGGACTAAAACTAATAGATAACTGACTAATAGCTAGAACTAGATCAACTAATTGTTAGCTAGCTAATAGTTAGTTGGCTAAAATTATTACATATCTGTTTGTATACTTTGGGCTAATGGATAGCTAAAGTCAATTTTATCCTTCTATAGTACTTGCACCCATATAGGGGCAAGGGCAATATAGTCAAAAGTTTGGTATTAGCTCAAATTAGTCCAATTTTGTGGACTAATGGACTAACAATTAGGTAGACAAGGAGCTAACAACTAGCTCATATATTAGCTGCATTATTTGGATCAACTAAGACTAATTTTTAACATATTTTAAGCTGCCTATCTCCTTCGCTTGTTGTCGTTTATCATTCAATTATGGAAGCATATACTCATTCGATCTCCTGATATTAATCAAATTAGCATCTTTCTTCCTTTAGAAAGAAAGCCCTTTTCTATTTTAGCAAAATTCTTTCTATTTCTACCTGCTCAAGGTATTCATCATTCCAGTACAACTAGTCACATGGATCCAAACAGGGTCTAAATGACTCAGGGGTCACTTGCTCTAGTTTTTAGTCAAGCTGATTGGATGAAGTTAGTTGGTTAACTGGAGTCTATTAATTGCACATGCATTAAAGAATGGACAAAAGCTAAAAATAAGGTCTTTGTGTTTTGGGTAGTCTCAATGCTCTATGATAGTTTTCATAACATTAAATACTATCTTATAGGATAAAAGATGATATGATAATGTATTAGATTAGAAAAGACGAGGAAACAAGGTCTTTATACAACATCCAACCCATGATGAGAGATGAGTGATATTAAATTGTTATATTGAATTAGTAGTGTGTGTATTGAGATAGTTAGGTATATAACTAGTTTCTAGGTGACATAAAAGATATAGACAATAAGCATTGTATTGGAATTGCCGTTAGTGCATATGTTGAGAACTTCATATGGATTGTGGTAGGCAACTTACCAGCTGATAATGCTATACTGAATATGGCATAGTGATAAGTATCAGAGAGTGGAACTGCTCGCCTTCCAATCTCTGAACACTTGAACTAATGACGTCAATAATTACCTCTTCAGTTCAGGTCACCACTCGGTCACTAACCATCTAGAGGTCTGAGCGCTCTTCTGCTCGAATTTTGTGTGCCTATTGTTTGGTCCAATGACCATTGTGTGGTTGCCACAAAAAAGAAATATACATGTACTCCTTTCTGATAATTATCAGAAAGTTATAAATATGATATTATATTTTTATAGTTTAGAAATATGTTGCCGGTGTCATTAATAGCCATAGATGATGACCACTACAGTTACATCCATTGGCCATTATGTGGTTGCCATGAGAAAGAGACACATGTACACCTTTCTGATAAGAAAAATATGTTATTATAGTTTGTGTTATAAATTGAAGAACACGAGAGCAATGAACACGGAATGAATCATTCCTTTATTGATGATTAATTACAAGTTTATATAAAGAATGAAGCGGTGCGCCCAGCGGACGCGTTGCTTGGCCAGCGGGTGCGAATGCGGCGAGCAGACAAGCTTGGCCAACCATCGTGTTGCTTCGGTTTGATTAGGAGGAGATTAACTCCAACAGTTTGTATGGTTTTGAAATATGCTATCGGTGTATCATTAGTAGGTATTATCATTAGTAGGCATGTTAAAGTTACTGACAGCATTATTGTTGACATTGTTAAGAAATGTATTGGCATGAGGAATTTTCCACAACACAGGTTGCACAGAGGAATACGTAGATTTTTACATGGGGCCAGTCCATGTGGAAGACGTCGCATTGGCCCATATTCTGTTGTTCGAGAACCCATCTGCATCCGGGAGGCACCTATGCGTGGAGTCCATTGCTCACTGGAGCGATTTCGCATCCAAAGTCGCCGAGCTCTACCCCAACTACAAAGTGCCAAAGTGCGTATCCGATCACTCAATATCCACAGCCTCCCATGACGATCTGAACTGTAGATGATGCAGCTGCAATATATATCGCTCAATCCGCGGACAAAACTGGTAAAATTGTTTGGTTCTTGTGTGGCAGATTCCCCAAGGATACGCAGCCTGGAATGGTGAGAGCAGAGGCTGCGTCGAAGAAGCTGATCGCCCTGGGTTTGCAGTTCAGTCCAATGGAGAAAATCATCAGGGATTCAGTGGAAAGCCTCAAGAGCAGAGGGTTCGTCGCTTCTTGATGATCCGAGTAGACAGCTGCCTCCCTTCCATGTATTGGTCCCTCTGCCTGTCCGAGTAAAATTATCTGTTTGGTTATGTAATAATGGAAATGTGCCGAGGTGCTATGGTTGGGGGATCCATTGTTCAGCACTTCAGCCGAAAAATAAATCATGCAATGCATGCTGAATGCTACAATAACGATGTTCGTACTTTGAAAATCCAGGCACATCGGTAACAATGAAAGAACCATTTATAATGCTAGGATCGAGTATGTGTACCCGTCTTTTTGCCTCATCTACCACACAGCAGTACAGCACAATGTCTAGATGAACTCTCACATCTGCTAGCTGCAACATTGGACCGAAGCACAGATTATCGTTCTACTTCTCAGTGGCAGGGCAGGTTGCCGATTTGATCAGATGGGTCAGCGGAAATTGCATTGCATTACCTACAGTCTGGTTTTCTTGGAGCTGCAGTCGGGACACTTGTAGTGTTTTATGTTCTCAGCTTTAGCTGGGGTAATCCTCACGCATTTACCGTGGAACCACCGCTCGCAGATGTCGCAGCCAATCCAGAATTCATTCGCATTGTAACGACCACCACAAGTTCCACAAAAGGTCTCACTGTGTTCATCATCATCCTTGTACTCTTCAGCAACTACTCTGGAGCTCTTTACCTGTCCTTCACTAGTTCGCTGTATCAAAAAAATTGAAATTTTACGTTGAGTCTGAAGCAGCTGCATGCCTGCATTTCCAGTTTCTGAATTTTTGGGAAAAAATTGCTGACCTTTGTTGAATGTCTGGATTTTCCGCTGTTATCAACACCAGACATATCTCTGACGTGCTTCCTGTCAACCAGGGCTTCATATACAGTGGGCAAATCATTGATCATGTTGAACAATCGCTTCCTGAGAAGGAAAAATAACACTATTATTGATTCAGCAACACACCAACAGTCTACAGGACACGTTGTGTTCGTGCCTTCTGGGCATATACAGAATCAGCAGCAAATAAACTAAACCACTGTCATGGAAATGTTAGTGGTGATTAAGAGGAACAGAGATGTACATGGAAATAATACCCCCACCATCATGGATGGCATACCCAAGCACGACTAACAGTCTAGCACATGATAAAATAGCATAACAGAAATGCTATAAAGTTGTTTCGTCAATTAAAATACACATCCAATCATGAAAGAGTAGGAAAACAATCTGAACATTACCAAACTAAACTACGAAGAGAGTGCGACAACGACAAAAAAATATTTAGCAAAACATATTGATGCGGGCAATGCAAGATTCTGGAATTACAGCCCTGATAGCATGCCTCGTCTTGGCATACATAGCTTTCGTATTTTTTTCATAATATGCACATATCTCTTAAACTAGGATACTACATTAGTTCATAAATACTTGTCATTTTTTACTATAAGGATATAATGTTTGACTAATACTCCCTCCATCTAAAAATCTCTTACATATTACATATTTTATTATTTTCCAGAAAAGTTAATACATATTTGTAGTTTACATGTCTTGCGAACACAGCTCCTTCTAAGCCATATGCATCAGAATCAATACGACTATTTAATGCAACTAACAGAGTTTGTTTTTTTCTTAGTCTCAATGAAAAAAGTAATACATGTGAGATTTTTGGATGGAGGAAGTAATATTTTTCACATGATCAAATGATGTAGCATAAAAGTATTGTAATAATACCCTACTGTTAGAGTTATTTGTTTTAATCTTGCTTTAAAATTAATTGTCAAAGTCATCTAAGCACGTAAGACTGATAAACATTCAAAGGGAGTTATTCACTCGGTACTTCCATGTATCAACAGAAACCTCTGCCACAAGCTATAAATGCAGAGTTTTAAAATAAGCTAAATATTAAATGCCAACATAAAAATGGAAATCTAAGCACAATATGTTGCATAATCCCTCTATTATGCATTTTCGTCATGTTATGGAAATAACTTGTCATCTCCACAATTGACTATAATAATCTCAATGCAAATGTATAGTAATGGAGTGAACAAGCAAGTATAAAAGTAGTGTCATTGTGATGCTCAACAATGATATGAGCATAACTATTCCTTTTGCCATGTCTCTATAGCCTATTCACCTTAGTGAACAAAATCAACTTAAGCATAAATGCATGTTGATGGAAGTATATCTTTCTGCCACACATGTTGTCCCAAACTTAAGTTTCTGGTAATGAATTCCTAGAAAAAAACTAAACTTTGGTCATTTATCATGCCACGCAAAGGTCAAAGTTCTAGAAAGGCAATCATACTACCATTGACACCTACTTGCATAACACTTGTCCAAGGGATAAAGACATAAAGTAATGGCCTACACTGTAGACATAAACATATTTGCGTGCTATAGACAATATATCAACCAGTAAATGCACATCTTCTACAACCAAAATGAAATGAAGTCATGGTGTAGTTAGGGCAGTCCCAATTTCCATGGCATTAAATAGTATGTCACTTAGGATAAAAGATGATGTGGCAATGTGTTAACTGAGGAAAGATGAGGAAACTAGTTTTTTCATGGGACCTCATTTCTACATAACACGCAAATCATGATGAGAAAGAAATTATCATAGTTACTAAGGTGTTGCTAAAGCATCGCTTTAGCAATAGAGCGGCTAGCGAGACTAAGGCATCATGATGCCTTACCCTTCAAACTTCCAACCAAGAGAGGGGTGGCGAATCAGGTGAGCAGTGTGGTGAGGGGAGGCATGGCGCAGGTCTGGCACGAGCAGTGAGGTTGGGCACGAACTGCACAATGTGAGGCCAAGCGCGAGTGGCTCATGGTGAGGCCCAACACAACATGGCGAGGCCAAGCATGAGCAACATGTGGCAAGGCCCAACAAGGAAGGGCACAATATGGAAGAGGGGAGAGAGGAGAGTGAAGAAGGGAGAACAGGTGGCTGAGAGGAGTGGAGTGGAGGAGAGTTGTTAGGGTTTAGAGAGGAAAAACAACCTGGTGAGCTTTTATCTGGCTGTTCTAAGACTTAGATGAATGGACTATTGAACTGGACTTTAAACATATTGTCAGAACATGATTTTAAATGTGTTATTAAAAATTGATATATTTTTAGTTTTGTAAGGCATCCAGAGTGACAATATTTATATTTTTATCACGCTATATTGCTATTGCTGTTTGAAATTTGCTACTTATCTATTGATATTTTTCATAAATCCTATATTTTTATAGGCATAATGTGTTTCCTAGTCTTACCGCCTTAATAACTATGGAAGAAATATTAAATTAGTAGTGCATGCATTATGATATTTAAGCATAAATGATATCTACCATTCAGACTGCCTTTAACATGCCATTTAATATAGGAGCTTTCTAGCTAGTGATGCCCCGGAAAAAAATGGTGTGGGGGATCAGCACAAGAGCTGGAATGAGGATGCCGGGCTGATAGCTGCCCCGTGACTGCTTCCTCAATCTGGTGGTTCACATTGGAGAGGGCATCACAGGCACCTTATGCCGGCCACATCATCTACCTCCATCCCACACCATCTACCACCGGCCCTCCAACTCGTGCCACACCTTCATCTTGCATCACCCCTCCCGCACCGTTCGTGCCGTCCCACCCCGCACCTCCGCAGCGCGCTGGCCCTCCACAGCCCGCCGCATCTACCGTTGTCCCGCACTGTCCCTCCGACCAAGCCACCCACTGCTACCAGTGAGGCCTCTTCCAATGCTATCTACCCTTGTCACACCTGATGGTGCGTCATCAGGAGGAATATAGGAGAGGGAAGCAGAAGTATGAAAGAGCTGGGTGAAATGGCGTGAAGAAGATGTAGGTTAAATGAGTGGTAGCGTACTGCAGAAATACGCTTTGTAAATACAGAAGACGCTGTGTGTGGGGTGAGTTTAGCTGGGTGTCTCCGACCCTATATAAATTGTCGTACCGTCTACAGAGCAAGATAGAAAAGGAAAAAGTGAAACAGAATTCAGTTTCCCTGTCCCCTACCTGCTTCGCTCGATCCAATCCGTTACTCACGCCGGCGAAATCGAGTTCCTCGGCGACGTGTTCGTAACAGTTGGTATCAGAGCTCTGGTGAGGCCGATTTCGTTGCAACTCTGGGAGAAATCAACCGGTAATTTCCGTGAGTGGTTAGTGAATCTTCCCAGGGGAATCGCTGTAATTTCCTCTCAAGGTTCGAATTGATTTGGAGTGCAGGCGATCGTCCTGGCGAGGCAAAATTTACAAACTCGGCAAGTGCTGTCTTCAGTGGCTGAAATGGAAGAAAAAGTGCTCGAGGCGGTGTCTGCTTTGGCGGCAAAGCTGGAGAGTATGGACGTGAAATTGGAGGTCCATCAGGAACGGTTGGACCAGATGCAATCCAAGGTAAATTTATCTATGGATTTGATGGGTCAACTACAACAGATGGGTCAACTACAACAGGATCAAGGGTTGGTTGCAAGAGGGATACCTCTAGATCAGAATCATTCAGTTGGAGGAGTAATTCGTCAGGAGCAAATAAGACCTCCAGAAGTGGTGGATCGTGAACAATATCCTCGACGACATGGTATGCCTCGTATGGATTTTCCCAAGTTTGATGGATCTGGTGCTCGGGTATGGGTGGATAATTGCATGACGTATTTTGAGATGTATCAAATTCCTGAAGGGTTCAAAGTATCAGCTGCTTCCTTAAATCTCGTTGGGAAGGCAGCAAACTGGTACAAAGCTTGGAAACAAACTATGGGGCGCCATGACTGGGTATTGTTTCAGCAGGCGGTGTTAGAGGAATTTGAAGCTAACGTGCACCACTTGAAGATGAATGAGGTGTTGGGTTTGAGACAAACTGGTTCTGTACATGATTATAAAAGTGCTTTTGATGATTTGGTGTATCAAATTAAGTTGTATGATCCTGCTGCAGTTGGGCAAGTTTGGTTAGTAGGCTAATTTGTCTATGGACTCAAAGGGGAGATTAAAGTACATGTTCAGTCCAATGTCCCTAAAACAGTGACACAAGCTTATCATCTAGCATTGGCCAAGGAGAGTCTCTTGGAGGAATCTGATCATAAGAAAAAATGGAAGACAGGAGGTGTGAAGTTTGGGGATAAACAGAAGTTTGTACCCAATGAGATTTGGAAGGCTCAGCAACTCAAGGAGTATAGGAGAGCAAATGGGTTGTGCTTCAAGTGTGGAGATAAGTATTCTCCAAATCATATATGTGCACCACAAGGAGGAGCCCAGTTACATGCAACCGAGATAACGGACAGAACAGAAATTCTTTCTGAGGAAGTGTTGGATCTTGTTGCCACTTCAGAGGCCAATTGCTTCCTGTCAGTCAATGCTTTGGCCGGATTACATGATTCTGGTACCATTAAATTGCAAGCATTGATAAAGAAGCAAACAGTGCTCATATTGGTAGACTCTGGAAGTTCACACAGTTTCACAAATTGCAATTATCAGTGTTTGAAATACCCGCAGTTCAAGTGAAAGTAGCAGATGGGAATAACTTGATGTGCAGGAAAGAAGTACACAAGCTGGAATGGTGGGTACAAGGTTTAACTTTTTGTCATGACATGAAGTTGTTGCAGCTGGGAGGATATGATATCATATTGGGAATGGACTGGTTGGAGAGTTATAGTCCCATGACTTGTGACTGGAAGGCTAAGCATTTGTCATTTTGGTACAAAGGGGATATCAGAACCTTAGTGGGTTGGACTGAGAGCAATGATACTTCAGTTCAACATATTTCAGTTTTGCAATTGCTTAAACAGCAGCAAGGCAATGAGATTTGGGCTGTGGCTGTGATTCAACCTTCACATGGGGAATTGGTTCACATAATTCCAACTGAAATTCAGTCAGTTTTGGACAAGTATGAAGGTGTTTTTCAGGAACATACTCAATTGCCCCCTCATAGAGAATTGGATCACTCTATTCCTATTGTACCAGGGGTAGTTCATGTGAACTCCAGACCCTACAGGTATTCCCCAGCTCAAAAAGATGAGATTGAGCAACAAATTTCAGAATTATTATCTCAGGGTTTGATTGTCAACAGTTATAGCCTGGGAAGCTCGGATACTCCAAAAAACTCGCGTACCCGTATCGGATTCGTCTCCAGATATGGATACGTATCAGATACGTCCGAATACGTATCCGGTGCGTATCCGCTATTTTTTTATTTTCCAAATAATTAAAAAAATCGGATACGTATCGGACTCGTCCAGATACGGGAAACGCATAAGTACTTCCGCCCAACACCCGACGGTGACTTACCTCTGCGGTTGTGCCCTAACTCGCGCGCCGTCAGTCCATACTCTAGACTCTAGAGCGCCGCCGGTCGCCATCTCGCCGCCTCGCCGCCAGTCACCGTCGGTCGCCATCTCACCGCCGCACCGCCGGCCGACGCCGTGCTCGGTCTCTCGCTCGCTTGGGCGCTCCCCGCGCCGCTGCGGCTTGGGGGCTGGGGCTGCCGCCGCTGGAGAGCAGATCCGACCAGACGACCACCGCTGCAGATCCGGCCGCTGGAGGGGCTTGGGAGTCGGCCACCGTTGTAGATCTGACCGCCGGAGGGGCTTGAGAGTCCGGCCACCGCTGCAGCTGCACTTCTTCCTCCATCCGCCGGCCGTAGAAGGCAGCATCGCAGCAGCAACAAGAGCCGAGCGCGAGTGGCCCAAGCTCTGAGCAAGTGAGCAGCAGGAGCAGGCACCAAACAGGCCTGTTCCAGTGTCCCTTCACCTGTTTTTTATTTTTATTTTACTGTTATGCACTGTGCAATGCGTGATGTACTAATGTACTGTTGTACTGTTTTTATTTATGTTTTGCTGTTGGATTGTGCAAGGTCATGAATGCTTGAATGTATGAATTGTTCTTCTCTAATTTTGGGTGCTAGTTTGATTGTTGAATATTTAAACTTGTTTTGATTTGCTATTTAATTATGTTGGATTGTCACATTTGCTAATTAATTATGTCAGTTTGTTATGAGGATGATATTATCTAAAAACAATTATCTAATTATGTGTGTTTATTTTCATGTTGAATTGTTGAAGTATTGAACTAAGGATTTTGCTATTATGTTTATGTGGTTATTAATTTGTTATTTTTATATGTATTATTAATTTATATATATATACGCGTATCGCCGTATCCATGTTTTTTGGAAAATGTCGTATCGAAGTATCGCGGTATCGCGTATCCGTATCCATATCCACGTATCGGGGCTACATAGGTTATAGCCCTTATGCCTCACCAGTTTTATTGGTTAAAAAGAAGGATGGAACATGGAGACTTTGTGTGGATTACAGAAAATTGAATAATATTACAATCAAAAATAAGTTCCTTTTGCCTGTAATTGATGAGTTGTTGGATGAGTTCAGAATTATTATCTCAGGGTTTGATTGTCAACAGTTATAGCCCTTATGCCTCACCAGTTTTATTGGTTAAAAAGAAGGATGGAACATGGAGACTTTGTGTGGATTACAGAAAATTGAATAATATTACAATCAAAAATAAGTTCCCTTTGCCTGTAATTGATGAGTTGTTGGATGAGTTGGGGGGCTCCCAATTCTTTTCTAAGTTGGATTTGAGGAGTGGGTATCATCAAATTCGAATGAAGGAGGAAGATGAGTTCAAAACTGCATTTAAGACCCATCATGGGCACTTCCATTTTAAAGTCATGCCATTTGGTTTAACTAATGCCCCAGCTACGTTTCAGTGTTTGATGAACTCTATCTTTGCTAAGTATTTGAGGAAGTTTGTGTTAGTTTTCATGGATGATATACTGGTTTATAGCCCATCTCTGAAAGATCATGTGCAACATCTATCTGTGGTCTTACACATTTTATCTGAAAATCAGTTGGTAGCCAAAAGAAGCAAGTGTTCTTTTGCAACTCCTGAGTTAGAGTATTTGGGCCATATTATCTCAGATAAAGGGGTGGCTGCAGATCCAGAAAAAACAAGAGCCATGCAATGTTGGCCTATTCCTCGATCTATTTCTGACTTGAGGGGATTCTTGGGGCTTACTGGATATTATAGGAAATTTGTACGTCATTATGGTATTATTACTAAACCCCTTACAACTTTACTTCAGAAATCAAAAAATTTTGTGTGGACAGGAAGCTCAGGCAGCCTTTGAGGCAGTGAAGGCTGCTATGTGTACCGCTCCTGTTCTGGCTCTACCTAGTTTTGACAAACCCTTTTCCATTGAAACTGATGCTTGTGATACTGGGGTGGGGGCTGTTCTGTCTCAATTAGGACACCCAATTGCATTCTATAGTAAATCTTTGGGAATTCAAAATCAAAAATTATCTATCTATGAGAAGGAATTTTTGGCTATCATGATGGCTATTGATAGATGGAGATCCTATTTGTTGAAGGTCCTTTTACCATTTATACTGATCATAAATCTTTATGCTATTTGGATTCACAACCTTTGTTGTCTAATTTACAAAGAAAGGTCATGACTAAATTGATTGGTTTGCGGTATAAATTTCAGTACAAAAAGGGTGTGGATAATGTTGTTGCTGATGCATTATCTAGGGTGGGTCATGCCTTTGCATTACAAACTGTTTCAATGGTTCAACCAGTATGGCTACAGGAAGTTTTGAATTCTTATGCTTCTGATTCTGAAGCTCAATCTCTGTTACATGAGTTAGCTGTTTGTGGTACCAATGAGAAGGGTTTTTCATTGTCGACTGGTCTGATTCGATATCATGGCAGAATCTGGGTGGGGGCTAATTCAGCATTACAGACCAAAATCATTACAGCATTCCATGCTTCAGCTATTGGAGGCCATTCAGGTATTCAGGCCACTTATCAACGAGTACATAAACTATTTCATTGGACTGGCTTGAAAACTGCTGTACAGGAATTTGTGAATCAATGTGCCATTTGCCAACAGGCAAAACATGAATTGGTTAGTTCACCAGGTCTGTTACAGCCCTTATCTGTTCCTCAGGGTGTGTGGCAAGATTTATCTTTGGATTTTATTGAAGGGTTACCACTTTCAGCTGGTTATGATACAATTTTGGTGGTCGTGGATCGGTTTTCTAAATTTGCACATTTCTTGGCTCTTCGGCATCCTTTCATTGCAAAGCAAGTGGCTCAACTGTTTTTAGACCGTATTGTCTCTTTATATGGCATTCCTCATTCCATTGTTTCGAATAGAGACAAGATATTCACAAGTACTTTCTGGCAAACGCTGTTCACCCATTTGAAGGTTTCACTGAATATTTCTACAGCTTATCATCCCCAAACGGATGGCCAAACAGAGAGAGTAAATCAATGTTTGGAAATGTATCTTCGAGGGGCTACTACTGTGTCTCCTGGTCGTTGGGCTAGTTGGTTATCTATGGCTCAGTTTTGGTACAATACGTGTTATCATACGGCTTTGCAATGTTCCTCGTACAAAGTGTTGTTTGGTGTGGATCCTCACTACTCATTTCTACCTTCAATGGCAAGTGTGCGGGAGCAAGTTGATCCTTCTGAAGTGGAGGTGGAACGTATATTAAGTGAACGTCGTAAGTTTTCTTTGATGTTGAGGATTCAATTGAGCAAAGCTCAGAACAAAATGAAACAGGTTGCAGATAAACATCGTTCATTTCGGTCTTTTGAGGTTGGTCATAGTGTTTTTCTTAAGTTGCAACCTTATGCTCAGTCCTCTGTTGTTAACCGTCCGTGTCCCAAATTAGCTTTCAAATTTTTCGGACCATACAAAATTATTGCCAAGTTGGGTTCTGCTGCCTACAAATTGGAGTTACCGGCGGGTGCGGCGGTTCACCCAGTCTTCCATGTTTCGCAGCTCAAGCAATTTGTGCCTTCGCATGTTCCTGTTTTCACAGAGTTACCAGCTAAAGTCGAATTGGATGTTCAGGATTTGTGCCCAACGCGGGTGCTTGATCGCCGTATGGTTAAAAAGGGAAACACTGTTGTTGTTCAGCTGTTGGTCCAGTGGGGCTCATTGCCGGCCGACTACGCCACTTGGGAGGATTATACGGTGTTGCACGCTCGTTTTCCAGAGGCCACAATTTGGGATGAGGCTGGTTCTTATGGGGGCGGCAATGTCACACCTGATGGTGCGTCATCAGGAGGAATATAGGAGAGGGAAGCAGAAGTATGAAAGAGTTGGGTGAAATGGCGCGAAGAAGTTGTAGGTTAAATGAGTGGTAGCGTATTGCAGAAATACGCTTTGTAAATACAGAAGATGCTGTGTGTGGGGTGAGTTTAGCTGGGTGTCTCCGACCCTATATAAATTGTCGTACCGTCTACAAAGCAAGATAGAAAAGGAAAAAGTGAAACAGAATTCAGTTTCCCTGTCCCCTACCTGCTTCGCTCGATCCAATCTGTTACTCACGCCGGCGAAATCGAGTTCCTCGGCGGCGCGTTCGTAACAACCCTCTCCAAGGTGGACCATCGGATTGAAGCAGACACGTGACAGCTATCTACAAGGGGCCCTCATTCCAACTCATGTGCAGACCCTTCGCACAAAATTTTTCCCAGTTGGAGGTGCATCACGGAAAAAATTTGGTGTGAGGGGTCTGCACATGAGCTGAAATGAGGACCCCCTGCCGATAGCTGCCATGTGATTGATTCTTCAATCTGATGGTTCACGTTGTAGAGGGCATCACACACCTTGTGACGGTTGTGTCGTATGCCGCTGGACCTCCATCTCATGTCGCCCCTCCCACTCCAGCCCTCCATCTCGCGTCGCACTATCCGCATCATCCCTAGTCGTCCGCCCCTGTCCTGTCCCTCCGTCTCACGCCGGCCCTTCACATCCTGTTGCGCCTACCGCCGTCCTGCACCATCTGTCGCGTCCACCGTTGTTCTGCGCCAGCCCACACTATCCATCTGGTTGTGCCCTGTGTAGCTCAGATATGACTGGAAAGTCACGTATCAGTGTCTAATACGTATCCGGATCTGGATACATATCGGATACATGTGTATATGTCATAGTTGTCATGGCGTCGCTTAGGCGTCGCCTAAGCGACGATTAGGCGTCGAGGCGAACTCCGGCGGACGCCACGGCGGACGACTCGCCACAGTCGAATGTGGCGTCCGCCACAGCGCATATGGCGTCCGCCTAAGCGCATGTGGCGTCAAATGGACGCCATAATCCTTCGAGGCGACGCCAGGCACGGCGGCGAGGCTTCTGTGATGAGACGCACCTCCAGCGCCGCTCCCTCCGCTTGTGCCTGCCACTCCCTCTACTGGATCCATTCCCCGCCGCTTGGATCTGCGCCCCAGCCGCCAGATCTGTGCCCCAGCCGCCAGATCTATGCCCTAGCCGCCGGATATGCGCCTCCACCGATGGATCCGCGCCGCCACCGCGTCAAGATCAACCGCCGCCACCGGGACTACTCGCCATGGGGGTCGGCCTTGCATCCCCCACTCTGCTCTGTTTGTCCCTCTCCGCTCTGTACTCCCTCTTGTTTAGGGTTTAGGGTTTTGTTGTGGTAGAAAATAATACAGAATAATACCTTCTATTCTCTGCTCTATTTTGCTGTTTTGGAAATAAATTTATTCTGTTTTGTTGGAAATAAATCTGCTCTATTCTTTGGAAATACATATGCTCATACCATGAATAGGCTTACCATTTATTGATAATTTCCATATGTAAAGTTTTATATATATTTATGATTTCCATATATAACTAATCAGCTTCTCATATATTAATTATTTCTATATATAATTGATCAACTTTTCATATATTGATATTTTCCATATATAATTTATTAGCTTTCCATATATTGATGATTTCCATATAAAGATCCTATCATTTATAAGCTTTCCATACATAATTTTCCAATACATAACTAGTTGATTGCCTCTTTGGCTTATGTATGTTTGTATATACTGAATGAAATATAGACTTGTTTGACTATTTATATTTCATATGGTTCTAAATTTAATTTCCTATTATTCCAAAATTATTGTGACATGTACATTTACGTTAAGTGAGTATGGCGTCGCCTCGCCGCACGCCATACTCGCCTAAAAGGTGTGAAGGTAGTTTGGCGCCTCGCCTCGCCTCGCCGCCGTAACAACTATGGTATACGTATTCGAGGCATATCCGATTATTTTCGTATTTTCAAATAAATCAAAAAATCGGATATCTATCAGATTCTTACGGATACGGCTGGGCGGGCTGGCAAATACTTGTTCTCCCAAATTGCAAGCATAGATCCATTCACTCCCAACTACCATCGCAATGTGCCGAAGACCATCGCCGCCTCCCGTCTCGCCGCCTAGGGTTGGGACCACCATGGCACTACCTTCGCGCCACCTGGGGCCAGGACCATCACTCCCATTGTGCCGCCTTGGAGCTAGATCCGCCACCGCTGCCTCCCGTCTTGCTGCCTAGGAGCTAGAGCCGTCGCCGGCCGCTGATAGAATTTAGAGAGCAACAAGAACAACTCACACACACACTATTATTTTTTCAAGATACACAACAGCACACACGCCTACATGTGAGGATGATTTGTGTTGCACACCAGCACCCTCTCACTCACTGCACTGTTTAGAAATGCACTTACAGGACTTAAATAGCCATACACACACACGATAAGACCACTCACTCACGCAATCTCCTTGTGCAATCACCTCCACTAATTTCTATATGGCTGCACTAATTCCTGCATCTCCACTAATTCCGCTGCACTAATTCAGCACGCAATCACTCAATCTCCACTAATTCCACTACACTAATTCATCAAGCAATCACTCAATTAATTTCTAGATGCACTTAATGACACATTCCAAATAGCACAATGCATGCAACACTTGACATCTAAACATGATAACATAAATGGAAATACAAGATTACTTCTAACAATCACCCCCTAATCTTGATTTCCTTATTCTTAACACCTCCACACCAAGAATCAAAGTAGTGTAGCTTCATCATCGTCATCTACAATGGCAATCTGTGCCACTGCCCTAGTCACCTTCTTCACTTCATTACACTCGTCGGCGAAGTGTCCAAATTCATCACACTTACGACAATCAATCTTTGACTTATCAAACTTACCACGGTATTTCTTCTCATTGTTGTTTCTACCGGAGCCATTGCCACTGATCTTCTCTTGAGCAACTATAGCCTCCACTCGGCATGCGTGAGGCATAGCTCGACGCCAATGAACAGTAGTTGCGGTCCTCTTTCCCTATCACGTCGACGCCCCCTTGATGACTCCTCGAATGCCCTCAAACAACCGATAGTCTCTATAACCGACATCTCTGTCACATCCCCCATTGCTCGATGGTGCTGACAATGGGTAGGAACTTGTCGAGGACGAAATGCATGAGCTTTTCAACAATGATGCTCTCCTCCACTTTTGTGCCAAGAGCACGTATCTCATTCACTACCGTGGTAACCTTCAAAGCAAAATCATTAATTTTCTCAGATTCATCCATGTACATACCATCAAGCTCCCTCTTGAGGGTTTGCACTCGAGCTTTCTTGACGCGCTCTTCACCCATGTTCATCTCCTTGAGAGCATCCCACGCCTCCTTCACTGTCTCCTCGGATATTGCCATCACCACAGCCTCTGGCACGGCTTGGACAATGGCGGCAAGAGCCATTTGGTCCATATTTTCATCGACATTTCCCTTGCGCTCCACGGCCGGCCACACGCCTTGTACACGCATGAAGATTTTCATCTTCTCTACCCACACACCATAGTTATTCTCCGCTAGCATAGGGTAACAAAGAGTCACCCCCACTTCTTTCACTTGTTGCACCATTGACGACTAAAGGCCACCGTCGAGAGACATCGCCATAACCACTCACTCTTTGGCTCTGATACCACTTGATAGAATTTAGAGAGCAACAAGAACAACTCACACACACACTATTATTTTTTTGAGATACACAACAGCACACATGCCCACATGAGAGGATGATTTGTGCTACACACCAGCACCCTCTCACTCACTGCACTGTTTAGAAATGCACTTACAGGACTTAAATAACCATACGCACACACGATGAGACCACTCACGCAATCTCCTTGTGCAATCACCTCCACTAATTTCTATATGGTTGCAGTAATTCCTGCATCTCCTCTAATTCCGCTGCACTAATTCAGCACGCAATCACTCAATCTCCACTAATTCCGCTGCACTAATTCATCACGCAATCACTCAATTAATTCCTAGATGCACTTAATGACACATTCTAAATAGCACAATGCATGCAACACTTGACATCTAAATATGATAACACAAATGGAAATACAAGATTATTTCTATCAGCCGCCGCATCCCTGAATGCCGAGCCACCCTAGCTCTCCCTCCTGCCAGATCCAGGTAGCTTTCTCTTTTTCTTTTTTCCCCTTCTCTGTTTTCTCTTATCTCTCTTCCATTCCCTTTATAGTTCTTAGTTTTTAATTTAGCATGTTTCCGGTGAGCGGTGGTAGCATGCCAACACTTGATGCGCCACACTAGGGGTAGAGGTTGTTCTGCATTTTCTTCAACTTATTTTTTCTGCGTTAACTTATTACATTTGTTGTTATTTTTATAAGTATCGTTGATTTTTGTGTGTTTATGTTTATATAATATAATATAATATATATATATATATCGCATATTGCCGTATCAGGGATTTTTGGAAAATGACGTATCGAGGTACCGCCATATCGCATATCCGTATGCACGTGTCTAGTAACATAGTCCGCGCGCCCCCGGCCCCTGCTTTCCAAGGTGGACCATCGGATTAAAGAAGCGTGGCAGCTATCTGCAGGGGGTCCTCATGCCAGCTCCTGTGGGACTCCCTGCACCAATTTTTTTCCCCTTCCAATCTTGGAAATCTACATTTGTTGGACTCCGTAGCAACTCATTGACTCAAGTTCTGGAAAAGCTCTCCAAAGGGGGAGGTGGAAACGATAGAGATGAAAGAACAGTGCATAGAATGGCCAACAAAGCAAGGGCATTCAGAACGCATGACACCCGATTCACTGAAAGCAAAGACAGGAAACATGTGCACATCAGCACATGCACACACATGCACCAAGGGAAACAAAAAATAGACCATAAACTCGATCACGCGCATCCTCACTCACCAACAATCAAGCAAACTGCTAGAGCAAAAAGGCCAACTTTGAACTGCTCGAAGCTTTCTGTCAGGATTTAGGAAGAAAAGTTGCGTTTTAAAATCAACACGAAATGACTGGTTTCTTCCTCAATATTGCTCCCAACCACGAAATCAATGGGTAGTGAGCGAGTAGTATCGGTACCGTTCGTTGCCGTTGAGTCGAGCGGCGAAGAAGAAAGCAACGGAGACGAGCCACGAATCCGAGTGGACAGCGACGAGGGAGAGCCAGTCTCGGCGGTTCATACCGTCGCGTGCGAAGTTGATGCCCAGCGCTGGCTCAGGCAACTCCGGCGGCACCTCCTCCGCCGGCAGCGCCACTTCCCAGTTCCCGTTGGAGTGGCCGTAAAGGCATAAATTCTCCTTATCTGCAACCAAAAATAGAAACCCGATCCACTCAGTCCCCGCCAGGGCGCCAGGATCCACCGTCTCCCTGACGCACGTGGGATGAACAGATCGCCGCACGCGAATCGATCTCACTCACCTGGTTCGCAGAAACCGAAGAAATCGTCCACATCTGCACGGCAGCACGAGACGCGAGCCTAGAGTTAGATCTGCGGAGCGGTCAGTGCGGCACGACGGGAGGCGAGTCGGGGAGGGGGAGAAAGGTTACCGGAGGTGAGGGCGCGGACGAGCGCGCCCCGCCGGGCTGAATAGTCCTTGAAGATGTCCTCCACGGTGCGTGGGTTCGATGAGACCTGGGCGGGGGCCATGTTCATCAACCGCGCCGTACCGGCGTGCTCGATGGCGTGGTGCACCGGCGGGGGAGGCGGCGGACGCGAACGCGGACGCGGAGCGGCGCGAGACGGCGGTGGAGTGCCGGAGCGCGCGGCCGTGCGGCTACGCGGGCGTAGGGAAGTGGATCGTCTGACGTTCCGGAGGAAAGTCACGCACCTCCTGCATCTTTAGCTCATTTTTTGCACCAATAAAAAGCAATAAATCTCAATTTTATAATATAAGTAAATCAAAAATAATACAATAAAATTAGAAAAAAAATAATAGCACAAGAAAAAAATTTATTTCAATTTCCATATTTTTATATTTCCAGGAACAATAAAATGTAAATGGAACCAGACAAACTCAATTTGTCATCTAGAATGCTTTTAAAATTAATGAGAATGATTTACAAGATTACGAATTTATTCAAAGCTACACTGAACTATTCATGACACAATTCTTTATGTAGTTTTATTTATAAGATATATTTAAAAATTTTAGAAACAATATATTATTATGTGCTAACTTATGTTTTAATGATGCAGGGTACTAGTGTAGGAATTTTTTATCTTTGAACATAAAGTAATTATTAGAAGTTTCTTTTTTGTATTATTATTTTTTCTAGTTTTATCATAACTCTTTGACTTTCTAATATTATAAAATAATGAATTTCCTCCTGAAATATAAAAAATGGAAATTTAAACAAGTTTTTTTCTTGTATTATTATTTTTTTCTAGTTTTGTCATATTATTTTTGATTTACTTATATTGTAAAATAGAGATTTATTGCTTCTTTATTGGTACAAAAAATGAGCTAAACGTGAGAGGGAGAGGTAATGTTGGGGAATTGGGAAGCTACGCTAGTCGGCAAATTCAAAATTTTCACTCCAAAGCTCAAGAACCATGCGCGTGAGGGTCATAAATCGGTATCTTCTAATGCGAGACGTGCTAGGTATAGCGGAAGAAGATGTTGGGGAAGCGCATCCTCGCTTATCCTCACCTCGATCCATTTGTTCCATAACAATCCAATCATCGAAGACGGCGATGTTCACGTGAAGAAGACAATGAATGTCACTATTCGAGCAACACCTCCACGGAGTCCACATGTACAGGGATGAGATCATTCCCACACTGGCGTGCTAGCACCGCTCGTGAGAAATGGGAGATATCTCAATCTCAACTCTTGAGATCAAGAAAGGGGGAGGAGGAGTTCTTGGTGGGGTTTAGATCTAATCTAAACTATGAATAACTTGTTCTCGAGGACCTCGTCCTACTCTCTTTATATAGAGGTGAGAGTCCTGACCTCAATCCACATTGGGGTCTAACAGATCCAATCTATTACGTCCACCTAAGAATTTTCGATCCTCAGATCGGAACTTCCGATCAGGACTCTCGGTCTGCAATTTCAAGATTCATCGGAACTTCTGATACCCCTATCAGAACTTCCGATCGGTGCAACTTTTCCCGATATGCATCGAAACTTCCGGTTTCAACTCTCTATTTCTAAATTAGAAATTATCAGAACTTTTGATACCATATCGTAACTTCTGATTTGAGCTCTCTATTTCGTAAACAATAAATTATTGAAACTTCCGATACCATATTGGAACTTTTGATTTGAGCTTTTTATTTCCAATTCATAAAATAATCGGAACTTCCGATTCCAAATCGAAACTTCCGATCCAATAGGAATTTTCTTAAGCAATGTTCCTTCGGATAAGCCACAACGTGACTTTCCTCTTGCACTTTAGAGGATCCATTTCCGCGGGCGTAGCCGTCGAGATGGACACAAAAAAACTAGATATGACTGCTTCACTTCGCTTCTTACCACCAAAAAATGTGGGCTTCGATCATTTATCATCCTAAAGTTTGTTTTTACTAAATGAGATCTTAAAGTTGACATCCTCTATTATATGCCATTTTTTGGTTTTTAGTCAATTTTAATACTTTCCGTCTCTTGAAATGACTCTTTTACCCTTGCTCCATCCCAATTCTTTTTCTCTCCAGAACGCATGCTCTGCACATACATCAGCCTAAACGCAGGCGCCTATTGCCTACTTCTACACATACACGTAGCTTGCCTCAACTGATTTGCGGTGAGGTAAAGTGACATGAATATCATGTTTACAATGTGATTAGCAGTAGTAAAATATGATCACTAACATAACATAAAAATATTTTAGTTCTCGACAGACACCAAACATAACACAAAATGATACATAACACCAAATATAGCAACAATGGTACAATTGTCAGTCACATAACACAAATGCAAGTCTGCAAATCTCATACATCACCAAAAATACATGTATTCAATTCTTATTTTTGGGGGAAGTAAGCTTTCTTACATTATTAACTCTTCTAGCTGGTGAAGCTGTTGGTACCATGAAACTCAATTATCCACCTCATGTAACAACTCTTGGACTATCGTGTATTTGATATGGTGTGGTTGTTCCTGACATTTTGAGAGTTGAAGTGCTTGCTTCTCCATGGTCTTATTATGCCTTGGCTTCTTTTTCTTGCATCATGTAAATAACATGTTGACATCAAGAGATAAAATTACTTAAGATTACACTAGATTGAGAGTAATAGTAATCTTGCTTTTTCTTAGTGCCATTCATGGGACATGTAGATGGATGATGACCAAGTTCTCCACACCTACTATATTTATGTTGGCTTTTAATTTGTGTTTTCTGGTTGCCCTTACCCCCTTTTCTAGGCAGCTTTTAATCCTAAGTTTTCTTTGCCTTCCCGTTGATCTTTTTACAAGTGGTGCAGCTATGACATAACCCAAATCTACTTTAGGCCATTGTGACTTATCAGCCATTGGTGCTATGAAGCTCTCATATGTTGTCCTGAAATTTTCCAATGAGTAATACTCGTGCACATACATATCCAACTTAATATTTCTTTGTGTGCTAAGAAAAGCCAAAGCATGATCACATGGCTTTCCAGTGTACTGCCATTCCATACAAGTGCGCTCGTGGGATATAGTCTTCACCACATGTCTCACATGGTTACTATCCCAAACCTCAGCACTCTAATCCACCGACTTTAATACCCTTAGATGATGAAGATCTTTAGTTTTTCATTTAAATGTTGTATGATAGAAGGCAAAATATTACCTTAAAGTTTTTGTCCAATTCTCCTCCTATTCTCAAATAAGAACATAGTCTTCTCTCTAATCTTATCTGCCAAATCAACAGTAGGGAAGTCCTTGATGTCTTTAATCTAATTGTTAAAGCACTCTGCTAAGTTGTTAGTAATATACTCACACTTGATTGCAGGATTGAAAAGACACCTCATTCATAGCAAATAATGGTGTTTGGTTAGGTATGGTCCTACATCAGGAGAAGAAGAAATAACTTTTGTCATGTGCTCTTGAAATACCTCAGGTATATAAGCTCTTGTTGTTGGATACATATGTGAAAATCCATCACCTTGGTATCTCTTAATAAAATTCTGCATAAGATGTCTAGAGCATTTCCTTTGTTCAACATGAGAAAACACAGTCTTGATGGGCTTCTCTAATCCTTTGCATGCATCTATGCAAACAAACTATAATAGGAGGTTCCCCAATAGCCTTTTTAATTGAGTCATAAACGACGTCCAATTATCCTCTATCTTTGAATCCATGAATCCAAATACAAATGGAAACATCCAATTATGCCCATCCAAAGCTGTCGCTGCAGCTAATTGTCGATTCCACTTTTCATTCAATGTTGTCGAGTCTATGCTAATATATGGTCGACACCCTCTCAAAAATCCATCAATGCACGACTTGAAAGCACAAAAAAATTGTGAAAGTATACTCTACCGGACACAACTTTAGTGTCTATCTCCATGACACTACCAGGTGATCTTAGCTCTACCTCAGCCTTGAAATTATGAAGTCGTTGAAAACTTTCTTCCGATCTATCATACAACTTAGTGGTAGCTCTTTCCTTCCCCTTCCAAATAGTATCATAACCAATGGCGACATTGTGGTCTTCTTGTAGCTGTGTTTGAAGCTCTTTAGCACCCATGTTAGGCTTCTTTCTAAGAAATGATAGGATTTTGTCTGCTAGCCAAGATTGAGATGTCATACTAGTTTTGATTCTACTACTAGATGTAGAAGTGTGTTCGTAGACTATTTTGGTAACCTGCATTTAAATGAAAGATGTGAGTTGCAAAAGTATTCATGAATTGAGAGATGCTCAATAGATAAAGTTAGTACCTTTGTGATTCTATTATCTGACATTACGCGTCCAACAATTCTCCAAGTACAATCATGAGCTTTGTGAAATCCTCTAAATCTGGATTTTTCAGTTCCCATGTCAAACTCATTATTGATTGCATATTGTCTCAAGGCTATTCTAAAGTCAGGCATTGTAGGATATCTAGCATCAAGATAGAATTGTGGGTTATTCTTATCATAGACAATATCTTGTTCCTCTTGTATATAACCATACATTGAATATGCATCCTCTTCTACCTCATCAACTGATACTGCATCATCATTATTCCTCTGGTTCTCCCTTTGCTCATCCACCTCCCTCAAACCAAGCTCGTTGTACATTACATCATCACTAGTTGGAATGAATCTACCTTCATCATCATGCACTGACTCAATCTCAATATTGGACTAGTTAATCATATCTTTTGGTGGACAATCTTCATTATTAACCAGAGAATGATTATGATTGTCCATGTAGTTAGAACTGGCCTTGATTGCTCTAGTGGAAGAGAAGAAACCCTACATAAACCTTCACATAAAATAAAAATTCATCAGACTTGGCATAATGATCAGCAAGGCAACGACGTTCACACAAAAGAAAAATTGATTAGACTGAAACTCTGGTTCGAGTTCAGGTATTCCTTAAAGTATTGTGTTTAACAAACTAATAATGTAGTACATTAGTATAGCATTTGCACAATTGTAACACTCGCTACATTAGCTAAAGCAACAGAAAAGGATGACCTAATCAATTGAAATACAACCCGAGCACTTGCATTAATGCATCACCTACCTACCAATGACCAAGACTGAGATCAAAAATAGCACACATAACTACGGAAGCAGGGAAAGCAGTGGCGTACTAGCCCATGCAATAGCGTCGATGTTTAGGCTCACGATGAGTCAACACGCATATGTAGTCGGTGGTGTTTTGTAGGCCTAGGCAATCGATGTGATAGTGTTGTGAGAGGACTCGACAGGGTTGGGTCAACTCGGAGGGTAGGGCAACGACATTGGCACTTGGCAACTTGACTTAAAGTCCGATGGTCAGCCATGCATGGAGCAGGTGAAGAGACAATGCTGCTCTGGAGAGAAAAAGAATTGGGATGGAGCAAGGGCAAAAGAGCCATTTCAGGAGCTAGAAAGTATTAAAATTGACTAAAAAGTAGAAAATGGCATATAATAGATAATGTTAAACTTTAGAATGTCATTTAGTAGAAGCCAAATTTTAGGATGGCAAATGATCAAAGCCCATATTTTTTGGCGGCAAATGATCAATTTCTTGCGTTTTCAAAAATAACGGTGAAAAAGGATGCAATTAACCTAAAATAGCTATAAAATAAAAAAGGAGATTGTTTGTTTGTTCCCGAGTAGAGATGTGACCCGTGAGTTGGATGAGACTGACGTGGTAGGACAACATCTTCATGCTATCGGTGGGTCCACATGGAATTAGGTCGGGTCGATGAGGAGTCAGTGTGGTTAGAGGTTGGGGAGCTATGCCTTACGTGTGTGTGTGTGGGCCCGACAGGCTGCTGATCTGGCGCCTAACGGGATTAACTGGGTTGAAGCGGGTCAAAGGGAGGCCGGGTTTATCCCGTTAAAGTTGAGACCGCAACGCCTCCCTTTGGCCGTTCGATCTTGCTATCAACGGTTCAGATGCATCTGTCCCATTTCCGCACGTGTCTTAAATCTGTTCCGTTAGCCACTATCCTACACAGCTACCGATTGTTTTTGCTCAAAGACCGTCGTGATATTAAACCGATCGAAACTAGAGAAGTCACAAGTCTTTTTATATTGTGGACTTTGAGCTCAGATAAAAAAAATATGTGCATACATTTGAGAATATATTCGTTTTATATTTTCATTCATCCTTAACAAATTATATTAAATAGCTTAAATGTTGTTATTATAATAGAAGAGCTTAAATATTATTATTACGCTAGAAGCTTGTGAGTTGTATCACACTACAGTAGTGTTTGGTTTGAGAGCAAACATAAATAAGATATAGCTATCCATGTATTTAGAAATAAGATGATATATATTAGGTGCTTGGTTAGATAAATGAATTGAGACAATATTTTTTAGTTGAATCGATATAACTTAGACGAGCAAAATCTATATTTAGTAAGGCATGCTTATCATATATATTTTTACAAAAATATAATCATATGAGATCTTATTTTATGGATTAAATTATAATAAATATAATTATGTAACTATTGAGAAACCATGTTGAAGAACATGGGTTTGATACTCCAGATGTGATGAGTGATTGTCAACAGAAGTCAAAGAAAGAGACATGAAGACCTGCCGTGTCTGAGGCGCGTGTGACTCAAGTACACGGGCAGCGAGCGACAACCGGGAAGAGGAGCCGCGGAGTCGGGCTGGCCCAATCCGGGTACATGGGCTAGGAGCGGCAGAGGATCCACTGGTCTATTGACTGGGTTTGACTCAGGTACACGGGCGACGAGCGATTGCCGGGCTGAGGAAGCTGCGGGGTCGGGTCGGCCCAATCCGGGTACCCGGTGTGAAGACGGTGGACGCTTTGTCAGTTTCGGCGCAAAACTAACAACCTATGATTATTTTGTTTTTTAGGATATTAATATTTAGTTTTAAGTCCAGAATTTTTTATTTGAGTCAGGTGATTTTTCTAAGAATATTTTAGTAGTTTTCGGAATTTATTTTAGAGTGAGTGTTAATTTACTCTAAGGATAAATTAGTCTTTTCATGTATCAGAAGTCGCTTATAAATAGGCCCCTATCCCCTTAGGGATAGATGACTGTTTCTCCATAATCAATCTATAGTCCATATCTGGTTGGCGGCTAGTATTTTTGATCTACTATTTGTTGGGTCCTGTTCTTCGCTCCTCGGAGCGATATTTCTCCGGCATCGCCATCTACTCTTCCGCGTGCAACCGTGTCACGAGCTCACGAGGTGGAATCCTCACGCGCGTCTCTCAAAGCGGTAGACAGCAGCGCAGGCTGACGCACAAGACAAAGAAACGAAAAAAATTATCTACACAGTACACGCAAGACATTTTTGCTTCTGCGGTTCTTGGCCGGCGAGGAGGATTCTCACGGCACACAGTTTTGCAGATCAGTTGCAGGTTAGTTGTTTTTATCTCCGAATTTCGAGTTAGTTTAAATCCGATAGTTTATTAGTAGTTAATTTTATCTACTTAAGTTTATTAGTATTAGCATATTATTTGGCTAATTTTTTAATCTGTTAAATTTTTATTAGTTATCTTGCATTAATTTTCATCTATTTAATCTGCTCATATAAAAAGAAAAGAAAAAATTTATTAGTCGCAGTTATAATTTTTATTCTAGTTTTTACATGAAATATTTTTGGTTTAATTCTGAATTAATTTTTAATGATCCATGTTTTATTCATTTGATTAGTATTTTATTTCTAGACTGAAATATAAATATCTCGTGATTTATCTAGGTGTTTTTATTTACTACAGTATTTTTATGTTTATCTTTAATATTAGTTAAATTAAGATACCGATCATTTTTAAGGCTAGACAACTTTAATTCTAGTAATTTGCTTTGCTAATATTATTTGTCTGGTTAAGTTTGTTTGGGTGTTGGGATTACATCATAGTTTAGCAAGAAATTTTTTTAGGCGCCCATTCACCCCCCTCTGGTCGCTACTTTCGGTCCTACAAGTGGTATCAGAGCGAGGTTAGGGTTTTTCTCATATCTTAACCGATTCTAAACCTAGGTAGTGATCATGACATCTTCTGGTAAAATCCCGTCCCTTGAAACTTTCGGCTACACTTATTGGAAGATTCGCATGCGAGCCTATCTTATGAGCCAAAGCTCGGACATATGGGATATTTGTGTTCACCCTACTTTTACCATAGTGCCTATTGCTGAGGATACTTCTGCTGATGTAATTGCCCAGCATCAAAACAATAGTAAAGCGGTGAACATTTTATTCTCTAGTCTAGGTCCTAGTGAGTTTGAGCGTGTTAGCCATCTTTGTTTGGTCGATTTCAATCGATCATTAACAAGCTTCGGGTCAACAAGGCCGAGGGTGATCAGCTGGTCTCAGATCATGAACATGCGCTCAAGGTTCTCCATACCTTGGACCCTAAGATCTGGGAGATCAAGGTTTCTTCTATTGTTGAGAGCGCTTCTTATGATACCTTGACTGTCGCAGAGCTATTTAGTAAGCTCAAGGCCTCAAAGGTCAACATCCAGTTGAGATCAAATCTCACTGGTTCTGACTCAAAGACTCTGGCACTTGTGACACCATCTGCTGATCCTACTGCCATGAGTTGTACTGCATTTTCCTTAATGTCTATCTCTGAGGAACAACTTGATTCGCTAGGAGATGATGATCTGTGTTTATTTAACAACCGGGTGAGACGTGTCTATGATAAACGAATGGTTAAAAGACACGGCACAAAGTCCGGATGCTTTGAGTGTGGTGATCCAAGTCATTTCATCGCCGGTTGCCCCAAGCAGAAGAATTACAAGAAGGGAACCGGCGGCAACTCCTACGACTCCGGCAAATATGACAACTCCACTTCCACAAAGGGCAAGCCCAAGACAAGATTCTTTCGAAAGGCTCTGAAGGATTACAGGCGTGAGAACAAGAAGCCAGACAAGACCTTCTTCACCGAGATGGAGAAAAGATACTCCAAGAGATCCTCGTCTTCCTCCTCGTCTTCAAGTTCAAGTGATGAAGAGATCGTGATCAGGAAGGGGAAGGACAGAGACGATCCGGCGGACCTCTATTTCATGGTCTTCGGGGACAAGCCGAAGAGTCGCTCACGTCACAGCCGAAGACCCCGCAAGAGCTTCTGTTCAATGGTTCTTGGTGATAAGGAAGAAAAGAGCTCCTCCGACGACTCTAACGACGACGATGAGAAGGTATCTTCCTATGAACAAGAAGTTGTTAATTTACTAGAACAGAACCGTCAGGAGTTGAAGTATCGGGAGAAACTGCTTAGAGGGGCTAAGAAGAGGATAGATGAGCTTGAGAGTGAGCTTGTCATGGCGAATGGCAAGATTAAGAGTCTGTCTTCTTCCCCTTGCTTGAGTGATAGTAGTGAGTGCCGTAACTGTGAGGTGTTGTTGTGTGACCTGACGACTCTTAAATCCAGGTACACAGAGAGAGTAGATGAGAGAGACACCTTGGCCAATGAGCTTGAGAGCGCTCAGCAGGAGCTGAAAAATGCTCATGCCACTGTTGTCGTACCTTGTGTAGACTGCCCATCCCATTTAGCTAGTATAGGTGAGCTGAGAGTCAAGAGTGATGAGCAGTTGAGCGAGTTAGCTGGAGTGAGAGCTGAGTTGGAACAGACTAAGCTAGATCTTGAGACCTTGTCAGTTCCACCCACCGTTTGTGAGAACTGTTTGTCCATGAGAATGGAGTTGATCAAGCTAAAAGCAGAGAAGTCTGTCGATGTTGATAGAGAGTGTGAGATCTGCTTGTCTCAGGTGGAGGTGTTAGCTTCTTTGAGAGAGGAGCTAGCTGATGTTCAAAACGAGAACTTTTACCTCCGTCAGATCCTGAGTTGGATTAGTGTTAGAGAGCCACAGCTCGACATGATGATCCAGCAGTTCAAGAGACAAGATGGGTTTGGGGTAGGTTACACCTATACCAAAGCTGATTTTGAGAGTGCTATTAGCCGAGCAGTGGAGTGGAGTAAGATGACTCCCGAACAAATATATCCCAAGACTCACTCCACTGAGTCCTTTAAGAATAGTCAGCCCAAGGATGGAGTGTTCCAAGAACAACCTAAAGCTCCTACTAAGAAGCAAATATGGGTTCCAAAGCCTAAACCTCTCCACACTTCTCTTGATTCTTTACCTGGACCCTCTCACACCAAAGATGCTACACCCAACACCACCAAGTCTAAGAATCCCAAGCATCAATCACATCCCAAGAAGCCTACCTATCACTGTGAGTTTTGTCAGAGAGACGGGCATCTTGAGGAGTTTTGCTTCAGAAGGAAGCGGGTTGAGCGAGCAGAGAGAGCTCGTGGTGGGCAGGAGCAGTTCTACCAACAGGGTGGTAGACAGAGAGTTCCTCGATGTAGAGAGAGGCTAGAGGCCAGGCCACGTTGTGTAGGTGGTGGTAGAGGAGACGGTTTTTTATGATCATGCTCCGGAGGGTGGTTTTCCTTCCGACAGAGTTCCAGATCGTTATGGATACGATTTTAGACCTCGTGGCCGTGATTTTAGGCAGAACAGAGAACCGCGCTTTGAGCCGCGTTTTGGTCTAGACTCATATGATTCCTTCTGCTTTCCTACATACGAGTAGATGGCTCGACACTGGTTTAGCACTTTTGCTAAACCTGGCGTTGGACCGTTTGCTCCCACTCATGATTATTGATCTTGATTTGGGAGTTGTGTATCTTTTTTTAGGATACTTTGAGTCAGTTTTTTATTTCTTCTTTATTTTTATTGAGTTTTTTTTGTGTGCGTTCATATCATGCATAATCATAAATCACATTTTGAGCTTGCTTTTGCCATATGATTAATCTGCCATATGAAAAAAAATTATGCATTTTTATGATTATTAGAAAAGATCCAGGTGGGTTTGCTTTGTCGCATTGCATTGTTCTGGACTGCTTACCATAAACAACTGAATGGTCTTGTTTATATACAAAGAACATGCACCCTAAATTGATCTAATCTGCTGCATCTAAACGGAATTATCCAAACAGAACTAAACTGACTCAAACTCTTTAACAAATTAATTATAACCGCACCAAGCTAGACATGGGCCTATCCGCCCCACCTTGCCAGCCCATACTTGTGGCTCCTTGCGTGTGACATTTCTCCCCCATGGAAAAGCAGCTCGTCCTCGAGCTATCGAGTCATCGTCCTCACCGTTGTCCACCACTTCGATGACAAAGATGTGCTTGCACTATAACTTGTGGCCACTCATAAACAGTTCATCGCAATGGAAGCATTTGCCCTCCTTTTGGTGCTGATCAATTTCAGCCACCGGTGACACCCGCTTGTGCTTTAGGGTTTAACGGACGTGGTAGTACCGCTCACAACAGTTTAACCACGACAATGGATCGTCGGCACCATAGAACTTTGAAAATTCCATCTTTTGAGTGGTGGCCACGAAGTCGTTGTTAGGCTCCTCTTTCTCACGCATCGTCGGTGCCCTGACGGCCACGAGCCAGTGGCCAACCTGCTCCTAGTGAATCAGCCTGCTCCTAGTCTGCTCAAGGCATGCTTTGTGCCATCTCTATGCAGCTGATTGCAACATTAAATGCCTTTTGTTGTTGTCCCTGCTCTATTACTACCGCTTCCAAAACACGAGAGCTCTGATACCAAGTGTCACCGATCGAGGTTTCCACAGAATTAGAAGGTAATAATCTCCTCAAATTGTAATTAAACAAAGTAGTTGGTTGAGGCCTTAGACCTCGTCAACGCAGAGGGGTCGTGATGGCTGGCGCACTAACAAGGCAGGGGATACAGGGAGGCAAAGCCTGAATTGAATGCTCGACACCTAAACCCTTGATTGGGTCTTGTTTATATACACATGACCTGCCTCCTAAATTGATCTAATCTACTGCATCTAAACACAATTATCCTAATAGAACTAAACTGAATTATCCTAATAGAACTAAATTGACTCAGACTCTTTAACATATTAATTTTAACCACACTAGATTGTACTTGGGCCTATCCGCCCCCTCGTTGGGCCTATCCGCCTCCACCTTGCTAGCCCATACTTGCGGCTCCTTGCATGTGACAATTTTATCACAGAAAAAAGGGAACATGTGGCAGGCCTAGAGCAGAAAGGTTGATAACAAAAAGTAGAAAAAGTAACAACACAAAAACAGGCCCAACCAAGTACTCCTACCTATTTCTTTCAACATATGAAAGCTTTTCATTGACAAAAAGAGGGCTTTAAGAAATTCGGTCTGTTGACACTAAAATGCGCCAAGCACATGGACGTCGATCCGATGATCCAAAAGCATGCAGATACTTAGGAGTAAACCCCCAAGCGTAACACAACACCGACGTCACATTCTGACGATCCTTAAACAGTGGTAAGGAAATAATGGAGTCGCCAGGAAATCAAATAATATAAATTAAAATTATTCGACTAATCGATGTGTGAGAAAATTAATAAAATTGAATCGGCTAGAACAAGGCCGGTTGGACTATGGCACAACAAATGGTTGGACCGGCCTAGGCGGACCGGTCGGACTGAAGGCGCACTGTCAGTCGGACCGGTGGTGCGAAGAGTATCGTCGAAGGGGGACCTTTGGCGTTTAGCGCATGAGAAATCCCGAAGGGATCCGAAGGGGGCCTTTGGTCCTTCAGTAGGTCAAACCGGAGGTCAAGCTCCGGTCGGACCGAAGGGTGCAGTGCGAAGTCATTCTGAAGGGGGTCTACGGCACGAAGTGGCCTCCGACACGAAGAGATCTCAGGCCCTCGGCCTCCGATCGGTCAGACCGAGAAAAAGCCTCTGGTCGAACCAGAGAGGTGCGATGGACCCGAAGGAGACTGCCACGCCAGCGCGAGGTTCTCTCGGAGCCTCCTGCGAAGCCCGGTCAGAGTAGCCTTAGGTTTCCGGTCGAACCGCACTATGCCAGCGCATCAGGTGATGGTGCGGCACGGACTGGTAATACTGAGACAACACCGCCGGTTGGACCGATAGTCCGTAGAAGGTGAATTCCGGGACTCCGACGACCGTTTTGCCGTAAGAAAATTGTAACCAGATTCCTTAGCGAAGATGGGAGAGATGAAACACTGCAAAATACCAAGAAACCAAAGGCAATTCGGACAAGAGACCAAATCACCGGTAAAAACCGATAAAATGATATAAATACATTACGTGGATGAAACAGACGATTCACGAGCGAACCGACAAGGACTTACCATGATTTCGACGCGACGAACGGGTGGTTTCCAGCGCAAACCAACAAATATCTACATGCTGAATTGAATCTAGGGCAAGAAAGTAAATTGAAAAGTAGAGGTACAATTCAAGGAAATAATAGATTGGATCTATTAGGGTTTTGGTGGGTCTCCTTGAATCGGCCTTGCCTCTATTTATAGAGGTTGGACATGAGGGCCTGGGTCTAACCTAAGTTAGACATGGGTTCCAAGTCATCCAAAATTAATTAGGGATAAAAATACCCCGAAATCAGCTAATTAGAGCCGAACTCGAGTTGGGCCGTTCTGACCGGACCCATATGGCTGGTCTGAATGGGCCTATATGGCCGATCAGAACGAGCCTACATGGCAGGTTGGACCGGTCTTTGAAAATGAACCCACTCAAGTGTGCTTTTGGAGTGTCGGCAGGTAAGTTCTTAGGTTTCATGATTGACGAGAGAGGCATAGAAATTGATCCTAAGAGGCTTGAGAAGATTAGAAACATTGCAGTGCCGACGTGCAAAAAGGATGTGCAGAAGTTGCTAGGCAATATAAATTATTTGCGTCGCTTTATATCCAACTTGTCCGGTAAGATTGATGCCTTTGTTCCCATACTCTGGCTAAAGAACGAAGTCGAGTTCACTTGGGGGGCAAGCCAGCAAAGTGCATTTAAGAAAATCAAGGAATGCTTGTCATCACCGCCCGTGGTGAGAGGACCCAAAGTCGGGATTCCGTTTCGGCTATACATCGTCGCTGAAGATAGCGTGATCGAGGTCGTGCTAACCGAGGAGGTAGAAGTAAAAGAGTACATCATCACGTTCTTGAGCCGCCGCCTGCTGGACGCCAAAACCAGGTACGCGTTTGTGGAATGTTTGTGTTTATCACTTTACTACGCGTGCACCAAATTACGCCATTATCTTCTCCCCACTACATGTGTTGTCGTTTGCCAAACCGATGTTATAAAGCACATGTTACAGAAGCCGATTCTAAGTGGAAGAATTGGAAAATGGGCTTACGCGTTGATCGAATATGATTTGGCCTATGAACCCCTGAGAGCTATGAAAGGCCAAATCGTAGCCAACTTTATAGTTGATCACCACATCGATGTCAGCTGGAGTAACAACGTTGCTCTAGTTGAGGTAGTGCCATGGAAACTCTATTTTGATGGTTCAGCTTGCAAGGGTGGCCAAGGTATTGGAGTGGTTCTCATATCACCTAATGGAATGCACTTTGAAACTTCAGCCCGTCTGGAATTTCCTTCCACTAATAACCAAGCTAAATACGAAGCTTTATTGCTAGGGCTTGAATTACTAGAATCTATAGGCGCTAGACATGTTCATGCATACGGTGATTCTTTGTTAGTAGTGCAACAAGTGGCTAAAAATGCTCAATGTTTTAACGGCTTACTGAATAGTTACTTGGATAAATGTCTGGACATAGTTGCTGTTTTTGATGACTTCAAAATCTCGCACGTGTCAAGAGAGGCCAATTTGATTGCAAATGATTTGGCTCAGTAAGCATCTGGTTACCAAGTCAGGAGAGTAAAATTTTCTGTATTGAAGAAACCAATGCTTGGTCTCACTGCCGAAGCCAGTGACAGTGGGCAAGTGCACCCTTCGGGTCGGACCCCTCCGGTCACCGAAGGTCACTGTGTGCCGAGGTCCCTAGACCAGAGTACTCTGCTAACCAAGGGACCTAGCACGCCGGAGGCCGTAGGCCGAAGCCTCCCGCACGGTGAGGGCTCCCGAGAGTCCGAACCCTCCGTAGGGCTTCGGCCCAGCGCACTCCGAATGGCCAGCCCAACAAGGCTTCAGTAGGAGCAGGAATGGCCCAGGGGCATCTCGAAGTCAGTAGTTTAGAAATTTTTTCAGAAGGTGAGCTAGCGAGACCCTCTGAGACCTATAAGGGCAATTGGAGAATCCCAATCGTCAAGTATTTGAGAGACCCTAGCTAAAGGGTTGATCGGAAGGTTCGATGACAAGCGTTCAAATTTGTATTGATAGACGACACATTGTACCGCCAAACCATCGATGGGGTACTATTGAAGTGTTTAGACCATGAATATTCCCAGGTGGCTACGGGAGAAGTCCATGAAGGACTTTGTGGCACTAACCAGTCGGCCCAGAAGATGAGCTGGATGCTCAAAAGAGCAGGGTTTTATTGGCTGACTATGACTGAAGATTGTTTCGAGTACTATAGAGGGTGTGAAGCATGCTAGAAGTTTGGCAATACTCAGTTAGCTCCTGCCTCATTACTCAATCCTATTGTCAAGCCATGGTCGTTCCGAGGTTGGAGTTTAGACTTCATCGGCCAAATTCACCCTCCTTCCTCGAAAGGGCATCGATTCATGTTGATGGCGACGGATTACTTCACCAAGTGTACCGAGGCCGTGCCTCTCAAGAACATGACTCACAACGAGGTACTTGACTTTATCTTAAAGCACATCATACATTGATTCGGCATTCCTCAAACTCTCACTACAGATCAAGGTAGTTCGTTTGTTTCTAGAGAAGTGAGGGACTTCGCCGAATATTATGGTATTAAGTTGATAAATTCTTCACCTTACTATGCTCAGGCCAATGGTCAGGCTGAGTCTAGTAATAAAATCGTGATTAAGCTCACTAAGAAGAAAATTGAAGAATTTCCTAAAAGGTGGCACCAAGTGCTCTCCGAGGCGTTATGGTCTTGCAGAATTGCGAAGCACGGTGCTACCAAAATCAATCCATATGAGTTGGTATATGGACAAGAATCCGTTCTACCTGTAGAAGTAGATCTTGGCTCCTTAAGAGTGTTAAAGCAAGATGACTTATCGGTCAGTGAGTATGAGACTCTGTTGAAGGATAACCTAGAAGAAGTGACCGACAAGAGACTAAAGGCTTTCGAAGCCATAGAAGTAGACAAGAGGAGAGTAGCTAGAGCCTACAATAAGAAGGTTAAACCAAAATTGTTTCAAATAGGAGATTTGGTCTGGAAGACGATTTTACCCTTAGGAACTAAGAGTCCCAAGTTTGGTAAATGGTCACCTAGTTGGGAAGGTCCTTTCAGAATAGCTTAAATCACTCTCGACAATGCATATGTGTTGGAATCTCTTAAAGGAGAGCGGTTTCGAAGAGCTTTGAATGGTAGATACTTGAAAAGGTATTTCCCAAGCGTGAGGCAAACAACATAAAAGATGTCAAAAGGCCAATATGGAAGGTATCGTCTTTAGCTCGTTGTGCTTTTAGTTCACTTAGTTCACTAAAAGGCAGGGGGGCATGTGTTGATAGCAAAAAATGGCATCAATGGTTCTGATTGTCAAAATATCAATTTTAGTAATTTGGGCCAAAAATACACATATCCCGGGTCAGGCCGAAGCCTTACAGGACCGAAGGACCATTGGGCTATGGGCTTCGAAAGCTTCCTGCCAGACCACAACCTTTGACCAGGAAGCCTTCGGAGGCCCACGCCGCCGAAGCTTTGGCCCAAGGAGTAGGCTTTGACAGGCCTAGCCGAAGCCCACTTCAGCAAAGATAGAGTTGGATACAATTCCGGCTAAGTCTTTATCCCTATCCAGCCAAATTATAGTAGATTAGATCAGAGGCTTAGCCCCTATAAATAGAGAGGCAAAGCCAGTTCAGGGCCCCCGCCCAACACAACCCAAACACAAAAGCCCTAGCTTTGATTGCATTTACTTTATCTTTACTTTTCTGTACCTCTTCGTGGGTTTTCCTAGAAGCCCTCCGACGGCCACTTCGGAATAGTGGTAATCCTTGTTACTTCGCTTGTGAAGTATCCGTTAATCTACGTAAAAGATTGCTATCACCTTGTTACTTCGCCTGTGAAGTATCCGCTAATCTGTGTAACAGATTGCTACCTTCGCTACTAGTGCAACACTTAGCCGAATTCGGTCCTCAGGCCGAATTGGTACTTCGAATCTTATCTGTTGCAGGTTACCTACGTTCGGAGCTACTCCGTCGGAGGTGTCCGGAGTTGAGAGATCGATTTCGGAGGTTGCCTGAACACCCTTCGACGAGACTGCACGCTTCGACAAACACACTTCACCGGCACACTTCGTCACGACAGGCTTCACCACGTTTGTACTCTGCTTCGGACAAGGATACCCTCGCGCGGTGCGCTCGAGCCATCACTCTGTACCGTACTGTATCGGAGACTTCGCGCCGAACCCCTCTGTTCGTAGGTGATTGTCGCGTTCAGATCCGTTCGGAGTTCATCTTTGAACAGATCGGTCCGAGCGCCGAAGGTACCCTTCGGCGGGACACTTCGCACCAGACGCCGAAGGTATACTTTGGCGACCCCCTTCGCACCACACTTCGAAACAGACAGGCTCCGACCGGTTTGCTAATTTATTTTGTCTAATATATTTCTTTCGGCTAATTGGATTATTTTGTGATCTGATTGCCTGACGACTCCACCCCTCTTACCACGGCTAAGGGAAGTCGGAACGCGACGTCGGTGCTGTATTACGCTTAGGCTTGTCCCTAAGTATCCGCACACTTTTGGATCATCGAACTGACCCAAGTGCGGGGGCACGTTTTCGTGTCAACACACATCGACGACAAAGAACGCCGTCAGCAACGTCTTGTTGCCCACCGTCAGCTCCAAAGAAAGTACACCCTTGGCCTCGGAGCTCTCTCCATTGAAGCTGTTGAGCGTCAAGTTGGTCCTCATCAGGTCATCTGCATTCTTGTCGAGCTTCTTCAATAGAGAGTACGGCATCAGGTTGACGGTGGCGCCTCCATCTACAAGCAACCTCGAGATCAGCTTCCCGTTGATGTGCCCCTTGAAATAGAGAGGCTTCAAGTGACGATTCGTATCCTCGGGCTTCTCAAAAATAGTCTCCCAAGGGCTGAGGCTCAGCTGAGCAACCTCGACCTCATCCTGTGGAAGAGCGAACTCAACGGGTAGCATGACGACATTTATGTCCATCGCTTCAGGAGTGGGCCCTCGGAGATCGACGTGTAGTCGTCGTCCATCATGTTGTCCTCATCGTCGCTTGGAGTAGGAGCAGGGTTGTTTACGACAACCGACTTCAACTTTCAAACCTGTTTCGCTTCTGGTCGGGGACGGATCTCCTCGAAAACGGTGTACCGGTCGTCTTCAGTCTTCTTCTCGCGCATCTCCTAGGCTCGAAGACGTTGTAGCCGCCTCTTCTGGGACTTGGTCCTACCTGGAGGTTCCCACGAAAGCTGTGGCTTAGTGTCGAGTGCCACAAACTTGCTTCTGGAATTATTGGCCGAACAAAAATTGCCCGGATCGGCCTCGGTAACTTTGCACTTGGTGGAGATGTCTCCCTGTGTTATGTCGGTCGGACTGACTTTATTGGGCTGGTCCGGGGTACTAGGGCAGTCTGATTGTCCCTATGGCTGCGGTCGGACCGACTGGTTCTTGCCCGGTTTCCTTCTACGGCTCACCTCCGTTTTCTTCCGTGGGAGCCCCCTTAAGGATTGGGACATCCTAGGAGACCACCTTGACAACAATAGCTTCGCATGGCATCTCCGGACGTACTCGTGGTGCGAGAGACAATCAGTCGAATACACCACCTCTTGGCGCACTGATCTGACCCTGCATGTCATAAAATTCGAACGGCACGAATGGACCAACATAATATGGGGTAGGTACCCGAGAGGCGGAATGTAACACGGTGGTCACTCTGCCATGGACCAATAATATGGTGGAGGAAGTGGTGGATCCAATGGTTTCGCCCATCGAGGGTCAAACCCACTCTTCCGAGGAGGGCTCGGCCTTGCTAGAGGTCCTGGTCGAGCATTCGCCTTCTCGGCCCTCATCTTATGTATCTGGAGCAGCATGTCGTATGTCACCTTTGGCTTCTTGTGAGTCGCAGTCGAAGATGAGGCGTTAGTATTCACCTTCCACACTCCTACCTAAGGGTTCTTCGGCACGAGCGTGTGTGGGCGTGGTTCTCCGATCACGACCTCCTTCCCCTTAGCGGACCTAGACTGCTCAAGCTGAATCAGCACCTTCTTCCCATCGAGATCGATAGTGTTCACGGGGAAAGGGTCTTGGTCGAGCTTCATCTTGGGATTTGTATCCAATTTCAATTGTCCTTCTTCTATGGCCGATTGAACATGCCGACGAAAAACATTGCAATCGTTAGTAGAATAGAAATAAGAATCATGCCACTTACAATAAGCCCGCTTCTTCAAGTCATCAGCAATCGGAATGATGTGACCCTTCGGTAACCTGATAAGTTTGTTCCTCAACAAAAAATCAAATATTTTATCGCACATGGTCACATCAAAAAATACTTCATCTCGCTGGGCTGACTCTTGGTAGGAGACAGCTGTAACTCAGTGCAAGTGACGGGCTTGGCCTTGCTAGACCAAGTCCACTCTGCAGTGTACATGTCGGTCGAGTCATCCTCGCTCTCCGATGATTCCTCATCGGACTGCTCCATGACATGCACCTCGGCCTTTTGCTTGTTGAATGTTTTAGTGAATTTTCTAATTTTGGCTCGGCTTTCCTGAACCAGAGCCTTCTGTAACACTTGACTAACATCAAAGAAATCTTGTTCATCCAGTTTCTCCTTAAGTTCAGAGTGAAGAGCGTTAAAATCTAGGTCGGCCAAGTCTCTATCAGAAATGTTTAAAGTAAAACATCGGTTTCTAGTGTCCCTAAAACGCTTGACGTACTCAGAGACACTCTCATTAGCCTTCTGTGTAACTGATGTCAAGTGCAAAAGTATAAGATCTGTTTCCCAATATAAAAATAGTCATGGAACTTCTGCTCCAACTGGAAACAAGTCTGAACGGAGTTCGGCGGTAAAGCCGAAAACCAAATGAAAGCGGTGTCAGAAAGTGATAGAGAGAATAACCTAAGCTTCAACGCATCCGACCCACTAGCTTCGCCACACTGTGCTAGGAATTGGCCTATGTGCTCTAGGGTGGTCTTGCTACCTTCGCCATCAAATTTTGTAAATTCAGGCACCCTAAAGCTGCGTGGGTATGGGATGGTGTCAAAGTGATCAGGGTACGACTTGTGATAAACCCTAACCCGACCTCTAGGTGTCTAACCTACACACTCTCTAAACAGTGCGTGAATCCGCTCGTCAAAGTCATCTACACCTCCTTCCTGCACGCGTCTCTCGTGCGGGGGCACGACACGAGGTGGTATATCGTGGTGTCATCCATGCGGCTCCTCCTCTCGTGGTGGCTCGTGATATGAGACGTAATTAGGCCTATGTGGGTGTGCGGGAGCAGGAGGTGCGGGCAACGCGTGGTAAGGAAGTGTAGGTGCGGCCGACGACGCATAGTGTGTGACAGGGGCGGTCTGACCGGCCATAAGGCCGGTCTAACCGAGGGTGTGATAGCTGGTTGGACCAGCCTGATGGACGATCTGACCGACAGGGCCATAAGTCGTCTCGGCCATGGATGGTGTGGTCGTAGACATTATGGTCTTCTCGGTAGTCCCGTCAGTCCTACTGTGTATGTGATGGACAGGGGGTATGCTAGCTATCGGAGTTGGGGAAGCGGCCTCGGGAAAGCCAAATCTCCTAAACATGGCCTCCATCCTAGAGTCGATCATGGCCTCTACGCGGTTTGTAGTAGTAGTGCTAATGACCTGGTCTACTAACGTGGCTATTTTTTGCTCGATGTCTTGGGAAGACAGTCGAGGGGATGATGGTGTTACCTTAGTCCCAAAGAGATCGTTGATGTCGATGTTGCGCTTGACGAAGCCCCCCGCAGGTCTTAGTGAAGCGGTCAATAAAAAGAGTGTGTAGCTCTATTGTCCTGGCCTCAAGCTCTGCCCTATCCTCCTCAGAGAGGTCGTCAAGGGTGGGGACAATGATGTTGCTGCCGTCGATCTCTGAGCTCCCCACCAGATTCATCGGCATCGAGGGTACCATTGATGTAGAGGTAGTGGGCGCACTCGTCGACAATGTAGAAGTTCTTGGCATGTCTCTCCCCAACGGAGTCGCCAAAAAATGTGTTGACACTAAAATACGCCAAACACACGGACGCCGATCCGACGATCCAAAAGTGTGTTGATACTTAGGAGTAAACCCCCAAGCATAACACAACATCGACGTCACGTTCCGACGATCCTTAAACAGTGGTAAGGAAATAACGGAGTCGCTAGGCAATCAAATAATATCAATTAAAATTATTCGACTAACCAATGTGTGAGAAAATAAATAAAACCGAACCGGCCAGAATAGAGTCGGTTGGACCGTGGCACAATGAACGGTCGGACCGTCCTAGGCGGACCGGTCGAACCGAAGGCGCACTGTCGGTCGGACCGGCGGTGCGAAGAGTATCGCCGAAGGGGGCCCTTTGGCGTTTAGCGTGTGAGAAATCCCGAAGGGATCCGAAGGAGGCCTTCAGTCCTTCAGTCAGTCGGACCGGAAGTCAAACTCCTGTCGTTCCGAAGGGGGCTCCGGCGCGAAGTGGCCTCCAACACGAAGAGATCTTGGGCCCTTGGTCTTCGGTCGATCGAACCGAGGAGAAGCCTCCAGTCGGACCGGAGAGGTGCGATGGACCCGAAAGAGGACTCCGGCGCCGGTGCGAGGTGCTCTCGGAGCCTCCTATGAAGCCTGGTCAGACCGGCCTTAGGCTACCGGTCGGACCGCAACGAGCCAGCGCGTTAGGTGACGGCGTGGCACGGGTCGGTAAGACCAGGACGACATCGCAGGTCGGACCGCCGGTCCCTAGAAGGTGAATTCCGGGACTCCGGTGACCGTTTTGGCGTAGGCAAATTGTAACCGGATTCCTTGGTGAAGATGGGAGAGATGAAACATTGCAAAAATACCAAGAAACCAAAGGCAATTCGACCAAGAGACCGAATCACCGGTAAAAACCGATAAAATGATAGAAATTTGTTACATGGATGAAACAGACGATTCACGAGCGAACCGATAAAGACTTACCGTGATTTCGACCCAGCGGACGGGTGGTTTCCAATGCAAACCAGCAAAGATCTACGTGTTGAATTGAATCTATGACAAGAAAGTAAATTGAAAAGTAAAAGTACAATTCAAGAAAATAATAGATTAGATCTATTAGGGTTTTGGGAGGGTCTCCTTGAATCGGCATTGCCTCTATTAATAGAGGTTGGACATGAGGATCTGGGGTCTAATATGAGTTAGACATGGGTTCCAAGTCATCCAAAATTAATTAGGGATAAAAATACCCTGAAATCAGCTAATTGGAGTCGGACTTGAGTTGGGCCAGTATGGCCGGACCCATATGGCCGGTCTGACCAGGCCTACATGGCCAGTTGGACCGGCCTTTGACAGGTCTTGGCACATTTTCGGCCCAAGTTACCAAAAATGATATTTTGACAATTTTGATCATTAATGTTATTTATTTACTATTAACACGTTGATCAACTCAGGCTGCAATACAGATAACCGAGTTTTATTTAGTAGATTCGGTTAACCAAAATAACATAATTGACCTTAGGCCCATTATTTAGTCCTCAGCCTATTCACAGACTCCTGGGCCTCCTGGCTATGCGCGATGGCAGGGCCACATCCCGTGAGTCAGTGACTCCCATCCAGCCATCCTCATCTTGTACTCCAATTCCTGTAGGGCGCTGCCGCGCCACCTCTCCATTCTCGAAGACTGCCAAGTCCCAAGTGACTGGCTGTTCTCAAGTCTTAACCAGCCAGGGAGGCAGCACGATGGCACCTCTATGGCCACCCTCAATATCAATTTCTAGGTATCTACAAGTTGGCTACTTTGATATCTTCTTAGTTGGTTGTTGAATGTTTTGTTTGTTTGTATTTCTTGTTTAGTGATCTTTATTTTGCTGTGTCAAGAAAATTTTAGTTCTTGGTGGCCATGGAGCACCTTGAGTGGTTATTAGTTCTTACAGTTGGGTATTCAGTTCTGTTTAGTTCTTGTAGTGTTTTCTCTTGCCAGATTTCCTCCTTTTTCAAATTTTTTCTGGTTGCTGACTTATGACAATCAACCTCCTCTGTTACATATGTTTCATCTCTTACTATCACAATCATTTTGAGTGGTTTTTGTGCTGAGAATTTCTCCTGGTGTTTGTCTTCTGTTTATTGGAATTAATTCAGGATCATAGGATATATTTTATGCAGAGTGCTCCAGTGTAAACTTTTGTGACTGGAATAGCAAATTTCAGTCACGGCAGAAGACTAGACCGAATTTTTGGGGTGACTGAAAAATTGGGTACAAATTTGGGCAGGAGACCGAGATGGCCGAACTTTCTCTGGACCGAATTTCCCGGTAATGACCGAATGCCCACCCCTTACTGTTGGTGCTTAAGAACTGAACTCCATACATAAGCTAAACTGCTCCATCCGAATATGATTCTAAATTCTGATTTATTTGGCCAAGAAGTAGAAGCTTAGATCAGAGGACATAAAAGCCCTATGACCAAAAAATATAGCATTTCATCAACATGAAGCACACAAGCTGAATAAATGAAAAGACAGACCATGGTTGGAACATGGGAACATAGGCCTGCAGCCTGCTTCAAAGGACAAGCAATGGCAAAGAGAACAAGAAACATTCAGATGCTAAACAATATGGAGGACTCAACAGACAGGTAGTTGTGATTTATTCATAATCCTTATCCCTAATCACAATAATTGAAGAGACGCTAATGTCAGTACACATTTATATAAGAAATGTGAAAATGCACAAGAGAAAGTGCTTAAGGCCTTAAGGGTGCTTCTGTATGCATCCACTATGCCAGTACATTGCAAATTGGCAATAGCATAAAAAACAGATGGATGCAAATAGACATGGTTGTGGTAACTGCTTCTTAAATCAATAGAACAGAATCCAATAAGTAGAAAATGCTCCTTGGTCTGCTATACTTACACAGTTACACTCCAATGGTATCTAGTGATGGAAAAACTGAACTAGGGATGAATGTTATGCTGATTGCTCAACTCAATGAAATGAGAGATCATTTCAGATAAGAGTTACTACATATATGGGGTTATGATACACAAATCAGCATGGAATATATACTACAGTACCAAAACGTAAAAAAAACTAACGAGAGCATTCAAAATTTTGTAAACAGTAACTTAATCAGACAAATCTAAGACCACATTTCATGAACACTACCTAGCCTGATTCCACTAAAATCTGTGAAACTAGCATGATAGCATCAAACGAAGGCTCTGGAATCAAACAAGCACACACAACAGCGCCTCATCCTCAGGCGAACGAATTGGAACGAAACAAGTAGGGAAACGGAAATCTTCTATCGAAGCACAATTTTTTTCTTAATTGGCAAATATACAACACCAAATTTCGCGCTTGCTATAGACTCTAGTAGCACTGAGTACAGCAACACGCCATCATATCCTGTAAATCTGATGAGCAATAAAATCGCACGGACTAGCGTGAAAACGAACAGACAAAGAATACACTGGTTTTATTACCCCATGTTGGATCGGTGAAGGAGGTCCGGAGCGGGAGTTAGGCTGCCGGTGGCAACGTAGCTGGAGCTGCCGGCGACGGCGCTGGAGATGGTGGCTGCTGGCGGCGGGTGAGTTTGGAAGCCAGGAGTGGGCGAAGGGTATTTCTCCTGTATTTCGAGGTATTAAATCTTTTTAATCTCTTTCAATTTCCTCAATCCCGAATTAACCAAATAAGTCATGTTTGTATCCACCGGAGGATTTCTTTATTATTCGTGCTCGCAGGTGATCTGCCGATGAGCGGCTCTAGGTTTCTGGGTAGCTCGAGTAATTGAGGTAGGCCCATTGCCTCCTTTATTAACATTTTAATTAAGGTAATATTTGGTTCAATAGTTTAGGTGAAAGTGAGCGGCTCTGTTTTAGTTTAAGTGTATTTGGTTTGAAATTATATAGATCGAAATGACTTCCCAAAAAGAATATTCCTCATAAATCCAGAATCATTCATTTTCAAAAAATCTACTTTTCTTTTCATTTTCTCCGTCGCTCTTGAATCAAACAAGAGACAGAACCGTTCCATTATAAAATGACTCTGTTCTTTGAAACTTTCAGAATCTGAAATGAAACCATTTTGTTTTATCAGATTACTGACCAAACGCAACTAAAGATTAAACTATTTTATTTTATTTTATTGGACAAACTTCGCATCGAAAATAAATCTCGAAATTAGAGCTACCGAAAGGCCGAAGCTTGAGCCGTTCGCTTCTACGGAAAAGCCCATAAGTGTGTCACTTTCCAGTAATTGGGCTTGGCCTCGTGGCAGGTTTGATTGAAAGTTCAAACATTCATTTTTTTTTCCAAAATGGCACGCCAGTAAACAAATCCTGCACCACAACTTGCCAACTTGGGCAAATTTGACTTGGAAGTCAGAACTGTGTCTACAACAATTGAAGACATACCAAAAATATATGTGGTGCGCATAAGCATAACAGCAAACCGCACACTGAAGTACTGAACTGTAGACATACGTGGTTAACAAGATGTTAGATTCTCACCGCTGTAGCTTTTTAGATTATAATACGAAGCTAATAGTTTAGATTCTGGATCTAAATTATAAAAATCCGGTAGCTAAATAAATTAGAATTCAGAAACTATAAAACATTCGATTCTTAATCTTTAAGAGCTAGATATTTAAACTAGCCAGCTATTAAGAAACTTTAGAAATAACAAACCCGTTGTAATATTTTTTTAAATAGATCAAATATAGTCTTAGGAAATCTTTGAGTCATTTATTTTTATTTCTGACTAAAAATAAAATTTGACATACAAACTTTAAATTAAAACGTGATCTCGAAGTTGGCGTGGAGCATGTCCTAAACAGTGGTACTGTTCAGCACCTAATCTATCCAGCTGAAGAGTTTTCTAAACTTTCTTTGCGGGGAGCAGGACGGTTTTTGAAACGCAATCCACACGGTGAGCCGACCACGACGTAAGGCATCCATGGCGAATTGGTTTAAGACGCGCCCCAGCTCGAGGTCGCTTCCCATGTCCGTCCCGCACTGCGCATGGCACAGCCTGCACGGGTACCTATTCCCTTCTTAATTCGGAGAAATGTTATCACATCCCTATTTCCGTATAGGGAATAATATCCAAATGAGCTCTTATCTTTTGATATCAAAATATAAAAAATGTCTAAAGAGAATATAATGATTGATTTAACAATATAGTAAGTTGACTCTAAGATAAAATCACATGCATTTAGAGTCCCACAAGGAAACAGAGACAAAATTAAGAATCATCTTTGTTCTCACTTTACCTGACGGAAAAGACTTTTCTATATTAACCCCACAAAAAATAATCTCTTCCATATCTTCTAACAGTAAAATTCCACGTTGAAAGACAATGGTAGGGGGCAATTGACATCCCCGCGCGCTTCAGCCAAGTGGCTAATTGCACTTCAAGTCGCTCTCTTCTTAGGTTGCGTTTGTTTAGTTTTTGCAATTAGTTTCTTAGCTGGGAAGTTCAAACCTAAATTAAACAGATTCATGGGCTAATTAGATTTTTTAAAAGCTATAAATTTTTGCAATCATCGCCCCGCGCACTCGTCACTGTGCCGTCGCGGCGTCGCCCAGATCCTCCCAAGCCCCACCTTCCGTGCCATCTCCCAACCCACGCCATCGTATAAGAAATGAATAGAGGTTTAGCCTAGGCATGGTTTGAATATGTTATGTGCTTCTTGACAAACAAAGATAATTTATATGTGCATTGTTACATGTTTTATGGTTATAATGTATATTAATAATCTGATCAAAAATTAAAGGTATTACATATGTTTACTATCAAAATATAAATCTATAGCTATTCAAATCAAATAACTTCTCGGTTTTTCTACCGCTCATAGCTCCTAACATATTTTTCACAACTCATATTTCACAATAGATTTTCAGAATCTACAATTCAACTAAACATACCCTTAGTTATCTCACGTTATCTCTCGTATAACACATATAGTGGCTAAGTAAAGGAGTTTCCCGTGCAACAATAAGCACATACTCCCTCAATTCAAAAATTTACTATGTATTACTTTTTTATTGAGATAAAAAGTATAAGTATGTCCATTAGTTGTATTAAATAGACATATTGATTCTGATGTGCATGGCTTAGGATGAGTTGTGTATACAAAACTAGTTAAGCAATGGTTGCTCAAGTCATGTGACGTTAATTCATGGAAAATTTTATGGTGCCTCTTAACAATTATGGACCATTCATTTTTAAAGATCCAATAGTTTAGATTTAAATAGAGAAATTCTATTAACTCTCATTTTTTTCATATTCCCTTTCTCCCACCGCCAAGACGAGCTCCCCTGAAAACTAAGTTGTTTGACCGTCGAACAGTGAAAGTCGTGGCCCAGTAAACTCCTCAAAACCTCCAATGCAAGCTTCGTCCTCTCCCCGTTAAGCCTACTCCAACCCCCTCTCCCCACCGGGCACGGTGAGAGCACTCTAACCACTCTCACTGGACCCATGTCACTCCCATCCTTGACTCGACGGACAAGGGAGCGGCAATGGACACGGTGGGTGATCGGGCATGACAACGAGCAGTGGTGGGGCAGCGCGGTAGCAGGGCGTTGTGACGGTGGGGGCAAACGAGCGGTAGGGGTGTTGGGGCCATGCTGGTCACGGTCGCATGTGCGCCTCACCTGTCATGGAGCATGATGTAGTACGACATCGACGATGACTGTGGCAGTGGTAGCGACAATGATATTGGTGGTAGTGGTTATATAGGCGGTGGTGCGCTACAGTGGCGAGGGATTGAGGGAGCTAGCCGGCTGGAGAGAAGATGTAATAGTAAAATTTTGATTTTTGTAATTAATTTATTATGCTCAATCTAAAAGCAGACATTAATTTTTTTCTCTTACCTTAATAGAAGATATATGTGGAAGGACCCCTAATTTAATCTATAACCACTAAATAAAATGGTATTATTCCTCATTTAAGATTTGCGTACATGTAAATTACAAATATATATATGAGTTATATAATTATTGTGATAGGTCGTACAATTTATTAATTTACTTTGTGGACTATTGTATCTTTAACTTTGTGGGCTTTTAAACCTGTATATACTTAATATTTATTAGTTACGAATTTTATTATTATTAGATAATAAAAATGCTGCAGTTGAGATTTTAAACTGATAATAATTTAATTTCTATCAATTTAAAATTTTAAAATTATTAAATATAAAAGTATACATATCTAAAGGTGTAAGTTGTAATATAAGTAAACTTCGATATTATTAGTTGTTAAATTCAGAATTATAAAATCGTGTGAAATTAAAATTGCAACTGTAAACTAAGTAAAAACGTAGATATTTATTAATTATAAGTTCATCTGTGTCTCCGTTATGTTCTCACGAAAAAAATGATAATTTGTCACTCTTAAAATATACAATTTGATTATGATGTCACTTCTAAAAGTGACATGTAGACTTAATGATAGTGGATCCGAATAACAAAAGTGCTAAATTCTCGAATCCATCGTGTTCTCGCACAGCTACTTAGTACAGTCACAACTTGGCCAACAACCCTTGCAAGATCTAGAATAATTGTGCCCATACGACCATACACAAGGCTCCGCCGGACGCACTGCCGCCGGTGAACGTCGTCCTGACCTAACACGTACGTCCACTCTATTAACGCAACACAGAACTAGCCCATTGATACACAAATGGATTGATAGACCGGTCAGCCGGATACAATTACGAGTTATAGTTAGCAGCCGCCTCTTTGTTCCGACGATCCGACGCGTCCCCGTGGCACATCGGCGCGCGCGGCGCCTTCTTCTGTTGGCGGCCGCGGTCAGACGAAGAAGCACGGGCGCCGCGCCGCTTCGCGCCGCGAGAGCGCGTGGACAAAACCAATGGCGCGCGCCGCGCGAGGGGGCGAGCGAGAGGGGGCAATCAACCGTGGGCAGCGCACAACAGCCACGCGCTCGCTCTCGTGTCTGAGTGTCTGACCCCTGCGCGCCGCGGCGCAGCAACTGCACGCAGCGGCTAAAGTCTACTCACGCTACCGTACGTGCGATGTCCACTCCGCGCGCGTGGCTAATGCGCCCGAGGCTGTACGGCTCCCGTGTTAAAAATGCAGCAGGAGTTTGATAATGCCTGCCACAATATCAGACATATCTACCTCTAATGGGTTGTATGCATGATAAATTACTATCTATTTAGTTTAAAATAAAATGAAACTACATATTTAAATTCATTTGTAATCTCAGATCAAAGATTTTTAAACTAAATTTAAATGATTATATAAATAGATCTAGAGAGTCAAACGGGATTAAAAGAAAGAGAAAAGAACGAAGAATTTATTGAGAAGTTATCGTGTGTAGTCCAGATTTTATATGTAGAAGAAAATTTTAACTTCACTACAGAAAACTCAAATTTGTTGAGTGTCACAAATTTTGTCGAGTACATTATTTCGGAGACTTAACAAACTATAAATGGTCGGCAACCAATTATTTGGTAAGTGTTTTTTAAAAATACACTTAGCAAAAAATAGTACCAACGAATGTTGTGACGGCATATTTGCATGGGAAAAAAATTCAGAAAAACACTCGGCAAAGATGGTGAGTTTGTCGAGTATTTTTTAAAAAACACTCGACAAACCCAAAAAAACATTGTGTGTAAATCTTGTTTCGAGTCTACGTGATATCACCAATTTGGTTTTATCGGGAAATTTTTTGTATACTTAAAATACAAAATATATTATTTCATGTAAAAATTTCATATTTTTTAGTTCAGTTTTCTATTTTTAATTCATTATTTATGTTTCTAGTCTTTAAATTGAAATTGGTGAAATTTGAACTATAAGTGCCTAAAATAATGAACCAAAAATTATAGAAAAATCATATTCATATTTCTTAGTATTTTTTGAGTTTATTATGCACTAAACTGAAAGAAATTTTGAAAAAAGTTAGGTTGCGACACAATATCGGCAACATAATGCTTAATAGTTTTTTAATTCTAAAAAAACAAATGAAGTCTAAAAACATGATACCTATTCCGTTGTTATGATATTATCCATATATACTATGATAAAAACTTAAAAACGTTTCGATAAAATTATCACGTAGGATGATAAGAAACTCGAGATTATCTTAGGAGAAGATAGGTTTTAATGAAGGAATATGTTAGGTTAGAAAGCAATTTGTGAAGGAACAGTGCCCAAGGAAATTCTGGTTGGATCGGAACTTCCGATTATTTTATGAATTAGAAACAGAGAGCTCAAATCATAAGTTCCGATATGGTATCGAAAGTTCCAATAATTTATAGTTTGCAAAACAGAGAACTCAAATCGGAAGTTTCGATATGGTATCAGAATTTCTAATAATTTCTTATTTAGAGAGAGAGTTGAAACCGGAAGTTCTGATGCGTATCGGGAAAATTGCACTGATCGGAAGATCCGATAGGAGGTATCGAAAGTTCCGATGCTACATGGAATTGGAGTCCGAGAGTCTTGATCAGAAGTTCCGATATTGGATCGGAAGTTCCGATGTAGGCGTAACAGATTGGATCTATTGAGTCTCGAATTGTTTAAGGCCAATCTGTTTATTTCGAATTGTTGGAGACCAGGGACTCTCACCTCTATATAAAGAGAGGAGGAGGTCTTGGAAGTCATGTAATTGATATTTTACACCTAGCCACCAAGAACTCCTCTCCTCCCTTTTTTGATCTCAAAAGTTGAAATTGAGAAATCTCCTATTTCTCATGTGCGGTTTTAGCACACCGTCGTGGGAAGGATCTCATACATGTACGTGTGGATACCATGGAGGCGTTGCTCCAATAGCGACACTCGTGGACTTCTTCACGTGAACACCTACATCGTCTCCGTCGATTGGATTACTAGGGAACGGCCGGAGCGAGGTGACGACAGGTGAGAACACACTTCGTCGATATCTTCTTCCGCTGCACCTAGCGTGTCTCGTGTAAAAAGGTACCGATCTATGATCCGTCACGCACATGCTTCTTAGGCTTAGGGCAAAAATTTTGGAATTGCCAACTAGCGTAGCTTTCCTATTTCCCAACAATTTGTTTATTAATTTTTTGTTTGTACTTGTTGGTGTCGTTTTTGGTCACACACGTGGCTTGAGAGGTCTGCTTAACTCCAGTGCAAGTCTTACATCTTAGAAAAAAGAGTTCTGAGCGTGCCAATCAGTTTGACCCTACAACTGATAAGGAACAATAAAAAGCGACATCAGTAGCAAAGCCGATCGGCTATCAAGCCGATGACGGTGGCGAGCATAAAACAATCACGGGTAAAGGCGCCAATCGTACATGAGGACGATGACAATGGCAATGCTATCGGATCTGAATACGCCATTAGCCGGCAAAGTAAAATCTTTGCACGTAAGGTCCGATGAATACCTCTCTAAGCAAATACGATGCATGGAATTAAAGATAATCTATCAGCTTGTACTTTAATAGAAACTAAATTTAGTAGCATACTAGATAATGTGTCCGTACTATCAAATCATCATAACAACAATATCATACCTAACGAAGACAGTTGCTAATCACGAGAAATCAATAATACTTCAACACATCGGGCATACTTTATTTAGATGAATGGTATATAGTATGAATCGGGTACAATAGAGCGAGATGTTAGACCTAACCGATGAAGCCTCAAACTACGACACCTAATTCACATCAATCGAAAAGATCAAAGTGATGCAGCCTTAGACCTAGCAAATATACCAAGATAAACCAGTGATCGACGCGATGCAGCCTTGATGAACACTGACCTAGTCGATGCAATAGTCAAGGTGGCGAGACTCACCTCTTCGTCGGAGATCGGAACAATGCAGCCCGATTCTAAGTGACAAGTCCCGCCGAGATTAACCTTTGGAATCCAAGGGTGGTGATGCGCCGAAAAGTAGCTTTGTTGTGGTTGATTGTGTGTGTCCTCTAAACCTAACTGATTGGATACATATTTATAATCTGAAGACTTGACGTCCAAGTAACATCCATCGTAATTGATTCTGGATTATCTTTATCTTCTTTTATCTCAATCGACTTCCTCTTATCTGGCCATTTGCAATAGAATGGATGTGCCTCTTTGACCAACCTTTGACCGAACTTCCTTGACTTTTGTTGACCGTGTGATATCCTTAGTGGGTCTGGGCTTTGCTAAATCTCGGCATTAACAGTACTTGAATTTGTTTTTTTAAAAAATAAAAATACAACATAAGTTATCTCATATAAAAATTTGGTATTTTTTAAGTCAGTTTACTATTTTTAATTCATTCAATGTATTTCTAGGATTTAAATCGAAATAAGTCAAATTTAAACTGCAAGTGCGTGAAATAATAAAATAAAATTATAGAAAAATATTATTCATGTTTTAAGTCTATTTTTAGTTCTTATCAACTGAATTGAAAGAAAGTTTGAAAAATATAGGTTGCAGCACTCAATCAACAACATGAAGCTTAATAGTTTTTTAATTTTAAAAAAATCAAATGAAGTCTAAAAAACATTATACTTGTCATGGTGTTATGATATCATACATATATACTGTGATAAAAATTAAAAATATTTTGAAAATTTTTGTCGCATAGAGTGTTTAGAAAATTGAAGATTTTGAGAGGAGGAATTAGGAATTAGGGTTTAGAGAAGGAATGAAATAGGATTGAAAGAAAATTGATGGTTAAATATTTGTTTGAACTTAAAACTTTTTATAATCAAAATACAACATATATTATCCTATGAAATTGTTTGGTATTTTTCTAGGTCTGTTAGCTATTTTTAATTCATTAATTAAATTTCTAAGATTTAAATTGAAATACGTAAAATTTAACATTTTAAAAATAAAAAATTAACAAAATTTTAAAAATAAAAAATAGGTCTTACACGCTAAATTTGAAAATGTTTCACAAAATTTTTCAAAAAAATGAAATACATTTCAAAATATTTTCAAAAATGGAAAAAATCTTTGTCGAGTGTCGGATTTGAGACACTCGTCAAACCCTTAGCGTGCACCCAAAATTTGCTTTCCCGCACTATAAAATTGAAACAGCGCACTCCCTAAATGATATTTTAGCGTGCAAATTTTTTGGCATTAAAAGTAGCCCCCTCTCTATAAGCCTCATCTCCTCCTCCCTCTTCTCTTTGCCGCTACCAGGATCCACCACCCGCAGTCGCCCGGTGCCGTCGTCGCCAAGCGCCGCCCTACAAGGCCTCGCTGCCCCGTTCGGAGTTGCCCCGCCTAACCCCATCGGTTGGCTCGACCCATCACCCCATCTCATCACCCTGCGTTGCCGCCCTGTCACTGCGCCGACCACTATCATAGAAACGTACATTAGTGATAGGCATGTCTTTCGTCACCCTTATCATGTCAGTAATGTGACATCAATAGTGACAGGTAAACACCCATCACCAAAGGGTCAACCTCAGTCCAATGAGCTCACCTATAACGCCTCTTTGGTGACGGTTGACCGTTATCACCCATCACTAATGTGTTCATGAGTGACGGGTGACTATTATAACCCGTCACTGATGTTATGGTCATTTCAAAAAAAATAATTTTTAGGCTCCATCCAGGATTTGCAGCCATTTAACACATGCAATATCAAAAGCACATCACAGACAATACATCACAAAAGATTAATTGCCAAATTTGTATCACATTTATAAACTTCTAACTCGTTATATCGAAGAAATGGCTATTACAAAGATCAACACAAGATGATTTCATGGAACTATAGCTATATCGAGAGCTTAGATAGTATCTTCCAAGCTTGTATCATGGCCACCAGAAGCCTAGTGGGTAGTTCAGGAGCACCACCGACCATCGGTAGCAGGAGCACCTACCGATCATGGGTAGGAGCACCATGAGGATGTGAGTCATGACAACTTCAAAGGTGTTATCTCGAAGAAATTGGCTAACACCATCAATTATCTCGAAGAACTTGGCTAAAAGCAATAGGTCAGGATACTCTGTAACAATAAAATTAAAACAATGTTAGCTAGTTAGGCAAAACAAATAATATTTTGGATGAGGAAGAGGAGGATGACGACGAACCTTAGGAGGACGAGGAGGAGGATGCAACCATGGTGGCGGCGAGTAGGGAGGCCACGCACACCGACAGGACATTTGGCCAGGAGCACGACGAAGCTGACGGTGGCGGCGGGAGTTAGGGTTAGGGTTGCGCGAAATGAAAGCCTGGCGATTCACTTCGGTACCCGCCTATTAATAAGAGGGAGGAGTCATCAGTGACAGATGTACGTTATGACCCGTCACTGATGTAGGGGAGTCTCATGGGTATAGATCAAACTTTAGTGATGGGTAACAATTTTCAACCGTCACTAAATGATCCTTTAGTGACGGTTTATTATTTTTACCCGTCACTAATGTTATGGTCATTTTGAAAAAAATAATGGTAACAATGTTGAAATGGAAGGCGCTTGAATTTGGCATTCAAGTTTCCAAAGCACATCACATACATATTCTTTTGTTGCAGCCTGAATGAAAGCCATCGAAGACTGAATTAAACACATCATCACAGTCATCGCAGATAATTCATCACAAAAGATAATTCATCCTAGGGTTACAGTACATACATTACAACCTCAATGTCATTAGTACCAATGTTGAAATGGAAGGCGCACATTGTCCCAACTTCTAACGAGTTGTCGCTAAGAAATTGCCCAAAACCTTTAGTTAGATAGCACCGTCCATCCGTCCCTTATGCACCGCAATTGGGACTACGTCAGACCCTGCTGCTACCACTTAGATCACGGCGGTCTGGTGGTGTAGGGGAGGCGTGATATATTTTTCATAGTACTGCCTTAAAAAGTACTATAAAATAAAATTTAATCAAAGCTATTAGAGAATGCTATTTGTATAAACTAACTACATTTTCAAATAACTTACCATCGATTTCTTGTTGATAATCGTGTTATTTATTGTGCAGACATATAACCGACTCTCGAAGGATAAACCTGTCGATATGTCTTGTAAGAGAGACTTCCTTACTGGAGTTACATCTGTTGGATTGCCAAAATAACAGATATGCTTCAATTGATCCATTTGGTCGGTGTCGACCTACCTGGCTGTAGCGCCCGGATTTAATAAAACCCAGACTTTATTGAAATTCCATAGAAAATCAATAATCACAAGATGTTCATCACACGATGACGTACATACGTCAAACATTCGTGGCTCATAGGCCACATTATTACACAAAGATTAAAATAAAATAAACTATGAAAATAATAAACTCGATGAACATCTTCTCTAGGGTCGCTTCCTTGGGCGAGGGGGAGAAATTGGATGGTGTGGTGAAATGTGGTGTGGCTAGGGGCCTTTTATAGTGCTCCGGCGAGGGTGAGGGGGCCGAGCGCATTAAAGATCGTGGGATAAAACCTCTTAACGCCGGCGAGGGTGGTTGCAACGATTAATAGCAGTAAACGGGATGGGATCTGAGGGAAAATGCACGGAGGATTATGGTGGTTAATTCACCGGCTTCGTTTAGGGGCCCACGGTGGAGGCGATCCCGGAGTTAAGACGGTAGCCGGGGATCTCGAGCGCCCGAGGTTGACGAAGCACCTAACAGATGGGACCCGCTGGTCAGTGAACACGAGGGGGTTAACGGTCGGCGCCAACAGGTGGGGCCAGGGCGTGGAGTTGCGAGGAGAGGAGGCTGACAGGTGGGCCTGGCTCGGGTGAGGCTGAGCGCGCCGACAGGCGGGGCTAGCTTGTCAGTGAGTGGTTGGCATGGTGGATGGGTTGGGTCGGTCGGGGAGAGGGAATGGAGGGTTTCAGTCCATTAGCTTTTAAATTGTTTTTCTGAATAAAAATAATTGTAGAAATTGACTTATAAATTATGAGCTAGTAGCAAAGGTTGGAAAAATTTGTAAAAATTCTCAAAATTGTATCTTGGTCTTAGGAACACAATATAAATTTTTCTGACTTTGATTTGAGTTATTTTCTAGATTCCTGAATATAAGGGCATTTGTGTCTTTATGAGAATTAAAAATAATTCTTTTTTGAAAATTCATATTTTTGAATTTATTTTATTGTTCAAAAATTTGGGGTGTTACACTAGCTATCCCCTTCCTATCTGCAACATTGCTAGGACCCGCCCCTGACATTATAAGAAACCATGATAAGAACATGTACAAAAGATATCCATGTGTAGTAATGTCGTCGCTTCTCTATGTACACCACTAGCGTCGTTGTTGTTAATAGTAAAAAGTGGCATCAATGGCTAGATTGTCAAAAGATCAATTTTGGTGATTTGGGCCAAAAATACACATGTCCAGGGTCCGTTCGAAACCCTATAGGGCCGAAGGTCCATTGAGCTGTGGGCTCCGAAAGCCTCTAGCCAGCCCATGGCCTTCGGTCGAGAAGCCTTCGTAGGCCCACGCCACCGAAGCTTCGGCCCGAGGAGCAGGCCTCGACGGGCCTGGCCGAAGCCCACTTCGGCAGAGATGGAGTTGTATGCAATTTCATCTCAGTTTTTATCTCCATCCAGTCGGGTTAATAGCAGATTAGATCAGAGATTAAGCCCCTATAAATAGAGAGGCGAAGCCAGCGTAGAGGGCCCCCCAACACAAACCAAACCAAAGCCCTAGCTTTGATCGTATTTACTTTACCTTTATTTTCCTGTACCTCTTCGTGGGTTTGCCTGGAAGCCCTCCGCCGGCCACTTCGGAATAGTGGTAACCTTTGTTACTTCGCTTGTGAAGTATCCGTTAATCTACGTAATAGATTGCTATCGCCTTGTTACTTCGCCTATGAAGTATCCGCTAATCTGCGTAATAGATTGCTACCTTCGCTACTAGTGCAACACTTAGCAAAATTTGGTCCTCAGGCCGAATTGGTGCTTCCCACATTCGGAGCTACTTCGTCGAAGGTGTCTGGAGCTAAGAGATCGATTTCGGAGGTCATCAGGACACACTTCGGTGAGCTGTAGGCTTTGACGATAGGCTTCGTCAGCATACTTCGTCACAACAGGCTTCGCCACGATCGTACTCCGCACTAGACGAAGTTACGCCCGCGCGTGGCCCTCGCGTCATTGTTTTGTAATTTCCCGTATCAGAGACTTCACGTCGAACCCCATTGTTCGTAGGTGATCATCGCGTCTAGATCCGTTCGGAGTCCATCTTCGGTCAGATCAGTCCGAACGCCGAAGCACCCTTCGGCGGGACACTTCGCACCGGACGCCGAAGGTATACTTCGGCGACCCCTTCGCACCAGACTTCACAGCAGACAAGCTCCGACCGGTTTGCTGATTTTATTCTGTTTAATATATTTCTTTCGGCTAATTGGGTTATTTTGTGTGATCTGATTGTCTGGCGACTCCACACCCCTTATCACGACTAAGGGTAGTCGGAAAACGACGTTGGTGCTACGTCACGCTTAGGCTTGTCCCTAAGTATCCGTGCACTTTTGGATCGTTGAACTGACCCAAGTGCGGGGGCACGTTTTCGTGTCAACACACTTTTTGGCGACTCCGTTGGGGAAGTCTACACCAACATGACAAGTACATCTACATCAGCCACCGGTACATATACGTCGAGTACTACGTCTACACCGCCGATGGACACAATAGGAGGCACGGATATCGACAACCGTAACATCTTGACACCTACACTTGAAGATATAAACACAGAAGACCGAGTAGAGATCGAGGCAAAGTTAAAGGCGCTCCAAGACATGATGCTTGGGGGCTACGTTAAGACACGCGCAGGCTTCATCAAGCGTGACATCATCACCCCCGACCTCGCTCAGGTCCAGGTAACACCTGTATCGCCTCGTTTATCTTCTTTAGAGATTGAGCAAAAAATAGCCGCATCAGTAGATCAAGCCGTCAGCACTTCGCTAGCCAAACGTTTAGATTCGGCAGTCAGCTCCCAAGTAGAGGCGACTCTTAGGAGGTTCGGCTTTACTGAGGCCGTACCCCTGGTTCCTATTGCTAGTGCACCTCCGGCAAACCACGTATATGGTAGGACTAACGACAACACTGGCACAATCATGTCTCCGGCCTCAACACTTATGGCCGAGACCAATCATTACACCTACGGTCAAACTAACATTGTGTACCACGCACCACCACCTGCGCCGATACCCACGCTGCCCGCACCACATGCGCAGGCGCCCAGACATGAACACATCATACAAATAGCGCGTAGGGAAGAGGCCCATGGCCAACACACCGATATCCCACCGCGTGTCGCGCCCCCGCATAAGATACGAGCACAAACAACATGCCAAGATGACATAGAGGAGAGGGTCCGCGCACTATTTAGAGAGTGTGCCGGCTTCGTGCCCAAGGAACGGGTTAGGGTTTACCGTAAGCCATACCCCGACCATCTTGATATAGTACCCTACCCCCGCGGCTATAGAATCCCTAAATTCACTAAGTTCGATGGCGAGGGTAGCAAAACTACACTAGAGCACGTTAGTCAATTTTTGGCACAGCGTGGAGAGTTAGCGGGATAGATGCCCTAAAAGTTAGACTATTTTCTCTCTCGCTATTCGGCACCACCTTCACTTGGTTTTTGGCGCTCCCGACGAACTCCATTCAGATGTGGGATGATTTAGAGCGAAAATTCCATGATTACTTCTACACGGGTGAGACAGAACTTAGGCTTTCACATTTGACATCGGTTAAGCAGAAATCTAATGAGAGCACCTCTGAATACATCAAGCATTTTAGGGATACTAGGAACCGATGTTTTAGCCTTAACATTTCGGAAAGGGACTTGGCGGAACTAGCTTTTAACAGGTTGCGTTCCGATATTAAGGAGAGGTTAGATAACCAAAACTTTTTAGAAGTTAGACAAGTTTTACAACAGGCTCTGGTCCAGGAAGGCTGAACCAAAGATAAAAAGATTATTAAGACGTTCAGCAAGCCTAGGGCTGAAATCCACATAATGGAACGCTCTTACGAGGAGGAATCAGAGGAGGAGGATTCGACCAACATGTACGTGGCCGAATGGGTTTGGAACGCTAAGAATAAACATGTCACTTGCTCCGAGTTACAACCATCTCCCACAAAGAATCGACCTAGTGAGGTCAAGTACTCGTTTGATATAACTAAATGTTATAAAATATTCGATTTTCTCTTAAAAAGTCAGCTTCTCAGGTTACCTAAGGGTCAAGTCATTCCACCTGCTGATGAGTTAAAGAAGCGTCCGTACTATAAGTGGCATGATTCACATTCACATAATACTAATGACTGCAATGTTTTCGACGATAGATCCAATCAGCCATAGAAGAAGGACGATTGAAGATAGACCATAATCCGAAGATGAAGCTGGATAAAGATCCTTTTCCCGTCAACACCGTCGACCTCGGCGAGAAAAAGGTGTTGATTCGGCCAGAATAGGCCGAGTCGGCTAAGGGGAAGGACGTAATTATCGGAGAACCGCGCACTCGCACGCTAATACCGAAGAACCCCGAGGTTGGAGTGTGGAAACAAAACATTAACACCCCTTCGGCTAAGGCTCACAAGAGGTTGAAGGTAACCTATAACATGTTGTTGAACAAGCATCAGAGAAGGGCCAAGGAAGTAGGTCCACATGCTAAGCTAAAACAGCTGAAGGGTCCAAGACTCTCGAAGGGTGGCTTCGGGTTGAAGCCGACGAACCCTCCGTACAGTGGCTTCGGGTCACAATGGCCTGACACTCTGCACGGTGGTTTCGAGCCACAATGGCTGAACCCCTCGTACTGTAACTTTGGTCCCCAATGGCCGATCCTCGCACCGTGTTGGACTTCTCCGATGGGAGGCTTCGGCCTGCACTGGCCGAACGTACCTCCGGCCTGGCAGGATCCTTCACTGGTGTGGTCTGAAACACCATCAACTCTACCGAACCCTCTTCCAGGTAACAGGTTCGGCTCTCAATGGGCAAGACCGCTAGAGCCGCCGATGCCTCCGCAGTATGACTGGGCGGGAACCCCATGGGCTCCGTACGTATTTGGATCGAGGTACCCTCCGCAACCTAACACTATGCCTTGTTTTCCTTTGGAGTATTGTGGATAGCAGGGACAAACAGACGCAACAGAGGAGGGCATTGTCCACAGACTGTCCGTGGTGCCTCCGAATCAGACCATGCAGAGCGAAGCCGATGGGTGCGAGCACGCGGAGGCCAAAGTCAGAGAGTCTGAAGCCATCACTATCAGAGTTGGGTCTCAGGAAGTCCCAATCCCGGAGACTTGGTCGCCGAAGCCTGACGGAGGTAAGTCCCATGCTTCTGCTAGGCTCTGCGCCGAAGCCCGACTCGATAGGCCGAACAAGGCCGGTCCGTCCGTCGGGGTCCGCAGCGAAGGCCCCTCCGAGTGCAGGGTGCACAAGACCGAAGGGCACAGTACCACTTCAGCTAGAATCAATGGAATCCGAACAGTAGCACCCGGCACCAAGCCGCAACCATCTTGGGCCCCTCCAGGCATGTCCAAATCACAGAAGAGACGCCTACAAAGACTACGGGCACAAGAGATGCGCGAGAAGAAAGCTGAGGCCGAGCACGACACTATCTTCAAAGAAATCTGCCCTCGGCCAGCTACAAAACAGGTATGGAGGGAGAAGCCGGTTGAGTTAACCAACCCGGCTCCTAGTCCGAGCGACGATGATGACGATATGCTCGACGACGATTACTCGCCCATCTTTGAAGGGCCCGTACCCCAGGTGATGGATATCAACATCGTCACGCTGCCTGCCGAGTTCGCACTACCACAAGACGAGGCCGAGGTCGCCCAATTGAACCTCGGCCCGCGCAACACCATCTTTGAGAAGCCCAAGGACTCTTCTCACCATTTGAAGCCTCTCTACGTCAGAGGTCACATCAATGGAAAGCCGATTTCCCGAATGCTCGTCGACGGCGGCGCCACTGTTAACTTAATGCCTTAGTCGTTGTTGAAGAAACTTGGCAGGGATGAGGATGACCTGAAGAAGACCAACTTGATGCTCAATGGCTTCAATGGCGAGAGCTCCTAGGCCAAGGGAGTACTCTCTATGGAGTTGACGGTGGGCAACAAGACGTTGCCAACATCATTTTTCATCGTCGACGTACAAGGTAACTATAGCATACTACTCGGGCGCGACTGGATTCACAAAAACTGATGCATTCCCTCTACTCTACACCAGTGCCTGATACAGTGGGATGACGATGAGGTATAAGTCATTCCTGCGGATACTTCGGCCCAAGTAGTATTGGCCTATGTATCAGTTGACGCCGTCCATAACAAAGTAGAATGTCTGTCAGGTAGAGATCTTTTGGATTATGATTTTGTTAGTGTATCCGAAGGACGGTTTGTACCAGTGTCTGTAAAGCTGGCTGGAGTAGCACAACTGTTTTTGTACTAATAGTCATGTCTAGCAAGAGTAATCTAGATTGGCTAAAGTCTCGTGTGGAGCAATATCGGTCTAATAAAGACGGTATTGCCGAGGCCATCAGGGACTTTAGTGAAGTAGAGAAATTAGGACAAGGTTTTGCGTCGGCCGACCCCTTGGACGAAGTTGACATAGGTAATGGTAGCATCCCAAGGCTGAATTTTGTAAACCAACATTTACAGCCCGATGAAAAGGCTAAAGTAATAAAGTTACTTCAGTTGTATGTTGATTGTTTCGCATCAGAGTATAGCGAGATGCCAGGGCTAAGCCGCGAGCTCGTGGAGCATAGGCTGCCTATCAAGTCCGAATTTAGGCCTTATAAGCATCCTCCCCACCGCTTTAACTCGGTCGTCTATGACCGAATTAAAGAAGAAGTGGAGCGACTACTCAAGGCTGAATTTATTAGGCTGTGGAGGTACGCGGAATGGGTTGCTAACATTGTGCCTGTAGAGAAGAAAGGGAGCGCAAGATACAGGTATGCATTGATTTCAGGGATCTGAACAAAGCCACTCCAAAGGACGAGTATCCAATGCCGATAGCCGACATGCTAATCAACGATGCTTCAGGACACAAGGTACTAAGTTTTCTTGATGGCAATGCTGGTTATAATCAAATCTTTATGGCCGAAGAGGACGTCTACAAGACTGCCTTTCGATGCCCTGGTTTTGTCGGTTTGTTCGAGTGGGTCGTCATGACTTTTGGTTTGAAAAATGTCGGCGCCACATATCAGCGCGCTATGAACTTAATTTTTCATGACTTGCTAGGGGTCATGTTAGAAGTTTACATCAACGATGTTTTAGTCAAATCGGACGCTATGGGAAACCATTTAGCCGATTTGAAGGTTTCTTTTGATAGGATGCGGCGGTACGGTTTGAAAATGAACCCACTCAAGTGTGCTTTTGGTGTGTCGGTGGGTAAGTTCTTAGGTTTCATGATTCACGAGAGAGGCATAGAAATTGATCCTAAGAGACTTGAGAAGATTAGAAACATTGCAGCACCGACAATAAAAGGGATGTACAAAAATTGCTAGGCAAGATGAACTATTTGTGTCGCTTTATATCCAACTTGTCCGGCAAGATTGATGCCTTTGTCCCCATACTCCGGCGAAAAAATGAAGTCGATTTCACTTGGGGGGCAAGCCAGCAAAGTGCTTTTGAGAAGATCAAGGAGTGCTTGTCATCACCGCCGGTGGTGAGAGCATCCATAGCCGGGATTCTGTTTCGGCTATACATCGCTGCTGAAGATAGCGTGATTGGGGTCGTGCTAACCCAGGAGGTAGAGGGGAAGGAGTACATCATCACATTCTTGAGCCACTGCCTGCTGGACGCCGAAACCAGGTACGCGTTTGTGGAACGATTGTGTTTATCACTTTACTACGCATGCACCAAATTGCGCCATTATCTTCTCCCCACTACATGTGTTGTCGTTTGCCAAACCGATGTTATAAAACACATGTTACAAAAGCCGATTCTAAGTGGAAGAATTGGAAAATGGGCTTACGCATTGATTGAGTACGATTTGGCCTACGAGCCTCTGAGAGCGATGAAAGGCCAAGTCGTAACCAACTTTATAGTTTATCATAACATAGATGTTTGCTGGAGTGACAATATTGCTCTAGTTGAGGTAGTGGCATGGAAACTTTATTTTGACGGTTCGGCTTGCAAGAGTGGCCAAGGTATTGGAGTGGTTCTCATATCACCTAATGGTATGCAATTTGAAACTTCAGACCGACTAGAATTTTCTTCTACTAATAACCAAGCCAAATACAAAGCTTTATTGCTAGGTCTTGAATTACTAGAAGCTGTAGGTGCTAGACATGTTCACGCATACGGTGATTCTTTGTTAGTAGTGCAACAAGTAGCTAAGAGTGCTCAATGTTTTAACGGCTTGCTGAATAGTTACTTGGATAAATGTCTAGACATAGTTGCTACTTTTGATGACTTCAAAATCTCTCACGTGTCAAGAGAGGCCAATTCAGTCGCCAATGATTTGTCTCAATAAGCATCTGGCTACCAAGTCAGGAGAGGAAAATTTTTTGTATTGGAGAAGCCGGTGTTTGGTCTCACAGCCGAAGCCAGTAATGGTGGGCAGGCACACCCTCCGGATCGAACCCCTCTGGCCGCCGAAGGTCACTACGCCAAGGATCCTAGATCAGAGCACACTGCCAACCGAAGGAGCTGGCACGCCAAAGTCTGTAGGCCGAAGCCTCCCGCACGGAGGAGGCTCCCCGAAGTCCGAAACCTCTGGAGGGCTTCGGCCCAGCACACTCCGAACGGCCACCCCGGCCAGGCTTCGGCAGGAGCTGGAATTGCTCGGGGGACGACCCGTAGTCAGTAATTTAGAAATTTTTTCCGAGAATGGGCCAGCGAGACCCTCTGAAACATAAAACCGTAATTAAGCTCATTAAGAAGAAAATTGAAGAGTTTCCTAAAAGGTGGCATGAGGTGCTTTCCGAGGCGCTATGGGCTTGTAGGATTGCAAAGCACGGTGCTACCAAGGTCAGTCCATATGAGTTGGTATATGGACAAGAGGTCGTTCTGCCTGTAGAGGTAGATCTTGGCTCCTTAAGAGTTTTAAAGCAAGGCAGTTTATCGGTCAATGAGAATGAAGCTCTTCTGAAGGATAATCTGGAGGAAGTGACCAAGAAGAGACTAAGGGCTTTAGAAGCCATAGAAGTAGACAAGAAAAGAGTAGCTAGAGCCTACAATAAGAAGGTCAAACAAAAATCGTTTCAAGTATGAGATTTGGTTTGGAAGACGATTTTACCTTTAGGCACGAAAAGCCCCAAATTTGGTAAATGGTCACCTAGTTGGGAAGGTCCTTTCAAGGTAGCCGAGATCGCTCCCGGAAACGCATAGATGTTGGAATCTCTGCAAGGAGAGCGGTTTCGAAGAGTTTTGAATGGTAGGTACTTGAAAAGGTATTTCCCAAGTGTGTGGAAAACATCATAAAAAGTGTCGAAAAGCCGATATGGATGGTATCGTCTTCAGCTCATTGTGCTTTTAGTTAACTCAGTTCACTAAAAGGCAGGGGGCATGTGTTAATAGTAAAAAGTGGCATTAATGGTGTCTTTATGAGAATTAAAAATAATTCTTTTTTGAAAATTCATATTTTTGAATTTATTTTATTGTTCAAAAATTTGGGGTGTTACACTAGCTATCCCCTTCCTATCTGCAGCATTGCTAGGACCCGCCCCTGACATTATAAGAAACCATGATAAGAACATGTACAAAAGATGTCAATGTGTAGTAATGTCGTCGCTTCTCTATGTACACCACTAGCGTCGTTGTTGTTAATAGTAAAAAGTGGCATCAATGGCTAGATTGTCAAAAGATCAATTTTGGTGATTTGGGCCAAAAATACACATGTCTAGGGTCTGTCCGAAGCTCTACAGGGCCGAAGGTCCATTGAGCTTTGGGCTCCAAAAGCCTCTAGCTAGCCCATGGCCTTCGGCCGGGAAGCCTTCGGAGGCCCACACCACCGAAGCTTCGGCCCGAGGAGCAGGCCTCGACGGGCCTAGCCGAAGCCCACTTTGGAAGAGATGGAGTTGTATGCGATTCCGGCTCAGTTTTTATCTCCATCTGGCCAGGTTAATAGCATATTAGATCAGAGATTAAGCCCCTATAAATAGAGAGGCGAGGCCAGCATAGAGGCCCCTCCCCAACACAAACCAAACCAAAGCCCTAGCTTTGATCGTATTTACTTTAGCTTTATTTTCCTGTACCTCTTCGTGGGTTTTCCTGGAAGCCCTCCGCTGGCCACTTCGGAACAGTGGTAACCCTTGTTACTTCGCTTGTGAAGTATCCGTTAATCTACGTAATAGATTGTTATCGCCTTGTTACTTCACCTATGAAGTATCTGCTAATCTACGTAACAGATTGCTACCTTCGCTACTAGTGCAACACTTAGCAAAATTCGGTCCTCAGGACGAATTGGTACTTCAAACTCTCTTTGTTGCAGGTTCCCACGTTCGGAGCTACTTCTTCGGAGGTGTCTGGAGCTGAGAGATCGGTTTCGGAGGTCGTTAGGACACACTTCGGCGAGCTGTAGGCTTCGATGACAGGCTTCGCCAGCATACTTCGTACTCCGCACTAGACGAAGTTACGCCCGCACGTGGCCCTCGCGTCATTGTTTTGTAATTTGCCGTATCAGAGACTTCATGCCGAACCCCGCTGTTCGGAGGTGATTGTCGTGTCTAGATCCGTTCAGAGTCCATCTTCGGCCGGATCAGTCCGAACGCCGAAGCACCCTTCGGCGGGACACTTCGCACCGAACGCCGAAGGTATACTTCGGCGACCCCTTCGCACCAGACTTCTCAGCAGACAGGCTCCGACCGGTTTGCTGATTTTATTCTGTTTAATATATTTCTTTCGGCTAATTGGGTTATTTTGTGTGATCTGATTGCCTAGCGACTCCACCCCCCTTATCACGACTAAGGGTAGTCGGAACTTGACGTCGGTGCTACGTCACGCTTAGGCTTGTCCCTAAGTATCCGTGCACGTTTGGATCGTCGAACTGACCCAAGTGCAGGGGCACGTTTCCGTGTCAACAGTTGTCCTCCACTTTGATGGTCGTTGGAGTCTTCTCATCACCAAAGTTAGTGTAGAATTTTGCCATAATAGTCAATGGGGCTTGTCACATTGTTAATACCAAATAGCCCACTTGTGTTAGGCCACCCCTGTAGCTAAACTCATGCCACCTTTTGTGGAGGCATATCGTACCACCGCTCCCACAGCTCACAACCTAAACCGCAGTGGTGCACCCATCTCTTATCATTATTTTGAGGGTGTCACCATCACGAATGTTATTGACCTCACAAAATCTTTTTGATAAATACTACAAAAGTAATAGATGTGCTTCAGTTTATTAACACAATAAACAAGACATGCAATGTACAATGCAAAAAATATAACTAAATTAACTTGGTGACGCCCTCCGTGAATCAGATGAATGATCTTTATTATGCAACTATCACGAACATAGGTTGGTACTTGTAGATCATTTGGAATCCTTGCCATATCCCTAATTCACAAATTCAATAAACAAATTTCGCTTACACGACAAACAAATTTCGCTTACATGACAATCAATCTATAAACTGTGATTTAATAGTAAGCATGAACAAACTTACGAGAATGAGAATGCAACCGAGGTGAGGAGGGAAAGAGCGACAAAGTCGACGGAGGCGCCGGGAGTATAGGGTTAGGGTTGTAGGAAATGAAAGCTTGATGACCCACTTCGTGCTCTGCCTATTTATAAGTGGGAGTCATCAGTGACGGGTAATAAACTCCTTTAGTGATGGTTACAAATATAACACGTCACTAAAGGTGGCCTTAGGGTATCATATGCAACACTCTTTAGTGACGGATGGTACTACCAACCATCACTAATGTGGTGCCCTATATTTAGTGATGTGGTGTAACGCCCCAATAAAACTGGGACTTTATTGAAATTTCATAGAAAATCAATAAAACAAGACGTTCATCACACAACTGCGCACAATACGCCAATCAATCATTGTTCGTAGACCATATTATTACAAAAGAGTTAAATCAAAGAGAAACTAATAAAATAAATCCTCTAAATGAATGCCTCCTTCCAGTCTCGTGCCTTGACTGGGTCGCTACTCCAGACCTTCATCCTCCTCGTAGTAGACGACCTCTGGTGGTGTAAGTCAATGGGGGTGAGTACAATCGTACTCAACAAGCCACCAAATGCAATTTATAATGCAAGGTAATAACAAGGAAGGTAGTGGCTCATGTTTGCGGAAAAGTACAGTTATAAGCATTTAAATGAAGTCAAGTTATTAGTACAGAATGTAAACATGTGTAATGCATCATCTTCTAACTCGAGGGGTATAGTCAGCCCGCCCTCGCTCAATATTCCTTACATGCCATGAAGCACACATTCATTCAAACAGAAGTAAACTAACTGCGGTGAACATTGCCCAACCCACCCTTGACCGTGGGCACGACTTTTCGAAAAGATTATACTCTAATCATAGACGTACTATTGTACCCACAAGGCACTCATTCCCGCACACCGCAGTGTGTCAAATGACCCAAGTCACAGGAACTCATGCCAAAACCTTTAGCATGGAACGCACCAATTCTATAACACCCTCTTATAGGTTTCATACGGTGCCCCGACGCGTCGGGCCAACACCGTACCCCCGCTTGAGCCTCGTCGGTACAAGCCACCCGTAGGTTGCCACTTGCCCCCTCCACTATGGTGCTTCAAGTTGGTACGATCCATACCTCCAGTTAGGACTTACCCACTAGACTTGTGGTTAGTACGAGTTTGTTTTGTAACAGATCCCGCAGACCGGTCCTTATAGTGCCCAGGGTGCGACCAACCAATGCCCTAGCTTGCACCCGGAACCCACCATACTTATAACATAGCCAACTCCAACAGAAATCCAGAGACGAGAATAACGAGGAAATTATATAGCAGAATCCAACTATCTACGACTCATTTTTTATCCTATAGCAGTTGTGTCGATACATTGAACACTAACTAATATAGTATTTAAAAAGTGACAAAGAGTTTAGGCTCAATAAGCATGGCTTGGGTTTATACAACAAGGACGGGGATCCAATAAATATAATTTAGGGCTTATGATTAAACTAATGCAATATTTAATTCCTATTTGTTATAGCGCTAATTATGAAAATCTAGGCTCAATTATGATCAACTTGGGGTTTGTGACTTGCCTTGATCAGTGAATGGTGAAGGTGGAACCTCGGGGTAAAACTCTGGATCTTCGACGGCGTCGTAGTCTTCTGGTACGAAAAATAAACACGACATTCAATAAACAATCCAAAAATCACAAATACAAGCATATATGATTTTTTTGGGTTAAATAAAGGAAATAAAGCCTTAAATTCTCTAAAATTGTTGCCTAAATATTTAAGACTAATTT